>JAVDOI010000001.1:7384342-7984342 GCA_032191485.1 Leptoclinus maculatus
AAGAACTTTAAAGGTGGAAGCAAACACAAACTGGAGCACATTGTTTCTCTCTCCTAATATGAATTTGACGCAGCATTTTGAGGATAGTTTCCTTATCCAAGGAAACAACGTCCAGAGGCAATGTGGAACTGAATGCACCCTGTATTTTAAGATGACTACTGACTAATTATAGAATATTTTATTTCTAGGATATTTACTATGTTTGTGTATCATTCCAGTGTCTGCCGTCTTAAATGTGTAAACTTTTGAAACGTATAAAAGTATACTCCATGATGAGACAAAGTACGATGGAATCCTGTGTTTGTTTCCCTTGAGATTTATTGTTCGTAGTTTGTTGGTTATCAGCAACCAGTACTTTCAGCGATGAGAGAAATTAGAGTAGCGATACTTTTTAGCTATGTAGGATTCTCAGCTCTTCAATGTGAATATACTGCATTACACACATGAATGTCAAAAAAACAATATCAAAAGCACAAGCTGGCAACACAAGCAAACATGAATAATGACCACAAAAAACATTTGATTGTATAAAAATAGGAACAAATTTAACTCTCAAAATATACTCCCTTATTATCGTTAAGCTTCTTTAAATCCATATGAACACATTGAATCTGCATTCTCTTGAAAGATTCTGTCTCCACGTCTTTGGTACATCCGTGTAGCTTAAGGAGCGATTCGCTTCATTAGTGTATATGTTGGTTGAATAGGAGAGAAACGCGTTTCTCCGTCAGGCACATGTCGGAACAGTTTCCCTCAATCTGGAATCCAGTGGAAGCCTTGATAGTTATTTTGTATCAAAATTAAATGTTGCACATTGATCAGTGTTTTAAAAGAGTCGGCTCAAACGGATGTCTCTGAGGCTCCCGACCTCAGCTCTTCCAGGCAGCGCGCCAAGTTGCCGTTCCTGCCGGGATACTGATTTTCTCTGATCCTCTTCTCGATGAGCGCAGTAGCGTCTTCGACGAACGTTGGCCACTTCACGGTAGACGTGCAGAACGGCTCGAGGAGTCCCAGGTTGGTCTTGAGACCCATTCCAAGCAGGAAACGCAGGAAAATGTCAAATTTCCCATCGTCGTATCGCAGGCTGTTGTCCACGGCGCTCTTGTACATCTCTATCGCCGTGTGCCCCTTGAATATCCCCTTGAACCGGTCTTTCAGCTGCTGCTCAAAAATGTTCTTCCCCTGGTTCGTAAAGCAGAGAAACACATAAAGGGCCGCCATGTACTCTTGCATGGTAGGGTGGATAAAGCTGATGACTTTCTCCTGACACAAGACAACTGGATTCGTGATGTATTGTGTGCAGAGGCCACTGTTAATCACCACCTCCTCGTCATTGACTCCGACCTCTTCCCAGTCGTACTTTGAGATCTTGAACTGGCCTCGGTCCAGCAAGTCGAAGGCCAACTTTCCGACTTTCATGAGGAAGTCCCTCTCTTTGCTTAGGCTACGCTTTGGAGCCCGAAATTCGCGGTGCTGTCGGATGAGTGCAAACAGCAGCTTGGTGTACATGTAGGTGATGTTCCTGGGCGGCTCTGCCCGCGTCGCCGGTTCCCTAAAAATGGGCTGGAACTCATCTGCCACCAGTGAGCAGAACAAGGGCAGGTGGCACATGATGCGGAGGGTTTTGGAGGAGTTGCTGTACGCAATAACTCGAGCCGCTTGATCCGGGTCCGTAAACCTCTTCTGAAAGTACTCGTCCTTTTGAGGGTCGCGGAAGCCACGCACGTCTATCTCGTCATAGTGCGTATCGTAAGGGATGGCGCGCTTTACCTGCGACCGAGAAAAGACCAGCAACAGGCTGCGGAAGAGAAGCCTCTCTCTGAGGAGGTTGACCACGATGACGTTCAGGGTGGTGGGATCTTTGAGGTCCCTGAGGATGGAAGTGTTTTGAAAGTCGAGCTTCCCGTTGTACTCATCCAGACCGTCGAAGATGAACATTATTTTGCCGTCGTTGCAACTGTAATCTTCATCCCTCAGTTTCTTGGTTGCTGGGTAGAGTGTTTGTAATATTTCCACCACGGAGATCTTAGAGTCCTCAAACTGTTTGAGTTCTCTGAACGACAAAGGGAACAAGAAGGACACGTGCAGGTGGGACTTCCCTTCAATCCAATCGAGGACTAACCTTCTGACTGCCATAGTCTTCCCTGACCCTGCCACTCCTGTGATCAGCATAAACTTATAGTGTTTGTCCTTCAGCCTTTCAGCGCTAAAAATATCCTTGGTAGAAAGCAGTTTCTCTCCTTTATGGTTGCTGTCGAGCTTTTCTATGGTCATGACCTCGTGTTCAATATTTGGGCCATTGTCACATGTTGAGGTTATGTAAAGATCGGCAAAGACGTCGTCAAAGGGTCTCCTCTCTCCCTGCGCGGCATAATCCTCATGCACTTCGCCGAATTTCTTCTTCAGACTCTCGCATAAATCATAATGTACTTCATCTGGGAAAAAAAAGAAAAATGTGCATCTCAATATGTAAGATTCTCTCTTTTCTTCCAAACGCACTTTGATTATTATCTCCTTTGCCTTGTGTAAATATATCAATCCCCTTTGTGGAGATTAAATGATCAGACATTCAGACATACAAGAGCCGACTTACTTTTGATGCACAAAGTCTCGAGGTAATCAATCATCTTTGTTTGCCCAATGTCCTCAAGAAGGGTTTTGGTCATCTGCAAAGAGAACTCCAGGTCGAAACACTCGAGCAGGCGGTCCACAAGGTCCACCATGTCCAAGCCTTGGGGATGAGTGTTGAATGAGTGCGAGTAACGCTTCCACAGCAGCATCTTGAAGTACCTGATGTCTCCCTCAGACAGCTTCTCGAGGGTTTTAGAAATAGCCTGATTCCAAAGAAAGGATTCAATTCAATGCTGCCGTTTTCAACAAGAGGATGTCTTTTATGTAATTTCTTTAAGACTGATGAAGACAAGAGGGGAAAAGCAAACTAACCTTGAAAGTGAACCCCACCGTCAGGGCAGGATGCCTAATCTTATTTGGGTCTTGGAGTAACTCGGGTGTGAAAGGAAGCTCTGAGACGGTATCATCTTTGCATTTAATCCTGGTGTGCAGTGGAGAGATTTAAAAACACGTTTTACTGTCAGTTCAGTGTGTAGTCAAACACTTTAACACGTCAAAGTGTCATGACATGGGTTTGTTTCTTACTTGGGGATCATCTTTTCACAATCGTCACTGTCCAATGAGTAGCAGCTAGAGTATGAATCTTCTCCGTTCAGCTGAACCCTAAAACCAGGAAGGATGACAAGAGGGCGTAAACTACAAGATTGATTGCAGTTTTCCAACTTTAAAATGAAAGTGACAACAAGGTGCGGTATATTGAAAAGTACATACTACAAGCAGGAATGAATGCATTCTTTTATAGACTTAATTAAGCTTTGAATACTTCGTCTTGCTTGTACCTTGTGGGGGATCCATCTTCGTCACTAATGTGGATGGTGTCGCCCTCACTTGTCATTGATCTGTACCCCAGAGCTGGAGAAGAGGCCTGGTCCACATACTGCCTAAAAAAACAAAGAGAGTAGATACATTTATCACATTAAATTCAGGTATATCACATCAGCTATATTACCCCTATATTTAACTGCTGAGCTGCCACACCCCCCTTGTTGTTACACATAAGGTGTAAGTAATATCTGTTTCACTTTGTACTGTACCATCTGCAGAAAGCAAATTATAGTATATGGGTAGTTGCTTCACTACTCTACATAAAAAAACACTACAGTGAGAGAGAGAGAGAGGGCCCTTAGGGCTTGTAAAAATCTCCCTACCAGTGGGTGGTATCCATTGGACTCGGCCCCAGGTCCAGAGAGGGTCTTCTCTCAGGGATGTAGTAGAGATCTTCGCCTTCATCAGACATACTCTGTCCTCTGCCGGACACTGCATCCCCGAGGGAAGAGGCCGACGGCGTGACCAACGCCTCCAATTCACTGTCGTCCATCAGGTCATAGAAAGGATCAGCAAACAACTAAGGTGACGAGATCCCTTCTTGTTTTCACAGGGATGGTCTCGGGGAGGTAACCTGCCTGTACCTGCAGAAGAACATGGGAAAATACAATATATCAGTTCTCAAATTCTCCATCAGAGTGTGTATAGTAAGGAACTTTACACCAAACCAGATTTTCAGGTTTCTACTGATAGATGCTTATTCAGTTTCTGCACTACGTTATAATACTGCATGTAACTTGTAACAAGCACATTACATTCAAGGTAACAGAAATGCCCTTTCAAAATAAATCTAATTACAATTTCAAATATTACTCCCAGGTCGGTAACCACTGTAATAACCTAGCTTCAGGTCTGAAGGACATACGTGGCGTTAAACAGGGATTTATTACATTTCACTTCCTCATTTTCACTTTAAGGTGCTGTATTGGGAAGCTAAAATGAAAAGTTAGACGCTTGTAAGTCTCTGGCTCGCTCTGGAGATGAAGTGCGTCTACCTTCATCGTATGTCTCATGTATTCACATGTTTTAAACTGAGGCTATATATCGTCCAGTCTGACTGACGGATCATATAAACCGAAGCAGCTTTAGCTAGCATAAATGGCCTAGTTTGACTTTTGGTCATGGCTAATTATTTAAACTTCACTCTTCCGACTTGACTTCTCCACACGTGACATGTCAGTGTCAGACTATGGCAGTGGCCTCTGCACGCGCAGTTAACGGGATGTTAAGATGCGTTTATGATTCAAGGTAAAGGTAATTCTGAATTTAGGAATGAAACAATACGGTGACAGACCTGCGACAAACTGTCGCAACAGGAGGGCTCAACCCAGGGATAAGGAAAGTTATTTTTTTTTAAACTCAATAACATTACTTTCATAATGGCCCAAAGCGTTAAAATAAACGCAAAGGTATTTACATTAATAGATTATTGCTACTTTCTGGTTTATGCCAAAAAATAACCTTAACTTACCCTCGTTTCAGGAAGTCAACATTTCTTCTTCTCCTATCGCGTGGGTAGCGAAACAATACAAGGCAGACTCTGTCGCCACCTGGAGGCCGGAAGTGTGATCAACATGCGATCTTCTTATACAGTATATGACGCAGCTGAACAGTGTAAACAGCGTGTAAATGTGTTTTTCCCACTTTCTGTTCATCAACCCATGAATAGAAAGTCATACAATAGAGGAAGTTGTTATGAAAAAAAGTGTCTGATACCTTCTATGTGATGGAAAACATGTTAAATACTCAGAACATATGTGAAAACAGAGGGTGCACGGCTAGCCCAAATCAGGCCTAATTGCTGACTAAAAGAACTTGAACAGCTTGTAAGCGTTCAGCATTGCACTCCTATAACATTGTTCGTCTAACAATGAACAAAATAAACAAAGCTGAACCAGAGTTTTTGTCTACTTTACTCGACTCGTCTTGCTACATTTGACCCACAATACAACTCGACTGCTGACAGCCCTGTCAGAGATTCAGGTGGTGTGTTATAGTAGCGGCCTATGATAGCAACTAAAGCTGAGTTTATTATGTTTCCTCGAGTCACTTGCCCCACACAGAGATGAGGAACAGGCCACAGAGGCCATGTAAGGTCACCTCTTTCTAACTCTACACCCCCAGCTTGTTTTTTAATTTTCAAACCTGTAGTCTTCTGCCCCACCAACGCTGACTCAGCTGGCATCACTTGAACCAACTCCGTCACCACAAAATGCTTTATACAATTAAAATGTTTTACATATCCAGTAGCACTCCCAAACCGACTCAATGCGTTGAACCAGCGGAGTTCTCCTTCAACTTTCTTTGTAATTTAAGTGATTGTGTGTGTGTGTGTGGCAATTTATAAAGATATCTTTATGACAATCACTTTATCTATGTCAAAATCTGTTCAACATTAGCTAATGAGGAGAATGTATGTTTTAGCTTTTTTTTTTAATGCAATCCATTGGATATTTATTGCATATACCTCGACAAGACAAATCTTTTCATCTTAAGGTATGGCACTGCTGTGATGCTAATACTGTGTGTCAAATGCGTACTGTGAGTGTCTGTGTGCACGGCCAACGCTCGAATGTCCTTCTGGTTGGTATTTACTGCAAAATATGATTCATAAAAGTAAAAAAAAGCAGCAGCTGGTGTTTTATTAGAGCTGCTTGTGTTTCATAATTGTATATGTTACTTTCAAATTATAGGTGGAATCAAGTTATATTATCAACTTCGCACTGCTGGCTTCCTGTCTCATTTATTTATGATTATTGATTATGTTGAATGTCAGTTCTAGCACTGCTGGGGTGATTGGTTACACAGTCTTTTCTTAATTGTATCACGTTATGCTATTTAGTTGCTTTTTTTCCTGAGAGTTTAAAATTGCAATGCAGCCTATAACACTTTTCGTCATTTATTTGTGCTGTGTAAGAATCATATTCTGTAAGTGTGCATGCGCTCATCAGTGTAGGCCTATTTATTTCTGATCTGGTATGATAATCAGTTGAGATGTAGGCCTAGTCTTTGCTGTACGAGTGTCCACGCAGTGAATATAGCCTTAGACCCTGAGGCTGTTTACCAATACATGAAAAAAGCGAGGCGCATGTCAGCTTCCTTGTCTCGTTAGTGACCGCTAGACTGCGCTTTGTGTGATGGAGGCGTGAGCAGCGACAAAGACGGCAGGAGGAAACAGTGGAGGGTATGAGGGATGATTAGTGCCCAAAGGATTTTAGGAGAAAGAAAAGAATCATTCTTAGGATAGCCATTGTGTTGGATAGTGGGCCAAAGCCATTTTGAGGCTGTCAGACATGAGCGGTTTTTGTTCCTTTTATTTAAAGATGACATTTTCTACATTTTTGCATAGAAATGGGATCAAGGTTTCAAACTAGACTATCACTGAGTTTTAATGAACAAAAGATTGTGATATGGACTTAAGTCCCTGCGGCAAATCTGACATTGGCCAAAAAAAGCCTACTCACCATGAATATCCACACAAACACAGAGATTGGAAATGTACTGCATAAACATATTTGTATACATAAAAACAACCTGCTTGGGTGCAACCTCAGACTGACCTGAATGCTTGGAAGCTTCTGCCATTGCCATGGTAATCGACGTCAAAATGCATTTTCTTTTATATATATATATAGCCTGTGCATTACTCCAGAAATCTAGAATAGCCCACGAAATAAGGAATAATAATCACATTATTTGTTATGCATCAACATTGATTATTATGAGTTATTCTTAGACTATTGTGCGGTTTGTTGTGTGTAGAGTGTGTGTGTGTTGTTTCAGCGCTGTCCCGGCCACTGGAATGCAGTGAAGGAGATTGATAGATGGTCTCAGCATTGCCAAGTCTTTTTTTTTTTTTTTTTTTATGTTGGCATATAGGCTACAGTCTATTTGTTTATTCATCTGTTCTACAATGTATTAATTTGTTCTACAAATGAATAAAGTTGTTTCCATGGGCATTGCTGTAATTTATTTGATGTGATTATCTCACCTTTTTTTTTTTTAGCAGTTTTCGCTGAAATAAATAGGAAAATCCTTGAAGTCCAATTTGTGTTCTCATCTCTCAGACAATAATGGCAAAGTAAAGTACACTATAAGTAAATAATGGCCTCAAGTTTGAGGAAAGTACAGCTTGTGTTGTTGCTGTCATCGTCGCCCCGGCATTTAAATGCCTGATGACATAAAAGGGCCCAGGAGACTCGGGTGGAAATAAATAAAATAAAATTTAGTTTGGCACTCCTGACTGAACTGTATCGCTTACTGACTGACAGAGTGACAGGTGAGAGGTGACTGACTGTGTGAGAGAGATTGATACAGTGAGCCGGCCTTTTGGTGACACAATTTCCGCAACGTATATAACGCAAACATATTCGAATATTCCTCGCTAAAGCTTCGAAGCACCAACAATGTTATTCGGGACAGCCAGTGCAACCACATTTTAATCTGATCGAACCAATTAAGAGCTATGAGTGCATGCACACCATGTTGGGCCCATGGACGGCCTGTCAAACCACGGGCCCTGGTACAACTGCATTGCCATTTCCACAACGGGCGTGGTGCCTATATGTTGGATGAGATGATTGCCCACATCAACAGTAGGGAGGAGAGTTTTATTTCTTAAATAATATAGAAGTATATCAATTAACAGATATGTATTCCCACCACTACTTCCCTGTACTGTGGTTAGATGGACAGTGATACAGAATTATCTAAAAAAAAAACTCTTACAGTATTCTTTTAATAAAAGTCAGCACTGTCCTACCAATTTCTGCTTCTTCATGCCTGAACTGCAATTAAGTGTTGCCACTTAGCCAAGCTTTACATGAACTCCTCTCTTATTCTCACCATTAATTCCCATCTCCTGCTTAGACTTCTCCTGCCTTTTTTTTTGTGTGTGGCACTAATCACCCGTCATACATACTTCGCACGGTGAGGGATGTGACTCCATGTCTGTGTATGAGGGAGGATGCTCAGAGCGAACCCAACCTTTCCAGACCCCAGTATGAAGTGACAGTCTGTGCGTTGTTCTCCCCTGCTCTGGATGGTACTGGGATATATTTTGGAAGGGGGGGTCGGGCAGCAGCGACCCACCGGCATTACCGCCACTGAGCCTGACATGAATCACAAGTAAAAGAGCTCTTTCAAGCGAGCAAACAGCTCAGGAATGTGCAAGTCTGCCGGGCTGCACTCAGCGTTCTCTAAGCGATATTTTGGATGTTTTGGACCTACCTCGTTTTGTTTATAAACTCAGCAGCGAAGAGTACAGACTGTCCTTTAATTTTACGTAAATTTCTATTGTTTTTTTCTTTATTTTGTGAAACATTTTTGAGGGTGGGGGGTTGGATTTGTTGTGGGTGTTTTTTCTTTTGTCAACCGTGAACAAGACAAACTTCTACCATGGCACTGGTTATGGAGCCCGTGAGCAAGTGGAGCTCCAGTCAAGTGGTTGACTGGATGAAAGGTAAGGCTTCAGGCACGACGGTAGCCAAATAGAAAACTGATACCGCCAAACTGCGATGTAACAATGAACAGTGTTGCGCTGCGTGCATCAACGCATTTCAACACAGATTCACTCCAGATGCCAAAAGGAGAACAAAACACCTGCTGAGCCTCGGGTTTTTGTCTCATCGGCATGCGGCTGCTAAAGGCTTTTAATTACAGCCTCAAATCATTTGATCGATTTAACCCCCCCCATGCCTGTTATAATGTGGAGACGATTTGTCCTTTCAGACCAGCATGTTCTCTAGAGCCTAACGCATTCAAATAGCTCAACACGGATTAGAACCTCTATTGTGTCATGCAGGGGGGTTATTGTTAACGCGGGAGGCTGGGAAACGTAGCGGAGATCCCAGTAATTAAACACGAATTATAACCCTTCTCACTGGATCTGGGGTCAGACTCTGTATTTCAAGTTATTGGCCAAGCTTTAGCCTATGTGTGCAATGTATAGAATAAGAGCTTTCATGGCTTTACAAAGTCAGAGCTTAAAGCCATCTGTGCCAAATGCTGATCCACAGATGTTCTGTCATGATGAAGAAGTCCCAGCTGACAACTAAAGCTGAAATAGTTTTAAAACCTCATAGTGCACCGAAACCCAAGGCGATGCTCCATTTAGCTCTCACTTCACGTTATGCATTTATTCAGGCAGAAGAGCATTTTATGGGGAAAATCTGAACATATCTTCACATTTGGGAAACAACCTGCAGACAAATGAGGTACAAATACACTTGACGCACAGATAGGATCCATGTTTGTTAATGAAGCACTATTAAGGCCAACTGCCATCCAAGAGAGAGAGAGAGAGAGAGAGAGAGAGAGAGAGAGTGATATTTTGACTAAACTGAACTTCAAATGAGGGAGGCTTGGGCTGGATTTAAATTGGAAAGCCTCATATGTAGTTGTCAAAATCAATTCACCATTAATACGATTTGGTAGCTGCGTTGGATTAAAAAAAGTTCCTCAGAGGAAAATTGTTTGCTCAAGACAGACCAGCACAGAGTCGGGGTGCAGCTAAGTCAATAGATTTGCTGTTTTTTGTCTGTTTGCATTATAAAAGTAATTGCCGCTGGCGGTCTGTTGCTATGAAATATGTACACGATGTAGGTGGAGGAGATGGTGAACTCAGTAAGAGGATGCTCTCCAAGTCTGTGTATTTGTCTGTTAATGCATTAATTGTTTCAGTAATATGTGTTTTGCAGAGCCACGTGCTCACGTGTCAGGCCACTGCCCTACAGAGATGCTCCAAATGAAACATACACATACATCTTTACTGCCTCAACACACACACACACACACACACACACACACACACACACACACACACACACACACACACACACGCTGTTGGTCATAATTCTAAGTCTGTCGGCCTTTTTCTGCTGCCTCAGACATATTATGATTGCATGAATCAGGCCTCTCTTAGTATGAGTTGTGTGTTACAAATACCTGGATCTGATGCTGCCTCTTAAACAGGGTGTTTTTGTGAGTGTGCTGGCTGAGTGAAGACAGTGTATAGCTTCATGGAGGATTCAAACAGACACAGCGGCGATAGGATGTGGAGAAAGGCAAAGACTGAACGGCCACAACAGTTCAAACGAGATCTAAGATGATCAGTAAATAAGCTTGTAGCGCAATTGAGAAATATAGAGAGCAAGAAGCAAATATTGGATATGAGAGAGGGCTCTTCAGTGTCCCACATCTGACAAGTGGAGCAGAGACGATTGTTGCCCACAGCCCAGTAATGGTAATTTAAAGTGAGGGACAGAGCGGCGCTGAGAGACACTGAGGGAGAGGAAACGGAGAGGGGGTTTCATTTTTGTCTCACATCCATTCTCAGCTCCTCACGACTGGCAGCATTTGCCGTTAGCACTCACAGGTTCCATTATTAGCATACCGCTCCCTGATGTCACTGGAGGCCAAATAGGGGCACCCTGTGACCTTTCCACAATCCCCCCCCCCCCCCCCCCGGTAGTGTTTTGTGTGAGCAAAACGCCCTATTCCCAGCTGTGACAAAGCTTTGAAGAAGAGATTTCCTTCACAATAGAGAAAAGAATTCCAGCTTTGACTGAAAATGTGTTGTTAAACAAGTGCGTGGTAGCTGTGCAAACACACATATGAACATCTTCGGTATTGTTTTTATGATTCGTGTGTGTTTTGAGGCACAGATTTAAAGCAGGCTTAGTATAATCTCTACTCTTCTTGGCAGTATGCATTAACATGATTCATGTTTTGTGAAGTACATCAGCTTTATATTTGTTCTCTTTCAGTCTGTCTTGCACAGAGTGTCAGCCACTGGCAGTGATCAATGAAGAGTCAGATCAACAGGAATCCATTTTAACGACACTAACGGCTCATAATATCTCTCCTGCCTCACATTACCAGTGGATTATCTAGAATGGAGATCACGATGCGTCAGTGCTGCACTTTTAATTTCTCCTCAGCGTGCCTCATAATCTGACCCATAACACCATAACATGACGTGGACAGGAAAATTGATGTAGCGGAGATTACTTAGTGCAATCAGCGAAGTGTACTCCATCTATTACATGATGCTGCTGTCATAAGAGGACACGTATGAAACAAGACGGCATTTCAGTTTTAGTCTTTTTGTGTCTTGAGATCTTTAAATTATAGTAATAACCTTTTATTTATACGCATCAAAATAGTGCTACATGACGCTTTACAATACCATGTAAAAATGTAAAATACTATGATAGTTCATTGCTAATGAGCTCAGCAGACAGCTATGTCGGCTATGTCTCATTCTACCACCATTTTTTGGAAAGCATCATGCCCTCTTTTCTCTCTGTATTTCTTTATTTGGTCCTGCGGTCAGGGAGAATCCCTGCCAAAATCCCGCTTCATGGTTTCTATGGCAATGTGGGGAATACTTCATTGACATAATGAGTCTCAATTAACTTGGTAAAGAGGCTGATTAGTTAAGCCTTTAAATTGTATGCAAAACCATGAAACTCCCGATGTTTCCTCTCCACCGTTTAGCTGCCAGCTAAACCCGATCAGAATGCTTGATCAGGTTTAGGCACAGCGCTGAGACACATGTATGGGATTGGTCCGCAGCGATGAGAACACCAGATGAGCAAAGAGTTGTGTGTGTGTGTGTGTGTGTGTGTGTGTGTGTGTGTGTGAGTGTATAGAAAAAGCCTCACAAAGGCTACTCTCTCTGTTTCCAATGGTAAAAGGACTGCCAGTTAGCATTCAGAGCACTTACTGGTGACATTCAGCCGACACACAGTATTTACGTCTATAAATGAGTTGCAGCTGAAATTATTACACAATTCATCGCTTTGGAAATCAACAGAAAAAGGCAACTATTCTTTTAAGGGAAAATGCCAGCCTCTCTGGTCTTCTATAGTGAAATTAATATCTTTAGGACGGATGGATAAAGCAAGCAATTTGGAGACATACTTTTAGCTCTACGAAATTATCGACGGACATCTTTCACTACTTTCAGATATTTTATAGATCAAGCAATTCATCAGTTAATTGAGAAAATAATCAGCAAATGAATTGTTAATACAAATTTAAAAAAGCTGCCCCTATTATTTTTTTCAGATAGTGTGTGTGCTAGATATAAAAGAGAAATAAACTGTAGATACAATTCTAGAGTCAAGAAACCTCTTTTAAAATATTTACTGAGTAAAATGTATTTGCTGTTACATTATTTGGAGCAGCACACAATGTACATGGTTTCAACATCATTTTTTGTCATTAGCTCCGTGGTTGGAAGACAGAGGGTGGACACAATATCATTAACACCTATAGAAAATGCTCTCCAATGCAATTCTCCTGTGTGCAATTTATGAAGATGGGTTAATTTAAGTTCATGGTAAATCTTGAGTTTGTTTTGGATTTAATTCTTTTGATAAAGTATGTCTACCCCCTACTGTGAGACCGTTCTAAACCTCTGTTGATGAGGTGAAATGTGTTGATGGAGCTGAAAAATCAATTAGTTTTAGTCTCCTGCACTTCATCGACTGCGTCACTGAAAGACTTCACACCTGCTGCATGTAACACAAGCCGAGCACAGACACAAAGCCCCTTTTTAGTTGAAAGCTAGTTTAAAGCTGCAACGGCACCTCAGGACTGTTGAGGAGGAGGAATCTGTCAGATTTCTGGCTTGACGCAGACGGTTTCACACTTAAGACACAAACAAAATACAACCTGTGCTCAAGTTTTACAGATTTGCAGCACATATTTCTTGCAAGAAAAGCGATATCAAGCCCTATTAGAACACGTAAGGTAAATAAATGTTTCATAAGATATCAGAAAGTCTGATACTGCCAGCAAACAAATGTTTCATGTTGTCGAGCTGTACAGAAAGTTTCCCTGTCGTCCCTCAGGCCTGGACGACTGCCTGCAGCAGTACATCAAGACCTTCGAGAGAGAAAAAGTAGGGGGGGACCAGCTGCTGCGTATCACCCACCAGGAGCTGGAGGATTTGGGAGTGTCCAGAATCGGCCACCAGGAGCTCATACTGGAGGCTGTGGACTTACTTTGTGCTCTGGTGAGTCCAAGCTTCCCACGCTGTCTTCCTACTACTCTGTACTGTCACCTCAAAGAGTTTCAGACCTCTGCTGTTGGACGAAGTTTCTGTTGCGCATTTGGTGCCTTCTCAGCTCTTCAAATACTTTAAAATTCACTGGATTTACCCCAAGATAGAAAATAAGGTTGTTTTTTTAGTCCTTTTGGATATGTAACATTTCAACTGATAGTTATTAATAATGCGTAACATTATCTTTCATAAAGTCTGTTTTTATCAGTTAACAAAATAAATGGGTGAATAGGGGACTTTTGATGGGGAAAATGCTTTAGGCCTCAAGTTTCAAACATCACAGCAAATCTACCAGAGATAATAATCTGGTATCCTCTACAGGCAAATCTTACATCTGTCATTAGTGCTGACATGGATTACAGCCTCCTCCTGGAGTGATTTGTGCTCTTAGTCTCACAAGAAACCACTCTCTTGCTGATAGACTGCTGCTGTGATTATCGGACTAATGTGCTGTTGAAGAAGTGAAAGCCTGATATTCATACAGCTTGTAAAACTCACTCCATCCTCCTCAATCCTGTGTTAACTTTTGATGTCAATACCGACATATTTGCCGCTCTGTCAAAATGCACGTCCATGGTGGTGTTAGAGGTGAACAGCTAGACAGAGGAACTGGAAAAGGAGAAGATGGTAGAGAATGTATGAGAATGTATGAGAAGTAGGAATGAAGGAGAGCGGGTGGAATAGAGATGAAGATGGCTACTTGTTGGCCCTAGAGACACAGAGAGAGACCGGATGGAGATTTAGTGGACTGAGGTCACAGATGCAATCTAAAGTCCTCTCATCCTGCATCGCTGCACGGGGGGGCCTTGCTTCAGCCCCAAAGCTCCTTATGTAACTGGGATTTAGTTTAAAGTCTCTCAGGCCCTGCTTTATTGAATATGATTAGCGGTCCTCCTGCCGCGCTCTCCCCTCCCAAGAAACTCTGACGTGACAGACACCCACAGGCCTCCATGTGCATTAGGCGACGTACGGGGTAATGAGAGTTCTGCTATCCCTCGACACGCAACGTGACAGATGGAGGGGAGCAGGCCGGATGGGTCAGTGGTTTCATTCCTCTTTGCATCATCATGTAACATCCTCTATTGTGTGACAAGGTGGGTCTTTTTATTCACAGAGCGATATCATGACAACACTCAGTTTCAGTCTCCACACTGGAGAAATTCCTGCGTTGCGTCACAGTTAAAACAAAAACTGGTCAAACAGAGTGAGCTTACTTTCCTTTCTCATCTAGAATTATGGGCTGGAGACTGAGAATCTAAAGACTCTTTCTCATAAGCTGAACGCATCTGCCAAGAACCTGCAGAACTTCATCACAGGCCGGCGGCGCAGCGGCCATTACGATGGCCGAGCCACCCACAAGCTGCCCAACGACTTTCTTACCTCCGTGGTGGACCTGATCGCTGCAGCCAAAAGCCTTCTGGCGTGGCTGGACAGGTAAGATTTGCAAAAAGGTGCCCCTGTAACACATTTAATCATGTTAAACCCACATGTTCATGCAATGTTCATTGACACACATTCACGCACGTTTTCCCTGTAGGTCTTGAAGTTGGGAGGTTACGTAGCAGCACTAGTTGTGCCTAATATAGTCTCAAATTTTGCACCACTTTGAAAGCCTTGAAGGTAATCTCAGATGCATACTTATGCATTTTCAATTAGATATGATGGAGTATTAGAATTTTATATTTTCTTAACATTTTACAAAATAACTTGCAGCAGAATCTATGAATACTAGCTTCAAAATGGAATTAGACCGTCTTATTTATCTGGCATCAAGCGTTTGATCATGTAGTGTGTTTTGGGAATTCTAGTGTGTTTTTAACACATACAGAGCAGTTTTTAATGTTATGTCCGTGACCAATCAGCTGACAAGAAAAGATGAGTAAAGGCCTTATATAAGTAGACTTTGACAGGGTGGCAAAAAAGGCACTGAGCAAGTCTATTTATATGTTGCTTTATCCCTTTGCTTCTCTCTGGGATTGTGCCAGTGTGTGTGTTTTGCATCCGTTTGTGCGTGTGTGTGTGTGTTTGTTTGATGAATTTGGAAGTTCAAAGCAGACAGCATTTAACAGAAATAACAAAGTAAACTGCTGTTTCTTTTCCCATTTAGAAAAGACCTAATCCACAGCATCTATTCTAATTAAAATTCAATATCCACTGTTTCCTTTTCGTGTTTGAATGCATCGTTGTTGACAACATTACAGGTTTGGGGTTTAAATAGGACTCTGGTGGTCATGTTTAATGTTTTCTGGAGTACAGAGAAGAAAATGTGGAAATTAAAATAAACCAGTAATTTTTAGGCTGTGTACAGTATGTGTTACAGTCACAATGACTTCTATACTAACCATTTAATGTTGTTTATTATTATTGTTTTCATACGTGAATGCTATACTGTACACACAAAGAACATTAATATTATACTCTGAAATCTGACTTTACATCCAAAAAATAAAGAAATCTTAATGCGTGTGTATGTGTGCTGATGTACACGACGGTGTGTTTGTAAACGTTCCCACACATTTACCAAAGACTTAGTCTCAAAGGAAGAATGATCTAATGGTTCATTCCAGGTGCTCCTTCTTTTTCAGGTCCCCATTTGCTGCAGTGGCAGATTACTCCGTGACACGAAACAACGTGATCCAGCTGTGTCTTGAGCTCACTACGATCGTGCAACAGGTATATAAATCGTGTAATTTAAGTTCAAGTTTTCATTCTATTTCAATTTCTAGATCAAAATACCTCCAATAGACAAGAGTAACCTGATTTCCCACATAAAAGTATAATGGTGATGCCACAATGCATCACTCCTTGTTTCAGTCTTAAAGTGTGCATGTATATATGTATATGCTCTTTATGTGCTTATGTTTTGTTAGAAGCTGAAGGTTCAGTAAATAATTTGTTTTATGCTTGTTACAGAAAAAACTGAAGCAGCATCTCACTTAATTCTTTGTATACACATCTAGAGCCTCGAATACCTGAACAGCTCCTATTCTTTCTTTTTTTCTCCAAACATTGCATCCAAATACATATTCAAACATGAGAAAATGTTAAAGGTTTAAACTACAGCAGATATACATGAAGTACAACAAAGTTCTGCAACTGTTAAAATGTCTTTGATTTGAATAATTTCATAACACTACTTCAGGTTAGCTGATCACTAATATGGGAATTAGAACTCCATTCTGTTCACGCACAAAGGTTCTAGTTTTATGAATTACTGTCAGTGCTCATTTACATATTCATGTTTTTCACCCGTCATATATGTTGTCATTTAAAGCATCGCCTCATACGGCTACAGTTGAAATGGATGTTCAGATATTTTCAAAACTAAAGACACGTCAGATCAGATGAAATGTTGGAAACTTATCACAGATTAGATATTAATATCAGTGTATTCATGTTTGGCCTGTACATGATGACAAACGCAACCAGCCCTGTACGACCCTGAAAGATCAGTAAATAATGAGAGAAGTGATGCTTAATAGGTTTTAGGACTGTCTCTTAGGAGAATAATGTTTATAGAAAAATGTAAGTGGGAAAAATTGAAGGTGGGAGTGAAAGAGGGCGATAGGGAGAGAGTTGAGTGCAGAGAGAAGAAGACTGGCAGAGAGAGAGAGAGAGAGAGACATGCCTCCGCATTGATGATTCATTTGTTTTGTGTTTGTGCATGCCTGTGTGGGAGTGTTGGGGGTTATAGGTGCCAAGCTGCTCGGTTTTTCTTATATCCACCTACAGCAGAAATGCCAATAATAACTCCGTTTTGACACATTCTCTTGAGGTAACAGTGCTCTCTGAATGTTCCCCAGGACTGCTCTGTGTACGAAACAGAAAACAAAATCCTAAATGTGGTGAGTTGCTGACTTGATCACACTGGCTCCAATGTAAATGAAGCTATAATGAGCTCACTTTAAGGTTGTACTCATCCCTAATATGTCCTCCCCAGTGTAAAACTCTGTCCGAAGTGTGCGACCACATTATCTCTCTGTCTTCGGATCCCATGGTGTCCCAGGCTGCACATTTGGAGGTTGTGCAGCTGGCTAACATAAAATCCACTGAAGGACTGGTAAGGCTGAGTCTTTTCTGTCAGACTTTAAGAATCACACTCCTTTTTTGTGAGTTTCTCATTGGTCATCCTACCCAGTATGTCATTAGAGAATGGTCTACAGGCTGCTTAATTACATAGTAATTAGAATATTGATATAATAGGAAATTCAATAACTGAGCAATTAGTCAGTAATTAGGATTAAGAAATAGGTTTAGCTAGAAACTGTATTGAAAATAATTGTAAAGTGGTGATGCAGATCCTGTATATAAGTACTGGGTTATGATTTGAGAAGTTAATGTAATAGCTGGTACTTACTGAGTAATTTATATTTTCACCGGAAATTGTACTGTAAAGTCTAAAGGACAAAAAAATACTCAATCATTTCACTTCAGTGTCCTTTTACATGGCTTGTCAATTATAGCGTGCCTTGTTTCCTTGAAATATACTGGTAGTCTTTATAAAACAAATTAAGACTATTAAGAAAATGTCATTGCATATTGCCTCTTAAGGCCTTAAGTGAAATCCTTATCATGGATGTGACTTAGCAGCCTTTGAATTAAAAGGTTAGCTATAAAGAACTGACTCAATGGCATCACACACACACACAGACTCTCTTTCATCGTAAACACAACAATATGTAAAAAGCCTGCAAGCCCAAAACCCCACTACACATGTGGCACTTCACAAAAACTAGCTTTCAATATACTTTTCCATCACACAGTAAGGTTTAGTATACTGAAAATATCAAGATGTTAAATTGTTTTCCAGGTTTGATGAAATGAACACAGGAAAAAGCTACAAAAAAAAGTAAAGTACAAAACTACTAATGATGCTGGATGATGGTGAAACCTACTAATTATGGAAATCACAACAGCATGACTTCTGACAGTACAGTGACGTCTGTTTGATCCAAATATGGCATGTGCGAATTATCTTGCAGCATGTATCTCACTCAATGCAAACAATGTTATTTCAGTTGCTCAATCAATCACTAATACTAACCTTGCCTGATTTGTTCCTTCCAGTTATATCAGAGTTATTTTAAACTCTGTAGGTATTTTGGGACCATGAAGGGACCAAGCACACAGGCTATTTATTTAAAGGGTTGGTTGACCCAAATTTCAAAAGATTACCTCTAGAGCCATGCAAATAGTTTTGGTTTTAATGCCCATATTTTGAGATATCCAAAATATCTAGATAAATAAGAAATATTAACCCCAATGTATTGTAGGTGAATTTCATTTGTGGTGCTCAAAGCATTAAAAGGTTGCAGTACAAACTATGTTGCTGGGGTTCATACAAAGACCCTACTGTTGACAATTTTCATCTGGCAACTCAGAGTATGCGGTATGAGTATCCGATAAGACATTTTTACATTAGCACTTTATACATGAGTCGTAGCATCATTTCACATTTCTAAATAGTATGAATATTAAAGTAAAACATGAAAACCGTGTGCTGCTAGTATCTTATTAGGCTCATTGTAGCTGTCCCAAAACTGGGTTTAGCTGAGCTTGTGGGCATATGAGTCAGCTTGTAAAAGAGCAACATAAAAAGATGACATTGTCCGTGTTAAAATGAACAAAATACAAAATGCTTAACTTGCAGATTATATGCAACGAATGGCTGTCTATGCCCCTACCTTGGGGACAAACTATAGGTAGACCTACCGTGTAAAGTAGCAGAGAAGACACTTATTTTTGCCGCCACTGTATAACCATCAGCACTTGGTCGGACTCCATCTTCGCTCTGACCTACACTCGGGCACGCGCGCCCTGCTTGGGGCCACAATAAAAGCCCCACCCCCACACAAATGCTAGCAGGGGGCATGGAAGTTCTCTCATCCGTTCAGTAAAACCTGAGCACAACAGTGGGCCAAGTGGCCTAAAAATAAACCTCTTATACTCATCTTGAAGACTGGCATGCTGCTTCTGTGTATCTGTGTGTGAGTGCACATTTGTACTCATGCACATCTGTGTGCGAATGTGTGTCGGGGTGTGTGTATGTGTATTTGTAAGGCCCTTTAGACCCCTTTTAGTGAAAACTTTGAGTTTGAGCTTTTCTGCAACATATGAACAGTATTTGCAGATAAATAATCCCCCATGTTTGATTCAATCTGCTTGAAGGAGCATTTGAGTGAGACCTACTACATGACAGCAGTTCAGACCGTGCCGTGTATGCATGGTATGTAAGGACCTTGCTGCTGTCATTTTAACATTTGTCCGATTAGGCAAATCTGAGCTCAATATGAAAAACACTCATGTCCTTCACTGCTGCTAAAAAAAAATCATTGAGATGAATCCAAACTCCTACCCGTTTTGTACTACGAGCAGATTAAAACAAATGTTAAGATTTGCAATAATGTTATGACCCTGGTCTGTATGGCAAATAGCTGTGTGGCTGCGTCAAGATGCATTCGGTTAAAAGAGCCTCATGTTAAAGTTTGCTTTGTGATTTCCCCACAGGGCATGTATATCAAATCAACATATGATGGTCTGCATGTAATCACCGGGACAACAGAAGGAGTAAGTACAAGCCTCTTTGTGTTGTTGATCTTGGCCTCACTGCCCATTTGCTCGTGTTGTAATATGTAGAGTCAGGTGTGTCACTTACATCACAGTAAGCTCTGTCATACTGTTACTGACTCTGCCTCTCCGTCTATCCATCAGTCTCTGGCTGACCGCTGTAAGAAAATCCATGCTGGAGATGAAGTCATTCAGGTCAATCATCAGACAGTGGTAAGACCATTTTTCTCACATTTGCCATTTGCAAATGATTTTCATGTGCATTTTGCATTTGTTAATGCAAATGTCTGTTCAATTAATATGTTTATTTTGTACATACCTTCCTCAGGTTGTGTATATGCAGTGAATGTGCATGTGGTTCCTTCATACACATTCATATCTGTGTTGCAGTACATCCTCAGTGAGCCACCGCAGCGCTACCGGAGCTGTTCTTGTATAAGTGGCTGGCTCTAGGGCCTCTTGTAGGTTGTTTTTGAGGATGTGGATATTTCACTCTGACTGGATATGTTTCTCACTTGGATGGTCAGTTGAAATTGTTGAGCTCATGCTCACAAGAGCCCTTCAGTCAATCAGGAGGTTCCTGCTTAGGGCCCTTAACAAACTGTTAACACCATTTTCACTGTGATTTAAACTCCTAAGCACCCGTAATGCATCCACACAGGTGTTTTATTTATTGATTAGACTCTCCTCAGGACAAGACTGTGCTTGATTGATCCTCCTCACATTTCAAGTAGTTGTGTTGCAGCTGTTGGAGAGGGACAGCTCACACACTGTGTGTTCCAAGTTTTTCCAACAGGAAACGGAGAGGGATGGGGAACGACGTGCAACAAAGGTCCTTGGCTGGTGATGTTGCCATTCATGGTTGTCTCCTTAAGTCCCTGGGCCAGCAGGGCACCCAGAGTTTATCCTTATTTTGAAAAAGCTGTTTGGGGACCTCATATTATTCTCAGCTGTGCCCAGCTTCAACCTGATCAGAGCACTAACCAGCCAATATAATTGGCTTTTCAGGTTTTTTTTGTAAGAGATAAAACTGCAAAAATCTTTTGTTGCTTTTGTGCATAACATTGTATAAATTCAGTGGAAATGAAAGGAAAAACTTCCAGTGGTGGACAATTTAAATACAGCACCCTTTGTCTAAAATAATTGCTACTTGTGTGTGCAACAGCAAGATGTATGATAATTACACGGCTCAAGTCAGGTTAATTTCAGTCAGTCAACTAACCCACAGAATGCAGCCATTTTTTAATAGAGAATAAGTGCAAATACAGAGTTGATTTTGTTGTCAAGACTCTTTCATCTCACTGTGAAGCGTAGTTTAAAGGCTGCCAGAAAGCGAGAGCAGGGAGGACTCAGTGCATGCTTCTCATGGGGAACCAGAAGAAATACCTTTTTCATAGCAGACAATTTAACCTGTCATAGCAGGAAGAGCACAGGTGTAATTAATAACATTAATGATAAGTCTGGAGGCCATGTATGCACAATTCCAGGAACAATGTTATTAATGTTATTAACTACACATGTGCATTTCAAGAAGCAATTTGCTTTCTTTCATTGATTTGCAGCATCGTTTCAAATTTGCAGCGTGATTGACATCAGTTGGCACGTCTTGTACCATCGAATGTTTATTCATATTATTTTCTCGTTTATAAGGTGGGGAAGGAAACAGTATAAAGTGAAGATTATTATGTTGTAGTTACTGTATATTATTAGTATGTGGTATGGTACTGGGACAAAGTGGATGCTGGGCAGGTGTTGGTGAAGGAACGATGTCTTGCTGCGGCTGTTGCGTAAGTGAGCAGCAGCTGAGTGAGTTTGACAGCTTAAGTGGGTGATGGCAATATGTAAACTCAGTTGACGTGTCTGCTGATCCGAAACTGTACTGCTACTGACTGCCATAACCAGCTTAAACATTGCGAATACATTTAATTGAGTGTGGTTCATAGTTAAGAACAAAGCCATGGCGGTTGATTGTTCATGAACATCCCATTAGAGGAGGCATTAGCCACGCTGAAACCAAACTGCATTGAACTAGATGTGTCTGTGGTGGGAGGATTCTTTGCACCATCTCTTTACACAAGAACTTCAGAAACCAGAGGAGAAAAGTACTGGAAAGGTTTTAACGGTAGAGCAAGCAAAAACATCTTCAAGTCTGACATCAAGGTTTAAAAAAAAAAAAACACCATATAAAGAGAAGAGATACTTAAAACAGTTCAGGGATCTATAATTAAAGCAGCTGGGAGAAGTTCAGCAGACAGACACAGAACAAAGTTCACTGGATTTTAGTACCGTACCCTTTTCCATGAGACGCAGACGTTACCAAGGCTGCGAAAGCAAAGGAGTTACACCAACCAAAAGAAAGTAATGAGGGAAAAATCTTTGAATTTGAAACGTTGACAGTGTAACACATCTAGGATAAGCTAAAGAATTGGCAATTTATTTGGTGCTATTGAGCACAAGATTGGAAGGCGGTAAAAAAATTACGACAGCATGTCAGACATAAATAACTCGAGGCAGCAAGAATAGATTGAATTTCTGGTCCCGGTCAATAAATGGGGAAGGCTTCAGACACATAAAAATGGACAGTAAATTTTAACACAGGAGAGTGTTCCAAGAGTCCCTAAAGGATATGAGACAAAAAGAAGGAACCAATGGCATGACAGTTTATGAGAAACACCGTAAAGCACAATATTTCTATATCAAGGCAAAGCAGTAGATAATTGAAAAAAAGTTTAAAAAAAACAACATGGGGTTTACTTCTTTAAATATACACGTGTTTTTTTGGCCCGACACAGTAAAACAGTCTTCTTATCATAGAATAAAGAAGGCTTTGGAGTATACAAGTATCTGTTTCAGCCTGTCTGTCTCTTTAATGCACTTTCTGCGTGAAGAATTTCTGTGTAGTGGCTGTCAAGGTGAAAAATTACTTGGAAAGGAACAAAGTGATTGCTCGGTCAGTGCCTGAAAAGTGCCGGGTTTCTCAGGCTGCTTGGAAAACACAAGATGTACAGAAAGTCAGTGCAGTCAGCCAAGCAAGAGAGGATATCTCCTCCTCAAACTGGACCTGGCATATTTGGTTCAGCTGCAGACTGTGCTTCTCTGGGAGGGATGTTTATTGTGCCAAATGTCATTAAAACTTGGTTAAAGACTATTTACAAGGCTTGCAGCTGTTCATAACATCGGGGCTTACCGCATCATGACAGCGCCTGCGGATTGATATCACGGGAGGTGTACAAGATGCTCTTTGGCATCCTACTTTGCATTTGACATCTTCATCAACATGAGTCTCAGAGGCCGTGCCTCAGTTACCAACCATCAGAATGCACGTGTATGATTAAAATAACAACCACAACAGCACGGAAGTGGGTTAGGCGTTTCCAAATCGCGCGAGAAAGGATCACCCAAGTATGAAGAAGACCAACTGGACTGACTGGATGTTCAATGAATCCCTGTTCTAGTCACTAACTACATGTTCATGTTGAAATATCAGCTCATTATTTCTGTAGTTTTGAGTCATGGGGATGCCTGAGTGTTGGGGAAACCCTCATCACGCTATTGTTGTTTGCTAGGTGGGCTGGCAGCTGAAGAACTTGGTGAACTTGCTGCGTGGGGACCCTGCAGGTGTCACCCTGACGCTGAAGAAACGCCCACAGAGCACACTCACATCAACCCCGGCACTGCTCAAGAACATGAGATGGAAGCCGTTGGCTCTGCAAGTATGATGACTGATTTCATCCTCTGCAGATATGTTTGTGTGTAGATATGTATTTTTATGTGTATATCTCTGTGTGTCTGTTAAGAATACGACTGCACAGACTCTGGACACTAGACACGCATAAACCCAAATGAGTGCAAAGTGAGGATGGGGTTAAATTAAATTAGTGCTTTTACAATAGGGTGCAATCTAATACAACATTCCTGAAAAAGACATTAACTTTGTAAAAATGTATCTTTTTCAGAGAGATGTTGTTGCTATGGGGTTTGCAATGTATTGCACAGGTATTGCTTTTATTGCGTCGTCCTCCCTTATGTACCACAACTTGCTACTAATTGGTTGGAGGTTCCAGCATCATTCATTCACCTCAGTGGCATCTGTTGTCCTACTTCGGCCAAACCAACCCCATTTTTAGGACACTGTGCCTGAGCCAGAATGGGTGGAAATGAGAGGGATGTGTATTAATGTAGCCCAGCCTTTCTTTGAGTCCTAGGCCAGAGAAAATGTTTTCTTCCCCCTGAGGCCCTGAAGCACAGTCCTGCTCAGCCTCCTCCCCCTTCACTTCACATCACATCCTCATTCTTCTTCTTCTCCACCTAAATCGAATTTGCTCTCCTGCTGGCATTTTTAAGGACAGAAAGGTTGGGGGGGGAAAAAAGAACCTAGAATGTTTTCTGCCCTGAAATGAACAATGTCAAGGTAGTCTGTTAAGTTACTGAAAAGAACGCTGTGCTGTGGAAGCCCTGCAGTAGCACTGACACACATACCGGTCTTATGATGGAGCACATCTCTGATTTGTCAGCTGTGAGTTACGCAACATATTAGCATAGTTTAAGCAGTGACAAGTTAGTCATTTAACAAGCATTTCACTCATTTAATAAGCTTGTTAATATATTTTTTTTGGATGTCCATGTTTTATCACTGCCAAAGGCATCTTGTGATTGGATTACTTGCCTCTGACTATTCAAGTTAAGTTGATGACTAGAGGGTGATATAAAGGATATTAGTTACATATTTTGTTATGAAGGCATCATGAATAAACAAGGAGCAATCTATCTCCATGTACTGTTTAACAGACAACGTAGGCTAGGACCAGGTTTTCCTTGACCTGAATGAGAGGGACAACTACACTGCACACCAACCCGTCCTCTTGTGTGCACTAGTTAGAACTAGAGCATCAGAAACGTACAGTAGGCTGCTCATTTCACGGTTGAGATGCTCAGCACCACAGCCTGAACCGAACAAATGGTCCCCGACTGACTGACTAACTGACTGGACTGCTGTGAACTCCAAATTGTCTAAGTGTCAATCCCTGTAACTGTTCCTGTCTCTCCCTGTCTGCCTGTCTCTCTCACTCTTTTGCACATGCTCACACACACACACACACACACATGTTCACTCACACACAGCCAATCTTCCCTCAGAGCCCCAGCAGCAGTGTCGCCACGCCCACCAGCACTTTAAGTACGCCATCCAGGAGGAGCAGCTGTGCTCTGCAGGACCTCTACATCCCGCCTCCTCCTGAAGAGCCCTACACCCCCAGGTGAACTCACACTTACACATAAAACACACAGTTCACCAGTTTTACCAAATTAAGGGACCCTGTGGAGTTTTTCACCACTAGTGGAACTGTGGAGCAATGTTATTAAAAGGCGCAAGGACGCACAGGCACCTGAACGAGCACACCCACATACACATCCCTGCCATCGGTTTCGTGTTACTCCTTTGACAGGTGGTGGCGGTAAAACACAAAGAAGTGTAGCATTGCACTCACAAATGCATTGAAGACGAAGACAGATACCGTAGCTAGCAAACATGGACGTAAACAACGCCAGAGTTAAAAAAAATTAAAAAAGATTGACAAAAGGCTCTGCAAGTGTTTTTGAGGAGGGGAATGCATTCGACATGTTGTCACGGTCCACTTAGACGAGAAACACTGAATGTAAACATAACAACTAACTGAGAGAAACCCCACGGGGTACCTGCCACTGTGAGCATGCTGATGTTAGCAGTTATCTCAAAGCACCAGCTGTAGCGTGGTGGTAGACTCATATTTAGTCTTGTTGTAATGTAATTTATTCACTGACTGTAAATGATATATACATACATACATATTTTCTTCTATCATTTATTATATATCTGTGATCTTGTTTTAAAAATATGCATAGGAAAGAATGGCCTTGGGGCTGAGAGCCACAGACAGGCCGGAGAAGTGAGAAAGTATTGAGGGATGGACTAACACATTATTGGTTTACATGCTTTTCACCATATATTCTGTTGGTGGCATTGCTATTTATTTTCTCTAATATTAGTCAAAGATCTTCACTGACATTAAAATCACTTCCTGCTTTCCGTTGCCACAGAGATGACAAGAGCAACCTGTCGGGTGACGATCCTCAATCGGACGTCCTTATCGCCGAGGGATCTGAGTCGCCAAACTCCTACCTGGACCAGGAGTGTCGGCAGCAATTTCCTCTGGTGGAGGAAGATGCGATACTGTACTGTTACGAGTACGACCAGAACCAAGAGGTGTCATCAGTCCGCAGGGGGAGCACTCCCACCTATGGTAAGACCCTGGTCTCATCTGAAGACTCTGCTGTAATCGTGAGAGCCAAGAGCTCAAAGCCCTGCGAATGTGACGTCTGTATGCTTTCGAGATGTTTTTGAGACGTCTACAGCTGTTTGATGTGTGTGTGTGTGGGCGCTGCTGTGTAATATTGACGTTCCCCGCGCCTCCTTGCTCCAGGCAGGCTTAGGCCCATCTCAATGCCGATGGAGTACAACTGGGTGGGAGACAACGAAGACCTGGCCAAGCTGAAGAGAGAGAGCAGGAGAGGTGAGTGGGAGGCAGTGGGAGAGAGAAAAATAAAGGGGGAGAGGGGGGGGGGGGGGGGGGCAGAGAAAGTAGGGAGACAGAGAGGGACAGAGGGAGCTGAGGTGAGTGGGTGGATATCTCATAATATCCTCTCCCTCTCAGATCTCCGAGCCAAAAAGTAGAAGGATCAGCTTGCCCGTCAAAACCGATAACGTGCTGGATATCAGTTCGTGCCTCGATCTCCTCCATGTGTTCACAATCTGTCACTGCTCCTTTTTTCCCGTCATCCCTCTCTTTCTCTCACTCTCAGCCTTGCCGTTTCCCTCTGTTTGGATATAAAAAGTACACCGTTGCTTTGGCAACTGTGGAAATATATCCTGAGATTTCCACATTTTGTTGGTGACTGTCGAGCTCGGTGGTAAATGGAGTGGGAGGAGACTGGATTGCTTTATTTCAGTCCCAAAGAGAGACTTGAGAGATGTGTTTGTTCCCTCTAGGGACGTTGTCGATTCAGTATGTTGCTCCTTTGGGCTTTTTAAAAGAAGTGATGATGCTATATTTATCTACGACAGACAGTATTTGGAAGTTTTGAGACCTTCCTGCCTGACAACAGCCTTCCTCTTTAGGAAGTCTTTTGAAACGTCAGCATTCACTGATCTCAAAGAGAGAGATCTAGATGACAGGCAAACTGACTGGTCTTTGAGCAGATTACATAAAGAAAACAACATAAAAGTTCATAGTCAATGTAAAATTACTTGACTAGGTTAACTGACAAACGAGCTTACTAAAATGATGCAGCGTCTTGTAATTTAGACACATTCACTGGAACTGTAGAGGCATTTAGTATGTAAATCAGTGTAAGTAAAATGGCATAAATTGTGTGTAGCACTGAGTTTGTCTCTGTTGTGTCCTAGCAGAGAATTCCCTGCTGCGCTTTGCGAGTGAAGAAAAAACCCCGGGGGAGGACTTCCTGCTGGGACGCAGCCTGAGTCAGAACAGGAGGAAGACTGAGCGCGGCGCCAGCCCCACCCATTACACGCTCGTCCCCGCCCTCCAGATGGAAGTCTCCGTGTCCACATCCAGCTCTGACTCTGCCTCACTCTACCATGTCAGTCCCTTATGTCTGTGAACATTCATATTGTTGTTGTTGTAAGCTAGTGTGGAAGCGGGAGCTTTTAGCAACCGTGGGATGAGCACGTCATCATTCCTGTTTACTTTGCAGGTGTTTGAGCGATCCTCGCTGATGTCGAGGTCAAAGAAGAAGAGTAAAGGTATGAGCATTTATTTAAAAGAGTTTTACTTGAGTGCTCACATGCACTCAAACCCAAACATGAGCAGGTGCTTCTCCGGGAGTGTTTTCTGACCCCCTCGTCTGTTCTGCTCCCCTGCTGGCGCCTGCAGTTGGAAGTCCGATGTCTTCAATCAGCAAGCGGCGGATTTCCTGCAGAGACTTGGGTCAGGGTGACTGTGAGGGCTGGCTGTGGAAAAAGAAAGATGCTAAAACCTATTTCTCACAGAAGTGGAAGAAGTACTGGTTCATCCTGAAAGACGCATGCCTGTACTGGTACATGAACGAGGAGGTGAATATGATGAATTTCACAAAATAGAAATTCACAGCATTCAGCCCTTATTTGTGATGTGGCACTGTGAATTAACTCTGTGTTTGCTCCTCACAGGATGAGAAGGCAGAGGGCTTTGTCAGCCTCCCGGAGTTCAACATTGATCGCGCCACTGAATGCAGACGGAAGTAGTGAGTACTGACCAAAGATCAAGCTTCTTAGATTTGCATTGCTTTTCCATTTAGCCTCAAAATTGGATAAAACTAGATACAAATTTGTACCACTCACGAAGCTGACAGCAGAGACTTCATGTTGCATATTAAGATACAATGCTACAAATGTATTGTCGGTGCAGAGGTAACCTTGTGCAAATTGGTTTTTGGCAGGAAAACATTGGCATATATATTGAATAATTTAGCGAATTGACCATGCAAAACGGACAATTTCAGAGGACGTCTGACTCACAAATACTATGCACTTGCACATTGCACCAGTAACATTTTAGTGTTCACACATTTGACTGTTGATGGAGTAGGTTTAGTAATGTGGAGAAGTTATAACGTAGATGAAAGAGTGAGACACAGATTTGTTTTTATGTTCTCCAGCTAAAGCAAAGAAAGGTAACTTGACCTAAATTCCTTTGCTACATGAGAAAGGAAGGCTAGAGATATAAATGTGCCCTACTGATTCAACTTCTTAACAAAAACAAGTTTAGCTTTCGTTCAGTGTTACTCACGAAAACACATTGCGTGTATCCTTGAGCTCTAACAAATGTGATGAAGACATTTCTTTCCACATAAAACATTTACAAAACTGATTCTTAAGGTATTTTGAAAGCAGTGTGCACAAGACCAACTAAACGGACACCCACTCATAGCAAAACAGCTCCATAGCACTATTAGGGATAATAAATACAAATAAAAAACCTTTAAGCTTTAAGATTATAAATGAAATATTTAGATCATCAGTAGCTAAATCTGCTCTGGTTTAAGGATCTTGCTTTTAAAGAAACCCAAAATATTCAGGTAATGAATGTACTTCTTTATACAATATACTTTGTGGCAAATAACTGTTAACACATGTAATGCATTTGTTGTTCACTAATGGGTTAAAATCAAATTCAGAGGTTTTAAAAATCATCATAAAGGCATTGTGTTTCATGAACATGGCTTTGTACATATCTTAATCATGAAACTCAGTTCTGGATTGTTTTGCATGCACGCTAATTTAAACTGCCTCAGACTTACCAACAGCTCACAAAAATAAGCAGAGCAGTTTATCTAATGATGCAAAGTCTTGCTGTTTTTGTGTCAGTCTGAATTACTGTGTGTGTGTGTATGTGTGTGTGTGTGTGTGTGACCGGGTGCCTGTTTACCTCTGCGGTTTGTATTGATATGTTAATTTGCGCTATACGTCCCCGTTCTTGTGCTTACATATCATTAAAAATACCCTTGGTTCCCTTTCAGTGCTTTCAAGGCTTGCCATCCGAAGATAAAGACCTTCTACTTTGCAGCGGAAAATGTAGACGACATGTCGCGGTGAGTTAATGAGGCTGTGATAGTCGTGCTGTAAACTCCCCCGATCCCACATCTGCAACCACATTTATACCCCTGCTGGCCCGGAAATTGAATCCCCCTACAGGACTGCCCACTCTCCTTGAACAGAGCAGTTTTATGAGGGTGATTGGTCAAACAGGGAGACGCATACAACCGTTATTTTCCCCCACAGGTGGCTGAGTCGTCTCAGTATGGCAGTGGCAGGCTACTCGGAGCAGGAGAAAATTCGCCAGGACCAAGGTGAGATTAGTCAGAGACTGTTCACTGTGAATCTCCGGCTCTTCCATGTTGCTGGTCAACACTTATTATAACCACTGAGATTGAGGAATCACATTTAATAAGTAATGACATACGCATGAATAATAATTTTGCCTAGTCTCCTCTTGGCGAGGTTTTAATTCCATATCACAGGTTCACAGCAGTAATTTTCCATCGCAATGTATCTGCTCCTTCAGCTCCATCTTATACATGCTGCAAATATGAGAATTCAATAAATAAGTTATATTTTTACATTATTGTCAGAGGTTTTTTAACACCTCTCCCCAGCTTCACTTCCGATTCAAGCATCTCTGTTTTGTGATAAATATAAATGCTAATTTTAGGGACTGAAGGCGTTCTTGTTATTTTCATATTCTGCTGTTATTTGGTTTGTCACGAATGGACCGGAAATGATGTAACCAACCTTTGTGCTATTTAGAGGAGCCTACGTAGAAACTTTGCCAAGGTGGGCGGGTGAGATCAGGTTTGTCGTTGGTTTTATGAAGAGGGGGGCTTCTTCCTTCCCAGACAAGTTGCTAAATTTAGACTCTCAACACCTCCAGAGGACTTAACAGGAAGTGCTCTTGATTCATCCGTCTCCATATTCAGCCTCAACAGTTAGACCTGAACACCTACACTGCAGCTACACTTGTCATGGGACATGAACTTACGCAACAGTTTATAAAGCAATCATAAATTGTACGTATGTATTATTTGTATCGACTACAAACATGTACTAAAGTCTCATAAGCCATGGCGAACCTCAGTCTCTCTAAACTACTAGCTACTGAAGTCCGGGTGTGAAGATTCTGATACAGGGGTGTGAGTGTAACCGCTTTGTTTTGACAAAAGTTTATTTGCATTGCTTTGCATTTAAAGAGCTTGATTTTGATTCTGCAATAGAGATTTAAAAAACCCCCAAAAAAGCATGACACAATCTTTGTTCATGACAGATTACTGGAGTGAGAGTGATCATGAGGACATGGAGATGCCTTCGATGCCTTCGATGCCCAAACAGGACAGTCCGCCACCACCTTATGACACCTACCCCCGAGCATCCTCAGTGAGTCTGGCAGCCCGTAGTTTAGTAGATGTGGCAAACCTCTCTTTTTTTTTCTTGCTAACCGTCTGTTTTGGTTTAGGTGAGTCCCTACCTGGAACCGAAACGTGGCCACCTCTCCGCCTCCGACACGTTCCAGTCCCGCTCCTCTCATGACGACTTTCACTCTAAGCCTCAGGACGGTAGCAGCAGCAGCAGCAACAACGGCGTCTCCTCCGGCCAGAAGACGAGCATCCACCGAAACTCATGGCAGGATCAGATGGAAAACAACGCAAGGATGCACTACCTCCAGACGTTTCCGGTGGAGGAGACCCTGCTACCTGAGGACAGAGACCAACTGGCGATGGAGTACCGCAGGCAGTCCACCCTGCCCACACAGCGCAGCCTGCTGCAAGAACAGTACAGAGCCCTGCCTCTGCCCCTCAGGTCCAGCATCGATTCAGATGCAGGAGGGAAACCCCGCAGTTTCACGCTACCCAGGGACAGCGGGCTCCATGCTATCTTGGCCGCCACCGCAGCTGCATCGGATCAGAGAGAGCCCCATCACTACCAGCTGGACCGGGCCAGAGGCAGTGGTCAGACACACAGCATCTCTGTTTTACATCTTTTCACATGAACCTCATGCATAGACCTTTAAGATTATAACAAGGTTTAAGAAGATAATATATTACATCAAACTAGAACAGAAACAGTTAGTTGATCCATTGAAACATTGTGATAATCAATTATACATTTAAGTCATTTATCCCCCCCCAAAAAACAGACATTTTGGGAAACTGTGATGAACATTTTTGACCAATTTCTGACAACAGGATACATTGATTAATTGCCAAAAATAACCAACAGACAAATAACTCCTGCAGTTGCCACAGGATACCTGGAAAGAATGTAAAGTAGCTCAGCTAATTAGAAACATTTGAAATTATGATTTGTCAAAATCCTTCATTCACATATTTGTGTTTAAGAGGTAATTACCACACAAATAGGATTACATATTGGCTGACATTTATTATGAACCAACTGCACAGGACATGCTTCCCACCAAGCTGAGCCACTTTCTAAAAACTTAACACCACGAGCTGTGATTGAGACTGCGTGAAAACTAGTAAGCTGCAAGTGAGCAGAGAAGTCGAAAGAAGTAATAGATAAACTGTTGAAATGTCCAGCTTCTGCCACTCCAAGTGGTACTGAAGCGAATACAAACTTGACTGAAAATTCGAAACAAGGACAATTTCCGGATCACTATGCCTTGCATGGAAAAATAAGTAGCAATGTACATTTTTATATCAACAACAGTGTTAGACAACAGCCTGTTTAAAATAAGATAAAATCAGTACATTTGGAACAGGATGTTGGGTGTCAATGAAGGGGTACTAGAGCTAATCTGACAGGGCTGTGGGGATACGTCTCACATATAAGGGTGGGAACCACTGCAGTAGGCCATTAGAGGACATCAAGAGGTCGCACACTTAACAATATAACTGAGATCACTCTGAAATGTGGGGACCTCTCCTGCTCACTGTTACATGCAGATCAGTCTTTTCTTCTGCACAGTGTTGAGCAAGCGTTGTTATTTGTCATCAGTTATTTTATTGAAGCTGCTAACAGGCAGTCAGAGCCAGCAAATGTCAGAGGTTGAATACTCGCTATTATTGCTTTATTGGATTGATTTTGAAGCCAGCCGATTTGCCTTCCCTCAAAGACCTCCAGGGCAGTTGTCTAAGTGAGATGAATTTTAGCGTCTTATTTGATAGTGATTTATCTTGGCAGTTCACTCTTCTCTCACACACTCACTCTTTCTCTCTCTCTCTCTCTCTCTCTCTCTCTCTCTCTCTCTCTCTCTCTCTCTCTCTCTCTCTCTCTTCATTGTGCCTCTCGGCAATGTTTGAATGGTGAAGCGAGGAGGAATCCTTTCAGCCCATGTTAATGTTGAATTCTGAACAGGAAAAAGCAACGCGCCTAAGGGTCCTTTCTTCTTGTCCTCATTTATCTATTGCTCTACCGTTCGCTCTCTCCACCACTGCCTGTAAAGACAAGAAAGAAACACAAAACAGGCGGAAAATAAAGCATGATACATTTCAAAGCACAGCCCCAGAGCTTCAGAACGCATCACCCTGCTTCCCAAACACAAAATAGAGTGATGACTACCTGGCACTAGTGTAGTGTTAGTATCATGCCAGCAGAGGGCAGTGTATGTAAACAGGAGACAAGAGGGGCCCTTGTAGTTTATTAGAATGATGTACAAGCTGTGCACTTCTCCCTAAAAATCTCATAATGAAGAGCTGAAAAGTACTTCCTGTGATCCTGTAAAGAAGACCATATATATATATATATATATTATCTGATTAAACAGGAGAGGACACAGATTACTTTCGTATAGTGCTTGCAAAAAGTTGTTCATTTTAGAAGGACCTTTAATATAATGTTTAAATTTTCACAGAGTAAACTGAAGGATAACCTGAATTACAGAAAACAAAATACACTAGTCTGGATGTATTTGACCGGTGGTCCGACAAAATATTCAAATTGAAGTTGTCCCTTTGGTTCTTAGTAATTGTGATGGTATTTTACACAACTTTCCTTTCATCAAGAAAATAATTGGCAGATTCATCCAAATTGCCAGTAGTTGCAGCCCAGTCTTTGGTGATTAGACTCCATCGTGACGTAGTATATTAAAGAGAGTAGTGATGCTGTGGTTAGATCAGGAATATTCCTACCTGGAGTCTAGACACTGGTGTTTGTGGTGGTGAAGGGAGTTGCTGAAGATCTGATGATGAGATAAGGAGCAGGATCGGCCCTGGATATGATGGAGACTGAGGTGAATAGGGTGGAGGAGGGTCGCATCGCTTCGTACTTTTAAAATTTGACAGCAACGATGTGATTGGCTTAGGGAGATCATGGCAGAATCTGGTTGGTTAACTTCAGAGTGAACGCCCGTAATCAGCTGATAGAGTAGAAGCCAAAGAGAGGGAGAGACCAAGCGATTTGTGAATGAATGAGAGTGTAAAGAGTCTTTCTGACTGAACTTTGGCTAATCTTCACATAGCGGAGCGGGGCCACATTCACTGCTAAGGTTATTTTGTTAAAGGTTATACCTCTGAAGTGTGTTTGTTTGGTTTTAAAAAAGGAGATAATTCAGAAGAATTCTCTGTATGCAGGTTATTAACTTGTAATTTGCTGTAAAAAAATAAAACAAAATTAAAATCTCATCCTTGACTTCAGTTCAAAGTAAAATCTTTGTTGATGATTGCTTGTCCTTCTTACCAGGCCATGGACGGGACTGCAGGATACAGTCTGACTCTCTGGGAGACTTGTACAGGGCTCTGGAGCAGAGCAGTCTGTCCACATCGGCTGACCACAGATCAGCCAACCGCCTGGAGTACAAGCGCTCATTTGTCCGCCGAGTAAATGACCCGTTGCTCAATGACAAGCTTCATCGCCTCCGAATCCTCAACAGTTCCCTTAAGGTAACATTTTTTTAGCATTTGTGTCTCTCCATACATGTGTGATTGATTTATTGACTAATTTCTAATCGATACCTTCTCTTTATTACAGAATGTCCCTCTTCAAGACACAAACCGGTCATTGGGTTTTTTAGGGTAAACTGTGAGGATCAGTGTGCTTATTGAACCTCAAATCAATTGCCTCTGCCTGTGCCTCACACTGCTGGCATCCCTTACCTGGAGCTAAAAGGCACCAAAAAAATTCCCTTTACCCGCTCGGCTCTGCATCTCCTTTCCTTTTACAGCTCCTTCAACCTTGTTCACCGTGCAGGAGCACAAAGACTTGTTGTCCCTCTCCAATTTCAAAGATGAGGGCTCTTACAATGATAAAATAACAGGGTTTATGACTGGCAAATAAGCACTTTGTGTCCGTGTCAAAGACGTGTCGGAGAGCTTTGTAATCCATCGCTCACATGCATGGCTGCCTCCCCTCGCTTCTGTTGATTCGTTTTGAACTTTATGCTGGAGTTGTGTACAGCCACTCTGTAACGTCTGACGGAGGAATTAAAAGCAAAGCTATTTTGGATGTACACAACATTTTGTTATGCATGTGTGTATGATTTAAGGGTGTGTTTGTTCTATGAGTGTACAGGGTGTTAAGCATATATACATATTTAATATTACATTACTGCAACAACAGTGACTACACAATGTTTTGGGGTACTTATACAAATTGTAAATCAAGTGCTGTGCCTCAGTGATTGTGAATCTACATTGTACTTTTCCAAGAGAGATGAGAGAAGATGTAGAAAGCAAGCTATTCCTCAAAACAGGAGCACAAATAAATGCTTGGCAATAATGAACTAGTATTGTAAATTACAAAGGTATGATCAGAATAGTTGTCTATTTTTGTATGCATGCCGTCTACCTAATTGTTTGTAAAACAGTTTTGTATTTCTAAGTGCGTTCGGTCTGGAGAGTACTGGTGTCGACCCTTTCCTTCACCGCGTTTTGTTTTTGACACTTATTTTACAATTTGCCCCTTAAAATTGCAAGAAGATGATTTTTTTAAGTGTTAAGAGGAATAACTGTATTTATTAAGTGTTTAATGTACAAGCATGCTTTGTATAACTAAAACACATTACCATACCATTGGAAATTGACTGACATTGCACAAGTGTGCCATATTGTAGCTACGTTACTTTTTTTATTGAATAAAGTATGGCAAGGGCACACTGAAGTAAGACCCGTTGTTAAATGTTTTGTCTCATAATCACATTTTAGATTACTATTTTTAGACAAAGGATGATAATAGTATGCAAATACAATACACATGCAGTGTATATGAAGCCCCAAGCACTCCTATTCTGTAGGATATGATGATGATGATTCACAAAGAATAACACAGAAGAGGATCAACACAGGAAACAGTGTAAGTATGTACACAAATATCCCTTATGGAATCTCATATTTACAAAAAGTAAACCTGTTGGAGTGAAATGGGAATAAATTGTTCAACTTCAACTGGTTTAAGATGCAGAGAGGTGACTTTAAAACAGTGGAGAACTTGCTGCAGTGCTGTAATATAAGGTTCACACCAGAGACAAAAATAATAACTGAATCATGCGAGGCATACACATATAACTAACACAAAGAGAAGACACATGTTTACCTTGTATGATGGCCTCTAAGACATTTACACATGTCTTCAAGGCTGAAACAGCACATGCAGCACAACATTGCCTTTGAATTAGTGCATTTAGATGTTAGGTTAACTGAATTTCTGGATGATAGCCAGTGGTTCTGGTTACCAGGATTATGTGTGTGGGAAGATTCAGTGTGAGAGGAAGAGCTGTAAGCTACAGTAACTTTTATGTTTTTACACATGCCTTTGTTGACAAACAATAGTTTGCACAAAGCATGACGAGAAATCACATAAAATAGTTATGAACATCCTGATTATTGTAAGGTGTGCTAGAGTGTCTTTTTATTTTTCTGCGTAACCAGCTCTATTTTTTTCTGTTGAATCTTTACATTCTCTGCACATTCTCCCATAAATAGACAACATAGAATACAACACATGGGGCACAGGGAATTAGCTAATTTCACAGCCAGATTCTAATTTCTCTATAGATGACACTATACCATATTGATATTGTCATCTTGTCTTGTGATACCGTACATAATGGTACATTGTAAGGTATTCCACATATTCATTGACCTCAGTCGGCTTTTAAAGTAAGATTCTTGACACTTTTCCTGTAAAACCCACAAATAATATTCAGTAATATTATGATATTATATTGTTATTGTATTCATCGGCACACAGTATTGGGCACATACATATTTGTTTTTCGTGTTTGTGTGGAGGAAGATTATAATTTTATTGAAATCAACCTATTACATCAGTCATGTCGACAAGTAAATTCAAATGTGTGATCATATAAAAAAAACATTCAACCCCTTATTTAAAAAAAAATAATCATGCCTTTAAATATTTTTAATAAAAGGAGGAAGCAAATTAATGGAATAATAGGATATCACAAGCAGTGACTGGCTTTATTAATTGTAGAAAATTATACAGATAGAACACTAGAATCAGCATGCTCTATCAAATTACATTTACAAACTTTCAGTTATAACAAAAATACTATATTCACTGTTGGGCTATATATACATGTATATATCAGTGGTGGGCTGTCAGGACCAGCAAGGCCTTCTCTGCTGGCCTAAACAGAATCACAAAGTTATAGCTATTTTATAATTTTAAAATGTTTCCTAAATACACTACATGTATTATAATTTATAAAATTATAATAAGCAGAGGCTTAGTCGGAGTAGTAAGAGTTCAAATTGAAAGATATGGAAGAAATTATGAATTGTTTTGCATTTTGCTTGGTGTAGATTTTTTTTATTTGTATTACCTAGCTTTGTTTTTTTAACACTCAATGGCTGAATGAGGAGGAGCAACGGATTTGTGAGTTGGGATTTAACCATGGGATTAAACTCTTTGTCAACAAAGAAAGGAGGATGGAGTTTATCTTTAAGTGAACAGCATTTGGTAAGTTTGTTTTTTTACATCTAATATCTGAATGGCCCTTGAGTGTGTAGCAGAATGTGTGTTGCTGCAGGTCTGCTGGATTGATTTGTTGCTTTGTTGTCATATGAATATATGTGACTGGTTCTTGTGAGTTTGTTGTCATTGTGTTAATTATATAGATTTGGACTATATGCATTGTCCGTCAATTACGAAGCATACCGTCATCCGCGGAGTTATTGTTTTAGCGTAGTTTAGCGTAGCCTCCCAGAACACACACGGTGCCTCAGCTGTCTTTTGTTTTGGTTCTTTTTGTTCCGGGTTCAGAGGTCACAGCCCGTTGTCTCCTACGTGAGCGCAGTCCACCGAAAAACCTTATATTTCCCACAATTTAAGCTTCTGCATTTTCCAAATGCACTAGTATTATTCAAACGTATTGTTCGGTTCGTAAGCCCCGTACCGAACAGTTTAATACGAATACGTGATGTTACACCCCGAGAAACAAATAACCGTAGCTGTGGCGCCATCATGAGGTTATTAGGTGGTGTTTCAGCTGCAGGTCAGCACTGAAGGCCCAGGTATAAAATGCACGGCCTGCCACTGGTATATATATATATATATATATATAAAACCCGAAAAAAACACTGCACTACATACATATTGTTTCTGATCTAAACCTAGCAAATGTGAGAGACAGACTATTGCATCTGGTTGCAAGACAGAACGCTTTTCTGGCTATTGTGACCTATAATCCTCTGTGTGGATGTGAGAAACAGGGTCAAAGTAAGTACTTTGTAAGGCAGCTGCAGTTTGTACTACAAGTAAAAAGAAAAAGTTTGGGATGTGTAACAGAGCCAATATTTTTGTTATTAAACAAAACAAAAGCAACAAACTGATATAATCTAAAGAAATATTTCCCCCATGATGTTGCGGGTACTTGGTACATTCCGATTGGCCACTTCCTGTATTGAAGAGCTCTGCTTTAGGGGGTATGTTGTTTGCTCCGGCCAGATGTCCCTCCAGCAGCACCATCAGTACTGGTAACTCAAATAAATAGAAATTAGAAAAACCTCAACTAAAGTGTTACTGTGCAGAGGTTGTGAGCGCTACAAATAGAAACTAAAGTGCCAAGATTACAATGATGTGTGAAACAAAAGCTATGTGTCATCTATCTGTTCGCTGATGTATGGGGAATGGGCATGAGGTCAAAAGGTCAAACTCAATGAGTAGAAACTTTAAGTAAACTATGTACAACTATACAGTGTAAACTATAAGAAAACTAAGGTGTGTGGAGGAGAGTTACCGACATTTAAATTACTCAGCAGGTGCAGCCATCACAGTGAGCTAAAACCAAGCACAATTAGCTTAACTGCCAATGGGTTTGTCATTACGTTGTAGACTGTCACAATATCAAATTCTTTACAGAGATATTCACAGGATATTAGCCAAGGTAGGCTATGCTTGTTCGATTTTGGCTTTTGATCACTGTAATTGTTGTTTTTCTAAGATGCTAATTGTCTGCTGTGTGCTTGTAGTTATAAAATCTGCAAAAGTGTATTTCTGTAGATTTTTTCATAGTTTACTTTAAAAGTAGATACAATACAGACCTTCCACAATGGCAGAAGTGTAATCTCATTTGAGGAAAGGAGAGTACAGGCTGTTTGTGCAGCACCTGTTAAGAGTTACAAAGGTCCATCCATCCATCCATTTTCCTCCGCTTCCTGTCGCGGTGGCAGCGGGCCAAGCAGGCTGACCCGGACTTCCCTCTCCCTGCAACATTTTCCAGCTCATTCTGGGGGATCCCGAGGCGTTCCCAGGCCAGCTGGGAGATGTAATCCCTCCAGCGTGTTCTGGGTCTTCCCCGGGGCTCCTACAAGTTGGGCGTGCCCGGAAAACCTCAAGTGGGAGGAGCCCAGGAGGCATCCTGATTAGATACCCGAACCACCTCAGCTGACTCCTTTCGATGCAAAAGAGTAGTGCCTCAACTCCAAGTTCCCTCCTAATGTCCGAGCCCCTTACCCTATCTCTAAGGTGGAGCCCGGCCACCCTATGAAGGAAACTCATTTCGGCCACTTGTAGCTGCGACCTTGTTCTTCCGGTCATGACCCAGAGTTCGTGACCATAGGTGAGGGTCGGAACGTAGACCGACCGGTAAATTGAGAGCTGAGCCAGAAGGCGAAGCTCCCTCTTCCCCTAGAGACGGTCCGGTGCAGCGTCTGCTTTACTGCTGCAGCCGCACTGATCCGCCTGTCGATCTCCCGCTGCATCTTAAGTCTTACATCTTAAGACCCCGAGATACTTGAACTCCTTCGCTTGCGGTAGGCACTCTGTCCCCACCTGGAGGGAGCAATCCACCGGTTTCCGGCAGAGCACCATGGCCTCAGAGTTGGAGGTGCTAACTCTCATCCCTGCCGGTTTACACTCGGCTGCAAACCGCCTCAGTGAATGCTAGAGGTCACGATCTGAGGAGGCCAACAGGACCACATTATCTGCAAACAGCAGAGAAGCGATCCAGAGACCCTCAAACCTGACGTTCTCCACCCCCCGGCTGCGCCTATATCCTGTCCATGAAAGTCACGAACAGGACTGGTGACAAAGGGCAGCCCTGGCGGAGGCCAACGTGTCTGACTTATTGCAGAGAATACGGAAACAGCTCCTACTGCAGTCGTACAGAGACCGGATGGCCCGTTGTAACGGGTCCGGCACCCCATACTCCCGCAGCACCCCCCACAAGAACCCCCGAAGGGCCCGGTCGAAAGCCTTCTCCAAGTCCACAAAGCATATGTAGACTGGTTGCCTCCTTCTTCAGCTTGACGGCTTCCCCCATCCACCACCGGGTTCTCGGTTTGCCGCCACGACAGGCACCGATGACCTTCCGACCACAACTCCTAGTGCCGCGTCCACAATAGAGGCTTTGAACATGGTCCACTCGGATTCCATGTCCCCAACCTCCCTCGGGATGTGTGAGAAGTTCTTCCGGAGGTGGGAGTTAAAGACCTCCCGGACAGGGTCCTCCGCTAGACGTTCCCAGTTCACCCTCACTACAGGCTTGGGCTTGCCAGGTCTTTCCAGCCAGCTCCCCCGCCATCTGATCCAACTCACCACCAATTGGTGATCAGTTGACAGCTCTGCTCCTCTCTTCACCCGAGTGTCTAAGACATACGGCCGCAGATCAGATGATACGATTACAAACTCGATCATACATCTCCGGCCTAAGGTGTTCTGGTACCAGGTACACTTATGAGCCACCTTAGGTTCGAACATGGTGTTTGTTATGGCCAAACCGTGGCTAGCACAGAACTCCAATAGCGAGACACCACTCGGGTTCAGATCGGGAAAGCCATTCCTCCCAATCACCCCCCGCCAGGTTTCTCCACCATTGCCCACGTGAGCATTGAAGTTTCCCAGGAGAACTATGGAGTCGCCAGGAGGCGTCCTTTCCAGGACCCCTCCCACCGACTTCAAGAAGGCCGCATACTCCGAACTTCTGCTTGGTGCATAAGCACAAACAACAGTCAGAGCCTTGCTCCCCGCAACCCATAGGTGCATGGAGGCGATCTCCAACACAGCAGCCCTCAGCCGGTGGCTCGTGAGTATCCCCACTCCCGCCCAGCGCCTCTCACCCTGGGCAACTCAAGAAAAGGACAAAGTCCAACCCCTCCACAGGAGCTTGGTTCCAGAGCCAGTGCTGTGTGTGGAGGTGAGTCCAACTATATCTAGCTGGTACTGCTCCGCGCCAGCGAGGTGACGTTCCACGTCCCTAGAGCTAGTCTATGCTGCCGGCCATCGACTCGCCCAGGCCCCCGGCCCAGCCCGCCGCCCGGTCTGCATAGCACCCGACCCCGATGCTTGTCCCTGCGGGTGCTGGGTCCACAGGGTGGCTGCTCCATGTTGTTTCTTCGGGCTGAACCCGACCGGGCCCCATCGCTGACGAGATCCCCTCCTGGGTCTGACTCCGGGACGGTTCCCCGGTTTCCCTGGTCCGGGTGAGATGGCTGAAGACCGTGGGCTGCTATTCATCAGGGTTATTTTGAACCGCTCTTCGTCTGGGCTCTCCCCTGAGACCTGTTTGCCTTGGGAGACCCTACCAGGGGCTACTGCCCCGGACAACATAGCTCCCAGGATCACTGAGCCACTCAAACTCCTCCACCACGTTAAGGTGGCGATTCGCGGAGGACTTACAAACTAAAACTGTGACTTAAAAACTGTGTCCAGCTTTGTTAAACATGTTCAGGCCTGCACACAGCCAACACCCTAACACAAGATATTAATTTACGAATTATTTCAGTTTTGTCTCAAAGTTTACCCCATTAACACAACCAGCTAGTTACGTCACTTCAAATTTAGGCCCTGGAATGATGCCCTTCAGCCCTCTGACATCGTGTGCTGCAGGACACTCTGGACGCAGAGAAATCAAACCCTGATCAGAGATTCTGATCACAGGCCAATAAGCCTTCAGTTTTTTTCTATAATACTGCACAGAAGGTCATCCAAACAAGCTGAAATCCTCATGTATAGTCAATTTTCAATTCATTTTCTCACTCACTGTCACTACTTTCATGCTCCGGTCTAACGTGAATACAAAAGTAACCATAATGATGAACACATATTGAATACTTTGTCCGTATTTTTGAGTGCAATCATATAATTTGGGTGTTTTAAAATATTTTGACAGCAGCTACTCTCTCCTTGAATCCAGTTCCAGTGCTGTAAATTCTTGGTTGTAGGTATTATCCACATGTCATATTTGAAATCGATTTATTGAATCTGAGTGACTAGTGAATACTGCCTTCGAAAATAATATGACAATGTGGGTTTTCTCTTTTTCCTCTCTTCCCTCCCTGTCTGAATTTCAATTGCCACTCCACTTGGCTCTGAATTACGTTTGGGATTTGTTCAGTTTATTGTTGCATCATTCATTATTTTATAATATGAATAATGTTAAATGGTCAGGAAATGTATGTTAGCTTCCCCTTCTGTTTGTTAGTGTGATATGTTTTCTGAGACAGCTGCAGCTGCTGCAAAGGTTACTGCAGACTGTTTAGACTTGTTCAGTGACAAACATGCAACAACCTTGAAAACTTGGCAGTACCTGATGCCAACAGTGCATGAGAGTGTTAAACTTCCTGGACCATAATGCTTTATGGCAGGCTTTGTCAGACTTAACAAATTAGTCTTTAACTATAGGACGGGTAAAGGTCCAATTTTACTAAAGTATGAATACAGCATAAATAAAAGACATGCCTTGTGCTGAAACTGTTTTTGCAGTTTTAAAGCTTTGCAGTGTGACACTAAACCTGCATACAATTGATTTTAGAGGATTAAAACAGTTGTTTGGCAAATTAAGATCTCATTCAACTCGATTAACTGCTGCTACAGGTCATCTTAAATAACCTTTTCATTGTTGAAGAACTGTATGCTCAAACAAAATATAGTTTTGATTATGTCTTTCCTCTTCAAACACACATATATTCTTATGATATTCAGATTTATTTCTGTTGACATTAATGACAAAACAAACTGGTACAGTGCACAATTTTAATTAACACACAAATGCAGTGCAACAAATTATAAGAAAATGTTATGAGAAATTTCTCAGGGAGGACAAGGGATTACAACTGTTTGTGTTAGGTCTGCCAGTCTTCACCTGAATTTAAAACTGCCTGCCTCTACTTATTAAAGGTCTAAAAAAAGATTTTGACAATATAATGTTAAACTTACTAGAAGACAAAGTAAGGGGAGGGTCGATAATGTCTGTGCACAATCATGCATTATAAATGCGACAAAGTAAATGCAATCCTGTACAATGAAATATTATATACTGTACACATATTTCATTTATTTCTGACACAGAAGTGTTTACTACCATAAATATCAGTTAACACAATAGTATATCATATATTCAAGTGTTTACAAATATGGCTTTTTATCACTTACAAATCTGAACCACGGCTTTGAGTGGAAAGATGTTTAATTTAGTTTATCTTTAGCATCATAAAAATAAAGGTAAAGACTCCAAGGCAAGAAAAATGGTTAAGAGAACACAGATGGCCATGGGAGAGGAACCACTTCATGAAAAACATTACTAAGAAATGTTGTTACACATTTTAATATGAAAGAGTTTTGCCCTCAGTATAGCGTCTGAAGCACTAATAATTATAAATGTCACTACAATGTGTAATAGGTTAGTCTGTATTTAAGCTACAATCACCGCCTTTGCTAAGTTTGCTGGCAGGATCTTATATCTAACAAACAGATTCAGTATATGAACTCTTACTATTTGAGTACCGAGTCCATACAGCACCGGGTTGGCAATAGATGGAATAATGACAAAGTACAGGGACAGGAAGATTCGTGTCTCAAAAGAAACACGAGTCATGTCAAATCTACTTTGGATAATTTCAAAAAAGGAACCGATGGTGTAGTTTAGCAAAGACAACAAATGTGGGATACATGTTTTAAGAGCATTTCTCTGGGACTCTCTTGATAAATTCATACACACTCGTGAAATTTTCACATAAGAGAAAACAATCATCACTACCTGAGGCACAACAAACAACGGAAGAATTACAAGTCCCACTGTACTTATGTACAATTGGCTATCTTTTGAACATGAATTTTTGACCAGCTCAATGTTCACACAGTGTAATTTTGGCATGACTTTTCCACAGAAGCTCAGCTGCAAGGTTAGTGAGTAAAAACATGCAAACACAATGAGTGGGTATAGACCTGCTAATGCAACAAGTTTGCCTACCTTGGAATTAGACATGATGCTGTGGTAATGTAGTGGGAAACAGATGGCAGCATATCTGTCATAACCCATAACAGCTAAAATTAAAAACTCAGCAGCTGCGTATGTGTGTAGGAAATAGACTTGAGCCATACACCACTTCACAATTACTTCATGCGTCTCGGACATCAGCACAACCATAATTGCAGGTAACAACGAAGTACTGCCATATATTTCATTGATGGATAACATACATGTGAACACATTCATAGGTTGATGCAACGCTTTGTTTTGGTGTATGAGAGTAATGAGCAGTGAATTCAAAATGATAGTAATACAGTAGAGCAGGAGGAACATAGTGAACATCCCATGTTTGTAGTTTTCCATGACAGTGTATGCAGTCATTGTGAATGTTAAAGCTGTTGTATTGTCCATGTTTCAATTCTGAAAAGAAAGACATGTTGAAATTTAACACAATTTCACTTGCCAGAAGAGAAATGCATTATGACACACATTTTGTGGACAGGAAAAGTATTTTGAACATGGTATTAATGAGTGGTTGGCAGCAAACATCACCTAATTTACACCAAACTTGACAGTTTTTATGAAGCATTTTAGCCTGAAGTCACCAGGCAAGCAAACATTTCTTAACCAATGTAATTAGAAACTGCAATAAGTACTTGCTTAGTAATTAGTAACTGGTTCAGAGTACAGAAACAAACAGTTAGTCTTCTCTCTCTCTTGAGTTACCTGCACGACCGTCGTCTCTACACAGCGTGTGCAGCTTAAGGTTTGGTCTGCCTTTAAACATTGCTCACAGTAGACCAGTGGCGTGTTATTCATTTGTTACCACAGTTACCAAAGTGCCCGTTGTACAGCAGTCCACCTCGCCTGTGTTTGTGTATGTGTGTAAACCAGCCATTACTTGTGGCCTATAACACTTTTCTGATGCTACCCAGAGGTGAAATACCAATTTCCATGTTTAATCCAAGACAAAAACTGACAACTCAACCTTAACCAGACAATCAGAGAGTGGCATCAAGTTCTGCTAAAGTAGCAGTACCCAAAATTGTCCACAGACCAAAAGGGGTCCGAAAAGAAAAGAAAAATGAGAACAGCCTGGGGCACGCCCTGCTTTCCCTTCCTGAGCCGTCGGATGGTTTGCTAGAACCTCCTTGAGGCCAACCGAAAGTCCTTCTCCATGGCTTCCCCGAACTCCTCCGTTGCCCGAGTTTTAGCATCCGCAACCACCGCAGCTGCAGCCCTTCTGACCTGCCGGTACCTCTCAGCTGCTTCAGGAGATCCCTGAGCCAACCAGGCCCGAAAGGCCTCCTTCTTTAGCTTGACGGCTTCCCTCACCTCCGGTGTCCACCATCGGGTTCTCGGGTTGGCGCCACGACAGGCACCGATGACCTTCCGACCACAACTCCTAGTGCCACGTCCACAATAGAGACTTTGAACATGGTCCACTCGGATTCCATGTCCCCAACCTCCCTCGGGATGTTTGAGAAGTTCTTCCGGAGGTGGGAGTTAAAGACCTCCCGAACAGAGTCCTCCGCCAGACGTTCCCAGTTCACCCTCACTACACGCTTGGGCTTGCCACTTCTTTCCAGCCGGCTCCCCCGCAATCTGATCCAACTCACCACCAGGTGGTGATCAGTTGACAGCTCTGCTCCTCTCTTCACCCGAGTGTCCAAGACATACGGCCGCAGATCAGATGATACGATTACAAAGTCGATCATACATCTCCGGCCTAAGGTGTTCTGGTACCAGGTACACTCATGAGCCACCTTAGGTTCGAACATGGTGTTTTTCATGGCCAAACCGTGGCTAGCACAGAAGTCCAATAGCGAGACACCACTCGGGTTCAGATCGGGAAAGCCGTTCCTCCCAATCACCCCCGCCAGGTTCCTCCGTCATTGCCCACGTGAGCGTTGAAGTCCCCCAGGAGAACTATGGAGTCGGTGGGAGGCGTCCTGGAAAGGACGCCGCCTGCAAAGAAGGCCGGATACTCCGAACTTCTGCTTGGTGCATAAGCACAAACAACAGTCTGAGCCTTGCTCCCCGCAACCCATAGGTGCATGGAGGCGATCTCCAACACAGCAGCCCTCAGCTGGTGGCTCGTGAGTATCCCCACTCCCGCCCAGTTCCTCTCACCCTGGGCAACTCAAGAAAAGGACAAAGTCCAACCCCTCTCCAGGAGCTTGGTTCCAGAGCCAGTGCTGTGTGTGGAGGTGAGTCCAACTATATCTAGCTGGTACTGCTCCACCTCCTGCACCAGCCCCGGCTCTTCCCCCGCTAGCGAGGTGACTTTCCACATCCCTAGAGCTAGTCTATGCTGCTGGCGATTGGCTCGCTCAGGCCCCCAGCCCGGCCTGCCGCCCGGGCTGCATTGCACCCGACCCCGATGCTTGTCCCTGCGGGTGGTGGGTCCACAGGGTGGCTGCTCCATGTTGTTTCTTCGGGCTGAGCCCAACCGGGCCCCATCGCCGACGAGATCCCCTCCTGGGTCTGAAACCTGCAGCTGAGAATACGTCCTGCCTCGTTAGCACAACCAATGACATAATGTACTTGGACAGGCGGTCCAGGTGCAGCCAAGTCCTACTCAAAGTGAGTAAGGTGTTGCTGCGCAATGGTGAGCACACCTTAGAGACACATGCCATCCTAGATAATGGGTCGGAGCGGACCATTCTCCTTCCAGCAGCAACGCAGAGACTTAAGCTATCTGGTGAGCCAGAGGATTTGTTTCTCAGAACTGTTCGGCAGGATCTCAGGATTCTGCATGGCGCTGCTGTGTCTTTCTCCATCTCCCCAGCCGACCAGCCACAGAAGTTCTTCAAGATACACAGAGCATTCACTGCTGATCAACTGGGTCTGGCCGAGCACACATACCCGATAAATGCGCTTTTGAAGATGCACAAACACCTAAGAGGCCTTCCTCTCCAGGCACTAAACAGAGTGCAACCTCTGTTGTTAATTGGGTCAGACTATCCCCACCTCATCACTCCAGTGGAGCCGGTGCATCTAGGACCTTCCGGGGGGCCAGCAGCAGTGAAGACAAGATTGGGCTAGACGCTTCAGGGACCGACCAAGCACATCAAGCAGCAGTCAACAGCACAACAGTGTCTAAACATATCCACCCTCTCACCTGCGTCTGAGCTTCTGCAGAGTGTAGAGAGATTATGGCAGCTAGATGTCCTTCCCTACAGGAGTGAGAAGCTTTCCACAAGATCCAGGCAGGATCAGGAAGCAGTCCAACTGTTGGAGGCAAAGACCACACGAGTAGACGTCGATGGGATCCAGTGCTACGCCACTCCCCTCCTCAGGGTGAAGAATATGCCACAGCTCCAGGCATGTAAGGGGGCTGTGTTAGCCAACCTCTGCAGCACGTAACGCCTGTTACGAGGAGGAGCTTAGCGATGCAGCCGAGTCCTGGTTCAAACCACATCACATGGTAAGCCACAACGAAAAAAACAGGATTGTTTTCAATTGCTCTTTTGCGTATAAGGGAGACAACCTCAATGAGCTGTTGCTCCCTGGCCCCACTTTAAGTTCCAGTCTGCTAGGGGTACTGCTGCGATTCAGAGAGCACACCATTACGTGACAGCGTTACGTGACAACTAGGTCACGTAACTGAAGTCATCCCAGGAACAGACGGGAGAGTCCGGACAGCAGTGGTCCAGATCAAGGGCAAGACCTATACCAGACCAGTCGCTCACCTTGTCAGCCTGCCTACCATCCCAGACACTGATCCGGCCAGTCCTTCTTGGAGTTGCAAATTGGTTGAGACAAAGTTGGGGGCGGCTGTGACGAAGGACGACCTCTATAGACGGGTTTCGGAGAAGCAGCCGAGCAAGAACCGCACTACGCCCCTTGCGGAAGAGGACGGCAGTCAGCTGCTCGCAGACTAATATCACCGGCATTGAGTTGGTGAAAAGGCTTTGACGAGAGTGGCGGCGCAAAAGGACTGCCGTGTCCGTAAATAGATTAGAGTGTTTATGTGGATGTTCGGAGTCCACTTTCAAGACTGTGTGCGTGCAAACAACCAGTAAGTAAACGTAAAGTTGGAGTTAGTCTAATTTCATCATATGGGTTATATTGTGTCATTTGCACGGCAATCTAGTCTGATATATTTAGCCGCTCGTTCGTTGTTGTTTGCTAAGTGGCGACCGTAGGAGTCCCAAACATGTTTATCGCTGCCTGTATTCTGTCCCTGTATGTCCTAATTTGAAACCAATGATGTATAGAGGTTTTTACTAATTATTATTTCATGTATATCTGTTTCAGAACCACACACTTGCTTGTTTGACTACTGTCAATAAACCTCTCAAAGGAACATCTTGTCTGGAGTGCATTCTGATAGATGCCCCCTGGTGGCCACAACTTGTAATGAACCAGTAAAATTATACAGTCCTTCCCAGTCAATCTAACAGTCTGGCTCCGGGAGGGTTTCCCAGTTTCCCTGGTCCGGGCGAGGTGGCTGAAAACTGTGGGCTGCTATTCATCAGGGTTATTTTGAACCGCTCTTCGTCTGGGCTCTCCCCTGAGACCTGTTTGCCTTGGGAGACCCTACCAGGGGCTACTGCCCCGGACAACTTTGCTCCCAGGATCACTGAGCCACTCAAACTCCTCCACCACGTTAAGGTGGCGATTCGCGGAGGAGTTACAAACTAAAACTGTGAATTAAAAACTGTGTCCAGCTTTGTTAAACATGTTCAGGCCTGCACACAGCCAACACACTAACACAAAATTTGTAATTTATGAATTATTTCAGTTTTGTCTCAAAGTTTACCCCGTTAACACAATCAGCTAGTTACGTCACTTCAAATTTAGGCCCTGGAATGATGCCCTTCAGCCCTCTGACATCGTGTACTGTAGGACACTCTGGACGCAGAGAGGTCAAACCCTGATCAGAGATTCTGATCACAGGCCAATAAGCTTTCAGTTTTTTTCTATAATACTGCACAGAAGGTCATCCAAACAAGCTGAAATCCTCATGTATAGTCAATTTTCAATTCATTTTCTCACTCACTGTCACTACTTTCATGCTCCAGTCTAACGTGAATACAAAAGTAACCATAATGATGAACAAATATTGAATACTTTGTATTTTTGAGTGCAATCATATAATTTGGGTGTATATATATAATATTTTGACAGCAGCTACTCTCTCCTTGAATCCAGTTCCAGTGCTGTAAATTCTTGGTTGTAGGTATTATCCACATGTCATATTTGAAATCGATTTATTGAATCTGAGTGACTAGTGACTACTAGGCTTCGAAAATAATTTGACAATGTGGGTTTTCTCTTTTTCCTCTCTTCCCTCCCTGTCTGAATTTCAATTGCCACTCCACTTGGCTCTGAATTACGTTTGGGATTTGTTCAGTTTATTGTTGCATCATTCATTATTTTATAATATGAATAATGTTAAATGGTCAGGAAATGTATGTTAGCTTCCCCTTCTGTTTGTTAGTGTGATATGTTTTCTGAGACAGCTGCAGCTGCTGCAAAGGTTACTGCAGACTGTTTAGACTTGTTCAGTGACAAACATGCAACAACCTTGAAAACTTGGCAGTACCTGATGCCAACAGTGCATGAGAGTGTTAAACTTCCTGGACCATAATGCTTTATGGCAGGCTTTGTCAGACTTAACAAATTAGTCTTTAACTATAGGACGGGTAAAGGTCCAATTTTACTAAAGTATGAATACAGCATAAATAAAAGACATGCCTTGTGCTGAAACAGTTTTTGCAGTTTTAAAGCTTTGCAGTGTGACACTAAACCTGCATCCGATTGATTTTAGAGGATTAAAACAGTTGTTTGGCAAATTAAGATCTCATTCAACTCGATTAACTGCTGCTACAGGTCATCTTAAATAACCTTTTCATTGTTGAACAACTGTATGCTCAAACAAAATATAGTTTTGATTATGTCTTTCCTCTTCAAACACACATATATTCTTATGATATTCAGATTTATTTCTGTTGACATTAATGACAAAACAAACTGGTACAGTGCACAATTTTAATTAACACACGAATGCAGTGCAACAAATTATAAGAAAATGTTATGAGAAATTTCTCAGGGAGGACAAGGGATTCCAACTGTTTGTGTTAGGTCTGCCAGTCTTCACCTTAATTTAAAACTGTCTGCCTCTTCTTATTAAAGGTCTAAAAAAAGATTTTGACAATATAATGTTAAACTTACTAGAAGACAAAGTAAGGGGAGGGTCGATAATGTCTGTGCACAATCATGCATTATAAATGCAACAAAGTAAATGCAATCCTGTACAATTAAATATTATATACTGTCCACATATTTCATTTATTTCTGACACAGAAGTGTTTACTACCATGAATATCAGTTAACACAATAGTATATCATATATTCAAGTGCTTACAAATATGGCTTTTTATCACTTACAAATCTGAACCACGGCTTTGAGTGGCAAGATGTTTAATTTAGTTTATCTTTAGCATCATCAAAAATAAAGATAAAGACTCCAAGGCAAGAAAAAGGGTTAAGGGAACACAGATGGCCATGGGAGAGGAACCACCACACATTTTAATATGAAAGAGTTTTGCCCTCAGTATAGCGTCTGAAGCACTAATAATTATAAATGTCACTACAATGTGTAATAGGTTAGTCTGTATTTAAGCTACAATCACCGCCTTTGCTAAGTTTGTTGGCAGGATCTTAAATCTAACAAACAGATTCAGTATATGAACTCTTACTATTTGAGTACCGAGTCCATACAGCACCGGGTTGGTAATAGATGGAATGATGGCAAAGTACAGGGACAGGAAGATTCGTGTCTCAGAAGAAACACGAGTCATGTCAAATCTAGTTTGCATCATTTCAAATAATAAACCGATGGTGTAGATTAGCAAAGACAACAAATGTGGGATACATGTTTTAAGAGCATTTCTCTGGGACTCTCTTGATAAATTCATACACACTCGTGAAATTTTCACATAAGAGAAAGCAATCATCACTACCTGAGGCACAACAAACAACGGAAGAAGTACAAGTCCCACTGTACTTATGTACAATTGGCTATCTTTTGAACATGAATTTTTGACCAGCTCCATGTTCGTACAGTATAATTTTTGCATGACTTTTCCACAGAATCTCATCTGCAAGGTTAGTGAGTAAAAACATGCAAACGCAATGAGTGGGTATAGACCTGCTAATGCAACAAGCTTGCCTACCTTGGAATTAGACATGATGCTGTGGTAATGTAGTGGGAAACAGATGGCAGCATATCTGTCATAACCCATAACAGCTAAAATTAAAAACTCAGCAGCTGCGTATGTGTGTAGGAAATAGACTTGAGCCATACACCACTTCACAATTACTTCATGCGTCTCGGACATCAGCACAACCATAATTGCAGGTACCAACGAAGTACTGCCATATATTTCATTGATGGATAACATACATGTGAACACATTCATAGGTTGATGCAGCGCTTTGTTTTGGTGTATGACTGTAATGAGCAGTGAATTCAAAATGATAGTAATACAGTAGAGCAGGAGGAACATAGTGAACATCCCATGTTTGTAGTTTTCCATGACAGTGTATGCTGTCATTGTGAATGTTAGAACTGTTGTATTGTCCATGTATCAATTCTGAAAAGAAAGACATGTTGAAATTTAACACAATTTCACTTGCCAGAAGATAAATGCATTATTAACACATTTTGTGGACAGGAAAAGTACTTTGAACATGGTATTAATGAGTGGTTGGCAGCAAACATCACCTAATTTACACCAAACTTGACAGTTTTTATGAAGCATTTGAGCCTGAAGTCACCAGGCAAGCAAACATTTCTTAACCAATGTAATTAGAAACTGCAATAAGTACTTGCTTAGTAATTAATAACTGGTTCAGAGTACAGAAACAAACAGTTAGTCTTCTCTCTCTCTCTTGAGTTACCTGCATGACCGTCGTCTACGCAGCGTGTGCAGCTTAAGGTTTGGTCTGCCTTTAAACATTGCTCACAGTAGACCAGTGGCGTGTTATTCATTTGTTACCACAGTTACCAAAGTGCCCATTGTACAGCAGTCCACCTCGCCTGTTTTTGTGTATGTGTTAACCAGCCATTACTTGTGGCCTATAACACTTTTCTGATGCTACCCAGAGGTGAAATACCAATTTCCATGTTTGATCCAAGAAAAAAACTCACAACTCAACCTTTACCAGACAGTCAGAGAGTGGCATCAAGTTCTGCTAAATTAGCAGTACCCAAAATTGTCCACAGACCAAAAGGGGTCCGAAAAGAAAAGAAAAACTAGAGGCAAACATTAGGGCACAGCACGGCCTCAAATAATGCTGCCGCCGCAGTCATACTCCAAGTGAGAAGACGGTGCTTTCTGCAAAACATGTGAAAGCACACACTAGACACAATCAATGCAGGTATTTTCCCAATCACCTGTGAGAGGGAAATCAGAACGCTTCGAATTGCATCGGAGGTTAACCGGGACAAAAAATTGTTCAGTTAAAGAGTACAGCTGCCATCCCAACAAATGCAGCACTGATGGCGATAAACTTGAATTCCTCCACTGATGCCATTAAGGAGAAGCTTCACCAGAACTAATATCTGGCCTTTCTGTCCATTCAGGCAAGACAAGGCCTCCCAAAACTAGAGGACTGAGCCAGGCAGTTGTGAGACTTTGCACTACAAAGCATTTCACAATGTGTTTAAGTTACAAAAATGACTGCTAGACATTCATGCCTGACTCTGTAGCAGAAAAGGAAAGTGTGGTGTCAAAGTGATATGTGTATTTATGTGTAACAGCCCTTTGCAGTCTTGAATATCAGCACCTTGTGTTCAAAATGTCATATTTTGTTGTAGTACTTTTGTTTTACTGTGTTCCAAATGTTAAAATGTCCCTAAAATTCGAAACTTTTCTGTGTGACCTCTACCAATCAGATAAATCAGTATATAATCTACCGCTAATTCAAATACCACAAATGCCTTAAGAATGTATTTTTTCAGCAGTGATGATGTAAGTACATAAGTGCATAAACACACTCGTTAGAGGTTATTTGTCCAAAGCAATTAGACAACATTGTTTTGCCACATGTCATGTGAGACCTCTTTGGACAGCACCTTGAGAATAGAGACGAGGGATGAGAGGAAAAACACTAATGACTTCCCTTCGGAGAACACTGATGCAACACTGATGAAACTGTCCGAGGGATCGTGACCTTGGAGCTAATGCAAATCTCACCGATAATTTGTTCAGACATTTATTTCTGTGTATCTTTTCAAATCCCGATCATACTTACACCTGAAATTTTGTGGTGACAAATGTATTTAATTTACATTTACTGGTGGCTGTGGCTCAGGAGGAAGAGCGGGTTGTCAATTTATTGGAAGATCGCCGGTTGGATCCCCAGTTTCTCCAGACGCATGACAAAGTGTCCTTGGGCAAGATACTGTATCCAATACTGAACCCCAAATTGCTCCCGGAGTGTGTGTGTGTATGTGTGAATGCGTATTTGTTTACACCCTGTTGAACATGTGGCACCTTGTATGGCAACCTTAGATGGTAGCCAAACCTTGTAGACTAGTATTGTGATAGTTGTGATGTACAAATCCATTCAGATGCAGTTCCTCTACTTCACTGGTGACCCTAAACAGCAACAATATTTGTGGAAGCAGTGGTATTCTGGATTTGGTTTGATCATACGATTAAGTGGCAGTGTGAGATGTCAGTGATTCCTAGTGGTTTTGTTGCGTTCGGTTTGTTTCTAACCAAAAGTACTGTGTCTCAACACTGAGGCAGTGACTGCTGCTCAAAATCAGACTTCATCTTAACTTGATTAACTAAATGCGACACTATTAATGGTACATTTGCGACCCTCAAAGGAGGCCTCAAACTAACCATTGGCTAAATTAAAGGCCACAGTCCTCAAGTTGGCGAATCTTAGCCAATCTTTTTAGCCAATCTTAATGTCAGCACCTTGAGTTAGTGGGGGACAACTGTTTAACATAGTCAGAGCAATTAGTTAGTGGGCTCACCCTTGCATGCACACCCTGCTAGTACCATGAATAATCCACTGACAAGGGAGGTGGTGGCCTGTGTTATGGGGGCCTTGCAGGGTTGAACACCCAGGGCGTTGGCGATGGTGAGGAAGTTGACGGCTACAGGGTGCATCATATACTGTAAGTGTCGTTAGTTGCTGTCTCCAAAGGAATGGCGCGTCTTACCTGAACCCAAGTAGCTTTGGCTATCTCCAGCGCCCTTGCTTCTTGAGTCCTGTTGTAGGTCTCCGATGGTGCAGTTCTCATCGCTTTTGTTTATTGCAGTTCATTTGCGTTAACATGTACACACAGACAGAAACTGAGCATATTTGATGATGATGATTCTTTCAGGGAAGGTTTCACATGCTGAACCTGAAATTTAGATGCTAATGCTGTTTTCAAAATGCTCTCCTCTACACATGCGCTCTCCTCCACAAAAACAGATTCTACTTCGCTGAAATTGTAAGTGGAGCCCATGTCCTAAATCTCAAAAAGCAATGAGGGTTAAATATGTGCATGGGTTTTAAATCAGATGGAAAACAAGCAGCTTCTTGGGAATGTTTGTCTCTTGTCTCATGACAAACATGTGGTCACGAGTTTGGCACAGTGCTGCAGGTTTCTTAAATGTGATTAAGAAAAGCATGCTCTCTTTAGGATTCTTGTAACTCTGTAATATAAAAACCAAGTGACCAGTATGCTGCTTCAAATTATCTTCACTCCACCCCACTGACCAAAATAAAAGCGGACCTGGGCCTAATCCTCATTTTGGAGCAACAATATCAGACCCAAGGATGTCTTGTTATCGCGTGGTTGTTTTGGCACTCTTGGTTGTGTTGCTGCTTAACGGTAAGTCTTAATGAAACATCTTTGCAAGTTTTTTTGTCGCCCTAATCTGCATGTTTACACTTCCAGAGATTATTGATCATTTTACTGCAAAATGATTTGATATTAAACATAGCTTCGATGTTTCCCATCATTACAGTTGTGGAGAATGAGGCTGCGTCCTTTCCTTGGTCTTGCCCCAGTCTAAGTGGAATGTGTAGAAAGGTTTGCCTCCCAACAGAACTGTTCTTTGGACCTCTGGGCTGCGGAAAAGGCTTCTTGTAAGTTTTGATGTTCAGATGCAAAATGTTAATATATATATTTGCTGATGCTGATTGTAATACGTTGTTACTTGTTTATTCCCAGGTGCTGTGTGTCTCATTTTCTATGAGAGCTGAATGCCTTGAGATAGGAATGAAAGCCTGGTCCCTCTTTGCAGTCCTGAAAAATGTCATTCAGCCACTCTAGCAGACTTGTAAAGCATCAAGATGAGACTGACAGATGACGCTGTTGTAAATGATCATATTTAAATTTCAACGCTGATGTAACAGGGTGGACTTTGGAATATTAAATTAACTGCTTGTAGTTTTTTTGTTGCTTTTAATGCAGTTGAAATGGCTGAGGTGGAGTAAAAAATTACATTCAATTTCCTTGCTTGTTTTGTATTTTTTACATGTAACTTTGGTTTACTTGTCTGAATATTAGAAAACAAATGTGATGCATGTTTTTTTGGAAGAAGAACTCAAGGATGCACAAGAGACAATAAGAGGTTAGAGCATTGCAATCCCTGCTGTGCAAAAGGACCAGTGGTTGATCTTTATCATTCACCATCAGTTCATGATCTTAGATGTAATCCAACAATATAACTCTGACTTCAGTCGAGTTCACTCGCTACTCTAATTGCATTTGCAAAATAGTCCATAAGAGGTTTTGATGAAAGCAACCATAACCATGGTTATGGAAGAAAAATAATTGTGTGTAAGTTTTATAAGTCCACATGACATTTCTATTTGTATTCCATAAGAATGTATTTTTACATAATGCCATTGCATGAATGCATATTCATTCTTGCATCATTCAAGGGTGAAGTGGAGTGGGACCCTCTGGGTCAGGGTCTGTACTAACTAGCCCTGGGAGCTGACTCTCACTCTCACTTTCTTAGTGTGGATGTAGCCTCATGGGAGGTTTATAACTCCTAAAGGCAAGTACGTAGCTCTTTGCTGGGATGTTTGAGAGGAAGCAAATTATGTGATTTTCACATTTTCTTCACATTTAGGCTACCCACAAACTCAGCTGGGGGTAAATGTCGACAAACGTAGATTAAAGCTTTTCAGACAGCACATAGTTTTTCACTTTACTGTTCACTTTGCTGAGACAAAGACACTACCTTTATAATGAAGCACATGGGGAAAATGTTCAATCACTCAAAGGTTTAGACTTTAATCTTTTGACAAAGCATTCATGGAAAAGATGAAAATGATTGAGGATTTCCTGACTTTTAATATGCTATAGAAGTTTGATCAAATATTCCCAGAACCAACGCTTTGGTATCATGCGAACTAGCAATCAGATATCCAAGAAATTAGTTATTGGTTCCTCAAAGATGAATCCTTTTCTGGTTGTCCTCCTGACCTTCCCTCTACCGCCGCCGTGAGACCAAAATGTCCACTTATAAACCAGTAATATCAAATTCAAATGGATAGATTGTCATTCATTTTATTATTGATGACCCCTGCATGATGGATCAAAGCAAATAAGCTATGGCACAAAGTACAATATATATGAATATGTAACGATGTGTCATTGCTTATGAACTATCTGCAGCCATACATTCATTTAGTTGATTCATAGTATTCAGCATTCCTGTAATAACATAGATGTTTTGCCAACTGTTCTTTTCTTATCATTCCTGCTTAAAATACAATTATAATCTCCCCCAACAACTAATGGGGCCCTATTTAGCATGTGGAACTGCAGGTCATGACATTTTTGTTGTTAAAGCCATCAAAGGTTAAAATCTTTTCCCATAAAAGTAATTTGTGCTCAAAGTGCTCGACTATCTCTCACGGCAGTGCTGCCCTTCACCAAGACTTGACGTTTTTTGATTAAGATGTAAACTCTATTTTTGTTTATTTGATCCACTCCATATCGATGTTTTGTGGCCATAACTCCTCCCACTCTCTGTAGTGATTTTAAAAAGAGGCCACACTCTTGTATTAAGGACACATAGGACTTAAATGAGTTGAGAAAGGATACAATAGTCTAGGCTCTAACTGTCAACTTCACCCTGGGACAAAATCATAACAAATGGGTGTTCGTGGTCTAATTTGTATCAGTTTAGAGGTACTTGACGGGAAAAGGTTTTCACCTTACAGCAATGATGGCCGTCCATATCAAATCCATCACTTTACTGTACATCTGCTTTACATAATCAGACTTCTGCAATTTAATTTGATTGATATTGAAATATTGATAATTTACTATTACCATTAATCAAAATGTATGTAATTTACCTAACATGTATGCGACATGACTGAGATTCAATGTTTTGAGTGTGGTGCACCGTTCCTGGAGATACTGCAATACCAGGTCGATGCGCAGAGTGGACGGAGCAAGCCCCTGTTCAATCTCCCTGTTCCAACATCTATCTAGTATATGGTATATATTTATATATTAAACTTTTTTGATTGAAAAATATAAACTTTATTGAACAAAAGTGCAAAACAAAGCACAGCACAAGGATACAATTCCCGTTACAAGAATAGAATATGGCCGCATGCACGATGCGAACAAACAAGAGGGCATAAACAAAGGTAATCCTGCCTTGTTTGCAAACACATTCTCACTCCCAACACGTCAAATACTGACGCTTGGTCACTGTCCCTAAGCTTCAAACTGTGGAGCTCTAGTTACCCCTCTAGCGCTAGCTTTGGACATGTCAGGGACCGCGTGCAACAGTTTCCACTCGTTACATTGTGTCTTTATAAAATACATTTCCGTATTTACGGGAAGTTATATTCAGGCAACAAAAGCACTTAGTTAGGTTTGGAAAACAGCGTCATTGAACTTGAATAACTTACAACTCGGGTGACCACCGATTTATGTGGCAATATGTCACTTTTACTTTTCCTCATGACACAAACTGTTGTCTCTTGGACGGAAGCCCTGTGTTTGTATTTGACCCATTCACCTCCCCTCACAACCACTCTGTGTGGACTAACTTTCTTTTTACACTACGTCAGTTGCTCTGAGCGTCTGTATTTGATGAGTTGGGAGTGAGACCAGGTTGTGCATGCAGTGATCATGGACACGACTGGACAGAGATTCACACCGTTTATCCTGCTCCAGTGTCAGCCTTGTGATAGCCGAGGATCTGTCAGAAACAATCAATGCTCCTATAAAATGTTTAGTGTTTTGCTTTGATTTATTTTTTACCCTGATGCAAGTCTTTTAATGTTTTGAGAGTTTCTTTCAGACTAATGCAATCTGCTGCATGCCGTCCGAATACTGTGCACCCTCTAGTTTACACAAATCTAATATCATCTGAATCGAAAATGTGAAAAGAAACTTTGAATCATAAAATAACAACACACTGAGCTGTAGCAAACTCTAGTGGAGAACAGAGTGAACTGCTCTCAGCAGCCAGTAGTCAGTAGGGTAAGAAATCTGTACTGTAATTGTTTGTTCTGTACTAGAACACTTCACACAGCTTTGTTGATTGTTTGGGATGTATACAGTACTTGGGGGAAAATGTTTTGGTTCATATTCTAGTATCTTTGTATTTCTATATTTAAATATAAAAACAGATTACAAAAATGTTTTACAAAAGAATACTGCATATATGTAGTAAGTGTAACTCTTTAACGTACAAAAGACATAAGTCCCTGATAAGGCAATTATACTAGTGTTTTACATACAATATACATATTTTTGGATTTGTTTTGTAGAGTTCTGAGAATGTGAGGTGTGCTTTTAGAAAATGTGTGTACACGATTGAGAAAAACTGTAAAAGACAGAAAAAAACATTAGTTTTTAAGGGTTTAAAAAAACAAGACCTAAGAGACAAACAAACAAAACTGTAGGAGCCAAGTATAGCCTGTGTCATTTTGTACACCTTTTCTGGTCACTTACGGTAATTGAGTCACGTGGTGTTGGGGACAACAATGAGGATATCAGCTGTTCAGTAGTTTAGTTTTGTGAATGGAAGGTGAGAGAGGGAGCCCTCAGAGGGATGTTTCATTAAGGTTGTTTCATGAAGACACTCAGAACTGATCAGAGCTTGAATTCATCAAAACGTCTGAAAGGAGGAAATCAATTTCAATTGGACAAAAGTTGTGGGAGTGACACATTCTTCTTTTAGGATGGAGAGTAAAAAAAGTTGATAAACTTTGTTAACTTGTGAAGTGACCCATACCTCAGCTGAAGTTATTCAGAGCTGCTGAGCAGTTTGAACCTGTCAGCAGCTGCAGATGGAGCTAAAGTTAAATACATTAAACTTATTCAAAGATCTTTTGGACAAAAAGCAGAATAATATTGTTAATTTATCCCAAAATTGGAGACACTTAGAGCTGCTTGGTAGCTGAATGGTCACAGCACATGCTGCTTAACTGCAAAGTCTTAGGTTCAGTTCCATATTTAGACCTTTTATTGTACACTTTTTTTTCTTTAAAAGAAGAAAACTGTCCTCATAAATCCATATAAGGGATTGCTACCCCTTAACAACCTTAAACCATGCAGATAATCCATTAAAAATTGTCAAATAAATGTATTACAATATATCAAATGATATTGTTTGGTTATTTCTTCAGGTTTTTTAAAAAACCCTAACAAATAAATGTTTTTTTCCCTGTCTCTTAACATGAGCCAATCCTATGTTTCCTATTAAGGGTTTTAATGGATTATCTGCATTGTTTAAGGAGTAGCAGAAGGAAAAACTGTGCAGGATGGTGTCAAAACCATAACCTCCTGACCTTGAATCAGTCCGTCCCGTCTACCTGCTGAGCTATGAAGTGACTCACTGAGAAGAATTTGACTTTGACAGTTTGTCAAGATGAACATGTTTCAGTGTGAACGTGTTTCAGTTTGTAAACTTTGTTTCTCTGCAGGATGATGAAGGTGAATTTTCTTCAGTGGTTAAGGAAACCAACCGGCGACATCAGGAAGTGGGTTCTAAACCTGCCTGAGACACAGTAGCATCTATGATGAATGTGTGTGTCGTTAAATTTGTCTGCTCCAAAATAGAAACACTGTTTGTCGCGACTTTGCATCAATTTAAACTTGCAAATTTCATCCAGGAGGAGCATGTAAATACAGATGGTCAATCCAGTCTAATTGACAGGCATTATTAATTTTTTTCTAGAGTTACTTAAAGTTGATTTCACTGTCCCAACAGGAATTCTATCAGGGGTCACCTGTCGCTGCTGGTGTGTAGACAGGAGCCTGAATGATTGGAATCTGTTTATTTGAATGCAGTGAAACTGGTCTGTCCCTGTCTGCGTCCGTTTGTAATACAAATAGAAATGGACCATGGAAAGCCAAGATCACGCACTGTGCATGGCTTTCTTGGGAGAGCATGAAGCCTCGCGGGCACTCAGTTCGTTGCTGTTCATACTTGTGGCCGCTGGTGGCGCTGTGGGCCAGTATGCTGGCGAGTCAATCTGCCATCAGAACACGAAGAAGAGCCTGGGAGCAAGAAGCAATAACAAACAAACCTAACAGCAAGCTAACGCATCTGATCACACAGGCAAAGTGTTTCCTTTGCGGTGAACACACATATTGTTGGTTCATATTATACTAACTGCGTATGATACAAGGAAGACGTAACTGCTCTTTGCTCGTATTAGCCAAACGTCAGCTAGCGGTAATCCTCCCTGTCTTCGTCGTTCTTGAGTGGGATGATAGGGGCATCGAGAAAGTAGCTCGATGTTTTAAGTAATAACACATTTAACGTTGATTGTTTTTCCGCGGTGTCATGTGAGAAACGAATGTGAGACGACTGGGTTTAACGTTACATCACAATCTTCACGGTGCCGACATTCGCAGGAGACCAAGGTATGTCGCTAACAAAGTTACACACAATAACACTAGCCCGGTAACTTTTGTTATGCTCGTTTGTTCTTTTGTATTTTGCGTGGGACGTTGACAATACTCGAGGTTATAACGCTGACTAACCTGAATGTTAATGACAGCCCAGCGCTTCAGACTAGCTCCTTTAACGTAACTATTAATAGCTTAATCGCCTGCCAGGAGTAGCAGTAACGTTAGCTCAGTGATGTTTCTCAGGACGTGTGAAGAAAACATTAGCTCGCTAATGCTACATAACTAGCATTGCAAGAAAAGCAACCGCAGCAGATTATTCCTCCACTAATTTTCCGTATGCAGTTGCAACAACATTTGGTGTTGCGTTGATTAAACATACGAACAGTAGATGTCAGCGTGTTTTTATGTTAGTAACGATACAAACAAGAGGCAGGACTTTGGGTTGATTGCTATCTAGTGCCACGAAGTAGCTCCATACAGGACAGGCCCCAGAACACGTGAACATGAATATAATCTCTGCGTTAACATCTTGCTTACCAGGATTGCGCTTATTTTACCTGCTAAAAGTAGCAGTGATAACAAGATCGGGGGTCAAATAGTGTATTGCACTCTATTGTGTTGATCATCCTTTGTAGTTTTTTCCAGATCTAATTGTAAAAGGAAACAAAGAGATTCCCTGTTTAGTTTTTTGAGCAATCGGCTTTGTTGACAATCTGTATACGTGTCTCTTACACGTTGCTGCGTTATTGAGCAGAATCGTTTCTTAAGTGTCATTGATTCCAATAACCCAAAGTTAGTTTGCCTCGGGTTGTAAACAAAACGAGCAACAGGTTAACAACAAGGACCCAGACACGTTGGTTGGTTCAAGACTTCATTTTAAGTTAGCACCAAGATAAACAAATGTTTAAACTATTCCACGTGACCACAACCACTCGAGTGATTTGTTAGACCAACTGCAGGTAAGAAAATTAAAGGTATTGTTTTGCAGATGATTGATCAAACCTGTGCAGACTACAGTTACAAGTCAGTCTCGAGAGGACATTAGTATTCTCACAAAGTAACAGAATTGCATTCACTTTTAAAAGTACTTGGCTTAGGTTTGCTCTGCTACTCCATGACAATAGAGCGAGGAGCCAGTTTACAGTTCCCCTTTTAACATAACCATTGGCACATTTCCAAAGGTTTACCACCTGGATTGTCTATTTGCATTAGCATGTTAATGCCAGGCTGTAATCAAACTGCTAGGTCAGCTTCAACCTGAAGCATTCCCCCCTGGTTGTGACGGATTACTCACTCTAGATGTGTTACTGTTCTATCTTTGTCACAGTTTAGTGCAACTGTAAGCGACCGACGATGGCTCATGATGGTGTGTGGTGCGCAGGAGCTCGACTGAGTGTCCTTGTCGTGGTTTTCTGCAGCGTACTGGTTCCCTCACCCACACAGGCCTATATCTATGCTGTAAGTAATCTTCAAGCTTTAACTATAAATATGATTCCTTAGATCCTCCTGGCGTTTATGTAGGTTCTTATTTTTTTTTTTTTTTTTTTTGCAGCATTATAGCAATATGACCTCCATGCTGTTTGAGGACCTGCCTGCCTTTTTTGGTTCCCCTCTTCCTAAGGATGGACTAATGGTGAGAGCATTGGAGTATTGGAGAAAGGGTGCATACATGAAAACACGGGTCATAGTCCTTAAAATGACTTTTTTTTTTGTGTGTGTGTGTGTGTGTGTAAAAGGGAGTTTTGATGGTGTCCCGTCCACTTAATGGCTGTACAGCAATAGACCCTCCTCCTCCACTGCCACCGTCCTTTGATCCTAACACCACCAAATTCATCGCTCTCATCAGACGCTACGACTGCAATTTTGACATAAAGGTCAGTAATGTTTGAGTGACATTTGAGTATGTTTTAGTGTCCGTGAAGCGAACTGCTCTAATGTGAGGAACTGATTTTCAGATCTTGCATGCACAGCAAGCTGGATACAATGCTGTGATCGTTCACAACATGTACTCGGACAAGCTGCTCAATATGAACTACAGCAATGGTACGTCTCTTTTTATAAATTGTACATATTTAAAAAATCTTAGATAATCACACCACATCTTACTGAAATGGCAACATTTTTAATATTTTTTCTTTATTTTCCAGAGACTATTGCAGAGGGGATTGACATCCCGTCTGTATTCACCAGCTACTATGCCTCCCAAATTCTCAGGAATTTCATAATTCCGGAACAAGGGCAAGTAAAACAATTACAATGTTTTTTTTCTTATTATTTATTCGTTTTTTATTTAGCATTAAATGTTTAGGACCAATGCATGATGTACTGACCTTTTCGGTGCTTACGGTAATGTTGGTTTCTGCAGGGCCTACGTGATCCTCAAGCCGGAGTTTGCTTTTCCACTCTCGTACTACCTAATTCCCTTCACTGGAGTAGTTGGCATGATCATTCTTGTGATGTGTGTCGTCTTGGTAAGTATGCATATGATGTGACAGCTTCTTACTTACTTACTATGACCAGTGGTGTCTTACAGGAACTCAAAGAAACAAACCCATCCGTGTGCACGTTGAGTATCGGTGTAATTCTCACGTCATCAGCAACACTGTCTTTTTGTTTTGTTCAGATTATACGATGTGTGCAGTACAGAAAAAGGATGAGGAAGAATCGTTTGTCCAAGGAACAACTGAAGCGGATTCCAACCCACAGGTTCTGTAAAGGTAACAAGATTGCAACGTTTTACTACATTGTTTTTAGGAGCATTAAGGCCCAACTGCTGTGATCAAAGTTTTGTTTGGGAATTTAAAGTCTATGAAGTGTTTCTGTGGAGCTTTTTACTTGCAGAACAGGTTCTTGTGCCAAAATGTCACTCAAGAATCAAAATAGATAATGTGTCCCTTAAATTTGAATTATTAAAGTTGTTGATAATGTTTCTCCTCTATTGTAGGGGATGACTATGATGTGTGTGCAATCTGTCTGGATGATTATGAAGAAGGAGACAAGCTGCGAGTTTTACCTTGTTCACATGGTAAATATTTGATGTGGTCTTCATCAAAATGTTCATAAAGCATAAAAATTACCAATTTTCCTACTGCACTGCAGACCTTGTTGCTCACTGCCAGTCTTTCTGCTTTGTCAGCCTACCACTGCAAGTGTGTGGACCCGTGGCTCACGCAGACCAAGAAGACCTGTCCTGTGTGCAAACAGCGCGTCACTCGGAACCCCACGGAGCACTCCGAGTCCGAGTCTGAGGGGGAAACCGGAGGACGTGGGGAGGAAGAAGGAAGGGAGGGCGGAGCAGACACGGAGCGCACTCCTCTGCTTCGACCCTCCAACCCAGGGTCTCCCTCGGGGACCCCAGGGCCCTATTCAGCCACCACTACTGCCCAGTGCCTCGCCTCCCCCGTACTCTGCGACTCACCCATCCTGGGTTATGAAGGCTACAACTCCGCCCCGGAGGACACGGACTCAGAAAGTGATGACGCTGCTTTGGGAGAGTACAGGCTTCACACTGATGACGACGACACCGCTCAGCTCATTGGTAGGGATGGAGTGGAGGTCTGATGGCTGGAACATGGCTGCAATGAGATTACTTAGTTTTACCTGTAGGGGGGTCTTTGTGTCATCAGGCGTGCTATCACACTGTGCTTTTAAATAGTTTGCAGATTTGTGGTTAGCTAGACATTTATTGTAACAGAATCTTTTACCCAGAAACCAGAGGAGGTCTGTTTGTTAGTGTCAAAGCACATGAAGCCCTTGCATTGGTGAGTTTTACCAAAACCCTCATCTATATACACACACTCTCACTCCTGGACTCCTTTATCTGACTGTAGACCTTCTTTGTTTTTAATGCATGTTTTAATCCGTGACCCAAACACTAGCGCTGCACAAAAAGAATGGGCCACTGGAATCTGATGTTTGTGTAAATAAGAGTGTGAGCTTCAGCCTGTGTTGCTAAACAGAATGAATACTGTGCTCACACTTAAAGCGGATCGTCTCAATACTCTACGTACGGCTATGGTGGGGTTAGTGCAGTTTGAAGGTTCTCTGTTGTCTTAATCCCAATCGTTTTATGTCTGCCAGCCCTTTTTCTTTCATCAGCTTTGCATCTTTTCCTAACAAGGATGTGCATGTGGAGGGAAAATGTTTGTCTTTATTTTATCTTTTAATGCCCATAACCCTCTTTTGACATTTTTAAAGCTATATTTCAGTTCTTTGACATTCTCTCAAATTCCATAGTTAATAGCGCAATAATAGAATATTGCAAAGATGTTATACATTTCTGCTGCTTTGTAAATTGTTATTGATAACTATGTGTGATCAGTTTAAGGAAAATATGTTTAGCTTTTTCCAGTTTGTCAAGTTGAACAAACTCAGGTTTTTAGTAACAAATTGAAGGTCATTCCGTATTGTAAATTCATAACAAAATGATAATTAACAGGGTTTGGTCTTTTAAATTGATTTCGCTATTTGAACCAGTAAGATGTAGCTTGATTAATTTTTAATGGCTGTTTTTCCATTTTTATATAGACCGAATCATAACGTTTTGAGTCGTGGGACCCTGCAAGTGTTTTTAGGAACAATGAGCATTGCCTTACATTGGCCTTCTTGTACATGTGTATGTTGAATGTTTGGAAGTTGAAGGGAAAGATTTCAAACTCCTTTGTTTTCCTCTTGTCTTGCTAGAATTTAATGCTGCTGGTTAGAAAGCTTTGATTTTGTTCCCTTGTCGGTAAATGTGCTCCACTTTTCTTTTTGTAGCGACGAAACAGGACAGAGACGGCCCGTGTTTCCAGATGTTTAGTGCTAGTAGTAATACAGATCGCCAGCTCAGACATGTTTGATTTGCACCTCAATATTTAGACACGCTCAGCAGCTGTCAAACACGATATGTTTTGTTTCTCTATTTCATGAAATGACCTGGACGGAGTTCACACTGTTGAATTATATAAAGAGCCGTTAGAAACCTTTAAAAAACAAAAACAACGTTCAAGCCAAACTGTTTCGCTGCTCCAAATACATGTTGATACCTTGATCTAACATCGTAAATATACCGGGGTTTTTGTTTTCACTGTTGATTACCGTACAGGGTGTGGACATTTTGAAGCACAGTGCAAACTAACCCACACTCCCTATTCGTCTCGATGGGATGATACAGATGTGACCAGTGTTTCCTCTGCGTTCATTTTTCTTTGCTCCACCACAGTCAGAGAATATCTGAAATAGGTCATTTTTCTTTTAGGGTAACCGTCCACTATGATAAGAAATTTATGTTTTTAAGAATTGTTTTATCAATTAGAAAATGTATAACCTCAACTTGATCTATACCACATCGGACCAAACCTCTCCGTCCAAACACCACGCCTGCATATGATAACGGAGGAAACACTGCACACGATGCAGCCTTGTGTTGATTGTTTCAATAAACTGCATTTTAGTGTTCGAGGGGAATCAGTAGGACTCTGAAGTCATAACATTCCATCTTTATATTTTTCTGAGGGTTTATTAAAAGACTAAACACTGTCAACATTTGATTGGGACTTGTTAGCAATACTCTGTTTGAAATAGAACATTTCTTTCCCCTATTTTTAGTATTTGTTTCTTTTCTCTTTTTTTGCTTTATGTCTACATTTTAGAGACAACTGAAACAAATGAAAAAATACAATCCCTAAAGTAATTATTCTATTCTTCTTCTAGAATGGGCCTAGTGTATCACACATAAATAAAAATTGTACAGTCGAGTATGATTTTCATGTACAAAGCAGGTTGGAGAATCGGATGTCTGAACACAGTCTGTGAAACTGCATTTAATGTGTGATTTGTGGAAGATTAAATGATATTGAAATGGGACTGTGTTGGCACTTTTTTCTTTAGGTGAGTAACACTTTCCTTCCAGTGGCCTACATGATCATTTAGGTTTATTATAAAGCACATTTTACTAAATGGGTATGTTGCGTGCACATCTTCTACCTTTCTTAAATATTTATAAATAGATATAATGGCTGAAATGAATAAAGTATAATTCCAATACATACTGTTGTGATTATAGAATGAAATACTCTCCATTAAGATTAATACAGATTTACGGCTTTAGATGTAGTTTCAATATCTTCTTCACCTTCTGACCCCAGTGTGCTGAGCCGTAAGTTGCAGGAGGTTTCATTAGTAATAATCAAAAGACTAAGCTTTTGTAAAAGCATGACTCACCTCAGAAAATGTTCTGGTAATTGCAGGTCTTTCATTGTACTGGCATGTGCCTAATTAGCATTGAGCATGGACACCCTGCTGATTTTAGAGTCTTTCAGGTTCTTTTACTCTGATCAGTGAATACAGTTAACCTTATTGCTATGATCTTAAATATGTCTGTTATTTCTAAATGAACCAATATGTTAATGCAATGGGTGGTGAGTCATAGGCCACATGTCTGCTTTGGGTTAATCAAATACATTTAAATGTCATTTTTACAATGGCAGCATTAATTAAAGTTTACTTTAAAATCTCCACATTATTTCTCATTTTCACAAGTTCTCTGTTTAAAGTTAGAATGTCTTAAATCAATAGAAAAGGAGCTCATGTCATTAATACTTTTGTCTGTTCCGCTGGCGTGGTGTATAAGTAGTCACCTGTCTTTAGTTGTAACAGTGATTAAGACTTCCCATAGTTGATGAATTCAATCCTTTTAATCCCTCCTAACAAGCTTCATGTCTTTTCATTTTCACAATTTCATGTGCCTTTAATCACGTCACCTGCTGCTTTGAAGAAAAGACAATTCATGTTTGAGCTGAATAAACCTTCTCTATATATGGTATGTGTGAGTAGGTTGGGCATTGGCTGGATTATGGCCTGTATAGGCTAGTGTGTTTCTTTAAATTTGTTCCATGCAAGCTGAGAAATTAATATTGAGACACCAGACATGTGGACATGGATTGTGATAGACGGAAGCAAAATAACCTATAAAGAGTTATTCTTCAGTTTGCTTTTGGCGTGTTGCGTTTTGGGTTTGTTTGGATCTTCTCTCTTTGCACTGACAAATGCAGTCGTGAGAAAAGATGCCTGGATCCCTGCCGTCATACTCCTTTGTGCTGACATCGTCTTTCTTGCTGTTCTTCACTGTATCTTCATTCGTGCTGCTTGATTCCAGAGAAGCTCCTCAAGACTACAACGAGGTAAGGTTCACACTTTTAGTTTGATCCATCCCTTTAATTTGCCTTTGCCACCTGACTCTCATCACTGAAGATGCAATCATAGTGATTTATTAACTATACCATAACAACTGACATTACATTTTGACAAGGACTTCTTGTTTTGTAATCAGTTTGAAATGATGGTAAATCATTCATTTTTCTGACAAACGTGTGAGATATAATTTGTCTTTATTAAAAGTTGTTTTAATGTCAAATGACAAAGCACATTCTCAGTACCAAGTTTTAAATTGTATTGTCAAGTATTGCCCTTTGTTATTCCTAAAATGTATCTTCAATAGGGCAGTCCTTTGGAGGTCAGTGAGGGACCCGGAGGAGACTTTGCATTTGGATCCAGGGATGGCCATACATTCCCACAAGTGGAATCTACTCAAATGTGGCCACAACTATTGCTGGATTATATGATGCACCATACAAAATTCAGAGGAAGGACAAAGAAAACCAATAAAAAATGATGTGTTTAGCAGTTTATTGGATTATGAAAGTAAAATAGAATAGTATAAGAGTTGAATATATTAAAATGTTGTTATATGAATACCAAACCCTTTCACTCTTTTTTTCTTCTTTTTTTTTTACACGTGTTCCACAATACCACTCATCTGCTGTTAACATTTAATCTGGAAGATAATAATGTTACGCACATATTCAAAAACAAGGGGTTCAAAATGACCTGAAGAGATTCTTCCATAAGGTGATTCTAATATAAGATGTGGGAGGCAGAGGGCTTCGGCAGTCTGACTTTGATCAATTAAGTGGGAGTGGGAAATTATACAATTCTCCTTCTGTTACTTTCCCTCCACGTTTGCACTCTTTTGCAGCTCAGCAAAGACGCATTGTCTGAAGAAATGAAAGAGGGATTTTTTTGTCAACCCATCGTTTAACTTCATGGAAAATGCTCAAATTGAAAGGTCTGCTTTAAATATCTAATTCTGGTTTATCCTGTAGAGTAAAAATAATAATTGATTATTGTGACCATTTATAGTATTTTCTCATTTAAATTTCCATTTTCTTTTTGCATCCCAGAGAACAAGCAAACAGAGCTGTCCCGGGATCAACGTCACAATAGAAATGCGCATCACCGTACACCTTCGCGTTGGCCTGGGTCTGAGTGGCCTAACTGTCCCTATCGGGACACCGGGGTCCCGGTATCCCTGCCTCTAGACTCCTGAATCAGTTGTCTGATTAATTACCAGTTGCCTGTCCAACAGTCTTCTTTTGCTTCCCGCCTCAGGTCACAGTGACCTGTTAGAAGTCTCACACACATCTGCTCTAAACTTTCTATTCCCTTGGGTATCCCCCGTGCTGCTATCACCCATCACCCAGGCCGCTTTGCACCCTCTGCTGATCAGATATCCCCAAAGTGAACAGTGAAATGACGGGGACGGCGCCCGGATGGCGAGAAAAACACATCGTTGACATTCTTAGTTATCATTTAGGAGAGGGGTTGTGCACGAGATCAGGCTGCGAACCTCGGGTTCTTCTAAATTATCAATTTGTTACTATCCATCAACCCCGTACACCCTGTGCTCACTCAAGTTGTTGTCTACATAAAGTGAACATTTTCTTCATCTGTGATTTGAAAGAATACAATGTTTCATAAGTGCACATACACTTAATGTTGATTGGTTAATATATTTGAACAGTGAAGACATATATCTGATTAGTGATATTAAAACATTTCATGCACACATCTGTGATTCACATTAGAATACAATTATTAGCTTCAACATCTTAAACCGCACTGACACCAGTGAGTCAGATATTAGAAACTCTTTCTGTGCAACACAACATTGTCCACAAAAAAAGTATATATATGTCAGGCTGAATTTTGAGTAGCCCTTCTCTAAAATACTCAAATGAATATCTGCACTAATTGCATTTGATAGAATGGTGCTGCCATTAAAAAAACACTTATTGGGTTAAATATGTTTAATCAGTGTAAACAGTGAATTATTATGTGTGAAATAACGGGGAAGTTAATAACATTCTGATCCACACTTCATACCAGTTGGTGGCGCTAATGCGCCATTTTGTTGTTTGATTTCCGCCGCTTAAACATGTAGAAGAAGACGAGGAACAGGAAAAGGAAAAGGGGGGGAAGAACACGCACATCACCCCAGAAAATAATAATTTAAAGGTATAAATGTGCTCGTTTGTATTGTGTAAAAGGTTGGTTAAACTAACAGAAGAGTTGTCGTTCTCTTCTTTAGAAAACGAATAAACGAAGAGTCTCTTGCATATAACGGACGAGGATGTTTATTTTCTAGTTAGCTAACGTAGCCTGTTAGCTAACGTTAGCTAACCCGCACTACAATAACTTCTCCCTTTGTTTCGACGTGGGACTCCACACCTTTATCCACACACGTGTAGCAGCTTTTTTATCTCACAGTCGTTGGTGATTTGGATGTCAAACTCCATCAGTAAATGTTGTTGTGTAAGACACAGACTTAAAACAAACGCTAGTCGTGTGGGCCCGGTATCCTTGGGTCCTTAGTGTCTTCACCTTCTAGCTTTTGTTTCTCCCAATTAAAAATCAATTCCTCCACAGCATGTTTTGTTTGTCTGTGCAAGTTAACGTTAGAATTTGTTTTGTGACTAAGCTCACAGTCATGTTAACAATAATCCTACCACACCACATCGTGACTTAAATTAACTTTTTTTCCCCTCCTCTCTTCGTGGAGATGGGAGACAGTGACGATGAGTACGATCGCAGGAGACGGGACAAATTCAGACGGGAGAGAAGTGACTATGACCGTTCAAGAGAGAGAGAAGACAGACGCAGAGATGACTGGAACGACAGGTAAGACAGAGAGATGTGGGGAAAGCTCGGAGGACTACTCTGAATTCGGGCTATTTGTTTAATTTGAATGTTTCTGTCCTGTTGTTTCCTGAAATTAATCTTCCAGAGAGTGGGATAGGGGCAGGGAACGACGTAGCCGCGGAGAGTACCGGGATTATGACAGAGGGCGCAGGGAGAGATTCACCCCACCCAGACACGACATGAGTCCCCAGCAGAAACGCATGAGAAGAGACTGGTGAGATTACCGGCAACACAAATATGAACAGTCTTTGCAACTGTTACCTGCTGTTCTTATGCTGTTTTATCTGTCCTTGGCAGGGACGATCATGGTGGAGAACCTTACCGTGGGGGGTACGATTTGGGTTATGGTGGTGGTGGTGGAGGAGGTGGTGGTGGTGGTGGTGGTGGTGGAGGAGGAGGAGGACAGGGAGGAGGAGGAGGAGGGGGGCCCGGCTATGGCCCGCCACAGCACTGGGGGGGTCATCCTGACCTGCACCTCATGCAGCCTCATCATGGCATCCCTATTCAGGCGAGGTGAGTAATGGAATCAGGGTGTTGAGTGAGTTTTGAAGTTAAATGTTGTTTTACACGTATTTAGGGATTCAATATAAACTTTCTGATAATTCCTGCAACCTGTTATGTACGTCTGTTCGTGAATGTTAATGACATTTTAACAAAACACAACAGCCTGAAGAAAACGGAGATTTGACAGTAAGACAGTACGTTTTTCACCTCAAACTGTTTGAAGTACAGAAGTTAGAATGAAAGACAAGGAAAGACGAGAGAGAAAACACATTCAGCAAAATACCAATATGTTTTTTTGTTCTCTCGTCGCACATGTTAATGCATCGAATATAAAAAGCTACTACTTCCGTTTGCCCGCTCAAAACTCCATCCGACTTGTGTCTCTTTTCCACCAGGCTCGGTAACATCCACGACATGGATTTGGGTCCGCCCCCTCCCATAATGAAGAGCTTTAAAGAGTTCCTGTTGTCCTTGGACGATTCAGTGGAGGAGACTGAGGCGGTCAAACGCTACAATGAGTACAAGATCGACTTCCGCCGGCAGCAGATGCAGGACTTCTTTTTGGCTCATAAAGATGAAGAGTGGTACGAAATCAGTTGCCTTTACTAATAATGAATATTAGTAGCTTTTAATGTAGCCGCGTTATTGTCATTCTTATCAAGGAACTATACTGTAGTGATTGATTCTGTGATTGTCATCATCAAAGTTTATATCATCATTGCATTAGATATAATTGTTTTTTTGATAACAATCTAATAGTATGGGCCTGGTCCAAGGGTTGGTGTATCATCGGGGAATTGAGGTACTTATATTTATTTGATGACACATAAGTCGAATAGTTGCTCTAACAACCCTGACAAGAGAACATTATCCCCCCACTTAAGCCCTTTTGGCATGTTTCAGTTGCCCAGGGACAGTTCCACCCGTGTAGTTGGACCAGGCTAACAATAGATTGTTACCAATCACCTTTGTCACACTTGTAGTTTTTAAAAGAAGAAAATCAACCCAAATGTAACCTTCGTGCACATATAATTGTTTAGTTTGATTATAAATGCTTTGTAAGAGTTTGAACAGAGGGTTTGGTGGGTGTTTAGAGACCCTTTGTTTGACTAAATGAAGTTCTACATAAAGTACATCTACAGCAGTGTAACAGACCTGCTATTCACAGTCGTGTAACTGAAATATTTACCGATGTGTTTTTGTTCAGTTACATGTAGCTTTGACCTAAAAGTCATCCTCATTGTTTGGGTGGATTTTCTTTTTCCTAATTAGTGTTTTAACTTAAGCTTTCCCAGATACACAGTTGTAAAATGCCTGTTAATGCTTATTACACTTATTTCACAGGTATCATGCAAAAATCTTCTGTTTGGCCATAACCCATTTTTCTTCCCTTCCTACTACTACGTTGACGACGGTTTTTCGAAGATGAGAAAAAGTGCAACTCATCCGCAAGAATCGGTGTTAGACAGCGAGGGCAGGCACTGCGCACAATGCAGTAGCTCTTAGACACACAGTACCAGGCATTTCAGATAGACAGGCCAGTAGTCTTTTCGCGCACGGAGATTTTTTTATTTTTCTTTTATGCTTTTTTTCCACGCTACTTTCTTTTTCTGTTCGGATCAAATCGAATCCCAAAACCAAATTTGTGTGTATACAGACACACCATTTGGGTGAAGTGGAGCGCATTTTCACAGAAGAGACCCCCTCTCAGTATTTATTTGTTAATAAACTGGCAGAGCAAAAGGTAACTGTAGTCCACTCAATGATCAACATTTTTGATGTGAATGCTTCATTTCATAATCTCTCTGTTGTGTTTTTCCCTTATTTTTTGGTGAGTTAATCTAGTCCTATGTACAATAATTAGCTATAATAATCATGCATACACTGAATGACCTAACACAAGGACTAGGCTATACAGAAATCACAATCTTCATTATGATCTGTGTAGATATTTAAATTCCCAACAAACTAAATGAGAAATGTTTGGTAAAACATCTGGTAAAAAACGAAATTATAATGTGCATATAAATCATATTTATGGAATCTTATGGCACACTTGCAATATAGATGTATAATATGCATTTTTGTTCTCTAACTTTTGCACCTCGTTCATCCCAACCCCCGTCATCCCCTCCCAACTTTTTTGTGGACCCCGACTCTGGACACAGGTTCAGGTCAAAGTATCACCCAGACGAGGCCAGTCGACTGAAGGCAGAGGCCCAGAGTGCCCTGCACAACCGCCTCAATGTCTTCACGTTCCTGATGGAGAACAGCTGGTTTGATAATGTCTCCCTGGACATTGAACAGACCCCGGTCATCATCAAGGTTCTGGATGCAGGTGAGACTATAATAACTGGCTAATACCTAATGAAAAGCCCCCCCCCCCCCGTCATCAGTTTTATCATGAGCCTTATACCCTCTTGCTTGCCTTCAGCTGTGATAAAGATGGAGGGAGGGACGGATCATGATCTTCGCATCTTGGACCTGCCGTCTGAAGAGGAGGAAGAAAGGGAGAAGTCGGCGTCTGTTGCAGGGGCAGGCGCCGAACCTCCCAAGAGAGAAGACCTCAAATCCTTGGACGGCGATCGCAAGCCTTCAGTAGAGAAAGACAAAAATGAGAAGGTATGTTTTGTTCTCTGTGAGTCTTCGCCAGACGGTCAAGGTTTCTGTGTTGATGACGGTGAACTGTGCTACAGGAGGAGAGCGACGCGGCCAGCACAGAAAGAGCTGCTGCAGCGGAAGGGGAGGGTGTGAAAGAGGAGGCAGAGAAAGAAGCCGCCAAAGAAGAGCTGCCTGAACCCAAGAAAGTGAGTGTTGCTTCCATTATTAAATATGATTTGCGAACAAGAGAAAGAAGCTAACCAAATAGCCCCGATCGTTCTCTTTTTTCATTCGTCAGCCGAGAAGAAAGAGAAAGCGCAGCGGAGACAGCGATGATGAAGCCAGTGCCTCAGAGAGCGACTCTGACTCGGATTCAGACTCAAATTCCAACTGCTCTGATAAACCCGTGAAGAAGGAAGAGGTGGAAGACAAGGATGACGAAGAGGAAGAGGAGGGTGAAGGTGAGGAGTCAACTTCACAGTGTCTGATGTTTCTCCCCAGGTAGACTGTACAGTGTCTATGTTCCCAGTATTTGCAATTCATTTTTTTCTTTTTCCCTACCAATCTCTGCTCTCTCCCGCCTGGTGCTGAAGAGGAGAAACCAAAGGAGAATGCTGAAGCAGACAACAAAGAAGAAAAGAAACCCAAAGATGACTCTCCCAGGCCGCGGCCTCTCCACAGGACCTGCTCTCTGTTCATGAGGAGCATCGCTCCCACTATTTCAAAGGCGGAGATTATTGCTGTGAGTTGAACACAGATGGCAGATGGTTGGTTTTAATGGACCGGGACGTGTAGAATCACTGAGGGCGCTCAATAATTTGTGTCTTTGTTTGAACTCAATATGCTTTTATGTTGTTGTTTTTTCCCCTCTCTCAGCTTTGCCGGCGTTACCCTGGCTTTCTGCGTGTGTGCTTGTCTGACCCCCATCCAGAGCGCAGGTCGGTTAAAAAAACGCATTCTTTTAACTTCTTGATCTGAAAATAATGTTTGTCGGATTCATTGTGTGAAGCAAGGGACTGCACCACGATTGCGCAATAATGGTGGAATGAACCTTGTGCTGTTGCAGGTTTTTCAGACGCTGCTGGGTGACGTTTGACCGCAGCGTCAACATCAAAGAGGTTTGCTGGAACCTTCAGAACATTCGAGTAAGTGTGCCGGGCTCAGATATTGACACAACGGTTTTCAAGAGACGGTAAAATGCAGCATTGTATGTGTTGCAGAGAGTGTCAAATAACTTGCAGCAGGTTTTGGGTTTTGTGTCAACAATTGTTCTGTTCTCATTTAAAATGCCTCAACACTCATGTACACTGCATTGTTTTCTTCCCTCTTTTTCGTTTTCTATTTCTAAATATTTTGACCAAACGCATCTAAACTCATCTCAAAGTGTTGGAGTTAATGGAGCCTTTCCTTTGCACCTGTTTGTATTACTAATCTCCTAAATAGCAGTTGCGGCTGTTAAACCTCTGTTTTGCTCTCTTACCTTTTTAACAGCTGCGTGACTGTGAACTGGCACCAGGGGTGAACAGGGACCTGGCTCGGAGGGTGCGTAATATCAACGGCATCTCTCAGCACAAGCAGGTGCTCCGCAACGACATCAAGCTGGCTGCCAAACTCATTCACGCCTTGGACGAGAAAGGAGACCTGTGGAGCATCAAGTCCCAGGAAGAGAGGCGCAGAGAGCGCGCAGAGGTACACCGCTGATCGGCAATTACAATCTGAATAGATCGTTCGCGAATGATCCGGCTGTAACTGAATCTGTACGCGTATGTGTGCTGAAACAGCTGCCGGCTCAGAACCCCATCTTGAAGAACATCACAGATTACCTGATAGAGGAGGTGAGCGCCGAGGAGGAGGAGCTCCTGGGCTCAGGGAGCGGGATGTGTTCTGAGGAGAGCACCAAGGAAGGCAACCCGGCGGATACGACTGTGGAGAGGGATGACAAGCTAGCCAAGGTTTGACTCTCGCAGTTATGAGTACAGTTACATTGTACAATGCATTGTATGTCACCTGTACATTTACGGCCCTCTTTTGGGAGCAGATTGTGTTATTTGCGTAGTATGTCTGTGATTCAGATGGCTGGCTGATTACGGAATAAGATCTATAATTTTAAGTTTCTCCGGCATCTGCTTTTGTTCCAGGTTTTGGATCGTCTGATCTTGTACCTGCGTGTTGTGCATTCAATCGACTACTACAACACCTGTGAATACCCCAGCGAGGATGAAATGCCCAACCGCTGTGGCATGATCCATGTACGTGGACCCATCCCTCCTAACCGCATCGCACATGGAGAAGGTCAGCGTGTTTCCCTTTGTTTGTGTGGGAAGAGTGAAAGTAAATATACGAAGAATGTGTGTTCCTTTGGAGTTGAAATGCATAATTCTTTACTGTACTTTTTTTTTTCTACAGTGCAACAATGGCAGAAGATGATGGAGGAGAAGCTGAGTCCTTTGTTCAGTTTAAAAGAAATCCTGTCTGAGGACGAGGCAGGAAAGATGGGCCGCAAGGACCCTGAGGAGGAGGTTGAGAAGTTTGTGAATGCCAACACGCAAGAGCTGGGGAAGGACAAATGGCTCTGCCCACTAAGTGGCAAGAAATTTAAGGTGAGTGCTTGTTAACCGACATGTTGAGGTGTTATTAACTGATTTTGACTCTTCAACAGTTTGACATGTTTTAATTGATATACTGCATTGTTTTGCTGCTTCATTGTTAATGTGTATTTTTTCTGCATTTCAAATGAATTTCAAGGGCCCCGAGTTTGTACGAAAGCACATCCTGAACAAACATGGGGACAAAATTGACGAAGTGAAAAAGGAAGTGGTGTTCTTCAATAATTTCCTGATGGACGCCAAGAGACCGTCGCTGCCTGAGATGAAACTTCCTCCTCTTCCAGGCCCAGGTCAAGAACAACTCACACACTCATAATGAAGATTTTAGTACTTCAACAAAGACTGACTGAATATATGAATCGGGGCTTAAATAATCAATCATATTTTGTCCACAACAATATGTTTTTTTTCTCTGTCTACAGGTTTGCTTTCTCCCAGCATGCCATTTCCTCCTCAAGGTCCTCAGGGTCCAATGGGCTTTGGGCAGCCTCGTCCACCACTGATGGGCTACGGTGGTATGTTCTCTGTCTGTTCTTCTGTTCAGTGGAAATGTGTTTGTCAATCAGACCACTAGTTTCGGGTTGATTCTGAGTCCTTCTATTCAACAGGCGGACCTCCTTACCCTCCCAACCAATATGGAGGAGGCAGAGGCAACTATGACAACTTCCGCGGACAAGGTGGCTACCTGGGGAAGCCACGCAACCTCAGGTGAGACCACTGTACGTGTGATCTTTATTTTGCTATGAGCTGTCTCTATTTTTTTGCGTTTGGAGAATATTGAACCTCTTTTTTTTTGTTATGATCATTTCTTGTCTTTTTCCTCGGGTCTTTGTTTGTCTCTTGCACCCTCAACCACCTCAGAATGTCCCGCGGTGATCCACGCAACATCGTCGAGTACCGTGACCTGGATGCTCCAGATGACATGGACTTCTTTTAGAAGGTTCACTTGGTCCTTTCCGTCGTTTCTCTCTTCCAGTGTTGTTCTTTTTGTTTGTTTTTGTAGTGGTTAAGAATTTTACTTTTCTTAAATATTTTATTTTGTTTATTTTGTGCAACCAGAACAAACTTCCGCTGTAAATTGTTTCCTCAATAAAGTTGTGATCAAACTACATTAATATGCATTTAATGATACTTTAGTGATCAAATCAAATTGTGTGATTGGAGCAACAATATGATACAGAAAAGCAGCGAGTCGGACTAGATAGGGATGACATTTGTCAGGAAGTGTTTGGTATTTAAGAACTTCAGATCAAGGTTAACGTTGAACACAATGGTAACTGAGAGAAGCTGATAACGTTTTGTACAATGAAGGAAAATGTTAATTTTTTTATTTCAAGGGAGTTTATATCTGACAATGTGCTTCTTTGCTCATGATTGTCTTTGTGGCTAGTGTCTCCAGAAGCCAACCCTTCTGGTTCACAGGTGTAAACCAGAAGCCAACCCTTCTGGTTCACAGGTGTAAAATGTCGCCCTCTACTGGGTGAACCATTGACTTACACGTCTCATTTGAAGCAGCTGCCGACTAAAATAACCTGCAGAAGCCTTGCAGTGGCACAAGGAATATTCTATATTCCTTTAAACGAGGATAACAATACCGCCATGTATGATTATTCCAATTACTAAATGAAATGGGGAAAGTTGTCATTCTGAAGTTGGTCCTGTCATACTATCTGAAAATAGTCACTGTAACAGTCTCACTTTTGTTAGGATCTCATTAACACAATTTAATAATGAACCAGCGGGGTTACTTGGAGCAAACATGCTAATACAATTCAACACAAGCAAGGTTTTTTTATTTCACGCATGTCTTTTCATCACACATTAGAAATGCACTACACTTTTAAATACGTTGTGACATTCATGACAGGATAGCGTAACAAGACACCAATGTTTCAGTGCTTTGTGAACACACAATCCCACACAATGGGAGTCATGTCTTAATTATTTAAGGCTCATGTTAAATATTTTCAAATACAGCACAGTATGAACAAATAAACCTGCAGGATCCATCTATTGTTCAAGATCACGTTCATCAATACAGCCAATAAAGACAGCTTCACAGTTCATTTGGAGGAGAAATGTCTAAATGATCTGGAGCGTGTGACTTTCAGCAAGTCCACAGCTGACCTTGTGTTCATGGAATAACTTGGACAGGCCCTCCATGTAAAGCCTGTGAAAGTGGTCGACCTCCTCGTCAGTAGGTGTGGCGCGCCGTGGCACTGAGATTGGACTTCCCACTGGAAGAAGCGGAGCGTTAGAATACAACGGGCAGAGCACAGGAAGCTGGGCTCACCTGCAGCATAAAGAAACACTCACCAATGGTGGTGATTGGAGTCCTGTAGGGCAGGATTGCCATGCGCTCGCCAACGAATAGACACGGGGCGAAACCCATAATCTTTTTAAACAGGTCCTGTAACCTCCGACCTAGACTGCCTTCTGAGAAAACCACCTGCTTAAAGAGATCGTTCTCCCCAAATGAGTAAACGGGCACCAGATCCGCCCTGTGGAAGATCATCAGAGGTTATATCAGTGTGTCCGGTGAGTAGAACGACATCCACTTAAAGCTCTTATGTTATGTGCTCTCACCCAAACTCAAGAGCCAGCCTGACAAATCCCTTTCTCTGCCTCATTACCACCACGTTGACTCCAGGAGAGGACGCCAGAGACTCGGTAGCGCCCCCTATCACAATCACCAATGCATTTCCCTTGCCTCTCTTTGAGAGGACGTGGCCAAGGCTTGGTTTGTTGACTGGACAAACACCTGATCAGACAAAGTAAGACGGTAACAATCACATGTAGATATTGTTTTGTCTTCCATTTGCAGTCTCAATTGTATCTCACAAAGGTTTGAAATGGCTGATGTCAATAGTTCAGTTTGTTAGTTGAACATTGGTATAAATACCTATAAACATGGCGAACTCCCTAAAGAGCGGTACCCTGAAAAGTCCTGCCAGTATCGCCAGGGTGGCTCGCACCCCAGGAAACACCTCGGTGAAGCCACCGCTTTCTGTGCCGAAGCAGTTAAAGGCCCCAATACTCATGATACCATGCGGATGACAACCTAAGAGGTAGTTTTTGTTTGGATTCAGCTCGGCCGTCTTCACCAGCTGAACAAGGAAAAATGAAGGAGTTAACAGAGTTGATCACAGTCAATCTCTGCTGTTGGCCATGACACCAAATCTATTTTCACTGAATGTTAAGTCGTTAAAATAAAAACACGTGCTCATTACAAAGGTGCCATTTATGAGATTCTGCCTTAATAAAGAATCGCAGCAGATGATAGCAAGAGTACTTTTGTTTTCGAAATAGTCATGCTGCTGGCCATCCACATTGAATCACTGTCCCGTGGTGTTCCAACCAAATTTAATCAAATCAGATGATGAGAACACGAAATCTGTTGGATACAAAGGGATACTTACTTTGATTGGGAAAAAATCTCTGAAGTGCTCCCAGCCCCTCCACCTCCTCAAAAATGTGTTTTTCCTGCCCCCTGATGGAGACATTAGAAATGTCACACTACACTAACTGTTCACAGTGGGCCTTATATTCTTATTGTCGTAGTATACTGTTTTTGCACTTAGTATACAAACAAAAAATCAACATAGGCTGTGACCCAATTCCAGACTACACTACAAAATGTCAAACTGAAAACAGTGTTTACAGTCTTTACACAACGCAACACACAAAGGAAATGAAAAAAAATGCATCATGGGAAAATAGTTCATCAACAACACACTAAAAAAATAATGTAGTGTACGTACTGAGTTTTTAAAAGATATTTGAATTGATTGCTCCACTTCAGATTGGTATATATCATAGAGTGTAGTGTGGGATTGAGACACAGCTGATGTATGGGATTCTTCCATTTTTGTGGGTGCTTGAGTGCTTTTACCTGTTTCAGGGGTTTGCCAGTCCACCACCTGCCATATGAAGTACAGAGTGGGGAGCGGCCACAGTGAGGTAAACATAAGGCACACCATCAAGATAATACAGGACAGTGCTGTAGTGGTGTTGTGCCATGTTGGACAGTTCCAGAGTCCATGTGTTGGAGGCACAAGAGACATCTTAGATTAGCGCAGATAAATACATTGTTGATTTACAGGTTCGGTTGCACATTTGTGAATTAATAGGTGAGCTAATGTAACTATAGCAAAAATGATCATTTGACATACTTTCTAGTGTCGTGTTATACTGAGTGTAGTTGGATCTTACCTAAGGTGAGAAAGGTCATCACCGATTGCAGAGTAATCACTACGTCTAAGAATTCCTTCCATTGAGTTTTCTCTTTAGTCATTCCTGCAACCTGGAGGCCATACCATCAATTTTCAGCAATCAATAACATTTAAACTGTGCTTTCATTCAATAAATCATATACTTTATGCCTGTGGGAATTGAAGAAGTTGCTTCATCCAAGATAATAATGATGAAAGTCCCCCTTATTGTAGAGATCAGATTGCATGAGAAATGAGCTGCTTTTGCTCTTAAACTCCCTTTAGAGAACTCGTAGGCTTAAAAACTTGTTACGCAGGCAGCAGCAGCCTGCATAACTGAAATAACTCACTTATGAATAAGCTGACAGATGAACCTGTACAGTTTTAATTTGTTCACAAATAAAACATATCAGACCACAAAACACTTTGCCTAAAAGTCATCACGACAGCATGAGACTATTTTTTGACCATACTGCTCAGCATAAAACTTAATACTTTACCTTATTGGAGTTTATTCCCAGGTTTATTTGAATAGATGCCGATTCAACAGTTGAGGCTCCACAGGCAGGATGCACTTTGACCAGGTCATGTAAAACTGCTGATAACAAATCCACTCCCCCGAAGCAAGCAATGTCCGAGATAAACATTACACAGTTTTATAGTTGGATACTTTGTTAGTTGCTTCTGCGTAGCATCTCCTGGAAATGCAATCATTTCATGGTCTTGTCGGTGTTGTGTGTCTCTTTCGTTGTTGGTCACTCTAGTGGCCAAAAAGATTATGTGTCAATCTCTTCTGATGGTATTATTCAACTTAATAATAAAAAAAAAAAGCAAATATAAAAGTAGACTTGGCTATTTATCTTTTCATGAACTAATGAAACTAACTATTACAAATTTCTCTTTTGCAAAAATATTGCTCTTACTTTTTTCTTTCAGTATTTGTGCACATACATTTGGGTATATGGAGACACAGCCAACCCACAAACTGTGAAATAAGATAACCCAGTCAGTTTTATGGGCTGTCTGTATCAAAAGATGTGATTCAACGAATCATTCAGATTTGGCTCACCTTCCTATGTCACATGCTTACTATCTCCACCCACACCTTGACAACTTACCTTTGCTAAGATGCACCATATTTTTCTCTCAAGCCAGTCAGAGCAGAGATAAAAAAAAATGTTTTTCATGTAAACATGTTTTAGTAGAAACCCAAATTACAACTGAGCCTGAAAATCAGCATTATATGTCCCCTTTAAGCTGCTGTTAGTGGAGCTTTGCTGGGAGTTGTGACACGTCACCAAACTCTGTGAACCAATGAGAATGGCAACAGTGTAAATTGTCCCGCCCTAACAGGTAAAACAAATGCACCAGCAGGGTGAGGGAGATGTCAATCAAGTGGAGTCTGTACACGCTCACACAGTAGAGGTTTAATCAGGCAATGTAAGTGAAAGCACCTATGGGGGTGAACTATGGATGTGTAGGGACTTCAACATTTAATCCCACCGTGTCTGCTGTCATGTGAGATGTGTGTGTTGAATGGTAACAAAAAAATTAAACTTTGAAATGAGATCATAGTAAATTCTAATTAATTTTAGAATATACATTTAGACAGTCTTATTATACATTTAGACAGGTACTTCGAGGATGATGTTTTAGCTTTTCAGAAAGACAATTGCTTTATTCCCTACAGCTATAAAACTAATCAACAAATCAATTCTGATGTATTGTTATGGATAAAGTCTGTATTGAACCCTTATTGGGGAAATTCACAAGCTACCTGGCATGTACATAATGAAAAATAAGCCCCATCTGTACCAGCTGCAACATTCAAGTAATTAACATATTAATGCGTCCATAATTATAATTCAATAATGTAATATACATTTTTATGAAATGGCCCATTCTTCATAATGAGTGCTGTTGCTTTTTGATGCTTTAAGTGTATTTTGATGCTTTTGTACTTTCATTTTGAAGAAAGGACTCTACTTGTAACACAGTATTTCTACATTGTGGTGTTGCTGCTTCCACTAAAACATCTGAGTACTCATTCCACCACTGCTTAGGTATTCAGTTATCTGCTCCAAATATACTATGACCAATGTTTAATCAATCGCTGAAATATTTCGGCGTGGACCCTCTCCAGGTGTCATTGAGACGACCCCTCACAGACAAACTCTGACCCCTGCACATTGCTGTGCAGCTCTGTTTGTGGCGTTGACAGTCCAAAGATTATACAGATATAGCCTCTATGATTAGAGAGGCCTGTGCTTCACCTTTACCATCTCCCATGGACTTTAGGGGGCGTGTCAGCCTCACACAGGCCATGTGTTTGGCTAGTTGGTCATGTGACACCTCCATCCCCAAAAACACCACATTTGTATGTCGATAGTTACAATTTCCCCTACCCCAAAGTCAAGGAAAATACATTAGAATACTAAATTAAGACTATGTTTTCCTTTGTACAGTCTGTCTCTGCTGGCTTTAATTGAACTGGTCATCTAGATCCAGTACAAACTAAATATAACACCAATGTTAATACGAAGGCTAAGCCTACTTTAAATGTCTGTGGGTTTATGGCGAGCTTATTTTACACTTATACAATTGTATCTCCCATTACATCAATACAACGCTTCTATAATATTCGCATACTTGTTACATTTCATATATTGTTTGTTTTTGTGTATCCTGATAACATGGTCTAGGTTTATTATAGTTGAAAAATCGTCCGCTACTTTATCAAGAATCCATCCGGACATTTAATGAGCCTGCTGCTGAATCCTTCTGCTAAATATGAGCCGTGAAGGGAATTTTCATTTCGGTCCTTCGATAACAGCCAGAAGATAACAGCCTCTCGTCGCAGTTGGACTCAAAGCCACCTCGGATGCTGCTTTTCTCTCTCTCTCTCTCTCTCTCTCTCTCTCTCTCTCTCTCTCTCTCTCTCTCTCTCTCTCTCTCTCTCTCTCTCTCTCTCTCTCTCTCTCTCTCTCTCTATAAACAACCACTGGTCTGCTTTCAGGAAGTACTGTATGAATATTAATATGGATGCAAACACTCAGTGAGGATGCCCAGCGCTTGAACCAACACAGCGCGCTGATCTCTGCGCATTTTTTTTTATTTTGACGGTTTTTCTTTTCTTCCTATTTTTCCGTTCACGCCTGAACTGAAAGCATGTTAGTTTGGCGGAGGTCACGCTGGAGCCCGTTTTGAAGCGCACGGGGATGGCGTGTCACCTGCGTGTTTGCAGAGGATCCTTTTGTAACGTCGCATTGAACTGCATCATGGATTTCGATCAGATCGCACACCGGCCAGGCTACACCGAGCCTCGGTAGTAGAGGCTACAGCGCGCTGCTTGTCACAAAAAAATGGAAGACCTTTCACGTCAAGAAAAGGCGTCAGTCCGGTGATATGCGTCTGAATAACTGATTTTTCCTTTCCACGTCAATTGACACATCTGGGAAAGGATTTTTTTCCCTCCCCTCCCCGTCTACCAAGACAGCTGTGTCATCAACAACCGGCGTGGTGTTGTTGTTGTCTGATTTTTACGAGCAACTGGATATCGGCACAGTCTGCCTCTGCGCCAGCCTTATAGGCTACCCCGTAAACAAGGTAGGTATCACACCTTCGATAATATGGTGTTTTTGCTCCATAAACGATCGAATCAGTCGCTTACATCATCTAGCCTATATAGACAGCTGTCACAGTCTAAATGCACTGTCTGCTTAATTAGCAGCGGGGAAGATGGTGCTGTATTGCGGAGGGGGACGCACGGGGCCTGATGGCATTTCACGGGTGAATCTCAATAAACACAAGGTTGACAGCGAGCCGCTGCGTGCTCACAAGCCAAATTATTCAACCTTGAAAGGCTCACAGCCCATGACGGTGGATATAAGGCCCGTGTTTTAGCCCCAAATCCGAAAGAGATGGAAAGATATGGCGAGATCTGCCGCGCAGCGCAACCCACAGCCCGCGTTTAAGTTCAGTCGTGACAAGACCTTATAAATATTTCACCAAAAAACAAGCCATCAGCTGACTGGTGATGCTGGAGCATGCACGGCGTTATTCATCACACACCACAACAGAGCCTCCATCTGCAAGGCCACGATGGAAAACATCTGCATGTTTACGGATGATAAGGGTATATAGCAGGGTGGTATGATGCGCGCGTGTGTGTGTGAGAATGGGCGGCAGTTAATGTGATTGTGAATACACTTGTGGTGAGTGTGTGTGTGTTTGTTTGTGCGCAGCCAGGTGAGGATGTGTTGGCGAGTCTTTGAGGTGCGGGAGAGGCAGGCTTCTGGACGAGGGGAGCCTAGAGCATCACATGTGGTTTTAGAGTAGAAAAAAAACAAAACATCAAATGATACCCGATAAACTGCCGCAGTATCCAACCTTAGAGCCTCAGGATCCAAAAGGGTCGAGGGGTCGTGAATTAAACGTGAAATTAAGTCAATACTATTTTTTCCCCCTTTTTTTTCCGGGCGTGACTGCCACTCAAAACGAGCATTTTTCTTCTTCTTCTTCTCCACCCCCCCTTAGAGAAATACCAATAAAGAGTAGTTGTAAGGCTGCGAATATGAACACATTTGTTATAGTTATTTCTCTACCTGACTGGCTTTAATCTCTCTTCCAATGTTACTTGGAATAATCAGAGAAGGTTACTTGACTTGGCTGGAGATGTTATATATATAATGTTATATATAATTGACATTTTATTTTGAAAGAACAAGTCATGTCAGTTAGTAGGCTGTCTTTGAAACTGTAGGATTGGGTGCAAATATCCCAAAACTCCACATCTGACTGAATAGTACCGACATTCCTGTGCAAATGTAGAAATAGTATGATGGGTTTTCTTTAGGGAGGATGCTCCAGCACGTTGGATACTTCACCACCTGCCTGACATTGAACTGGAATATACATTTCAGTCTAGCTTGACCTTGGAGCTTAATGGCTTCAAGTCTTGCTTATGGGGTAACAGGTACAGGTAAACAGGGTCGGATATGTGACGGTCTCTTGTGCTGTTTGGTTTATGCACTCCTTGGTACAAACAGAGGAGAGCGGGGATGGTTCAGAGCAGCTGTGTATTCGGGGTCAGTGAGTGCAGGCTGTGAGCCACACATACTGTGCAGTGTGTCTTGAATGCAGAGAGAAAACCGGGGCTCGCTAACTGTCGTTGCTCGCTTGGTGATCCCTAATTCAGTCCAGAAATGTGATTACATCAAGGAACGGCAACTCTTATGTGGCAGCTCAGTCAGTGTGGAAAGAAATGAACATGTTTCTTTACAAAAAAAAGAAAATTATAAAAAAAAACACCACGAACTTTGGGTTAGAGTTAGTGGATTTATAGAAAGAATAATAACTGACCACTGTTTCCAATAAAGGAGAAAGGATTCTGAATACATTTGAGCTTCTCCCCATAAAGTGGATGATTCAGTCGCTCTGATCGGCAGTGTACATCATGTCTGATTCCAAAAAGGATGAGTAATTCAGTTTGGAGTAGAATACACAAACATACTGGACCCAGAGAGGGCGAAGGAAGGGCCACACAGGGCCAGAGAGGAGAGGGACCCACGGGAAGCAAAGGACTGATGGACGTGCGACAGACGGGGAAGATGTTGACATTTTAAGCCCATTTCTCTAGTCGAGTGGATACCCCTGTCTGGATGAGCAGTAATGGAATTTTTTTCGTTGTTGTTGCTGTGGGATTCTTGGAGCACCCAACAGATTGTTTTCCTAGCGTTTGAGCCGGAGCAGCTGAGTTGGTAAAAGTAATGGCTACTACTGGCCTCTCATGCAGGTATTTCAAAATCAATAGCACAGTACAGGTGTTTCGCTGGCTTCAGTGTGCATTGTTGTTTCTTTCAAGGACGAGCAGGTGCTTCTTCCACCTGTGGTTTCACCATCTTGATTCTCTCAGCTCTGTCAGAGGGAGATGGCATCAGAAATGACGTAGGAAGACTGTTACCACGGCAGCACCAGAGCATTGTGAGTGACTGCTATCAGTTGAAAAATGAAGGATTTATAAACTGTGCCTCTGGCTTTGTGCGTACACAGTTCTCAGTGATCGTCAGACATTTCTGGTTATTCGGTCTGAGAAGTAATTCATACTGTTTACTATGAGAGGACTTTATATCTCAGAGGCAGGTGAAGTTTGCCCCCAGTGGTTCTGGATTGAATCCTGCCACCGTGTTCTGTCCCATCACTCTGCTTCACTTGCCCTGTGTACTTTCCTGATGAGTAAATAACACTCCAGTAAACGTGATTGAACAGGCCAGTAGAGCAGAAAGGATTAGTCAATTAATTGAATTGTTTATTGACAGAAAAATTATCTGCAACTATTTTGATAAGACCTTTGAAGACGTCACTTTGGGCTCAGTGTAGTTGTGACACAACATATTTTTCTCTATTCTTTAAAAATTGAATAGACCAACCACACAATCAATCAAAACATTAAAAAAAATATCGTTTTTTTTAATCAGCAGGCTAGTTAATCTATTGATAAAGCACTAGACTCTTCTTTTTTTCTTGCTATTACATTTCCTTGACTGAAATTTAAAACAGCGGATATCTCCCATTTAGTCACATGTTAGACTGGATCCTACACTTCCCATCATGCACCTTAATAACATATCTTTGTTAGATGCTACCTTCCCGGTAAACCTCATGCTAACAGGTTGTAACGCAGGCTGTATGTCATGGATTTTTGCAAGATCAAGTTCAGACAAACCGGGTCTGACATCATCAGGGTCTGTTTTGTGAGACTTGACAAAGCTCCTCAAAAAGACACTTGTTTTCACAGAATGAAAAATGTTGGAGTGCCATACACTTTAATCCTAAACCGTCACAAATGTAGGTCAAATTTATTTAATTACCTAGACTACCTTTTTTGTATCATTACCAAGAATTTCTCACAATGGTATTTGTGAATGAGTTCTCGTCAACATGAAGCCCCGTGTTTCTTGTGGATCAAATCAACTTTTTCATGCACTTGAGGCAGTCGCAGTGTTGAGTTATAAATCTAATGCATATGTAAAGGTTCTATAGTGTCTCCTTAGCAGTGTCCTGGGTACAAATCCTGCCTTGGACATTGTTAGATGTCATCCCCCTTTGTCTTCTGTCTCTCCTGGCTCGTTACTCAAACATGCTGTCCAGTAAAGAGAGGGAGAAAAAAACAAAAACAAAATTGAATCCCATTAGTCTTTTTCAGCTGCATCTCCCCTCTCTCAACTCCTCCTCTCTAAACATCATGAAGCCATACAGATTGCCTGCTCGCCTTGGACAAATCGTTGTCATTTCTTTGTCTGATAGCGTTCTATTTTTTTTACGTGATGCACTGGATACAGGGGCTAAAGAAAAATAATCATGGCAATATTTTAAATAGACATCCCCTGCACCTACTTGCTCAACAAATGACCACAGACTAATTGGTGCTTTATTTGGGACGCATGTTGTTGGCTCGCTGGGTGCTTCCTACATGTGCATCCCTTGTCTGACCGAAGGATGTCTGCTGTGTGTGTGTGGACCAAATCAAACGCTCCCTTCTAAATGCTTTCTTTCTGGATTGTAAGCATCTTACAGCATCCAGTCTTCATTGCGATGTGTAGTCAAGAGTAATGATGTGTGGTAATGATTTCCTTGAGGCAACTCATCTTTGTTCATTTCCCCTCCGTTTTCCTCTCATTAAACCTTTCAAAGACATTTGCATGGTACCGTGCAAAAATAAATAAAGTTAGGAGCCAACGGTTACTTCTCTCTTGTTGGCACAGAGGTCCCAGTCTCCAGCCATGTTAATCACCACCTACTTATCTGTTTGTACCCAGGATCCTCCACATGGATGCACACAAGTATCTGAGACAGAAAGCCAATATGTTAATATATGTTTGTGTGCCATTTGTATTATTTGTTATCAAGAAGCCCTGAGCAAAGTCATTTCAGCATCATTATGTGAAACAGTAATTGGCAAGATATGGAATTACTAGCGGAGCACGCTGTGGCTCTATTTTGAATTATACATGTTTCAGCATCCATAGCGGGTCCAAAGTGGTTTCTTGTGTGAATGTCCCCTTTTTCTCATTAGTGTGCTGCATTTATGCCAAAGACCTTCAAAAGACCTTGAATAATGCTCATTAAAGCATTAGGAGGCAGTAACATGTCATTTTTTTCTGGCAGCTGTGTGTTACAAACAGCGAAAATGTATTCTCCACAAACATTGTTGTCCTAACATGCCACTCTATACGCCGATGTGAAAATGATGTGGAGCGTAATGGTAGAAGTATCTCACAGCGGTAATTCATTGTCTGAGACATTCGCAAAGGTCACCGGCAAAAAACTCAGGCTTTGACAACCGTGTGTGAAATAGGTGAGTGTACACAGTGACTTCAGAAATGCAAATCTGAAAGCAGGGCGAACTAAGTGTGTGTTGTAAATGTCAGAGCAATCTTCATTTTTGCTGAAATGAATCCATAGCTGATTGACTAGGTGGCAGCAAAAGGAACTCCAACATCTTTGTTGGGGATTTACCAGTCTTTTATCTGTATAGCATACTATATGTGGCGCGTCTACCCAATTTCTGTTTAGCAAGTATTTTTGTTGCATTTTGTCAAATTAAAAGCCCTGTAATAGGTTTCAAAATTGGGTAAATTAAGTTGAAATGTGAATGATTTCTTTCAAAATGGCCATTTTTTCGACACAATTACAGACAAATTACCGTTGCCGTTTCAGAGCCCTGTGCCGCGAACGATTACGTGGTTTCAGTCGGTGAGACTGTACAAGTGTTACACTCTCGTTTCTGGATGGGAGCCACTTGGGCCAAAGAAAGTCTCTCCAACAGCCACTCACAATTATCTGTTTAAAGTCGGTGATATTTTTCCATCTGCTATTTTGAGAAGTTGAACATATAAGAAAACACCGCCTGAATCATACGTCTACCGTCACCTGCCATTTGTCCCAGTTTGTGCCTTTTCATTCTATCACTGTCAGTGGAATAGGCAGGAATAGAAATTGCTCAAGTGAGACCCTGAGCTGAAAACCTGCCAATCACACCTGTAAGGCCAACGAGCATGTACATTTTTACCACTTTCTTGCTTTTCATCTTTCGAGTACAGACCCTCGAAATGCTCTCAGACATGTCTGACTTACTGATTTTCAACAACTCTTGAAAAGTGATTGATGTGATTTTATTCACACGTAAAAAAATAAAATGAAATAAAAAAACAACCTCCAGAGACGACGGTGTGTATGCTGTACCAGCGAGTAGTCACTTAAACTCCTTATTTTCCCAAACAAGTGCATCAAAATCTATTCTTCTGAGTTACTGTCATGCTGGTGAACAATGTGGGGTGCAAACAACTGGGCCACGAGAGACATGATTTGTATGTAATGAGATGAATGAGTGGGAGAGCTGTGTGTGTGGGCGTGTGTGTTAGTGTGTGTGTGTGTGTGTTAGAGTGTGTGTGTGCGTGCGTGTGCGCAACCTACGCTATGACTCGCTTATCGGGGGATTGTGAGCACAAGGAGTAGGATGATTCAGATGTTGGAAGACCACTTGTGGCCTATACCTGGCTTTGCTAATCACACCAACGCTGCTGTTACTGTGCTGCTGCTCCATTTTTCGCTCAGAGGAAAGGCAGCTCAGCATGTTTATTACAATCTACAGGACTTATTGGGACAAGTCTGGTGTTATTTGATTAGATTTTTCTTTACATCATTTGATGTTTAAATAGCAATTGCCAGAGACTCCTTGTCCATTTTTCCTTCCTCTGCCTCTCCTTAAATATTGCTCTGCAAACGAGACTAAAATATGGCAATTTACAATGTACTAGAGAGAGGAGTCAAGCCCACGACAAGCTGCTTGGAGGCAAATCACATGTCTAGTTTAACAGTGATGTTCAGCTGATGCCTGTTTTGCTTTGGGCTAGTGGGCTTTGCTTAATTGTTGCTGAATAGTTTATGAGGTTTTTCTTGTTGGGGCAGGTACAGCCTGAAGCGCCGAGGGCGATGGTGTTTTTTAGCTTCTTTTTTATTTATTTATCGGTGAATCAAACAATTCAAAACGGTTTAAATTTGATCGGTAGTCAGCACACACACGTAGTGAAGTCTGGCTGCTCTGGATCATAAAACAGCTTCAGCTTTGGTTCAAGCAGGTTTGTTTTGGCTCGGAGAGATCATCCATGTTGTTGTGTAGAGCATCAGAGTGGACAAGACACTTCTTGCTTCCTTAAGAGATACGAACATCTTGTACTGAGGAAAGATTTTGTGTTAAACAAAGATAAAACAGAAGTAATTGTTTTTGGGACCAAAGGACCAACGATTGAAAGTCAGCGCTCAGCTTCAATCACTGATGTTAAAAACCACAAACCAAGCCAGAAATCTAGGTGTAGTTATGGATTCAGACCTCAACCTGAACAGCCATATCAAGACAATTACTAAATCAGCCTACTGTCACCTGAAGAATATATCAAGGGTTAGAGGACTTATGTCTCAACAGGATTTGGAAGAACTTGTCCATGTATTTATCTTCAGTAGACTCGACTACTGTAACGGTGTGTTTACAGGTCTCTGTAACAAGTCAATCAGAAAGCTGCAGCTGATTCAGAACGCTGCAGCTCGAGTCCTCACTAAGACCAAGAAAGTGGATCACATCACTCCAGTTCTGAGGTCTTTGCACTGGCTTCCTGTCCAACAAAGAATTGACTTTAAAATCCTGCTGTTGGTTTATAAAGCACTGAATGGTTTAGGGCCAAAATACATCTCTGATCTGCTGCTACCTTATGAACCATCCCGACCCCTCAGGTCGTCTGGGACCGGTCTACTTTCTGTTCCCAGAGTCAGAACTAAACATGGAGAAGCAGCGTTCAGTTTTTCTGCTCCACATATCTGGAACAAAGTCCCAGAAAGCTGCAGGTCTGCTGAGACCCTCAGCTCCTTTAAATCAAGATTGAAGACTTTTCTGTTTGCTGCCTTTAATTGAACCAGATTCAAGGATATTAATCAATTTCTGCATTTCACTACTGTATTTTATTTCTTACACTGCTTTTTAGTGTTTTAATGACTGTTTTTAATGTTTCAATGAATGTTCTTAATTGTTTTTAAATCTCCTTTTCTTTTGCCTTATGTTTTGATGCTTTTAATGGTTTTATGTGAATCACTTTGAATTACCTTGTTGTTGAAATGTGCCATACAAATAAACTTGCCTTGCCTTGCCTAAACATACACCATTACTTAAATCTGACAGTCGGATATTTTTAATAAACATCAATATATGTATATATATATATATTTTAAAAAAAGAATTCAAACGGACTACCAAACAGGGAGGCAGGCAATATTGCTGGGTAATCCACATCTAAAAGAAGAGGGATCTGGGTGAGAGAGGGATGCTCGCTCTTCCCCTCGTGCACGAGCGCGAGCATGGAGGTTTTTTTTTCAGTTCTCACTCTTTTCCCTGCAGCGCTATACCTCACAGTCTGGGTTTCAGCAGCCAAATACAAAGAGCAAACAAAATAGAGACTTTCTCTTTGTATATGATGTGATCTCTCTCTCTCTCTCTCTTTTTTTGTGATGTGATGGACACAAGAGTTTTGCTTCTGTACAGTGCTGGATAATGTCTCTGAAAAGCCGGTTATCTTAAAGGAAACCCTGCAGAAACACTTGAACACAGTGATTTAGCTCTCTTTGGTCACACCGTGTGCTCATGCTGCACACATCCTGAGAGTGGCTTTATTCTGATTTCATCAATCTTCATTTCTTCTTTTTGTTTCTCTCCGCATGGCGCTTCTTTTTCCCTGTGATATGTTGTGCTATTTTCACAACGTCTTGAACCCTATATGAGTGCAAAAGACAATGAAAACGTGCCCAGTGGTGTATAAGGGCTCTCGGATCTGTAAGCCGTGTTCGTGTATGCTAAGTGCAGTGGGTCACCTTGGTTACTGCAGATTCTAGCAAAAGACGATGAAGGCAAGGGCAAGCTGAGGTGGGAAATGGGGATCGGGAGGTCATCCACTGACCGTCTCTTTTTGACCAGAGAGCTAATGATGAGTATTGCATTTTTTATTTACTTGGTAGCAGATTGCACTCTGTAAGTGCAGCTTTTCACATTTTGAACTGTTCACGAGCCACACATTGTACAGGTGTTTAGCTATGCACATACACACCGTCAATAATAGATTCATTTGTCGGCAGGAAAGGTGCAAAGTTGAGACAAACACTGAGCATCTCCGCAAGTTTGTTGTGGCTCAAGGCGTTGTCTTGGTAGCACAGGACAAGGGGGAACAGGGAATGCTTTTTTGTCGGGTATTTTTGGTTGCAGTCCATGAAAAATTTAGCGGTCACTCAGGTTGTACAACGCTAAGGAGGAGGAATCCAATGAGTGCGAAGTGTCTTGGGCATGTATATTTGAGTGAGTCTATTTGGGTTTTTGACCCCTACAAAAATTGTGTAACATGCCGTTAAGGTTTGATTTATTCCACATGACCATACCTAAAAAATACTGAGGTTATTTCTTTTTTTATTTCATGACCAAAACATCAGAAAGAGGTCAAGAGAAAAATTCAGCAAAATTCCTCTACGCCTCTCATGTGCCTTCCATCCCTGGCCTGGAGAGATACATCAGCCTCTACATCTTCCTCCTCCTCCTCCTCCTCCTGTCCATTCTCATCAGCCACAGGCATTTCCCTGCACAATGCAATATTGTAGAGCGTTCAGCACACAACAGCAGCACATGAAGACAAGTTGAGGCGATGCTCTAGCAGTAAAGAGCCCCACATAACCCAAGGATTAAACAAAGTGACTTTTAGTTTAGTGATGCACAATGAGGGAATTATTTGAATAATCTCATTTTCTTTCTTACCACAGACACACTTCAGAAATACATATTAATTAGGTTAAAAAAAAAAAGAAGAAATCTGCTCCCAGGTCTTTTTTCTTCTTCCATATTTTAAATTCACACAATGCCTTTTTGCCGGCTGAGCAGATGAAAATATCCAGCATATGAACAATTTTTAGGAGATTAGAGGAGCGGCCCAGAGCAGGCGATAGTGAGGAAAACAAGACACAAGGCTCCTGTAGTAACAATTGCAAACCGAAATCTATCGAGCAGGTTTTACCTCAGGTGACTGTTTTGTTGTTAGGAAGGGTAAGATTGATTTTGTCCGAACTAGTGTGTAAAAGCTCACAAAGCAATAGATGTTGCTTGAAAGGGTTTTGTGGCCAGCAGGTCGATCTGGCAGAGTGCAAGCTTTCCAAGGATTTTGGTTTCAAGGCTGACACGTCTCAATGTCTGCATGTGCAATGAGGCTGTCAGAGGATTGCAACATCCCGTGTGCCCGACAGCATCACTTTCAAACTGTTTGCCTGCTCTTTGGGAGGAGGTGCATGTGCCAAAGGTATGTTTGATGAAGTTTTCATGGCCAAACTCAGCACTCCACATCGACACGCAAAACAGACATGGTCATCAATCACAGTTTTATCTGATATGTTTTTAAAAACCTGTGGTGGATACGTGGATCATGTCACTTTACCATTACCGACAATAGGTAAACTCTCCACTACTCTGAAGATGATGTTATAAAAGGTTTGAGTGTGTCAGTGGTCCCCTGCTCAGATGGGATATCCTGTCCAAAGTAGAACACCTCTGCTAGATGTCAATAGTGTGAAACAGCATTCATTATCTGCGATCACGTTTTTAGGACGGTATCTCTCTTTGCAAGTTAAGCTTCTGTGAACAGAAAGTCATCTGGTTATTGATTTCTGCATGCTTGTTTGTACTTTGTCAGCACGAAGTTGACTTTTTGGAATACGTACTGGTCTTTGTCACTTTGTCAGAGAGGAATGGTTAGATATTTACGCTTAATCTCATACTTGCAGATGAGACGATCAATATCACTCACATGTCGGTACCGTAAATATGAAGCCAGAGCCAGCAGCCTCTTATCTCAGCTGGCTATGTTTAGAGGTAAGAAAGTCCAGCCACTCTAAAGCTCACTTTATTAACACGTCATATTTAGTTTATTTAATCTGTACAATAAACTCGTCTTGTAACTATGAGCCAGGCAACCAGCAGATGCTTCAGGAAGTTAGTCAACTTGACCAATAAATAGTCCGGCACCACTTCAGTTTTAGTACAGACTACACATAAGAGATATAAAGTGTCGATCAGTGAGCTTCAGAGGTGCTGGGACTCAGATTGTGTTACCTTTGGAAAGAACCAGGCTGTTTCCACCTGCTTCCAGTGCTTAGCTAAGCTAACAGACTGCTCGCTTTAGCTTCAAATTCTCGGTACTGACATGAGAGTGGTATCAATCTTCTCATCTTTCCCTCGGCATGAAAGTGTATTTCCCAAAAGATTAAACCATTGCTTCAATATGTAATTTAGTCACATCAATTGTTTGTAAACATTACTTTTCCCTGCAGCGTATAAGCGTAGATATTATATCTTTGTTATTAATTACATTTATTGGATATATATCATTAGCACGGCCAGACTACCATTACCCGTGGTCACGGTCACCACCCAAGATGTGCCTGTAAGAGCTGCAAACAAATCAGCTGTGCATTTGAATGTGAAAAAGTAAATGCCAACCAGATGTTCGTAAGAAGGAAGGAAGTGAATCCTCAGCGGACCTTATTTCCCGGCACTGGCCAATATTTATCTTCTGAAAGCTGGTTTTGCTTTGCCAACCGTTAAATGTTGATGAAATGACGCCTCTTGTCACGTCACGCAAGCCTCTGCTCTATAGGTATGTTTGATGGAGGAGAATGCAGATTATAAAGAAGTGGCTCGTAACGTTTTACCAAATGGGTTATGTTTTTTTCAGACCACCCAGCACATGTAGAAGTTGGTGTTTGACAAGAAAACTGTGAGTATTAGATTAGTTTCTTGAGGGGAACCAGGTGTGATTTCATGGGGTTCCTGTTTTAGTGTTACAGTCTTAGTTTTTTTATTATCCAAGCTCACGTTAATGTCAATTTCACTTCAAGGCCCTCTTTCCCGCTGTGATAGGCGCTGAAATATTCCTGCATCTAAACCTGATTTTCATGCTTAATAGCTGGCTTCCCATATCCAGACTTGCAGCTGAAGCAAGAGGAGAAAAAATTATTCAAATCAACCTTGAAAGCATTTTGAAGCAATCAATAAAAAAAACGTCATGTTATTCCTTTCAGTGTATTTGTCAGATTTCCTATTTTGGACCGAGTACTTCTTGTGTCTGAGGTGCAGGGAGGGTGCAGCGTGTAGCTCAGTGCGTCAGGATGCAGAAAGGTTGTATGGTTGCTATTGGAAACAGATGCTATCTCCATTTAAGATACATGCGATATGTTGTTACTGGGGGATCAGGTACGAATGAAGCCGCAGTGAAGTTTAACCCTGGGATCATCACGTATGACGAGGCTGACGTCCTTCTTTGTTGCATATTCAGTAGCTAAGGAAGAGATGCATGGCTGACAGTGTTGCTAGGAGACCACACACAGCGACTAGTGTGAGAGGCTTGATTTCACCTCCCTCCCCCATTCTTGTAGTCTGGCTGCCTTTCACTGTTTTTCTATCTTCTCTTCTTCGCCTCCATTTGCTTATTCCCTTCAACCCTTCCTCGATATTTCCTTCCATCAGCCTTGTCTCCATTTTTACGTTTTCCGCCTAATCATATTTGTCTTCAGCCCGGTTGATCCCTCAGCGACTCTCTATTTATTGGCTTCCCCCATTTTTCACCGTGCCCCCTCCCGTCTCTCTCTCCCGCTGCCTCGATCTCTCCTCCTCTCTTGCTGCTCATTCTTCTCCTGAACGTTTCGCTCCTGCCTCCTCTCTGCCTCTACTCGTCCTCTCTCCCTGTTTGTTTCTGAACTGCAGCATTGTGTCTGGCTGAAGTGCGGTGACTGGTGTGCCGTGCGGCTGTGTACATGGATGCGCAGATATGGCTGGAACATGAATAAACGCAAGCATATGTACCGTATCTTGTGTTTCTAAAAGTACAGATCCCACATCATTGATAAATATGAGTCGTAAACATCTGTGGACACACAAAACCTTCCTGATTTCTCCCTTACTTACTGTCACATACTAAGTTACAAAGTAGTAGTATAGTAATAGTAGTAGTACAGTTCAGCCTTGAAGGGATGCATTCCCAATCGTCCTAGGACTGGCTGTGCAGACGAAAGATGATGACTTCTATAATAAACAAGATGTTCTGTACTATCTGCCCCTTGAATATTCTTCTATTCAATCAGCTTTGCAAAGGCAAATGTATCTTATGAATGCTTTTTCTGTAATCAAAGAAGGAGGAAGTTTGGTGTTTGTAATAATATCTGGTTTCAAATCACTTTGTTTGTGGATGTCTGCAAAACAAAAGAGGATAAACTCCTCCAAAGCGATTACATGTGTATTTTTAATATATGCTTCGTAGAGATTTTACTCCTATATGTTAAGGCCGGGGCAGCGCTGTGTTGTGTCCCTCCACCCTGCAGCGTTACGGCCTCGCTCACAGTGAGGTGCAGCAACACTACGGGGCCACTTGCTGAGGTGGAGGCTGGAGGGCAGAGGGTTGCAGCAAAAAAACGCTCCAGAAGTGTTAAATTCAGTGGCAGTAGAGAGACAAAGAGTTCAGGCCGAAGACACCGTTGCACAAAGCAAAACCTTAACGTTTCACTGTGAACTTTGCTCTTTCTTACACCCAGAGACTCCAAATGTTTTGCATTTTTCCAATTTTCTGTCGATAATGATCTGAATTCTGGGTCATCCGTAACCCACACTCAGCTGCTTAGCATTTGCAATTACCGCTTCACACCCTGTGCGTGCTCGTGTGTTTAGCATGTATGGAGGATTTAAATATGTGTGATCTGTTTGCTTATGTGCATGAATGAGTAGTCTGCAGCGTTGCATGCAGATCCACTTAAATGAATCGTGGCTCCATCTGCCTCCTGGATCTAATGAGAGGAATCCAAGCGACATCTGACCCTACATATGCTCCTTAAACAACTTGCTAACTGCTCTGAATTTATTTGGGATCTAAAGTGACCTCTGGGATTGGTCACAGCCAACCTGAGTGCATGTGATGTGTTAGTCTGTTTAGAAAAAAACGATGATTGAAGCCCAGTTTGATTAGACAAACCTGTGTGCAGATGAAGGATGACATTCTCCTGGTTCTTTTAGCTCGGCTAATTGCACACTAACCCACAGCCTGTAATGCGGCAATTGCAGGGCTGCCCGCTCCGCTGGCAGATCCTCGAAACCCAAATCAAAGCTCCAGTTAACAAAAGCCCAACCTACAGTCGCAGCTTCCTAACCTAATTAACATTGAGTCAGCAAGCATGGCAGCAGCAGCGGTCGGGGTTGTGTTGAGGGCTGTGGGATACAAGAATAGCAGTAGCCACGCTGACACACTGGATGACACACTGGGCCGTGACAAAAGAATCACACACAGCTACTCGGCTCAACATGCCGCCTGGACCAGGTGACGGTGCCTGATGCGCCCACTGTGTTTTTTCTTTTTGTCGTTATAGGGAGAGATGGTTGAGATATTGTTCTTACAGTAAAGATGTTATGCAGTTTGGTGGTGATTGCGGTTTAACTGGTCCTGAATATGTACAGAATTTGAAGAGCATGGAAAGTGATGTCATGTATTTTTCCCTGCCCTTTTCATGCTGCTTGCATCTTTAATCAATTAAGAGCTCATTAAACTGGATTCACTTTGTTTTATGATATGTAACTGTTTCCTGCTTTGTGAGACAGAAGACCTGGCAATACGAGCCGTTCAAATTACAAACCAACAATTTCGGAAACGCAATATATGAAGCTTAACTTAATGCATCTCAAATGAAGTGACTGAGACTTTGTGCACCAACAATGCTGTTCAACTCAAACTCGGGGCAAACTGATGCCAGAAGCACCAATGATAATGCTGTTCACCACCAAAAGAAACAGTCATACTCTGTTGCTATTTATAATGGAAAAACACTGGAAACATGCATCAGCTGACAGCTGCGCTTTTCTTAGCCAATTGCGTTGCGCACTCACATTCTCCAACGTGAAAACATCGTTGGGCCCTCAGATATCTCCCCCACAACAGGCCTGGCTTCTTTTGGTGAGCGTGAGTAGGAAGCTGTGCATGCGCCACATATGACAAACCCCATTACTGTCTGGCTAGCAGACAGGCTTAGCTAGGCCATCCCGGGGCCTGCAGCCAGAGAGACGCTCTGCAGCTGAGTTACCATGCTTACTCAAATATTCATAACTGGATAATGAAAGTATAAATAGTTTTCATGTGATACACTAGAGGTTGGGGTAAACAAAATTACAACCGCCATCATCATGCATCACTGTGTCTCTGCTCTGAAGGCTGCCAGTTGGAGTAATGGGCAGGATTGTTCGCGGTGAGCATGACAAGCTATGACTTCCGAAAAGTTCTGCCAGTAATTTGGGTTTGATTATTTGGGTTTCATTGTGCGTCGCCACATCTCGAAGTAATCCCCGTCAAATCTTGTCAGCTTGCAAGTAGGCTGGGAAGCTGTGAAACATGTTGCTTTAATGATTAATGAGCTCAAACATTGCTCTTGTTTCTTCTTGTTTAGGGGAATTGGAGGAGGCTGCCTGCGACATACGTCCTGTTCTCCCGAGTCTTCTTCTATACCATGAGCTCTGGCTCTGCCCAGGATGTGGCAGTCGAGCATTTCCTGCGTGACATAGAGAGGCGAAGCAAGCGGCTACACTGCGCTGTGATAGGCTGCGAGGAGGAGCGACCCCGCAGCGACATGAACCTGCTGTATCGTAAGAGCCGTTTGGACTGGAGGCAGAGGGACCAAGAGGGAAGTAAAAAGAGGTGAGAGGATGAGCTCACAGGAGCTTTGCATATATGGGATTACATTAGGGTTCAGTTCAGTAGGGATATAAACCTCTTAGCCAGCATGAATGAGTTTAGTTTCAAAATCTTAATTCCAAGCATAGTTCATGAAGTCACAGGGGTTCGCCTGAAGAGTCTTGGACAAATTTGCATAGCAGAACTTCATAATGAACTTAATATGTTCTGTAGATGAGATAAACTATAATGCCATCTGAAATGTCACAGGGCGAAAGGGGGACAAAACTTATGAAAAAGAAAATTAAATAGAGTTGTTGCCTAATTTGTCTTCATTCACATGGGATTATTTTGCCTCCACGTACTTTCATCAGAGGTTTTAACCTTTAAGCTTTAGAGAGACCATTTGATTTCATTCACAGAAATGTGTCATACGCAAGTCGGTCATTCACCCCTTTAAGTTTTTTTTTTTTGTTGTTTTCCTCTGAAGCGAGAAGAATTCAAAGATGAAAGTTTGGTTGATGAATCAAAGAAGACAGAAACAGTGTGTAGCTTGCCAAAAACATGTATGTCATGTACAAAATCCTGTACAGTTCAAACTAAGCAGTGAATTGGAAAACCTTGTGATGTGTATGGAAGAGTAACAATAGGGGAGTGTGGTCCTTGAAGCTCAGCCTGCCGGCAGCGGTGAAAAGGAAGTAAAAACATTTATTCAAGCGCTGTACCGAAGTACAGTTTTTGATGTACTAGTATAGCACTTAAGTATTTCCAATTCATGCCACTGTTTAGTTGTACTCCACTACAATCCATTTATCTGGCAGCTACAGCTAAAATGGTTGTAAGCAGTTCCGCCAAGAAATGTGTCTCTAAACTTCTCAGATAGTTCAATGTGATCAACTGTTCAAGGCCCAAAAAGGTCACATTATCCAGTATGTCACAAAAAGCTATGACGGTTAGAGAAAAAAAATCAACCTAAATTCATGTAGCTTGATTAATCATATTTCACCCCCTCAAATGTATCTTGTGACCCTCTGGAGCTGGCCTGACACACGGGTTGGGAATCACAGAACTAAACTGCCCCTGACCAACAACCCAACCTCCACCAGCCACAACAGTAAAATGCTACTTAAACACAGACGCATTCATATTAACAATCTAACCTTTTATACTTTAATCTGATGACATATCTGTACTTTAACTTAAAATGGAGATTGTTGTATTGGTAGTTAGAATCTGAATACTACGACATGCCAGCACTGTTTCAGTGGGATTTAACAGTTGTTAAATAAAGTGGTGTGTGTGTGTGTGTGTGTGTGTGTGTGTGTGTGTGTGTGTGTGTGTGTGTGTGTGTGTGTGTGTGTGTGTGTGTGTGTGTGTGTGTATGTGTATGTGTGTGTGTGTGTGTGTGTGTGTGTGTGTGTGTGTGTGTGTGTGTGTGTGTGTGTGTGTGTGTGTGTGTGTGTGTGTTCAGGGCTCTAATTTCTCCACCATTACACACAGTTAGCTGCTGCTCTCTTCGGACATCTTCCAGCAGAAGTGAAAAGTAATCACAACACAGACTAAATGCTGGTCTTGTCAATAATATGAATAACAGTAATAATGATGATAATAGCAATTCATCCTGTGTGATTTTTGTAATTTATTTAAACTGCATTATACATAGACATGCTGAAAGACAGCCAAGCATCAAAACAAACAAATTCAATAAGAATAGAAGACTTTACAAAAGTGGGCAAACAACAGCATCACACTCTGAACCCCGGTTTGGTCGTGACAGTATTGTTTTGAAAAGAGCCCGTTAGTGAGTGATCTCGTGTTTATGATGTGTGTTTCGGAGACAGAGTAGAGATGTACCACTAAAATGTGAGTCACCTATAATTCACCAAATTCGCAGAGGAGAGGGGGAACATCAAGGACAACAACTCAGTTTGTTTAGAAGCGTCGTCCACCTCTTTCTGACTCACAGCAGTAATTGGAGGCCCTCGTGTTGGCAGCAAAGATCAACGCCATGGCAGCATCAGACCAGTGGAGGTGTAGGGCAGCAAGTAGGACAGCGGAACATGATGAGCGATGAAAGCAGAGCTGAGCTTTTGCCAGAGCAGCAGAGGTGAGAAGCAGGACATGACCAGTGATGATTGCGAACAGGGCAGGGTCAGGGGATGAAACCACACGGGGATGAAAGGATGGAAACCAAATGGACTGGAGGCAGGACGGGCACCGACTGCAGAGCTGATGGGAGCGAGGGAGGCAGAGGGAGAGGAGGAGAGACACAGGAAAAAAGTATGAAGGGCACTGGTAGACAGTTTGAGATCTCAAGGCCCTCAGGGGAGATATCACATTTTATAAAGCAGAGACGGCTGTGGGGAAAGTGAATTGTAAATAGGTGAGTTTCAATATGATTTTTAAAAATAGAGTTTCTTATGCCGCTAATACAGGCCGACAGACTTTTTCCCCTCGTGACAAAAACCCTGACGCCTGCTGAGGTTTTATTTATTCTTGCACAAAATGATGAGGCCAGTGTGATGGACTGGTATGGGTGTACCAATGTGTATGCAGATATATGGAGGACTAAACACAGCCCTGCAAATCCCTTTAAAGCAATTCACTAATTGATATTCAGTTAGACCATTTGACAAAGAGGGATGAAGAAGAGATGAATGAAAAGATTATCAAATGTTTGTAAATGACAAAGAGATTTATAATGTAAATCCAATTATGGATCGATTATTGTTTTAGTAAACAATGGAATTTGAAAAATAAGTTGGCTGTACAGTTAATTAAAGGTTAATAAAGGGTGGAATAATGGAAGATACAGATACAAAAAACTCCATCACCAGTTTCTTTATTTAGATTTCACTTACGTCGCACACAGAGGTCTTGTTATGGAAACATTTTTGCTTTAAATTAATCATTAATGTAATCTTTTTAAAGTTTCTGGAATGAAATGACTTAAATGTTTCTAAACTGTTTCATGACCACTTAGTCCGTCTTGGTTCTCCATATGTAGTCCAAGGCCAACTGTCAGTCTTCTCGGTGTTTAAGAGGAGGTCTCTGTTGGCTTTACAGGCTTGAAGTGAAGAGCTAAAATGTATTTGTAGTGAGTGACAGAGTGTCTCTGAGTTTTGTATTATTATTTGTAAGGGGAAAATGCAGATTTGAGACAGTGCAACTTCTTCCTGAGAATAAGAACAACACAGACAAAGTGTGTCTTTGGGCCCAAAGTCATGACTTTAGTTTTCTCTATAACATTTTTCCTGTATGGATGTATGAATTTACTGACGCCTGGTTGGGTCCCACTGTCTGAATGTTTCTCACGCTGAGCCCACCTGATGTCCTCATGATTATGGGACCATGTGGAATACATAAAGCTTATTTTGGGGTATTGTTTGATTGAAACAAAGGTAAGATTTTAAACAGAGACACTACAAGAGCATCTTTACAATCAAAATCTCTACTTTTGATATATATATACTTTCAGTTGCATCAACTCATTGACCTGAATCTGAATCACTATTGAATTGCCAACGATATATTAAGATAAACAGGGAATCAGTCCAAGATTCATATCCCTGTTACGTCCCTTTTATAGACACATCAAACCCAGAGAAGAGAGGCCTTTGTTATCCCTAACATCTTAAGCGCATGGTTCAAAGCAGTTCAGGCCTAAAAAACAAAAACATGTTCTGAATGATTTCAGCTCATTCAGTTTTGTTATGAGCACAATTTATTTCAGCTGTCATGGCAACCAAATGTGAATGTATTCCTCATTCTGTCAGCGTGTCCTCATGAACAAAGAAAAACAGTCTTTGTCACATGAGTCAAACACTTGAAAGTCAAAGAAGACTTGACTTTCAGGCAGACAAAGACAAGTCTTTTCTTTTTGCGGACGCGTCAATAAGTTGTTGTCTGTGACGATAAAGATAAATGGGAAAACTTATTTTAGTTTGGTTGCTATAGGGGCACCTACTGGGGCGCCTGTGTGTGTGTGTCACAGGCTGGCAACTACTACAATCATACTCTTAGATGTATCGGTAGACTTGTGCTTTATTGTTTTGAGTCATACCAAAAGACAGTTTCACTTTTTATGTCATCTTGAGAAATCATATTAGTTAAAAACCACACTAGAGACGGCCCATAACTTAAGGCAATCAATTAAAGTGTCGTGTATTGTGTCAAATATGTCAGTACGGTCCAACAGAATGAGGACAGCTACACACTTGGTGTCAGCTGCTCAACCTTAGCCCATCAGAAACTTTAACGAGACACAACTTAACGGCTCTGATTTGCCCTCAAACCAGATTGGATGTTCTCAAAGATGATTTTTTTATTTTTTTTATCTCATTCAGCTGTTTAAACATAACCCACTCTTAAACTCTGCCCCGAAAAGGTAAATTAGAAATAGGACGGTAGCTGCTAGGGGCAGAATGATCTAAACTGGATTTCTTCAGTAGAAGCTTTATTACCACAGTCTTAAAAGCTTTTGGGAATATCTCGCACTCCGAGGAGGAGGAGGAGGTATTCAAGGGTCGGTCCAAAGATAAATCTGCCAAAGGTGTCTTTCAAAAGGCGACAGATCAGCAGCGATGAGCATTGGCATTTTTGCTCTTGAGTGAACTGTAACACTTGTTAGAAATGATTTGGAGATACCTCAGATTCATGCAGACAGATACATTCCCAATTTGGACATTAGACAAAGCAAGACAGAAGGAGAAAAACTCCTTGTAATGTTAATTGTTACTGATTAACCTCTATTTATGATTAAAAAAGCAATCAGATCATACCAGTAATTAACAAGAGCTACTACACTGTCCTGAGTTATCAAGGCTCAATTCATTGTATAGTACGGATTTTCAGTTAAACAGTGCACCAGAGCCAAATACAGTTCTTACTGTAGAAAATGCGGAATTAAAGGAATGGTTTAACATTTTAGGAAAATACCATCTGTATAAAGCAACCTGGTGAATAATAATAAATCACAGTTATTTAATTCAGCATATTTGCACTCTGCACCATAGCACTAATATATTATTGTTTACAATTTACAGAAACAGTCCGACTTATAGACATGAATTTAGTTTGTTTATATATATATATATATATATATACTTTTTAATATATATTTGTCATCTTTCGCCTACTGGTACATTATGTACCTAACAGCTAAATGTTTAAATTGACTCTTGCTCAGCTTATATTTATGTTATTTGTCAAACTTCTGATTTAAGTGCCAGTTGATTAGGCACACAAAGAAAGAGAAGCAAATAGAGAAGTGAGAGTCCAGATACTTTTTGTACAGCTGAGGGTTTGGTCTTGGTTTGAAGAGAGCTTCTTCTGCTTTATGAAGAAGAAAAAAACAGAAGGAGCTGCTCAACCTCTGCTCTGGGCTAATTTTGGCCCTGTAGTATCTGTGCCGATTGTGAGGGGTCACAAGTAAATCTCCGCAGGCCCTCAAGGGCACAAACATTCTTGTGCAGATGCAAGCACACTTTGTTGCCGCACCACACACACACATAAAAACACATATTCAGACACACACGTGCGCTGCCTCACACTGATATTTGATGGGGAAGCAAATAGGAGCCTCTGTGTTCTCGGTGATGAGCAGCCTCAGTTCTGCTTCTGCTGCTTTGCAATGTTGACGACAAATTGTAAGCTCCAATTGTCTTCTCCTGTGCTTCGCTGCCTCACAGGGATGGCAACTGATCTAAAAGAGAGCGCTGCGTGACCGGTAGTCATGTGTCGCCATTATGTACTATAATGAATCACTTACACACAGAATAATCGCGCATTTGAGCTGTTTAATTACACACTCAGAAACACAATTTATCAAAGCCTCAAACGTGTACACACAGATGTGGATATCCAGATGTGCTCCCTGTGGCTAAGATCTGATCAACACAAACCTGGAATAAGAATCAGCCTGATGTAGCTGTGATTTCTTCCCGCATTGCTGCAGTACATTCTCATATCTTTATCCTCCTTGTGATGGTATTTCCACCGTGTGAAGGCTTTTTTTTTCCTCTCCTGTGACATTTTGTGTAGGTACCGTAGCTTCACAGTAGTCTTGTTAATGAAAGGTACGTTGCACAGGGAAAAGTAATTCAACCTTGTTTGATTGAAGTTAGCTTAAAGGCCAGGGATGTATCTTGTGTTGCTGTGAGGTGAGGCAGCACAACACCCCTGGAGACACCACACCATTGCAGCACCTATCTCTAATGCAGAGGAAGGGTTATCAGGAGCCATTTTGTAAGGCTTTGGCGAACTCAGCTCACAGTTTTAACTCAACAACTTGAAGCGCTGACACTGATACCTGAACTGTGTTTGACTTCAAACTGTCAGCAAATTTAGTTTACAGTACAAAAAATATTTTACCTAATTTGAGGTTCTGTGGTGTATTTATGATGCTCTACAAAAAGTTTTTAAATATGTTTTGTTTTTTGGAAACTGTAAAAAAGGCAGAGGCACAATAATAAAAGATAATAAGCATCTGGATCCCATGGTGGTAATGGGAAAAAAAGGTACATAATACATTTTACATTCAATTAAAGTATTTCACAGTTCGCCAAAAGAAAGAATGCAATTCCACCATTATTTTGTCTGATTTTCCTCTTTGTCAGTTTCATTTATTGTTGCACAGAAGCTCGTATTATTGATGATTTCAAAGACAAACTATCAAATACATGAAAGTCACAACTGTTCCCATGGAAACAGATTAAATGCTTTTTGCATGAGAGCAGATGTGGGCTGAGGATATAAAGATATAAAGAAAAAGGGAATTCCAGCAGTGCAGTGTACACTTCGAGTACTTTGTTTTTGACAGGGGAATTGATTTCCTAATTGAATGTGTTTGAGGAGGAAGCAGATGTGGAGGAATTCAGATGGAAAGATATGTGAATGCGAAAGATGGAGGAGCCTCCAGGGCTTTCCCTTTGCAGTGAAAGCCCTGCAGGCATTTCTTTATTGCAAAGGCAATCTTTGAAGACGTGAGAGAGAGTGAGGAAAGAGGGAGGTCACTATAAAGGCTGGTTACATTAATGTTTTTGCACTTAACTATGATTTCTTCATGCTTCAATATTTTTCTTCTATCCACACTTTCCCAACCCCGTTTCCAAACTGCAGCTCCAATCAAAACGATCCCTCAGCCACTGTTGGCAAAGTCAGAGACTTGGCTTCTTTCCGCCGGCACTTCCGGATGGGTTTCATGACCATGCCGGCCTCCCAGGACCTGTCCCCTCACTCTTGTGCCTCCGCCATGGCACCGCGCTCGCAGTCCTGCCACGCTGTAGGCGCTGGGGATACAGGTCTGGAAAACGGAGATTACTCTGACACCCAATCCCATCACTGTGGCCGCTGCCCCCCAACCAAACCCAAACGTCACCCCACCACTCGCCTCAGCGCCTCATCCACTGACGGCAGAGGACCTTTTGACACGCCGCCATCTCTCACGTCCTCTCACTCACAGACCAAACACTCAGAGAAGAAAAATGGTAAGAAGTGGATTTTCAGGCAGGTGCATATTCCACAGAAAAAAATGATCTTGTATCTTCACATGCATTTTTATTTCTCCAACAGCCATGAAGAAGTCTGACTCTGGAGAGCTCGGAGGAAAGAAGGTGCCTCCTTTAAAGCCCAAAAGAAGTCCAAGCACCCAGCTTTCCTTTGACCCTCTCCCTCCACGTGTGCCTCCTTCTGCCACATCCTTGCCTTTCCAGGCAGCAGACTCTCAGATTCAGACAGGGGACGGGGACGATGAGCCGGTCTATATAGAGATGGTGGGCCAAGTGTTCACTAGAGACACCCAGACAGCCACCCCCCATCCTGTCACACCTGTGGCCACCACGCCTGACTCTGACTCAGACCAGAGTGAGGCCATCTATGAGGAGATGAAATACCCGCTGCAAGAGGACAGAGAGTCCCAGAGACACCGCCCTACCAAACATGACAAACTGAAAACCTCTAAACACTTCCATGTCACCCCTTCCTCCTCCAGCAGCGCCTCCTCTCTGCCACGCCCCTCCTCTTCCTCTCCTTCCTACTCCAAATCCAAAGCTACCGTGTCGATCTCCCATTCGTCTCCTCTGCCTTCCTCTGCATCCTCCACCCCTGTCCCCCAGGTCCTCTCCACCAGTCCGCACACTCCACGAGCTCCTACTCCCTACCTGCTGCAAGGGACTAAATCCGAGTCCGAGTCCAACACGAAGATCCCGGCCCCTTTCCCCAATCTTCTACAACACCGGCCCCCGCTGCTTGCCTTCCCACAGCCAGCAGCAGCCTCCAGCGGGGTCGGGGTGCAAAACAAGTCTGCGTCTGCTAAAATGGGAACTCAAACATCCAGCGTGACAACTCAAGCCAGCACCTCCTCCTCAACTTGTTCGAATGTTCCCTCGTCGCTGTCAGGCTCCAAGGAGTCGTCAGGAGGAAGTGCATCGCAGCAGGACAAACACAGCAGGGATGCCCAGTTGGGCCCCGCCCCCGGACTGAGAGCCAGGAGCCACTCCACACCTCTGCCGCCCTCCTCCAAATCCACTTCCCCTTTCTCCCATCACCACCACCACCCTCACCATCGCCCCTCGCACTACCACCACTATCGCAAGCCAGAGAGAGGAGACTCTCCTGCTCCACTCAAGTGCAGTTCTCAGAACCAGGCCACAGTCCAGACCCAAACCTCAAGTACAGGCAGGGAGGGCAAGTCTGTTAGCTTCCTCTTGAAGTCTGATAAAGGAGAGAGGGATAAGGACAGGGACAGGGACAGGGACCGGGACCGAGACAAAGATAGGGACAGAGACAGGGACCGAGACAGGGACCGAGATAGGGACCGAGATAGGGATAGGGATAGGGGTAGGGACAGGGACAGGGAGAAAGACAGGGACAGAGATAGGGATAAGGACAGGGACAGGGACAGAGAAAGAGAAAGAGAAAGAGAAAGAGAAAGAGAAAGAGAAAGAGAAAGAGAAAGAGAAAGAGAAAGAGAAAGAGACAGAGACAGAGACAGAGACAGGGATCGAGATAGGGACGGAGGGCCCTACTCCTTACAGTTGGATCACATCCCCTCTACGTCTAAAAGCAGCACCAGCTCAACCCCTACGCCATTATCCTCATCCCACCGTCCTCATTCACGCCCCCATCTTCGCTCTCACACTCCTCACAGCCTGCCAGCGTACAAGCCTCCCTCCTCGGACAGCCCCTTGCTGTGGACCTACCCCTCCGGTGGCTTCCGGAGACCGCCGGCTTACGAGAGCCTGCGAGGAAGCTCTCACACGTCGTCCCTGCAACAGCCCTCAAGTCTTACCGGTGTAGGTGAGGGGTCAATCAAGAGCAACGGAGGGTCTTCCTCCCTCCATTCTAAAGTTGGCTTCATGCCCTGGGACAGCAGTGCCAGCTTAGCTGCAGATGAGGGATCTTACTGGCCTATGCAGAGGAAATTGTCCTTCAGCCATGGGAGCAGAGAGAAAGAGAGTAAGTCAGAAGTCATTTTGAATACAGAATGTTGATCCTGTGTTGAAGAGAAATCAGGCTTTTGAAGGAATGTTACGTTAAATACCCTTTAATTCTGTTCCTTCCCATGTCTCAGAGGACGAGCGGCGTGCGTGGAATGGCAGTGCTGATGCCCTACTAAGGATGGATAAGGAGGACCTTGGCATGGGGTCTCGAGGAGGCCACTCTGGCATCCCAGTCCACTTCAGCGGTGCCACCAGCAGGGTGCTCGGTCACAGTGAGTCCCTGGCTGGTGTGGACAGCAGCCCGGGTTTCAGAGCCCTGCCCAGAGTCGGTCTGCCTCTGCCCTGCCAGACTTTCCCCGCCTGTCGCAATGGAGGTTAGTAAACACTTAGTGTTCATAATCTTTTAGTCATAGCCTCTAACCACAACATCCTATTTCGAAAGGAATGGCAGCGGATTTACACGGGGATTCTTCTGCTGGCTCTGCTGTGGTGTAGCTCTTAAACTTGGAAGAATCAGAGACTACATCCTCTCCTCTCCTCTGACTGTCACAGAAAGCTAACAGCTCTGCCTCCATTGCATCCTCTTGCACTGAAGTTAGCCTTGAAGCTCTGTCTCTCTTTGTCAGCCTCTTTTCATCTGCACTCAAGGCCTTTCCCTAGAAACAAAGGCTTGCTGCTTACCTTGAGAATCAGTGCAATACTTACCTTGAAGCAGAGCCAATAAAATAAGTGTTCCATAAACAGGCCCACATCTCTGCGCACATACATTAATGGCCCCATTTTGATGGTGTTTACAATGTACATTGTGACAAAAATGATTGTATTAAACACTTAATAAATAAATGGTGTTTAGTTGCATGAGCTAAGTATATGGACAGACAGAGTGCAATTTATGCCGGTGAAGTAAAGTGATATTACAGGATAATGCAGTCAGAGTGCAAACCCCACCAATGCTGTCTGCAATCACATTTCAGTTTCATTTAATTACATCACTTATATCACTTTAGTGTTACACTTGTTTTTTAACAATGCAAATATTTTGGCAGAAAATGTAATCAGGATCATATTGTGCTTAAGTCTGGATAAACAATAATTGTTGAATAGTGGAAATTACAGATTAGGATCACCACCTAAATTGAATTATGTTTTCCTGTTACAATAAATTGAATGGAAATCTGTTTACAAGATAATATGAGGTATCCAGCTGACAGTCGAACATTGACAGAGTGATACAGGAACAAATGTCAGTGTAAATGTCCTCCACTGTTCATCAGTATGAGGTTAGTTTACAATGTTCTGGTAGCTTAAAGTATAATGAGCACACAATGTACAAAAGCTATGTCTCAACTCACATGAGTGTAGTTCGACATTCACAGCATGTGTGTTATAATGAAAAGTTGTATCCCTGTGTTCTCATTAGCAGGCACACAGTGTAAATCTTCTTTTTTTTTTTTTTTTTTTACAGAAGTGGGGCGGCTGGGCCGCTCCTCCTCTGCTGCTGGAGTGAGACATGTGGGTGGAGGAGACGTACAGAGACAGAGCAGCCTACCAGCACGAGAAGCCCTGAATAAGGTTAATATATAGCGCCCAGCCATATAACGTTAGACTCTTATTAACTTCATTCATGGTAGATTTGGGAGTAACATTAATATTGGTCTCATTATTGCTTCCCCTCCTGCTAGAGACAGTGCTTCTGCAGATCTATTTATAGCTGGTAGATATGCCCACTGAGCAGAATAAGGCTCTGGCCTACCTCAAAAGAATAAGAGCTGCAAAGGTATATGACGTAGGCTGATATGTAATCAGAAAATGAGAGAGAATAGTGGATGAGAGAAAATGCTGTACTATGTTTTGGAGTGATGAGCTGCAGTCTTCCAGCAGCACATTTTGCCCAGATTCTGGCTGCATAGCAAGTGCTGACGCAGTTTGAGTGTGCTGCAGCGCCTGTCTTCATGCGGCTGGTTGACCCTCCCTCAGCCTGTAATAGATGAAGCAGCGCTGCATCCTCGTGGCTGTCCAGAGGAACTGCAGTTTTATTCTACATGTGCTAGAATTGGTTGCACTGCAGACAACACTGCAGTGACAATGCAGGTTTTATAGAAATTTAAATACTATAATATCAAAAAATACTACATGAATTCACTTATATTTTCTATTGTGTTCAGCTGCATGGTCTGGCCCAGCCTCAAGTGCCCTGCAGTCCCAGCAGTCCCAGTGTGTCTCGGCAGCAGCAGCAGCTTCAGCTCCACCAGCAGCAGCTGCAGTTAAAGCAGCAGCTCCAGCAGCTTCAGCAACAGCACCATCTGCAGTTGCAGTTCCAGCACCTCGCCCAGCTGGCACAGGGACAGCCTCCTGTCAGCGCGGGCACCACCCCGTCCGCAGCGCAGAGCCAGAGAGACGGTAAGCTGCTGGAAGTCATCGAGCGTAAACGCTGCCTGTGCAAAGAGATCAAGGCCCACAGGCGCCCTGACAAAAGCCTGTGCAAGCAGGACAGCATGCCCATCCTCCCTAGCTGGAGACGGACACCTGAGCCTCGTAAGACTGGCACGCCACCCTGCCAGAGGCCGCAGGCCGTCGTGTGGGACACAGCTATCTGAGGTGGGAAGACAAGGCCTGCAAGTACAGCGCTGAAGAGAGATGAGATGAGTTGAAGATGGCTGAACAATTGATGAGAGAGAAGAGTTCAATGGGTTTAGTAACTGGAACATACAATAACCACAGATGAGCGAGAGAGTTTTGCTCTTATTGCGTGAGAAACTGATCACAGAACATTAATGAAGGTTATTGGAGACTTTGAACTCATTTGGTAAAAAAAATAAAATAATAATAAAACAAAAAAAGGCTGTTAAAAGAGGTGAAGAAAGGACGTATTACAATCAGACTAAATTAATCTCTTACCCGGGTGATTTCTACTTGCTCTGTACTATGTCCTTCTCAATGTGTTCTAATTGCCAATGATTTTTTTGCCACAAAACGCCAGTATTGCCACAAAATGAAGATGCCATCGTAATAAGGGGTGGGATGTTTTCTCAAATTGGTGTTGCCAAATTTCCTCCTGACTACTTGAGACATAAAGGGATCATATATTTTCTCCAACACAAAGTTGTGTCCAACTTGCATAGAAACTACTCTGCGGATGAGAAAAGGCGAGACTCCTTGATAAGTTATTGAAGTGTTTCTTGAAATCGTGAATGCTTATGAGATGTCTTGGTATCAATAGATTGTCATTGTGGATGCAAATAATCATCACTGAGGAGTAAAAGCTACCTACTGTATCTGTTTGCATATTTGTAATGTAAATCTATTTACTTTCTCAACGTTTCTGCAATTTTATAGCAATATGCTCCGGACGCTGGAGCAACATAATTAAAAACTTGTGTCAACTAGCCTAACATACATATCTAAGACTTGAATAAGTCATATTTACTGTGTCATTCTCTGCATGTCACAATAGACATACAGGATTGTAAAACAATATGTGTAGAGATGATCATGTCAGACTTTTACATACAGCAGATCTTCACTATGATAACACGTGGTTGTATAAAAAGATGAATATATCGCCTGGGGGTATATCGTTAGAAAAGGTGGTGCGAAAGATGGCACATACTGTGTGCAGTCCAGCCAAATATAGATACAGATCAATGGTACAAAAACTTCATCACCCATGCTTATCCACAGTTGCACATTAGTGATTGTTCCACCACACAGAAAAACAAGCACTGACACCCATCAACACAGACTGTACAATATGGTGCAACTGATAAGACTGTGAGTATTGATCACCTCAAACAGAATGCTGGAACAATCTGCACAAAACATGGTATACGCTTAGGAGAAATTAAACCCTAATGTACTGTAAATAGATATGTACAACTGTATTGAAAATGTAGCAATTATTTCCATTTTCATACTTGTAATCAATACATATTATGTAGCATATACTGTATAAACATAACTTTGTTCACTTGTTTTTTCTAAAAGAATTAAGTACTTTATCTGCTGCAGCCAGTCCATGCATTACTTATAGTTCGACTAATAAACAGTAAGCCCTCTGAAGAAAGGCATGGTCCAACAGTTGTTTATTTAAATTTATGCAAGACTCCCTTTAAGCTGTGTTATTGTTTTATTTATACCCCTTTTTTCTACATTCATTTTTATTTGTGTACAGATTTCAACAGCTCGTTGTCTTGACATTTTGAATACTTTGCTGCTATCTTGAACTACTGGTGTTGTTCATTCAACCACACCGTGTTACCATAAGAAACATTAATATAGTGGTTATTGTTACATTATTTTTTTTTTTTTCTGAAAGCCACGTGAAATGAAGTTTGTACCTTGAAGAGTGAGCCCTTCTGTAATAGTATTAAGGCACTTGAATGTCTCTTGGTTGTTGTCGTTTTATGATAGTTAGCACCAAGTTGTACAGTACAGTACACCCAGTGAAAAGAAGACCTATCTAAATGTTTGAGAGTCACTGCTTGGCCTTTTGTTTTAATTCCCACCTGCTCGTGTTTGAGGGTCCAGGTTTCAAACAAACACAGGTCAGGTAGAAGGAAATGGGCAAGTGCAATGCATGCAGAGATTCCTTACACTGAAAATGTCCCAATGATACTGACTATTGTGCCCAACTCCAAGTAAATTACCTTACTATGATTCCTTTTCACAGACTGATATGGAACCCTAGGTATCATTTCCAAAATAGTTTACAGAAACTGTTGGTTTTGTGTGTCTTCTAAAACAGTGGCCATTATATGAGTGCCATACTATATTGATATGGTAAGATACGGTGTACCTTGGAAATCACTGTAGTGCTATATTTGCATTGATATTGTCATTAAAAATAAATTTTATATAATGAACTTTACACAACAAACAGGATCTGTGCATGTTTTCATGCCTTGTGTGTTGGTTTTACAGTGGAGATGGTGGGGAGGTGGACATTATGTTCCCACTGCACTTCTGCAGCAAGTGTTGCAACACCCTGCGTGTCCATGTGAAGGCGCTACTTCCACTCTCCGCCGCTGCTGGTGTGGCTCTGTACATAACACCACAGTCACCGCTTCAATATAGCACACACACACACAAACGATTGTAATCCATCAGACCTTTAACTACCTTCATAGTTTGAATTTTAAATAGTTTATTCACTAGGATTAGTTATTATTCTGGCTTTAAATTATGTTGAATGGTAATTTACAACTTGTGTTACCTGTAGCTCTAAATCTGCAACCAATGCAAAAAAAAACAGACGCACGCAGAAGAAAATGTGAGTTTTACATGTAAAATATAATATGAATAAGATAGATAATCAAACACAACAATGGGGACTACGATGTATCACTGGGAACCACAGACACTTTTAGAGTCCTCTAGGAATATCAGGGGGATATTATGTTGGCTTTTATTTGGGGGACGTGGCGATAAGGGCCTGAGAGCCAATGAAAGGACGCCTATCAGCCAACCCTTGATTTGCTGCAATGGTTGTCTTTCGTGCGTTAGGCCTACGAGGAGGGGAGATGCGGTGCAAACGATTGGCCTAGGCGGGAGGAGGAGGCGGGAGTAGCTCTTGCCGGGGATGGAGAGGGTGCGGGGTTGAGAGAGGCGGAGGGAGTGCTTTACCGCAGTATCACTCGATTTTTGCACCACTCATCAAAACTCTGCGGCATATAGAGAAGAGCTGGGGGGGAGGGCAGAGATTAGGTCTACACTCGAGTGCAGGAACGCTACTTCTTAATAATACTATCCATCTTACTTTTACCACATTGTCTAAAGAAGTGTTTGTACTCTCATATCCATTCATTTGTGCGTCTGAGCGCTTCAGTAGATTGGGTTTAATTATCTCTTTTAATCCCATAGCCGCGGTGCTACAGTAGCTCTCTCTCTCTCTCTCTCTCTCTCTCTCTCTCTCTCTCTCTCTCTCTCTCTCTCTCTCTCTCTCTCTCGCTCGCTCACTCGCTCGCGCTCTCTCTCTCTCTCTCTCTCTCTCGGCTGTCTGGCCAATTGTTTCAACCCGGCGTTTATAGCATCAGGGCGCGTTTATTAGAGCTTAGGGGTCCAAACTTGTATGACAAAATGTCGAAAGATGGAGAAAAAAGCGGGTGGAAGGAATATATATGGAACTCGAGGACGAGGGAGTTTCTGGGCAGGACGGCTAGCAGCTGGGGTAAGTACTGTCCAGCTACAGCAATGCAGCAAACACGGCCCCTCCACGGCTCTGTAACAGGTCTCTGTCACAGTCTTTTCAGCCTTTCCTAAAGCTTCAGGAGAGGACTCCAGAAACGAAAGTGTGTCACTGTAATATTAATTTCATCCTGATAGAAGTTGGTTGGTTATTTTCTTTCCAGTGTTCAGGTAATGAGTAGAGCTGTCGCTGTCCACTATAGTCTGGTGCTGAAATCTGAATGCGGCACCGCTTCTGTGAAAGCCGGTGGAAGGGAAAAAAAAAATCCTTCTGCCTAGTTTCTTTCTTTCTTTATTAATTTATGGCACTGCTTTCTCTGCGCAATGCGCTCAGCATAGGGGTGGAGGCATATGGTCTAATTTTACATTTTAATTAGCCATATTACTGCAGCACTGCTGAGACAGATTCCACTCTGTTGCAAAGTGCATATCATCAACTCTTCTCTTTGAAAGCAACGAGAGAGCTTTAGCTAGCTTCGACATGAATTCTGCGGCAGATGAGACTTTTTTTTTTTGCCTGGGAGATGGGTTTCTTGAGTTAAGTATAAATAGGTTTGTAGGCCTGTAGCTTTATCTAGTGAGTATTCAACATGATGTCATTCATTTTCAGGCTTTTGCCCCCTGAGGTTTTAAGGGAGATCCAATCCCAGCCTCCATGTAACACATGAGAATTGCCACATGCTGTCCTCCTTTCTGCCATACAACCAGCTTGCAACTACTTCAAAGATTCATGAAATGATAGGGCGCATATGGCTCTGTTCTAATGACATTGGAGCGCTTTAATCTGGGTAAAGCCGTAGGCCAAAAGCTATTTGTATCACCTCCAACCCGGCCCCTCCCAGTGAGTGTAAATCATTGAGGGATTTAATCCTAATCTAATGACTTCATTGGCTGATGGGGGAGGTATCAATTCAGAGGGTAGGATGTAGGAAAGTAAACCACTTTCAAGAATTTTGATTATTTTCTGATATTTACACTGGGGACATGATCTCAGCGGCACTGAAGTTTTGTGTTGATAATGTTTCATTAATGGACATTTTACTATTAGCGCAAAATTGGGAATCATTGAAAGTAGCTTCCTTTGCCGCAATCCTAGTGCAGTGTACGAGTTAATCCAGCTCAGTGCGTCCCTGGTGCTTGAAGGTCTGGTGGCCTTTTTAAGCTGTGCTCTCTAAGGCTTGTTAATTAGGCTATTTCTGTAGTCAGCCACTACGTACAGGTCTGCTAAACTTGGCATTTCACCGTAGCACTTTCTCATTCTCCGAATGATGCATACATTGTACGTACCCTACCCCTAGGTCCACTTGTTTGACTGCGTGGCAGTCCATCCATCCATTGTCTTTACCCACTTATGTCAATATGCCCGCAGAAAAAAGTGAGAAAACACCCAAGTCAGGTTGCCAGTCTCTTTAAAAAGCAAATTTGTTGTTCACATTTATAATTATGCAGTATAATGTACGTGCAGAGCCTTAGATCAAAGGCTTCTTTGAGGATGAAACACAGAACACTTGCTTGTGTGTTCTGCTTTGTGTAAAGAGCCGTAATGATATGGAAATAACCTTGATAAAACAGAACAGTCCTGCAATTTTGATGTTACAGTGCCACCAGCCGACACCAGGCAAACATGTTCAAACAACTACCTCAAATAGAACTAATTAAGCGTTGTGCGCCTCACACTTCCAAAAACAACAAAAGGCTCATATTGCAATACAGGAAAAGAGCCTGAAAGGGCCCGATGGGTAACAAAACCACGATGGTGGTCTCAGTATAAGATTGTAGACCATATACAAGTATATAATGATAATGAATGGATGGTTTAACAATAAAAGGACCACAGTGCATAGCTATTTATTCTTTCTCCAGAACACTTCATTTTCAGTTCAGAGATCCGTTTGATCACCAATTTACAAAGCAAATGAACAGCGTGTCTTCCTAATTCATTGTGAAAGAAAAGAGACACCTCCTGCTATTATTATTGAATAAAGAACGGGATGCTAAACCCCCACCCTGGCCTTTTGTATGTTGCTTTCAACTGCCGTCTGCAAACAAAACCAGGGTGAAAGAGAGATGCTTCACTGTCCGTCATCAGCATGGACTGAGTGGGCCGACCGTGAACCTAACACCCTCTCTGCCAGGGGGAAAGCCACCCGGCCCGCATGCTTGAACCCATATGCACGTTTTCACATCCAGTCTCCCCTGGGTGGTGTCATATTTGCGGTTCGCACCAAATCCCCTCTGGGTGACAGAGAAAAACACTTTAACATTTTGTTTTGTCACATCTTGTCTCTGATGCCTCTCTCGCTGTAGTGTCCGGGGCCTGGAGGGCTGACTCTTTATATATTTAATGACTCAGCTTGGGTCTTTTCCATGCAACAGACATCTCGCTCAGCCATTCGATAATTTCACCTCGGATTCCAATGACTCTAGTTGCAATTGGATGAGAAAAAACACACACGCAAGCTCTAAATCATCAAGATACCACTCTGTAATTAGCCCCCCCCTAGTGGAGCAGCTTCCCCTTGACATTTTGTTATGGATTCCTGTAAGCCTGGCTGTGTGGGGGAGGCAGCTGCAGCGCCTGCCGGCAGAGTGAGTGAGCTCCATGCTGGGGGCCACAACACGAGCCTCAGGTGTTGATGCTCAAAATGAGGGATGTGTCATAGACAAGGCTATTTATGTTGTTCTGCTCTTTATGTATACAAGAATGTCTGAGGTGGGAGAAAACAGCTGCTTCAAAAGTATTTGATCATTTAAGGAGGAAACATCACATCCAAGAGAGGGTTCATCTAACCTCTGTGCATTAAATATAATACAGCTGTGACAGAGTGGTACAATGTTACAGATGATTTAATTTTTCCATTTAAGTGTTGTGCTGAAACAAGTCCGTTAATTGATCATGAGAAGATTAATAAGCCATCATTTTGATGAATTCTCAGCCATTTATATTGAGGTCCTCGAATGTCATGCAAATGTATTATATTTTCAGACTGTTAATTGGGCATAACAAGCAATCAGGAGACGTCACCTTGAGCACTGTGAAATTGTGATGTCCCCATTTTTTGGCAGCCATTAATCAAAAAGAAAAAAGGACAAATTCATTGAAAATAAAAACAATCATCAGTTGCAGCACATGTAACAGTATCACTATGGTTTTCTTACACTGTTATAGGTCTAGTCTATGATGGCGTGTAATCTCCTGACCCTGTGGCCCGGTCTCCAGGGGGTCCTTGTTCTCCCTCCTTCTGTATCCCCCTCTGTCATCGTTCCTCCCCCTCTGTGGACAGGCAAACGCTATGAGTTTCAGAGACCAGCCTTTCAATCTTGGTTTAATGAATGCAAGATTGTGAGGAAAGCAACCATGAACATACTGTTTTCACCAAGTTGACTTCATTTTAGACCACGTTGTGCAGTTACATTTTAAGTATGTGAAGGACGGTTGTTCATGTGTGAGAGAGAAAGAGAGAGGCAGATGGTTTTAGAGTTTAAAGAGGATTAACCGGCCTCCTGTGAACATTATTGGTCCGAAAGTGACCATACAGCAACACTGCAGCAACGTTTAATTAAAATTAACCGATTCCATTATCTACTCAGATTTAAGATTATTCCTACTTAAAAATGTGCATTACGGTAATCATGAAAGTGACTGCACTTACCCAAAGTTGCAGATGTAGCTAATGTAGCCTTCATGCATAAATCAAAAAGCTTTCATTATAATGCACCGCCACCAGCACAAACAAGTGTATTGTGCGGTAGAAGTCTGGATACAAAGAGAACATTTTTGAAAATGTCAATGAATAATAAAACAGAAAGCTCTATCTGTACATAGCTCATGCCTCTTTCAAGCAACACGAAAACACAGGCAATATTACGTTAGTTTAGACAAGCTTCAATTTTCTACATAATCCCTTTGTTTGATCACATTTGATCATAAGGGAAAGGTGTGTTGCTTGCAGTGCTTCTTTGGTGTTAGTGTGTGGTAATTACAAAATGCTTGTTTGTATGATGCTTAGTGTAATTTTATTCTCAATAAATTATTGTTTCAGTACATCGCCATTGTGTTCTTAGCCAATATATGCCAATGGAATTGAACTGAATTGATTTGATTTTGCAGATACCAATATGTTCAGAAATGAGTGAGTGCATCACAATTTAAAATGATATTAAGTGTAAAGAAACATTGACATGAACATGAAATCATACAATTACCTAAAACTATGAGGGTAAGCAACCATGACATCTTGAATTTAGCGGGGAAGCTATAGCCAAATAGGCTTACTTAGATATTAATTTAGAATAGGAACACAGGATTTGTGAGACACATTTATTTCTAATATCAGTATGATATCTGTACATTGGAATAATAAATATTTGCATGATTTATTCCATTTGTATGATTTAGCTTTTCTAAGTAGGCCAACTTATTTCCTCCTGAATAGATACAAGTTTCAATGTACAGAAGGAATAATTGAGCTGAATAATTCATCTATGATCATTTCTCACTGATGTTGCTCACAGCTGATACAACCCTCTTCTCTCTCTGTCTGCAGGTCTTATTCTTCTCTTCTATGTAGTTTTCTACATCTTCCTTGCCGGCTTGTTTGCACTGACCATGTATGTCATGCTGCAGACTTTGGACGAACACAAACCAACCTGGCAAGACAGGCTCTCCACACCAGGTGCAGTAGCTAATAATACAAATTGTGCGGACACAGGCCACAGCCCGTGGCGCGGTTTTGTGAAACCCCTGCTGTCTCTCTTGTCACTCACAGGCATGGTGATTAGACCCAAAGCAGATGAGACCTATGAGATTATCTATAATGTCGATAAAACTGAGACCTGGGACATGTACGCTCAGGCCCTGGACAAGTTCCTGGCACGTAAGTCTGGCTCTCTGCCTCTTGTACAGTGATTTAAAAAGCTTACTTCTGTGGATTATTCAACAATCTAGAATTAATGTTTTACCTAATAAGAGATAGAGGTAGGAAAATGTCTTGCACCAAGGTTTCAGTTGAGTCATAAGCCCTTACAAACTAAATAAATATACCCCACCCCCGCTCTCCCCCCCCCTGCAGCCTACAACAACTCCGTCCAGGCTGAGAAAAATAACGCGTGCACCCCAGACCAGTACTTCCTGCAGGAGGACAGCGTCGATGTGAAGAACAACCCGAAGCGTTCCTGTCAGTTCAACCGCACCATTCTGGAGGAATGCTCTGGAATCAATGATCGTTACTATGGATACCAAGACGGCAGGCCATGCATCATCATCAAGCTGAATCGGGTATGAAAGAGAAAGAGGGAAGGAAGAGGGATGGTGTTGCTAGGAGACATGGAGTGACTGAGATAATGAAACTGCTTGGGAATAAGGAAAAGAGTATCCCAGTAAAAATGAGAAAGTCAGTATGAAGATAACAGTCCTTGGTTATTGCATCTATCGTTAATTTCCGGCATATTTTATAGCGATTTTAAACATGATTTTCCATTCCTCTGTGTTTAAAATGAGTGAAATGGGAATAGTGTTGGAGACGTGCTCTCTCTCTGTCTCGCCAGGTGATTGGGATGATGCCAACAAGCAATGGACAGGCTCCGTTTGTCACCTGTGGTGCAAAGGTAATCCCTTTTTGTCTTTCACAATGAAAAGTGTAACGTAACAATTTGGATTTCAGCCCATTCATAGCTTTTGTGCCTCACTCTCATCGGCCACCTATCACTCGTCTCCATTTCCTTTGATGTCTGTGCTTGTATCGTTTCAACTATCATATCTGTATTGCATGCCACGTTGTCACTTACACCACCTGTGTATGCTCCTCTTCTATTTTCTTTTTTTCCCCCCATTGCGTTTCATTAATTTGCTCACTCTCAGAAATACAGAGTTGGCAAAGATCAATGGGTAAGAACAGGACGGAACCTGTGTTTTTAGACTTTAGATTGCGTTAAAACATGCATAGTAGCAATGTAGATTTTAGATATATATGTATATTAAGACCGTGTTTTGCATTAAATAGACTGCTGAAGTAGATAGTGGGCATGTTGGGAAATTAGATTGAGAGAAAGGAGATTTGTGGGGCTCACATTCTCCTCGTGTACATATATGTAGTGGCTGTAACTCATGAAGCTGTTTCGTCCCCTCAGAAAGAAGACTCTGACAATATTGGAGAGATGGTGTTCTACCCTCCAAATGGCACTTTCAACCTTATGTACTACCCTTACTATGGCAAGAAAGCTCAGGTAAGATTTTGTCTGAAATCAAAATATTACTTAAATGAGCAAATATTGCTGCTAATAACCGAGCAGCTATCACATATCTCTAGACAGTCTATTAAAGACATACCAGACAAAATGCATCACTTCCTGTGTTAACGATGTCCTGGGGACCTGTTTTTGCAGGTGAACTACTCTCAGCCTTTGGTTGCCGTCAAGTTCCTTAACATTACTACCAATCAAGATGTCAACATCGAGTGCAGGATCAACGGCAACAACATTCCCGATGGAACTGAGAGAGACAAGTTTGCCGGAAGAGTGTCTTTCAAGCTGAGGATCAACACTAACTAGGTTGACCTTTTTCCTCTCCTGAAAACTACTTTCTTCATTCTCTGCAACATTGCACATACACAGAAACAAATCTCAGTATTCACACCCTTTGTAGGATTTGTTTACAACACCCCCCAAACTTTGGGGGAAACTGTCCAGTTGTGTGATGAAATGGGGCAAGAATAAAAGGGTGGTAATTCTGTCATTATTTCTGTCTGTGAGCTTTGGGACAAATTCTTTTCTGTAAATTAGTTTCAGGTGACGTCTATTTATACTGCATGAAAAACTAGGGGATGTAAAGGATGTGAAAATGTGTTTTCAAAGTTTGCAAGGATCAGCAACATTAACACGTTATTGCTGCTCCCCTCCTGCTGCCTCCTTATAGAGTACCCCTCTATAACTATACACAATTTACAATACAAAATGTGTATATCTACAGTATTTATACGGTATCATAACCTTATATCAGTACGTCTATTTTGTTGCACTTAAAAGAATAATCCAACAGACTCGCTTATATCTTGATGGATGGATGCAGAGATGGAGCCATTTTGCATGTGTGCTTTGTCTTTCGTGTGCTATGAGGGCAGGAGGCCCCTTATGTCCCACCTCTCTGCTAAGTGTGAAATAAGGTTATGTTAAACCACTGACCACCAGGAGGGGCCACACTGTAATCTACTGAACCTTACACACAGCAAGTGTGTACTTTTGAGAACAATACGGTAAGATAGGCATCTCCAAAAAAAAGGGAGTTACAGTAGAGGTCAAAACCTTTAAGATCGAGTACGTTTGTGCATGTGTGAGCGTGTGTGTGTGTGTGTGTGCGCGTGTGTGTGCGTGTGTGCGCGCGCGCGTGCGTGTGTGTGTGTGTGTATGTGTGTGTGTGTGTGTGTGTGTGCTCCATTAACAGGTCCCATTTCATACTGTAGGTCGGGAAGTTGCATGCAATGTGCAATATTCATTAAGTGGCATACATTATGAATGTCTGAGTCCATTCCTCGGATGAGACAACGCATTTAATGCTAATTATTTTTGGATCATTTGATATTCGTGCTGGTTGTTTGACCTGAGAGCAGCTTATGAAACAGATGTGGTTTTTCAGATTTGGGTTCTAATTTCATATCAACACCACTGATTAATTATGAAAGGAGACGTCAGTCATGCTTCAGACATCACCTTGGTTTGAGAAAAAAACTAAAACTACCAATCAGCTAGTTGCTAAACAGAACAGTAATGCTACGCAGGCTTTCAACTAACCACCTGAATATCAAATGAAATGAAAACAGCAAAACAGATCCTCCTGCTGCACGATGACGTTACACTCCTCACTGTGTGTATCATTTCATTCCTAAAGCTGAAGCAAAAGCTAATTTCTTGTGTCTCAACTTTTAATTAATTTAAACACAAATATTTACAGTATATATTTTTTTTTTCGTGTATTGCATCTATTTCATATGTATCAGAAATAGATGCCATTGTCAAATTTTGTATTGATTTACACTGTAAGTGTGCTTTGAATTAATTAATGTGCAGTTTTGAAGGATGTAGAAAGTAGAGGGCCCTCTTTCACTCGTACCCGTTATCCCCCTCGACAATATTCATCCAGGATATCAAAAGGTATAGTTTACATATTCTTTTAATGGTTACTAGAGTCTTCAATATGTGAGTTGGTAGTTTTGTTTTATTGTCCTGTAGGAAATTAACAAAACAAATTTACTTCCTTGAATCATTTTTCATCTTAATTTTTGGTTTTCTTGTGGTATTCTTCACTGTTGTATGAATCAGTCTGACGGCAAAACCATCACGATAACTAGACAACCGACCTGTTGAAAAAACATAGATTGGGCCTGAGTTTAGTGCTGTTTACATTAACGTGCATTTATGGTCCAGTACAAGAAACACCTCTAAATGTTGGCCGGAGAAATCTGTGGAGTCTTTTAAACCCCCATTACTTTGGCACGGCTACGAAAATTGTACCAATGCGACTGTGATCCTGCCATGTCATCGCAGCAAATGTGGAACACAAGCATCTGTTCACTCACATTAAGGTCTAGCTCGACTCCACTCAATTTCTCTCAGAGCGATGTGTTTCTCTCGCAAATATCTCACAGTGGTCAAAAAAGGACCTCTTTATCTGATCCAGACTTGACAAGGAAAGACAATTAGATCTGATGAGATTATCTGATCTATATCTGCAGGGTTATTCATAATGAAGGACGTGCTCCAACAGTCATCAGAGGCTCTTTTTTTTGTGCTTTTTGTGACCATCTGAGAAGTTCATGCATTTCTCCTCTGGCATTCCTGCAACACTCACTTAATTCCTCTGTAATCTCTTAATCTGGTCAACTAATCCAGAGCAGGCACACCCAATTTCTTTACCCTACTTTGTCGCTCCTCCTCGTTGTGTCAAATGCCTGAATCACTGTCTTCAAAATGTATAAAGCAAGGCTCATTTAAAAAAAAAAAAAAATGCATTTAATCCTATTTACCCCCAATCATTCTTAAATTGATCAAACCCTATTAAATCACATCATGGCAAATAAAATGTTCTGCTTCATCACCTAATTGGCCATTCTTGTTTTACTCATGTGCATGTGGAGATTAGTTCTTCAACCAAAGATCTTCATGACAGTTTAAATTTTAGTTATTTGTGCTGCACTGACACATCCTCAGCAGAGATACTGTAGGATCCAGGTGGAGGGCTAAGCACCCTGTGTTATTAAAAGGCTTACTCTTATATAATAGTAATAATAATACGCACAAAAGGAACGTGTTTCACTACAACATAACAGTGCCTCCTGGTGGAAAGACAGTGTTGTTCCCCAGTGTGACAGAATGTTATTTCCTGTTATCTCCATTTATCTGTTTGTTTCTTTCTGTGATAATTTGGAGATGTCCTCAAAAAGCAATACATTTATTTCTTGTGGGGCTGTATGTATTTATTAGAAAGGCTGTAACTAAGTCAGTGTATCATCAAGAGCAAGGAAAACGTAGGAAAGAAAGTAAAGATATATGCAGTCAGGCAACTTTGCCAGCGTGCATTATCATGATGGAATATAAAAAGTGTTTTATTTATAAAAGAGTATTTTTATTGTTATTTTGTTGTAAAGTGGAGAGAATGTATAAACTTGGATTGTACCATGTCGTGGGAGCTACCTGATATGTTTTCTGCATTCCATTCAACAAATGGCAAAATGTTAGCAGCTTGGTTGGAAAGGATTTTTCTTTTTCTTTTATGTAGAAACGTTTTGTTATGGTTTGAGTCCTGTCTCCTTGTTGAAATTGAGCCCATTAAAGCTTGCAATGAAAGTTCTCTGAAGACCGGGGTCAATGTTTCAGAATTAAGTCACCGTCATTAAATTGATAGTGAATACATCAGAAAGAGCTTTCAGAGAACTTTCAAGCGCAAAACCTTGATGAACTTTTTAGAATAAAACTACAACACGGTCGAATGCAAATGTCAGAGAGAGTTAACTATTCATGTTTCAAATAAGGCATAACTTCAACAAACCTCATTTCCCCCACCTAACCCCTCGTCTTATATCGTTGTATTGCCTGAGACTGCGGTGTAAGGATAGTTCAAATAAATCCATTACATTTTGTTGAGATACTCTCGCCCCAAAAAGGATGATTCTATTCTGCATCTTTTTTTTTTTGCTCTTACTGTATGTATATTTTTGCTCATGTTTACTGCAAACCAAGATAGAGAAATAAATAAATAAATGTCATTTAAGGGAAATCAGGCTCACACTTATTTTTTTGCCTCTCAGTCATCTTTGGTGCCATCATAGGATGAGAGAAGGGATTTATGTTTCCTGGGCAAATCCTTGATGAATTGAAGTAAATGGAGGCCAGGTCTAACAACAGCAAAACTACATAAAAAAATCCGTTTCCCAAGCTTTTTGCCCAAATCCTCCTCTCCTGTCTCAAGCACAGACTCACATAGCGCATGCGCAAGTATGAGATGTTAGTGACAGAGGTGTTTTAATTAGTAAAATTTTGGCAAAAATTAATGTTCGGGAAGTAAAGTCAGTGAGCATACGACTGGATAAACGATAAACTTGGAATATACTGCACGTGTAAGAGTTTGTAAACATATTTTAATATAGCTTTGCTGTTGTTAAATGTTAGGGTTGTACTTTTGAACACAGAGAGAAATCACCCCCCTCCCTGCAGCCATGTGCTCTCAATCGCCTCCAAAACAGAGGTTTTAGTCAAAATCTTAATGGATTTATTATCCCACAAACATAAAAACAGTTACAAACCGAATCACACTATTAATAACAAAACAAACATATACATTCCATGAAATGTGAGATCCAATCCGAGCCAGCCAGGAGGCTGGTATGCCTCCTCGATGGCCAGCAGAAGATCTGACCTCCTCCAGAGTTTCAAACCCTTTCCCCGCTTGGAAAGGTATCACACTCCATATCGACCAGCTCAATGATTGGCTGAAAGCCCATAAGCCCATCCTTGGCTCTTGACCTATTGTTCTACTCTTAACACCTCAAGCAGCCACTTTCCAACCCCCGCTCTCAGCACATTCCTCAAACTGATCACACAGACACCCAAACACACTTCTTGGTCTAAACTTCCATAAGTAAATACATTGTATCACATAATATCCATAATTTGGAGCGCTTTAAAACTTAAATTCCTCACATAAACCAGGCCTCCATAAACTCCAATCCATCGGTCACTCCGTTTTCGTGTTCTCCGTTCAAGCGAGAAAAAACTAAATCCAACACTCGGTGAGTAATCGATATAGAAATGGTGATTTTGTTGGTGTATTCCTGCCATTACAGAATTTAATTTTAAAACATAAAAAAAATGACCTAACATTATCAACTGCATGTGAAGAAGTAACAATGTTGACGTTAAGTCAAAGGTGCTCATGTATTGTGTAGCAGAGATATCTATTGAAATGAGTCTTGTAATGCCACTCATACCTCGAGAGGTGATAGTGAGTCACCAGCTTCCAGTCTGGGCTTGTCAATCACCTTGAAGGTAGCTACAGGGTCCATGTGCGCTTTGATAGTTTGTTATGTTAAACTATCAAAGCGCACACGTGTCATGCAACCCCCAGTTAGTGGCATGTAAACACAATATTGGCCACACCTGATGGTTTTTAGAATGTTGCATCTTTCTTGCCCTTAATAGTTAGTAGTTGTTTGTTGTTTTTGTTTCTAACTAATGACAGTAATTGATTGTATGGACCCAGTAGTAGAGGTGAAATGCTTCCCCCTATTTGTTTGGAGCATGTGGCCAGATCTTACACTTTGCACCTTTAAAGTGGAATGGCCATAATGTCAATGTTGATCCTTTTTTTCATCGCTTATTATGAATCCTAATGTAGTCAAATAGAGTGCTGCTGTTTGTAGGGGACAGAAAAAGAAACCAGCCAGTGTCAAAAGAAGCGTGATGTTATCACATTCACCATAATCCTCAGTCTACAGCGCCAGTGTGCACCGTATAACCGATGCACACATACTGCAAAAAGGAGTCGAGGTAATGTTCATATCTGTGAACTAGTGAGAGTCTTGTGAGGAATTTAAGTTTTAAAGTGCTCCAAATTATGTGATGCAGTGTATTTACTTGTAGGAGTGTGTTTGGATGTCTGTGTGATCAGGTTGAGGAATGTGCTGAGAGCGGGGGTTGGAAAGTGGCTGCTTGAGGTGTTAAGAGTAGAACAATGGGTCAAGAGCCAAGGATGAGCTTATGGGCTTTCAGCCAATCATTGAGCTGATCGATATAGAGTGTGATACCTTTCCAAGGGGTGAAACTCTGGAGGAGGTCAGATCTTCTGCTGGCCACCCTGGATCTCACATTTCATGGAATTTATATGTTTGTTTTGTTATTAATAGTGTGATTCGGTTTGTAACTGTTTTTATGTTTGTGGGATAATAAATCCATTAAGATTTTGACTTAAACCTGCTGCTCTGTTTGGAGGCGATTGAGAGCACATGGCTGCAGGGAGGGGGGCAATTTCTCTCTGTGTTCAAAAGTTATGGCCCTAACAGTCTCTGCACTTTATTTTCACAAGAGTATCAAGAGGAAGTGAATATGCAGTGGAAATACCACCAGCAACATGTCATCCTCCTACACACAGTGCAGGTTAAAGGTTTCTGGATTCTAGTATAACAGATGGTTGTTCACAATCATGAATAATGATCGACCAGAGCTCAGAAACATGTGAATTCTGCTTTAGTTAGTATTACTTTTTCCTTTGGGGCCTGCTTTACATTAGTCTGCCGCCAACTGCTTGACAAGATTACAGGCGAAGTGTATTTCCGCTCTGTGACCTTCAACCAGCTCCTGTCTCCTGTTCACACCGAGGCTTCAGGCTCTATCCTTATCTCTCCTTTCTTCACTGTCTCCTCCTCAGAAAGAGAGAGCACAGTCCAGGAAAAGGGAGAGAGTCAGGATTACGTGGCATTAGAGGTATTTGTGGCTTTAAAATAGTTCGATCAAGAGTAACGCTTACATGCTTACACATGCTGTTCTCTCTGTTACACACACATTCTGTATATAAAAATCCTGAATAATCTGACACATTTTGATATTCTTCGGATCAGGACTTTTTCTAATATTTAAGTCATGACATCTAATGTTTTCTTACAAACAAAGAGACAAAATGATGGGAACAGCATTTGTATTGGGGTTTAAAAAGCCCATTTCCACAAAATGTATCACACAGAGCAGATTTTATCCACCATGATGATAAGTGAAGATTATTCTGTAGCAGACAGAACCTCTGCTGGATGGTGGATAGCATTACACAGTTCAGTCATTGGCATTTAAATGTCAAAGTTATCACATTACTTGATCAGACTAAGTAAAAAAAATAGGCATCTGGATTCTTTATTTAATAATTATTAACATGATAGAAAAATTTACAATATATAACAGAAAAATGTATTTTCCACACTCACACCACAGATGCTAGGAAGCGCCATTTAGTCCTTTGTTCAGTTGATTGTTTGTGTGTAATACCTCTTTATTTGGGATAGATTGGTCCCAGATTTAAAGGCTACAAGGCATCTAGACCAAGCCAGTTTTGGAGGTAGTATACTAAATCACCAAGCATTTTAGCTACAATTAAAACAGCACATTTTCAATAGAATTTAAAATGTAAACTGTACTGAACTGTACAATCTGATGCAATCCATTACAAAATCACCTCCCCTGTGACACGTGCTGAGAACATTATAAGCTTAACAAATGCTGCATTTATCGCAGTGGCGTGGCAAAGGGTTGCTTTAGGTGTGTGGTGCCCATGTTATTATGTGCACCTGCTTAAATAATTCACATTCTGTGTTTAGCCAGCCTGAATGCATCAGCTGTCTTAAAAATGCCTCTTAAGTGAGAAGCCGAGTCATGAGCTCATAGAATTTGATAAAGAATGTCCACAGGCCGAAAGCAAACTGACTTTCAGTGTCAGTTGATTGTTGATGCAGTACTTTGGTTGGGGGGGTGGATATGGCACGTGTGAATTTTAGCTTGAAAAAGTTTATTCATGTTTCCTTGAGAAAAGGCCACGCCACGTTTTTTTAGCTAGACGTTTATGTGTGATACCCAGGAAACCATGAGGACAGTGCAAATATGGTCAAGTCTGATTAGCCCCTTTTCTATGGCAAGTCCAGCATGTTATTTTCCTCAAGGGCTTTCTGCGTCCTGTCATAAACCTCCCCGATGGCCTGAACCACTCTGTTCAGCACCGTGTTCAGCTCCTCCTGGTTCTGCACACACACCAGCCTGAAGAAGAAACCGCGCTCTGGCATGGCAATGAAGGCCAGCTCGGCGGCCCTGCGGACGAACCAGGTGTGGTGGTTGGCGAGGGTGCTCTGGTAGGCCTCCCGACACAGCTCCGAGGGGCTCCTCAGACGGCCGGCCGCCGGCGTCTCAGCCAGCTTCTTCAGGAAGAGATTCAGCCAAAGCAGAGCGCGATGCAGACGCAGAAGAGTCCTGCATCCAGAGTCCGTCTGGTGGTGGAAGTCCACCAGTCCTCGGTTCAGCTCCACCCAGATCATAGAGCGCACAGAGTGATAAGCGCCGGCGTGCTGTGAGGCCTCCTGATCGTTCTTTGTCCCAGCCTCTCCGCTCACACTGTTTATTGAGTGTATATCTGGGCCCAGCTCTGCTTCAGGGTTCCCTTCCGACAACAGGGCCAGTTGACGGATTATGGAGGTCTTGCTTTCTATCTCTTTAGATATCAGTCCCACCATGGGGCCCAGCGCCTCCATAAACCTGGAGGAGTAAACCCAGAACAAGATGAATCATCTTACAGAGTCCAGCATGCCATAAACCGTAAATTGCTTCTTTCTTTCTAGTGGCTGTAAATGAATCTACCGCTCCTGCTTTATCTGATGAGTTTACCTCACAAGCTCGTCCCAGCTGGATAGATAAGGCTGCATTAGCACGTCCGAGGTGTAAGCCGGTGCAGCCAGCAGGTGGGAGTGCAGGAGTGACACCTGGAAGGTCTGGCCGGGGCACCCCTCGATGACCTGGGGGCCCTCAGCCCCATCGGCCTCACTGCTGTTGTACAGCTGGTGAAGCTGACAGTTGGGGGGAAGGGCGGTATGTGAGCGTGGGGCCGATTGACGGTGGACAAAGAAAGGGAGAAAGCGGAAGTGATTCACTGCATTCAAATTAGCCATCTGCTTTACAAAATCAGCCTTATGGAGGAAATGTAGTAAGTGAGGAAATGCTTTATAATCTGTGTGTAGTCTTACCGTGTTCACCTGATTATATCCTTTTAAACAAGAATCCCAGTGGTAATCCAAACCTCCCTCTGCAGTGAGACATTATAAAGAGAAAACTGTTAGTGTTTGATTACAGAGACGTTTTTTTGTCTGATAATACTGCAACTCTGTTTCAAACACAAGGACATTGTACGTTGCATGTGCATTTAACACATAAATATTTATTAGTATGCATTTCCATATTAATTATACAGAATTAAATCTGCAATAACAGATCTTTGGTTGTGAACACAATGTTGACGAATCCTGTTATAGATAAGTTATTTAGGCATCCAGCAGTTACAGAGCAACATTACTAAATCATTTGGAGACATGTTTCTCCTGAAGAATGACCTGATGAATGTAAGTATTTACTCTTTTTTTAGGTCTGTTTTATGTCTCAGGCTCCTGAGGGAAGATATCTGGCTCTTTAGCTGCTAAATGCTCCAATATGTTCACCAAATATAGTGTAACTTTGTCTGTGTGGTGTACAGAGGGTTTTTAGAGCTTTTTCACTTACAACCACTGCCTGCTACGGCTAAAAAAAAAAAACATTATAGGAGCTAAACAATGAGCTGAAACTCACTATAAAGCTCCTTAAAGCTGAGATGAGCTGCAGATTCAGGTACTAAGTATTGTTAGGGTCATTACAACGAGTGACCCCTTTTTATATTCTCATTTAATTTCGTGATGCTAACTTCAGTGGTTGGCCTACAGATAAAACTCTATGAGCCTGTGATTTGACGGCCTACCTGCCCGGCTATCTAGCTATCTAGTTAACCACGTACCTGTGCATACTCATCATTTTTTAAATAGCTTACTCTTTCTGGTTTCTCTGCTGTTACCTACACAAGTGTTTAAGATCATACAGCACAAAGACAAGTAGATAGACTGATAGAAAAACAAGGCAGAAAATAACATTCTTTTAATAGCAGGCCGTGATGTTGAGTTTTAATCCCTTTGAGCTCATTCCAGCCTGTGACAAAGATTTAAATTGTCTCAAAACACTGACTTCCTCAGCACACATCATGTGCACAAGACAAGCTGCTGGTATCAATTTTGGACCCCATAAAAATCTCTAATAACATGCCACAAGACCCATGCACTAACCATTAGTGTACTGTGGCAATACTATAGATAAGTTGCAGTTATGAAAATAACTGACATGAAAAGCCCCTTTACACTGATATACTAGAGGTCTATATCTTGGTATATTGAATTCAGCTTACTGAGGTCAAACTAATGCACACTTTGATTTGGGACCTCCTGTCATGAGGCCTCTGCAGGTCTCCAGACTCCACAGGCAAGGAACAGGTGTATCCAACCACCTTACAACCAAAAGCCACAGAATCTGCCAGTGCTCCTCTACATGAGTCAATAACATAAAAGCCCTTAAACATCAGCCTCCAAACTGACCCGGAAGACTTTCATGAACAATGAGCTTCCTGTCAGGCCAGTCAGCCTCACTGAGCTACCGAACTCTCTCAGTTCAAATTCAACACCGAGCCCGTCTAATGAACATGCATTTCTAACTTGTCTATGAATTCCTGTAGACGTTGCCAAAAATGTCAACAGGGAAGTTTGCCACCGCAAACTAAGAGCTGTATCTAAATTGAAGTTTCCTAACTGAGTTACTGTGAGGATGCAGAGCTGGCTGCTCATGCTCCAAACTGAACTTTCCTTTCAGCTTAGTATGCACTCTGAAATCTCACTCAAGTCTCAAATCTTTGAATCTAATCCAAGCAACAGAAAGAGATCCCATGATCCCATTGTTACACTGCTTACCAGATTTGTGTTCCCATGTGAAAAACTACTGATATGTTTTATTAGTATATATGTAGACTTTTGGATTGAAAAGGAATCATTACATTTATTTATTTTGTTATATTAAACGATACTTCTTTTTTTCTCATGTGCTGTACTTTATTATTGTCATTCTATACTTTTTAAGCCAAGCTAAGATACAGTTAAATAATATTAATATATAAATATATATTAGTCAAATAGTCAAAGATTCCCACAATAAGATACAAAGAGTTTGGAGCTGTTTTGTATTATAAAGCTTTAGATGTTATCATGTCCCAAGAATCTTCATCATGTATAAAAAGTCTTTATTTAGGCACTACTTAAATAGCTCATGTAAAAAAAAAAAAAATAAGTCACTGTATCATTCCACAGTCCAAAAACATGTCAAATCACACGTAGAAATACTTCTGTTATGTTGTTACATTTCTGAGCATGAAGAGTGAGCACTAAGTGGTGTGAACATCATGCTTGATTCTGCAGCCACCGCACCATGTGACACATTCCTGACGAGGAGCACATGCATTTCAAACAAGGGAGGGATTGTATAGATTATTAGCACAAGATAGAAACCACACACACAAACTCCCACACAGACACACACACACAGAAATACTCACGGATCCACAGGGAGCCGAGGAACAGCAGCAGGACTACGATAGCAACAGCAGCCTTGCTCTTAACACCCATACTGAAGTCCAGTTTGGGGTCTGCCGGTCCCTCTCGGTTCCTTCTCTTTGTCCCTATATTTTAACTCCTCCGTGTCTCACAAGGGTCCTTGTCCCCTTGCACTGGCTGTCACCACAATTACTCCTTGCTGGACCCCTGACTCCGACCCTCGCCTCCCCCCTTCCCCCGTCCTCGCAAATCTTTCATACTCCTCCCCAAAACGTTAAATAAAAAGTTCTCTCACCCATTGTACTTCACAGAGGTAATGTTTAACTCTATTTTACGGCAGCTGTTCCCCCCTCCCCGCCGCACTGTTACAACTCAGCCTGCTGCCACTCTTTCTTTTTTAGGTTTTCCTTTGGCTTTCTTTCGATTCACGTCTTTCCTCTTTCCTGCCTTTGTTTCTGACTGATTTTCAAGCCCCCTGTCTCTTGGGGTGTTGCTCAATCTGAGAGTCCAGAGATCAGCCACTGGCTGATAATGCAGAGCCAACGCAGCTTGTCCGCCAGTAACCCCCTTCCTCCAGATTCATCTTCTGTATAAGCGCTATATTCCTGGTCAGTTCAAGTAAACACTTGCTCCCTCTCCTCTCCTCCCACCACTTCACCCTCCCTCCTCCCTCTCCCTCTCTTTCTCTCTCTCTCGCTCTATAACTCATTCACACACACCATTAGCACCACCACAACTACCACACACAACAGTGCTGACACACATTTCAGTTGGTTTAAATGGGAGTATAACATGAAACATATAGGAGGATCTCAGGACACTCTCAATGTATACAAATGTATGTTTCCCTACTCTTATATCTTTATTGATTTTTATTGTGTTGTCCCACAATCTGCAATCGGCTGACAAGAGCGATGTGATATCAATTCCACGTTTGTCAATGAATAACAAAGTCTTAGCAATCTTATTCTAGCTGAGACGGCCAAATGAACAAAGACGTCCATTCACACTGATCTAATTCTAGATATGACAAAGACATCTGCTGTTCTACAAAACATAGTGGGAAACTATTTTGGAAAGAAAAAGATCTAATTTCCTTTCCCTTGTCACCATATATTTTACAAAATTTGATTCATATTCTACATCCTTTTGAATTTCTAATTGCTTATTATTTAGAGATTACATCCAATTGTTGGAGTCTAAAGTCCGAGACATGTCAGTACAACTGGAGTGAAGAGGTAGTGCATAAATGGTGTTCCCATGATTATCACCTCTGATAGTGCTAATCATGGGAAACCCACGGATTGGTCGCTGTCACTGGGTTTGCTGTCTCTGCTGCGGGGGAAGTTGAACAATGATTAAACTCCACACTCAAGCCAAACCACATGTGTGCTCCTGAAGAGGGACTTAACAATGGTATTTTGCAGTGGAGGAGCGGGAAAGCGGTGAAAGCCGGGGCATTAATTACTTGGCTGGGAGGGGCTGGTCATGGGGCTTTTACTATGTGCAACCAATGAACGATCCCATTTTAAATAGGCAACAACTGACAAGGGAAGACTGTGAATCCCTGTGAAAACATGTGATAATCTCACTATGATAATATTCATTTTAAAATAGATATAGTCCTTCAAAAATGTATGTTTGGTTAAAAAAAAAGAGCAGAAAGCTGTCTATGCTTGACATGGTGCACAGGTGCAAAGTACTTAGTAGACTAAGCACATGGAACATATGACTCCACGCTGTTCGACTTAATTTATGTATGGGGGTTCAGTAGAGCAGGAAAGAGGTATTTTGTTACTGTCAGATAAAATCACACTGGATTCTCCATCGGCTTCTGTACAAAGGTTAGAGAAACGCATGTAGAGAGTCAAAACATTTAATCACGTGATCCTTTTTTTTTTTCCAGGCTTCATCATTTTTTGTTTAAATTTAAGTAGAGCACATATATCCAGAGCTGGATGATTGAACATAATGGTAACAGTGCAGACGTTCAAAATGTAATGGGGGAAAAAAAGCATGATTGTTACTGATTGTTGTGGATGTGACCTTGTGGGCTGAGGTACACCCGTGAACTTCCATTGGCAACAAACTTTCAACATTTTATGTAAATCCCTAAACAGAGGATTACATCGTGAGAGTGAACGATTCATTTTAAGACATTTACCGATAGGAGTTTACTGTTATTGTAGCTCTATCATTGATGCACAGCAGGCACTGGCGATTTAAAAAATGTTATCATTGCATATTCAAATTACAGCTCTTGGTCCAACCGCATTTACGTACAATGTTTGTGAACCACATGCTTCACTGGATGTAACTATATTTATAGCACTTGTTGTAAAAAAAAACAGCATATCTGTCTGACATTTAGCACAGGGAGGCCTCCTTGTCAGTTGTTTTAAAGAACTGCCAAATATCATTGGTTGGAGTTGAGAGAAAAATTCTTGGCTTCAGCTGTACAGAGTAAACACTGGACTTCACCCAGACTGGTTGTACTAAGAAAATGTGACCTAAACCGTATGCTGACAGGCTCCTTTATCTTAAAATGTCAAAAAGCACAACTTTTGCCCCTCTTATCTTATAATTGACCCATGTTTGGCTGAATCTAAAATGCGTGTTTTTTTGCTCTGCTCTGTGAGCGGACAGATCCAGCCATTCATCCGTCTCTGAGCTCTAAACCGAACTGAACTGACATATAATCTGCCTTCTGGAGGCTCCAGTTACCTTAAAGAAGCTCATCTCTGTTTCCCCAACCGTATATTTAGAAGTACATCACATACTGTGCAACTCACATGGCACATTCCAAAAATCAAGTCTGTTGCCCTTGTCCCTGCAGAGTGGCACTACTTCTATTACCCACAGTACTAATTATAAGAGCAAATTTAGTCCCTGGATTTGAAATGATTGATACGTCACGGTTGTCCGTCTGGTTTGTTCTTTTTGGAGTTACCTTTTGTAACGAGATCCACTTCTGTTGCAAAAGAAGTTCTCCGACTTATCTTAAAGCAGTTCCAAGTCTCCAAGGAGTTTTATGAGCATTGTCCGTCTCACTCTGTCGCTCCTGGAGTCCTGCTGTTGAAGGGCTCTGCGGTATGTATTAATACTCCAGACACATAGCATGGGAGAGAGCAGGCCCGCACACCTCGCTGCACCCAAGGGTGTGCGTATCTCCATGTTGTTTTTGTTGTTGTTGTTGTTGTTTTCTTTGCTCCGTCTGACACACAGATCCACGTATTCTATTAAGACAATAGTTACACACAAATGCAGGACAAATATGCAAAGTCAGCATTACTATGAAAACGTGTCATTTGGGGATTTTCCCATTGAAAGAAACTATCAATCCTACAATCTATGACACGTATCAAATTAGAACTATTATAATCAAAAACTATTTATAGGACTATTACAGGGATATTGGATATTCATCATGTTGGAGCATAAAATCTAACTGTTTCCTACATTTTGTCATAAAAATGCTTTAAATAACTGGCATCGCCTCAGATAGTTGTTGTCTAATGATCGTGATGATGATTATTGTGGGTGACCGCAGTGTGACTTGAAGTCCTGGTTTAGTGCTTCCCAGCTGCTCTGAAATCTGAGCCATGGATAGCAACAGCCGGGGTGGGCGACAGTCAGGGCGTTTGGTTGAGGGATTTAGGGCTCTTCCTCTCCGTCTTTACTCTCTCTCTCTCTCTCTCAAACTTAATATTTAGATTGAGTGCAGTGCCGTGCAGTGGAGTGGTCTTGGGACATGATGGCAGCACGCAGGTTGTGGATATTTTTTGGAGTTGTAGCTGTTCTCGGGACTTTAATGGTTCAGGGTAAGTAGCGCAGTGTCAAACTTTTGGCACATCCTCATCGACTGGCTGGCTTCCTTTTAAGCGCAAAAGGCCTGATGATCGGCAGAAGAGCAGAGTTCAGAGAGACAACCAGCTCTAAAACTCTTACTACATTGATTGGCATGCCAGAGAAAACTTACTTTAGACCCTCGGGAAAACTTGTTAAAACTTCTACACACCTGTGAATTTGTGTAAATTATAATTTTTTTTTACAATTTTGTATATTTCCTTCTGTTGATGGCATATCTGCAAGCATACATACAGTTAATTTTTAATATTTTACATACTGCTGTAGGGGAGACATAAACTGGCTTTTTGTTGACATCCGTGCACGACACCATGCACTTAATTTGTAGACTTGCATGACTTTGTAACACATGTAGCATACAAGGCAAACCGGATATAAAACATTTTCGGGTTTTTATCTCTTCTTGCATGCAGTAAGTGCGCTGTCCACAGGGATCCTCTCTTCCATATCCTGTCCCATGATTGAGTATTGCTTTGAGTAAAGTCAATGCAGTTTATAGGATGAGCACAAAAAAAGTATTGAGCGTCGTCTGTGCTTTGTCCTGAGAGCAGCAGTACCGGAGTGTGTAAAGCTGTTCTGATGACGTTCTGCAACAGGAAGGTACCAAAGGCTGTAGTGGAAGCAGAAGTGAGAGCCTCTGTGTGATGGAAGTTTGAAAACATACGATTCTACAAATCCATTTGGCCACTCAGGAGGGAAGAGGTGTGACGAGTTGCTCTCGACAGCTGTAGACATCTTCTTGGCAGAGGTCACTGGAGTAGTTTAAACATTCCTCAGCGACGAGGCGCCGGCATGGACGAGACAGACCCCGAAATGTAGACTTCTGGAAAGCATTCATTAGGATACTGGAAATAGGACCGAGGGCGTCCAGGAGGAACAATGCAGACGCTGTCCTAGACAAGCTTTTTACGCCCTTACTGATAAACACATTGTTGTTGCAATTCACTTATCAAATTGACAATATCACTGTCAAATGCAAAACTTTAGATGAGGCCATTTGATCTCTATACACTTAGAGCAACAGCTGTACTTACAATCTTGATATTAATTAACTCAATCAAGATGCAAAGTCAGTTCTGATATTAGGAATGAACTCTTCTCCTTTGTGTCCTCATCGAGTGATGATCACACAGTGATGTGTAGTGGACTGGAAAGCATCTGACTGCTAACAGGCCTTACTGCAATATGGACAAACTCTTTCTTCTTCTTGCTCGATCAAATTCCATTCTCTTAGCTTCTTTTGTTCAAAATGGTCGCATAAATAGGAGTGTGCATTGGACAACACGGTCAACTAGGGTGAGCTCGGTTTGCCTTTACCCTAGTCAAACAGTGAAGTTGTAATGTTTACCTGTTGGCCATGTTGGCCATGTTGTCCTGACCTACTGTGTGGCCTGCCCTCTGGTCACATTAAAGGGTTGGCTCAGGCGAAACACATATATTTTCTCACTCACAGCTAGTGCTTACGAGATATCCGATCCATTTGACCATTTTGATCAGAACTGCATCCCCTCAGTGGTCACCTGCAGGCTCTGTTGCTTTCCCATCATCCCATTTTTTTTGAATGGGTTTTTGGTTAGGTGCCTGAAATATGGTTTGTGGTTAACACAAGCTCAAGAGAGTTTAACACTTTGTTCTACGATATGAAATCTAACAGAAGATACCCCTCGTTGTGAATTTTGAAGCTCTTAGGTGTTTTAAAAAAGGCGGTTGCAACCAAGTTGCTAAAAAAGCCTACAACACATCATCACACCAACTCGTCCACTTTCACTGGCTCATTGTCTGTACTCGCGCTCGTGCAACTGTGGTGAAGTTTGTTTACAGCCTAATTTGAACTTTTTGCTTCTGCCGATTGCATTCACGCTTCAGAAATCACAAAAGTGGTGTTTCATTTGTGAAGATTATCCTGCTGAACAAAATGTGTCATTATCATAAATGGGTTTTTTTTGCCACAGAGCTTATTTTCTGCAATAATCCCAAATCTAAAGTAAAAAATCCTCCTTTTTTTGAGGTAACCATTGCAAGGCTAACTTCCAGGGCTGGCCTTCAAAAATACGCCATCCGTGTGAGTTGAGTAAGACATCACATATTGTGTGTTTCTCACTCTACCATTGTAGAGTGCATCCCTGTTTCCTAAAAAATTACATTCCCATACAACTGTTCTGCATTCAGGATGTAGTGCTAGTAATATTTAGTTTTGTACTACAATGCCAGCATTGCTATGGAAATGTGTCTTTGCAGCCGTCCATCATTCCCACACTGTTCTCCTGTTATATACTTATTTTTGTAGATGGATACAAAAATCATGGAGTGCTATTCTACTGTATTATTATAGATATATTGTAGCAACACCAGAGCAGATGCAGTAAGCAGGCTGTCATACGGTCAGGCTATACGTACCTGCCACAGACATCTGAGCATTGCAGTGATTTTTCATAGTTTATTGTAGTAGGCAAGGCTGTCAACTTTCTGTCTACATTTCAAAGACCATTTTAAGATCTTCCTATTAGGGGAGTGTTGTTAGATATGTTTTCCTCCGTGTTGAAAGTGGAGGAAGTATGGATCTGTTCAAATGGATATTGGCCTAAAGGGATGCTTCAGTGCTGCTGGATTTTGATGAAATACACAGGAATTACACTTTTTTGTTTACCAATATTTAATCATTAACAAACGGGCAAACCCTTGGAAAGTGAGAAGTCTCTCCAGTGTCATCACACCGCCCACTACACAGATTGTCCCACGGGAGAGTTACGATTATAGCTCGAAACTATGTGACATGTTTGTGCCTGATTGGACCAGGCAGACCTGGGAAGGAATCGATCACGGGGGACGACATCTTTACTGCTTCGTAGTATGTGTTGCATCTTTGCTTAATGATGGAATTGATGATTATTGTAGATGACCTGAGTGTGACTTAAAAGTGTCCTAGTTTCGAGTTTCCCAGCTGCTGTGTAATCTGAGCTACGGATAGTGACAGCTGGGAGGGAAGAGGCAATGTGTCGGAAATAACCTCTGCCTTAGTCCCTCTTCAAGTTTACACTGAAATATAGTGTAGCGGAGGAGGACAGACAGATCGCATTGTTGCCTTTAAGTGCCGTTTTGAGCATCTTTACTAGTCTGTAGGCTCTTCATGATATCACATGATGTCAAGTCGGCTTAAAACGTTTGTGTTAAAACATACAGTATAGGTGCTTCTGAGTACATACAAAAATAACTTATTTTGCATCTGCACTTCCTTTTCTCCACATTGTCAAGAGCATTTTTCTTTAATGATCTCAAAAGCGACTATTCAATCAACTGTGGACAAGATTGGAAGGTAATGACAACATTTATGAACGCAGGGTGTCAGTGTTAATACTTGAGAGTACAGATATACACATTTAAATAAACGGACCCAAACTTAGTTTACCTGCCTTTCAGACTGAATACTATTTAAGATGTTTCTCCCCCCCCTCCTGTCATAAAATATTAATCAGACGCAATTCCATCACTAGTAGGTAAACTCAATCCATTTCTCATCTTTGTTTTCATGCAGTGCAGTGCAATGAGGAGTCCATTCTGATCGGCGACTTGTTCAAAGGCTACAACAAGAATATTCGTCCAGTGGTTCATCCTGAAGACAAGATCGATATCCAGATCAAGCTGACCCTCACTAACCTCATCTCCCTGGTGAGAGCTCTCTCTTGTTGCATCAAAGCCTGGCTGCAACACTGCCAAACAGCTACTTTACACAACTCTTAAGAAAGTAGTTCACCATTATTCCCACAGGACAATAAGCACTTTTGCCAGAGCACAATAATGGCTGTTAGGTCACTGGCGTAGTAACTTAGCAGTGTGTGGTCGACATCTACAGCTCAAATATTCACACTGCTTCTTCACTTATACCACAGAACGAAAAGGAGGAGACTCTTACGACTAATGTGTGGCTTGAGCTTGTGAGTTTTCCCTCTCTTCATATTTATATGTTTTTGTGTCTTTTGTACAAATCCTGGTCAAACTTTTGGAAGTAAGGTTAATTTTGCCTTGCGGACTCTGTCCTGCTCCCTTATTCAGCCCTCGGCTGTGTCTCGTTTTTAATGTCACTGTTGACCTTTCTCTCAAATGTCATCGACAGCAATGGTATGATTATCGCCTTGCCTGGAACAAATCTCAATATTATGACATTGATGTTATTCGTGTTCCGTGCAAGACTGTTTGGCTCCCTGACATTGTCCTGGAGAACAAGTAAGGCAGTGACATCGTGCATTTTTTCCTCGCCTGCAGTGTCATCATACATAATCTAGTCTGGTGTCAGCTGTTTCTGTTCTTTACCCTCAATCTCTGCAGCATTGATGGCAAGTTTGATGTGGCTTACTACGCCAATGTGTTGATCTACAGCACTGGTTTGATGTACTGGCTGCCTCCTGCTATCTATCGCAGCACTTGTGCCATTGAGATCACCTTCTTCCCATTTGATTATCAAAACTGCACGCTAGCATTCAGGTGAGGAACAATTATATCATTCCAATATATAAACTATATATAATTGCTGATTTGTTGGTTTGTTTTATTTCATACATGGAGCCTGCATGGGTTAAACAAATAGCAAGCCCCAATAGAGGGCTACAAACATGCTCATAGAACTGGAGTTCCATCCAGGTAACAACCATTTTCTGTTCTGTTCTATCGTCCCTGCCACGACCCCTAGATCCCAGACGTACAGTGCCAATGAAGTGGACCTCGTCTTGACTACCGATGACGAAGGCGAGACTATTGAGTGGGTGGACATTGACCCCGAGGCTTTCACAGGTACAGTACGTCCGCATTCAACACTCTAATTTCAATTCCTCTCCGGCTTATTCTGTCTTCACCCCTCAGAGAATGGCGAGTGGGCCATCGTCCATCGTCCAGGCAGGAAGATAATCAACACACGGTACACCTCAGATGACCTAGAGTATCAGGAGATCTTGTTCAATCTGGTCATCCAAAGGAAGCCCCTCTTCTACGTCATCAACATCATCCTGCCCTGCTCCCTCATCTCCTCGTTGGTGGTGCTAGCCTACTTCCTACCTGCACAAGGTCAGTGAAGCTGTTGTCTAATTCCCTACAGCTGTTAGATTATTATTGTTTCATGAGGCGATATTACAATAATGTTATGAAATACAAAGTGTCATAACGTTGAACTTTGGACATAAAACTAAATAATTATTCATTCTAGTTACTCTTATTCTGACTAATAAAAAAAAGACCAGAATTAAAGGGTATTTTTTGTATTGACTTATAGTATTGACGTATAGTCAGTAAGTATGTTGTCAGAAAAATTCCGAAGAGAACACTATTTGCAGATTTGTTTTCAGTGTAATGTTTTATCATTATCCCCGTAGAATTATTTGCTATAATAAAGTGCCTGAGCACAGATAATGTACTGAGAGTATTGGATCCCAAAGCTGGTATGTTATTTATCTTTTTTATTTGCTGTGTTCCTCTGTCTCCTAAGTCTCTGTTGTCTCCTCCACAGCCGGGGGACAAAAGTTGACCGTGTCCATCTCTGTCTTGCTGGCTCAGACTGTCTTCCTCTTTCTTATTGCCCAGAAGATCCCTGAGACGTCTCTCTCGGTCCCTCTCATCGGCAAGTGAGTCTGTGTGTGTTCTCTGCTGACCTCTGCTGGGCTTCTTTTTTCTTTTTTTCTTTAATCCATACAGTTTGAGCCTCCAACACAGATCTTCTCTTTGTTCTCCATCAGGTACCTGATCTTTGTCATGTCTGTCACTACTCTCATTGCCACTAATCAAATAGTGGTGCTGAACTTCTCCCTGCGTAGCCCCAGCACTCATACCATGTCAAATACCATCAAACATGTAAGTGTATTCTATGCAGCAGAATTGAGTCAAATTGGTCTATTGAAGAGTTATTTTGTGTCAACTTCTGTTATCTTCTTTGCCTCCCGCAGGTGTTCCTGGAAATGGTACCTCGCTTCCTGGGCATGCCCCCACTGGTGGATGACAGTGAGGTGACAAACGAGGTGAACGGAGTGAGGGAGCGGCGGCGCAGCTCCTTTGGCCTCATGCAGAGAGCAGAGGAATATGTACTGAAACAACCTCGCAGTGAAATGATGTTTGACAAACAAAGAGAGAGGCATGGTCTCACACGATCCATTGGTAAGATGTCTATTTTCAAACCTATGACCCATCTCTAAAATCTAACCAGCCATCAACGTTGTGGCATACTATTCTGTCTGACTCTGGGTCTCCTTCCTTCCCCCTAGTGGATAATATGGATGTCAGCAGCACAGCCAACCTGTATAAGAGTTTGGCCCAAGCTGCCCCCGAGATCAAGCAATGTGTGGATGCCTGCAACTTCATTGCTGAGAGTACGAGACAAAAAAATAACATTGGATCTGTGAGTGTCACTTTAAACATTTAGCCAACATCAATTCGATTTCAATTCTTTTTTTTGAATATGTCTATTGATTTCCTGTTTTCCTATCTATAATGGTTTTAGGCTAGCTGTTATCTTAGTCCTTTAATCAATATTCACTTGATTTTCAAACACAGGAAATTGAAAGCTGGGTATTGATTGGGAAGATGATCGACAAGGTGTGTTTCTGGGCTGCCTTTCTCCTCTTCATCATCGGCACAGTGTGGATCTTCCTAACAGGACACTTCAACCGGGCGCCTGAATTTCCGTTTCCGGGGCAGACCAAAAAATATGTTCCGAGTTAAAAAAGACAACTACAAAAAATACCCTTTTTCTCTGATGAAATCTTTGCGAGGGTCACTGTGCCTCATGCTGTCGATAAGGCTGAGCGATCTTGCTCGTTGAGTCCCAGGCTCAGATTCGGGGTCGAGTTAGCAGACTTTAATAACAGAGATTTAACAACAAATCTGTCTGTGTTCATGTTCACAGCTCGGACTTCTCTTTGTGAACACTTGTCAGGCAGCTGAGGGTTTTTCATTCAAACCTTCAACTTAGTTAGAGCTAAGTTCTTCATTTTAGTGCAAGTTCTTTGGGTGTATACATTAAATGGGTGGAACAGGTCTAGTTAGAAATAGTGATATTTTTCATACCAAAACTAAGATGGCATTAGGTACTGTATTTCATGGATCCATAAGCACGTAGAACCGGATTCATAAATAGCAATAAAGAAGGTTATTTAACTGATTAAGTGATTTTATTTACACATGATGTGCTGAAGTTGTCAATCTTTCATGGGCTTTTAAGAATCGTTCGTGTATCACACTGAAAAACATATCTGATAACGCCTGGAGAAGTTTCCCTGCATGTACTATGTCTTATATGTGGAGAGCCTGTACATGTAACTTGAGACAGCCAACTCTGAATCAAAGCCTTATTCTTCTTACTTTAACTTATTTATTAGAAAGTCTTGTTAGGGGTAGATGTCTTGATTCATTGTGCCATGCTTTTTTTTTTAAATAAACATTTTATTTTGTGCATTGTGACTCGCTTAATCAATTTATTGCAAAGTGTAAGCTGTTAAATGAAGAAAATCTAATCTTGAATTGTATGTCGAAGTAGTTGTGCATGTAGTACTTCACAAGCTACATCCGATCGTACCATATGCATCTCAGAAAAGACAGGAAATGATAATAAGCAGTCACCGCAGCATTGTGGTTAAAAATGCTTTGTGTATCTCTGCTGCTGTTCTTCATTGATGTTGAAACTTACGTACGCCCAGCTAAAAGTGTAAATATAACGCAAAACTCCTCAAAAAAATAAAAATGTCGGATTATTATTGTCACGTATGTATCAACTGGATGCTTAAAAAACATACGGTTAATTATCTTAACATCTTAAAATCTTGATTTTGTATTATTTAAATCAGCATGCTCAGTGGCTGTGATGTGATACACTGATGTGAATAATTTCTAAATCACTAGTTAGACTTTTGGTGTAAGTGTGGTTGAACACTCCCGTGTGGTGTGAACATGTATTACACCAAAGCAGAAAGGGCTTTTTTCCCCAGTAACAGTGACACACTAGAAGTGTCTCAGACTGTTACATATTTTTGCTTATATTTTGCAAGTATTTTTCTTTTATCCTGTAGTTTATTTGACCAGTCCACCTCAGTCAAAGTGTTCCACTAAAAATAAGTCTGTTTATTTGTAGGCCGATATATCATCTCATTCAGCTTACAGGTCCACAAGTTCATTAAGAGGAATGGGGGAACACAAAAACAAATGTTACCACATAAGTGGAAAACATGAGTAACCTTCAGAGGGGATATTAATGCAATCGAAGATTAATCTTTATTACATCCATAGAAACGATTGTAATGTTATCAATAGTCTTGATAAGGGTGTGGAGGAACTGATTTGAATTTTAGGTGATTATAGAGACAATGAAATCACTGTCCAGCGTAAAGTCGGATTGCATGTCATTACATTCTTGACAGTAGTAATCAGTCTGCTTCTCCTGTCTGTAAGTGGTGGTGTAACGTTAGTTTAAACAATCATTAAGCTACGTGTGTGCGGATGAATACATAAGAACTAGAATTGTTAAACGTTTAAATTAAAATAGGATTTCCCAGAAAAGCTTATCTTTTGTGGCTTGTATTTAAAATGAAAATGTTGTGGGACAGTTCAACCGAGGCTAGCTGGCACGACATGTAAACAGTCTTCCGGTACTTCCGGTAAGTCCACCTTACAACGGGAACGTTTAAACGTAAAAAAACAGAAATTCAGTGTCCGATATTTGCAAGCAAGCTTTTAATTTAGAAAATACGAACCGGAAATCCTGTGATATGTTCCGCGATTCACGTCAGTACAGATAATAAGTAACGCTGTCATGTAACGTTAGCTAGTCTCATTGGAGCCCACCTCCTCCTCTTTATGTACCTCATGATCTGGTTACCTGGATTCCTGTGTGTGTGTGATTGCGGCCCGTCAGGACTTGTCCAGCCTTTTGTCGCTCGAAACTTTTGTAAGCACACTGTTTGGTTTGTGAATAAACATCATGTGCTTTTTGTCAAATCGGATTTAAAAATAGAAGACAAAATGTTCTACCGCTGCCTCTTGCTGCCGTACTTTCGTATATTCCCTTTTATTTTTTCCTCCTCCACATTCTGTCCCACTGGACACCCTGTGGGAGGGACTACCGTGTGCATCACCCACGGGGAATACGAATGACCTCTTCATTGAGAAAAACGATGAAACCTTACTTTTAGTCTGCATGTAGGCCTAATTACATGTTGTCTTTTCTGTCCCCGCGCGTGGAATAGCTGTGTGTCCCGAGTCGGTATTTGAACTGAACGTAAGTATCTCCGTGGGCCTAACTAACTAAATCAGACGGATGTTACACTCCTCTGACTGAGCTGTCGCAGCATTGCAGATTAAACATATGAATCCAGCTGCGGATTTTCACGCCACCGAGGCACGAACACCCAGTGATTATACCTTGACGTCGGTGTGTCGCGTGAACAGTCGACTGTCGCCAGGTGATGTTTGTAGCGTAGTTTTGTAAACTTGGGTTGTACTTTTGTTTTGTGGAATGCGTCGCTGTAGGAAACGAGGCTATGGGTGGAGACGACACAAAGTAGCGTTCAGCAATGTCAGCCTCTGAAGTCTGAGCTGCGTTGATATCCGAAGACTTAAAGTGACTATACAGCCACACTGTTGTGAGAATTAAGAAAGTGGATCATACAGATTAGGGGTAATTTTAAAATGGTGGGTAGCTCACATAGGCTGCACAAGTTGTCCATACTTTCAAAAAAGCAAAGAGGCAAACGTGTGTGTTCATCTCCAAACTTGTATCTTAACCCACGTTACAAAGCTCGTGACAGTTTACTGTAATGGGTTAAAAGTGCAGTGAAAACGTCGAAACGGTCAGAAACGATCTGCATTTTAGTCGACAGTTGCGCAGATTTTGGGGAAACCCGCTGGGATGAGGCGCAGGCAGCGGATTGACTGTGTCAGCACTGTTGTTTTAGTCACGTTGGAATGTGTGACACATCCTGTCATTTGGTCGCACGTTTCAGAGTCTGGGGATATATATTTTGTCTCAGTATGCATTTAAAGGCCACGTGCATGTCTCGTTTCTAAAAGGTCAGGTAAATTATGTAAAAACACCATCACTTTCCCATAGAGCAGGGAACATAAACATCTGTAAAGATCAGGCTTATTTATTCAATATGACACCTTTTTACAATAAATACTACACTGTATTTACCTTGTTGCCCCTAAGATGGAGATAAACTAGCTATACCTGAGCTGCAATTTCTTTAAGTTATTAACATTTAATAATTTAGGATTATATTGTTCTTGAAGCAGAGTAATACTTGTATCAGATCATACGTGACAGGTCCAGGCATGGCTACCTTTGTAAAAAAAAAAAATATATAGTTAAATTGAGCCAGTTTTTTAACTTAGTTACTTTAACCACAGCCAGTAGTGATGTAAAGGTGTACCGACCACGCCCTGGGTACGCCTCTACATCATCGCAGCAGGGTGAGAACTAGTTTGGTCAGCAGTAAAAAACAAGATTTTCGGGTGGTGTCTAGTTGATCTTTAAAGCCCCTTTGTGAAATATGTTAATGTTGTTGTATACACTTTTAAACTATTCTGATGGTATACGTTTTTGTTTGTGGAAAAAGAATAGACGATTCAAAGACAAATCCTGCACATAGGTGCTTTAAATCTCTCATGGCTTTGTCAGTCACTGCTGCTGGCAACATTAAGTGGTAACCGGTCCAGCACCACTGAAACACACACAAAGATTTATGCTCCTATGAACAGTTGGTGTGTAAGATGTTGCTTGGCTCTCAGTAAAAGCACTCCCCTCTGGCCAATTTGGCTCATGTTGTAGAGGACTCTGGGTGGGTGTAGTGTGTTTCACAGGTAGGACGCCTGAGTAAGTTTCACTCCAACTAACAAAAAACAAGAAAAGCTTACACTCCACTTCTCTGCCTTAAAGGGTTAACGAAATATATTTTAAGATAATTCTGTCATGCACAATGTGTATGCTCTGTGGCAATTACAAGTTAGCTTTTCACCTGAGAGTAAAGGCTGATCAGAGAAAAAAGAAGCTATACTGCCAGTATTCATAGCACTCAACAGAGGTTGTTTGGTTAAATATAATTTTTTCAACATATCTCTCTCAACAAACAGCAGTAGATTTAAATGACAGGGTTTAATGTTAATTTGCATGCCAGAATGGCCAAAATATATCTTATATTATAAGTGGAAACAACAAATAAAGCTTGGAAATAGTGAAGAATTAGCTCTTCAGCAAACATGACAAAGAAGAAATGGTCCTAATATGGGTTTCATATCAATTAAAACACAACTTGTTCTTTTCATGGTAATCCCTGATGTTAAATATGTTCTTCAGCAAATGATGGAAACTCAAGAGAGTGTTGTTCAGCAGTTGTAAATTGAGTCTAGCCTAATGAGTCTTAAACAAACAAGATATGGTTTTGTTATGAAGGAAATCATTGACTAAACAGTAACTGAGATAACAAAGAATCTACAAAAGAGATTATTATCAAACACAAATTATTACAGTTTCATCTCCTCTCCAGAATGTATGCAAACTTTAAAGTAAAAAAAACATTTTTAGTGAGAGGAAAGTATGTTTTATTGCGGCTATCACTTCTCTTTTTATTTATATTAAGTCTTTAGATGCTACTGAAGCTAATACAGTCCAGCTGATGTAGCCAGTGTTCAGTATTGCGCCGGCCTTAACCTGCTTATTACTATTCAGCCTCTTGTATAGTTTCTCCTTCAGTCAGTGGGTAGATGGGGAACAAGATATACTGTAAAGTCCAAGTGACACAATTTGTCAAGTACTTCAGTGAGTGAACACCTTTTCTATTTGATTTTTGATTTTTTTATATGACACATATCTTGATCCCAAACTCTACCACTAATATTGAAGTTTAAATAATAGAGCAAGTTCAGAGATAATGCTGAAGTTAATCAAAAAGACAACCGAGTCATATCTGTGTCCTCCACAACTATAGTTGGAACAGTTTTTATTTCTCATGGAATCAAAACTATCGATGAACATTTTCAATTTTCACTCAATTTTGGGAGTCCTTTAGTGTTAGTATTATTAGTATATGTTTCATCCTCATTTTTATTCCCAAACTCTCTCACTTCACTTCACTACACACACACACACACACACACACACACACACACACACCCTCCCTCCCTCCCTTTCCTTTGCCTGGTTGCCCAGGAAACATTCAGCCATTCAAAGACATCTACCCACACACGATACAAAAGGGTTCACACGCACCTTTTTCTCGCGCTGGTAGCTGTGTCCTAGACTTCTCATGTGACGCAGTGTCGATGACTACTCTGCTGCTGGGGCTGCTTCATCTATTGATGTTATTTTTAGTTCATGCACTTCTGCTACAAACTACTGATACTATTAATGGTAGAAGTACTGATACCACCCAAAGTTTCACTACTTTTCCTCAGTCAAAGGATAACTGCAAAAACAATTGCTTCAGACTTTGCAGCAGAGACTTTTAAATGACTTCAAATGTTTCTAGTTTTAAACGCACCATATAGAATAACACATAGATGATCTGACATCTAAAGTGTAAATAGAATTAAAACTTTGAGGAAAGTTAAATAGCTACACTGGCAAAAACAGCAGTCATTTGATAATTTCCATAATTAGACATGAAGCCATGTACAGTATAGAGAAAATATATGCAGAATCCCTTCAATTACAATAAAATATACTATGATATAAAGACCATTTAATTATGTAATTAATGCAGCTAAAACCTCAAACTTGTAGTCTGTGGAGTTACAATATTGTAAGACTCCAAAATATCTCACTTTTGCCTTTTATTGGAATACTGAATCACTTAATTGTGAATTTGTTGAGGTGATGAAATGCTGTGAAATCCAAGCTTGTGTCTTTAAAATCTCTATCTGCTGTAGACAGGTCTCAGGTTCACAATTGTTTTGTATGCTTAGTGGTGGGAAGGTGCAAACACTCCGAACTGTAAATGTGAAACTCCCTTTTCTTTTGTCTTTGCATCAGGGCAGCTGGCACTTGCAGCAACAGTGCGATGGCCAGCCCAGATGTGATCGAGCCGGCGGCTCAAAGCTCGACGGCCCAAATCCTGGCCAGAAGGCGCTTTTCTCATGACAAACACGGCATTTCTCCAGACGAGATAGATGGCCTCATGTCCAGCAGTGGTGAGATAAACGGTCCTTTTCATGAATACGTTTAACCGTTGAAACTCTAATGGCTGCATCAGAAGACTTTCATCGAAATGTTCTAATCTTCCAATTCGCAGACGGTCGCCCTTTCCTTGTGGTGCATCATCTTCCTGACGTAAAAGATGAGGGTATACCTTTCTTAATGCCTGGTATACCTATTACATGCAGAGTGGACAACACAGAGAAATACACTACTCGCTCAAAGGTACACCAGTTTTTAATCACGTGTGGAAAATAATTTAAAAAAAATGTCTTTGGTGGTTGTTAACAAGATGCAAGTATTTATAGAAAGCTTTAGATAATCTGGACCATGTCAATCTGATTTACCGTACTAAGTGTTTGAACTTTGAGTTGGTTTGTTTCGAGCCAGCTGGCTCAGCTTTTATAGAAGTCTACTGTTGTTCAGATAGAGAGGTAGGCTTCTAAGAACGTACCATATTTTCATAAATCTAAACCACCATGCTCATGTACATCATTTCAATAACGTCCCTCCAGGTCCATGTAGGCACCCTGTACACAGTGCGGCTAACACATGGCCACTTCCACTGGGTAGTGAAGAGGAAGTACAAGCACTTCCAAGAGCTGCATCGAGACCTTTACAAGCACAAGATGATACTTCACTTGATACCTCTGGGAAGGTCGGTGCACTATTCTCTTTATTTCAATCATGCAAATCAACCTCTCGCTCTGAGAGACCAGCAGTGGAAATCTGAGTTTTTATCGTCAGATTTGTCAAGCACCAAGTGTTTTGAATATTTAAATTTCTCTCAAAGATTTGCAAAGGACAGGCAGCAGCTGAGAGCCATGTCAGAGGAAATGCCCAGCCTACACGGGACTGAACGGACCAGGAGGACCTCCAGCAAAATGGTATCAAACAAATCAATCAGATACACAAATAGTTTACACGGAACACAAAAACCCATTTGAATACACACACTTAATTGATGTCGTGGCAAGATATTAAAATGTATTTTATTCAAAGAAGAAGATTGGTCTTCTCTATTAACTACTGTACATACTACTGCTGCTGTGTTGGTCTTTGTCCTTATTCAGTTTGATCAATGTAATATATTTTATTTATAGGAAATATCATATATATAATATATTTTGGGACTGCCACTTCTTTGCGAAAAAATGATTTCTAATACAATTTAAAATCATTTTAGTTATTTTATTAAATATAACTGTATTATAAATATCATGTAACACATCAGCTCTACGGAACAGTTACACTTATTTACCTGCTTTTCTGTTGCAGAAATACCTTGAGGAGTACCTGAATGGTCTGCTGGAGAACGCATTTTGTAGGAATGATCACAGCATGGTAACGGCTTTAAAACAAAGACGCATGCACACATACGTAGTGGATGTCATGCAGCACGATGACATTTTCACATCTTTCACATTTTTTTCAGCTGGAATTCCTCTCCGTCGGTGCTCTCTCCTTCGTCACGGACCTCGGACCCAAAGGCTTGTAAGCAAACTTACTGAGAGTGTGTGAGGCGCAAAGGAAAAGTGGGTTTAATGACCAAGTGCGTGATAGAGATTGATTTTGTCAACTTGTCTCAGGGAGGGCCCCATCTTCAAGAGGTCGGGGGGTCACCGGATCCAAGGCCTCAACTGCATTGGCCATCATCAGCTCTGTTTCCGCTGGTCCCGGCGCTGGCTGGTGGTGAAAGACTCCTTCCTGTTGTATATGGACCGAGACAACGGCAGCGTCAACTTTGTGTTGCTGTTTGACCCGGAGTTCAAAGTGAAAGTGGGCCGTGCTCACACAGACACCAGATATGGAGTCTGCATTGAGAACTTCACTCGGTAGGTCAGCTGTTTGTTTGCCTAGGTACTGAGAGCTCCAGCATACTGCATGTATTTATACCTGAGGTTATGTTGTGTTTGTGACGCGTGGCCTGTTGCTTTTGTTCAGGAGTCTAATCATCAAATGCAGCAGCTATCGACAGACTCATTGGTGGAGTCATGAAATCAACCGGCTGGCAGACACCTCCGACTTTCTCAAAGTGCAACGCTTCCAGGGGTTCGCTCCGCCACGGGAGAACACGCTCACTAAATGGTCAGATACATGTTCTCTCAGAGATTCATCTGTTTTCACATTTCATCCTCATTTGCTAAACTTCATGGCTCATGGATGTTGTTTGAAGGTATGTGAATGGAAGTGGCTACTTTGCAGACCTGGCTGATGCTCTCGAACAAGCCAAGGAGGAAATCTTCATCACAGATTGGTGGTAAGTGTCAGCAAGATCTGGAGTCGGTGATGAAGAGGCTTCGTTTTACTAAGTTGGGAACATTTAGATATTTTAGCTACATATGAAGTGTATTTCTAATGTGACTAATGTAAATGTCTTCCCTGTCAGGCTCAGCCCTGAAGTGTTCCTAAAGAGACCAGCCACTGATAACTACTGGCGTCTGGATGAGATACTCAAACGCAAAGCAGTACGAATTCTCTCTGTCTTGTTCTTCTCCTCCATACCAGTTAAATCATTTTCAAATTTCAGATTACCTGTGCTGATACATTTTTCAAGTGGCGTTACCTCTTTTTTTAACTCCTTCCTGCAGGAACAAGGAGTCAAAGTGTGTGTTCTGCTGTACAAAGAGATGGAGATGGCCCTTGGCATCAATAGTGAGCACAGCAAGAGGACTGTTATGAACATGCACCCAAACATCAAGGTCTGTCACATCCCCACGTAATTTGATACACGCAATTAACCAGAGGCCTCATCTCATGTCTTAACATCAATTTGAACCCCTATGTCCGCCAGGTGATGCGACATCCTGACCACGTGTCCTCTGTGGTGTTCATGTGGGCTCACCACGAAAAGACCGTGGCCATTGACCAAACAGTCGCCTTTGTGGGGGGGATTGACCTGGCGTTTGGGAGGTGGGATGACAGCCAGTACCGGCTAACTGACCTGGGTTTGACAGAGACGGACAACAGTGTAAGTGAGGAGGAGCCCAAAGGAGATGCAGTCGTTAGAAACTGATAAAGCATGAATGTGTTTACATTAGTTCATGAACCTGTGTGCTTTCAATATGTCACAATCCCTGCGGACACTAACACATGTCTCTGCTAACTAGGATAATGGTGTGTCTGGTGGTCCAAAACCAGCTGAACCAGATAAGCCAGCAGAGCAGGACCCTGATGACCTGACTGGCAACACTAAACTGTGGCTTGGCAAAGACTACAACAACTTTATCAGGAAAGACTGGGTCCAACTGGACAGACCATTTGAAGGTAATTTCTTAATCTTCTTAAGTATCCTATACATGCAAACACACTGAGAGGAAAGGGGGAGCTGAAAGGTTTTGCTTTTTGTATTTTTTCAGATAACGTCGACCGTACTCAGGTTCCCCGCATGCCGTGGCGTGATCTGTCTGCAGCTGTTCATGGCAGAGCTGCCAGGGATGTAGCCCGCCACTTCATCCAGCGCTGGAACTTCACCAAGGTCAGACTCAAAGCAAAGCTCTGTTATTTTAAAGCTACCTGGGTTTTATTCTGACATTAGCATATTACTGTAAACATCCTCATAATTTTTCTGGACCGGAACATCTTCAGCCTTACAAATGAGTCACATACATAGGCTTCAGTTGGCTTTAACGCATATTTTACCGTAACTATCCAAAGCACCTAATTTGTGTACCGTATTATTATTTGAAGCCGTCACATAGTGCTAAAGCAATCTGAGACTTTTGTTGCCTTGGACCTGTTGAAATCTTTCTACTTTATTATGGTATGCTACGCTAACCTATTGGGTTTATTAGCCACAACTACAACAATATGAGTCGGATAGTAAGTAGTAAAACAAAGTGTATCTAACTTTTGTTTTTTTATCAAGGCTTCTGTAGGAAACAGGACCAGCAGGAAGGTCGAAAATCTTGCTGTCATTCATTTGTTTTGTCTTCTCTAGATCTTCAAAAACAAGTACAAGGACCAGTTCTATCCTTACCTTCTTCCCAAGTCTATCTGCACTGCTGACTCGCTCTCATTCATGGTGCCCGGATCCAGCAAGGCCAAAGTGCAGGTATTTAAGCACCAAAGACCAAGTCACTACACATGATGGCTACACAGAAAACAAGCAAAGTATTTTAAGTATGGCTTAGTGTACACATGAAAGAGGGATTTCTGTGTCTAACTGGCCTTAAAGATGCCCTTCATCAGGACAACATCGTGGTTTGAAACCTTGAACTCTCATTTGAGGAAAGGATTATGTAAAATGATGTTGATATTATGTTGGGAATCTAGTGAAATGTATTTACTGTAAACAAACAAGACCATTGGCATTTTACTTTGTGTGACACCGAGTCAGAGCTAGCAGGAAATCAAGTGGATTTCTTTACAGTACAACAAAGAGACACTGTTCTGCCTTTTGAAGTGCAGCTTAAGTATTCAGAGCTTTTTTTTGCGATGGCAGATGGTGGAACAAGAGTAAAGCCTGTGGAAGAAAATCACTTCCAACATGTTTATCCTGTTCAGTAAAGCCAGAGAAAACAAATGCACTGCCAAAGACGGGGAGGGGGGGGGAGACAAGTGGAAGCGTTTCATTTTTTTAACGGGCTTCATGGGACATGTGGTCCAGGTCATGAGAACTGCCAGCGTTAGCAACACAACTGGCATGGCAGAGGCTGCCGTTCTCACTCTGTATTGACTGAGTGAGCGTTGGGTAACAATAGCATTTGCTGTGTGTACTTTCTTCTTCTACGGTGGGCAGTGGCCTGTAACCTTAACCCTTGCTCCCTATTATGCCGTAGCTTTCCTTTCAGGTTTAGTTAATCCCGTATTCAGGTTTCAGGGACTCAGTTCTCCCATTTTTTGTTCGAGCTGTATGTAAAGCAGAAGTTGATGCAAGGCACATCACAACTAGCTTAAATTACTACCAAAAGTGATAGCAGCAGTTTCAGGTTTCTGATTTGTTACACGTCTATGATACAGCTAAAGCTTTTAAAAGTACTTTTTTTAAATAAATAGCGTAATAATGCTAAATGCTAGTAATGCTAAAGTTCCTTGTTCTTCTCTAAAGTCTCGGGCTAAACCTGGATGTTACAGTTGATTTGGTAACAGGCCGTTATTATGATGTGAAAGACGTGTCTCATGGACTGACTCGTCTCTTCTTCAGGTGTTGCGCTCAGCCGACCGCTGGTCGACTGGAACCAATGAGAACTCGATCCTCAACGCCTACATCCACACCATCCAGAACAGCGAGCACTACATCTACATCGAGGTAATGCGGGAACAGACGAATCCGTATGTCTCTATCAATGCTTTCTAATGATTTGTTGATACTTTTTAAAATAATAGCATACATGGCACAAAAAAAAAGCTGTTACCGCAAATAGTTTTAGTAGCAACACTTAAGAGTGGGTTCTGTTTTGTATAGAAATGTATCTATTTGTATATAAAGATTGGCCTCTCTTTATTTCTGATGTTTCAGCATGTGATGCTTATTTACGTACATAACATTTGACTCTTTCATTTTTACGTGACACTGAGAGATTCTGTAGCCAATGTGTGTCTGATCATGAGTTCTCATGAGTCTGAATATAATCACGGCTCGGCCCTTTCCCTGCCAGCTACCTACCTGCCTTAGCCCTCACCTCATACCGAGCCACCATCTGCCTTTTCTCTGCCCACAGAACCAGTTCTTCATCAGCTGTGCCGATGATGGGAAGACCATCTATAATGGGATCGGTGATGCAATTGTGAATCGAATCTTGCGTGCACACAGGTCGGGTTTGATTGCACAAGACAGATTTACGTGGCGCTTCGTCTATTTTGCATACCCACGATCTCGAACCTTAAAGTTATAAAGCAGTTTTTCACGAAGCTCATTGTGACATTTAAACATGTTAAACAAAGCACATTTCAAAGAGTATAAACAATGATTACATTTCAGCATTTTCTCAACAAATCACAACATAGAATAGAAATAAGAGTGAAAGGAACAGTCCACTTGTAGTAATGTTTAAATGGTCCACTTGTTGACATTGTGTCTTACTGCAGAGAGCAGAAGAAGTACAGGGTGTTTGTGGTGGTTCCTTTGCTTCCTGGATTTGAGGGAGACATCAATTTGGGAGGTGGAAATGCCATCCAAGCTATTCTGCACTTCACTTACAGGTGAGAGCCTTTTCCTCCCGTTATCATTTATGTACAAAATGCAAAAGTTGAGGATTTGCTTCAAATTTAATTGGGATAATATTCCATTCTTTTAGCTTTTGTGTATTACACAAGTAAGAAGTAGCTGTTTCACCAGTTACTTTTTTAGTTATTTAATTAGTAGTTGTAGCACAAGGCTGGAGTTTCTGTCAACCAAAAGTGCAACTTGATTGATTGATATATTCCTGTCCTGTAATGTGAATGATTAATCTCCTAGGACCATGTGCCGAGGGGAGCACTCTATTCTCTCAAGACTTAAGGAAGGTTAGTTTTCTGTCACTTGTCTGCTCTCATTTCCACACAAAAATCCACCTGACATCACAAAATACCACCCGTTCTCTGACATGTTTCTTTCTTTTTCTTCGTGTTGCTCCTTTAAACTGAAGCTACTGGTACTAGGTATCTGCCCACCAGTTTCCATTTTCCTCCTTGACTTCTTCTTCTTTTCCATTTTAAGAGTCTATGTGAGTTTCCTAATACATTTCCATTGTTTTGCATTATCCTTTGTGATTAATGTGATTCTGGTTTGCCCCCCAGTTAAGGACCTGTGGACAGAGTACATCACACTCTGCGGTCTGAGAACACATTCCCAGCTCTCCCAGTCACTTGTCACAGAGCTCATCTATGTTCACAGCAAGACCATCATTGCTGATGACCGCTGCTATATCATTGGTACGTCACCATGCAAACTCATTCAAAGACAGTTTTATCATTTTGACCTTAAGTCACTATTGAGCTATGAAACTACAGTGTATTTTAATCCATGAGTTTTAGCTGTAGTTTAATAGCACTGTCAACACTTGTAGAATAACAACATTGCAAGTGGACAAATAGATGGACATTTATTTATAAAAATGAACAATAAAGACTTTAAATTAGGTGTACAAAGGAACACTTGCCCGGGGATATCAAGATCAAGTGTACAGTATGGACTACTCTGTCACTTTTAAAACCGTAAAGAATGGGGTGGCCTTTATAGTGAGGCATGCACAAGAAATGCAATGTATTTGTGACCAAATTAGCCATAGCCAGGACTTAAATCTTGAAAGCACTGTTTTTCTTTTCATGTTAAACCAGGTTGAGACTATTAAACATAAATCCAAATGCTTAAATCAGCGGTTTGTTTGCCAAGATTATTTTCTTCCACAGACTCTGTGATTAGTCATCTTTTAGTTCTGCACTCATAGACTTAATTTACAGATTATAAACCTGTAACATTCAAGTTCAAATCCATTTCTGAACAACAAATACACAGATTACACCGTACCGAACAAGAGAATCCTGGATTCATTGTGAAGAATATTTCCGATACGTTATTTCACTTTGAGAGTTGCTTCATGCGTTGAATATGGTTTGACGAGCCTCTGAAATGACAGATTGTTAATGCTTGTACTTTCCACTTGCTTTCCAGGATCAGCCAACATCAATGACCGCAGCATGCTGGGCAACAGAGATAGTGAGATGGCAGTGTTTGTGGAAGATGAAGATCGGGTCCTTTCCGTCATGGGAGGGCAGGAGTACCAGGCAGGACCCCTCACACTCGCTCTGCGTAAAGAGTGTTTCAGGTCAGGACGAGATATGCAACTCCTTCTGTTTATGCATGACCATGGACTGTTACTACCTCTAAGGGAGTGTATCACCTATCTGTCTGTCATGGAAGATATCAAGGCTAGCTTAGTTTGTTTTTATTGAGAAGGGTCGGCTACCAAATGGAATCTGGCAACAAGTGAGGAACCATCTATATTTTTTTGAAAATGATGTAATAATTTCCCTTATGATAAACCTAAATAGTTTAATTCTCACTTAAGAACTTTTAATTATATTGTGACATTATAAGAACGTTTTGGATGTTTGAATGCTCTGTGCTTGCTGAACGTTCGGCTGTTATTAATTAATTAATTAATTTATTTTCAGAGTTCTTGTTGGAGCTTCTTCAGACCCCAGTGTCAATGTTGACGATCCAATCAGCGATGAATTCTTCTTCTTGGGCTGGAATGCACCTGCTAAACTGAATGTCACCATATACGACAAGGTATAAATTATGTAAATGATGGTGGATCATAAATCATGATCTTTTTATTCAGGGTTAGATAGATGTAGTTTGTTTTCTTACCCCCCCCTTTGTTCTTTGTTGGCTGCTCTACAACAGGTCTTCAAATGCCTGCCCCACAACTCTGTCCACAACATGCGACAGCTGAAGGAACACGCCAGCGAGGAACGCCTCTGCGACACAGATCCTGAGCAGGCCAGAGAGGAGCTAAAGGCCGTCCGAGGGCTGCTGGTCCACTTCCCGCTGAAGTTTCTGTGCGAGGAGAACCTGCTGCCTCCACTGAACACTAAAGAAGGCATGGCTCCGGTGGGGCTGTGGACATAACCGCAGCTGAGCTCAGATCAGACCACTCCGTAACAGCTAAGGGGGCTGCTGCACCACATGCTCCCTGTAGTTTCTAATGTTTATCACAATAACCTGAAGTAGTTGGTGAGGAAAGACATCGCCTCAACACAGTTAACATGTTTTTATATTGTCTCTTTGACTGACGATGAGTTCAAACATAACCACTGAAATGTAGATTTTTTTTTATCATGATTTAGAACAGTAGCTTAACCTGAACTGGAGAGTTTGTTCGTGATGATCGCGTCTGCTGCATAACTTGCACTACAGTGCAATCTGAACTGCAGGGCTGGCGGTGGTGTTAGACACACATAAATGAATGTATGAGTCAGGAGAGGATTGTGAGGTTGTATTGGAAATCAAGCATTCTCACATGATCTGGGAACATAGTGTACATTTATTGGTGCAAGGTTTTTGGGTGGGTGTGTGTCTCTGTCTCTCTCTCTCTCTCCTTCTCTTTCTCTCTCTCTCTCTCGCACTCCCTCTCTCCCTCTGAGGCTTCACCTCTCACTGCAGTGCCAGCAAATCTGTCAGAACATTTGTGGTTGTTATGGTGACGGATATAAAGAGATGACTGCATGGTAGCTCAAACAAAAACTGGAGAGGGCAGAAAAGGGAGAGTACCGATAAGAGGGATAACTTACTACATCAGGATGTTGTTCCGAAAAAATAGACGGTAATATGTTGAAAGAGGACCGATCATGTCTGTGGGGGCAAAATCATTTAAATATTTTTGGATGAATGATCAATCAGGTGGGAAAACTGTTGGAGGGAAAGAAAAGGAGGACAAGATAATTGGGTTGCTAGGTTGATTTATCGCTAAATGTTGCTTCCTTTTTTTCTAAAGTCACCATGACAACCAAAGTGAATTATTATTACATCATTCTGTCAGCAGAACAGAACAAAACATTCCAGTATCCACTTCAGCTATTTCCATGCCGGCTCCTCAATTCCGTGTCCAGGTGCCATAAAATGTCTCTCATATCTACACTTTATTGATTTACATACACATTACATTTAGCCATTACACTGTAACTGAGTAGTGGCATAATGTGGCTTATATTCACGGTGCAATTCCCACGGAGCAACATCAAGTCTGAAATCACAAAGAGTTTTAGGTTTTGTTTCATATGGAATCACGGTAGTTATTCTCTCAGAACCTGCTAATTCTCTTGACTGAGCCATTAGCACTGAATGACTACTATTGAGCAAGTCTTGTACTGGATAAACATGTAGCATCCATATTGCATTGACTGATTTGGAAATATCATGTAATAACTTGTAGCAAAGCAGGACCTGGAACACAGTCTTGCCAAGTTTATCAGAAACTGCAAAGCTCCTGTATCATATCAAGATTTTAGAGAACAACCAGCAGCGAGGCAGACAAAAGGCAGGATGTGAGGCTTTTGAATGGGACTTTATCTTTTATACTCTTTCTGTGGTTTTCTCAAGTTATTTTTTTTAAAGAGATCTGTATGTTTATGGAGACTTCAAATATTGGATTGATGTGCATAGCATTACCATAATCCAGTTCATTATCCCAAAAAGTTTTTTTGCTGAACATACGACAGAGCCAGTGAAATGCACAGACTTCTTTGTCTGTACAGAACTTTTTGTCAACAACACTACCAAGGTGGTTACAGCGTACAAAAGTACTCTTGGAACATTAGACACGGGGTAAATTGGCACCTCTCCAGTACCAATCAACACTCCGCACTTGGTCCGTACTTGAACTTGCAACCCTCTGGTTCCCAGGCCTGGTCCCTACTGCTGCTCCAGAGCCAATGCATCAGTGAACCTGACATGACAGGTGTCACACATGAACTCTGCCTTGTCACTACATGAAGCACCTTTCACAGAGGACGACACTATGAGCTCTTGCACACTAGAAACAGAGTATTTGCTGTAACCTGTCTTTTACAGCACAAAATGGTTGCCTTGAGGAGTATACTTTGTTTAAAGATTCTACCGAAATGTCTGTGATATACTGAGAACCTTATACTGTTTTACCATGATTTTTGTTTTTATTGGACTAATAGCCAGCATTACCAGTACATTTTTATGAATAAACTACTAACAGAAACTAAACAAAAAAGTCACCATGTGAAAATCTTTGTGTGAAAACCTGCAGATCTTGGTTATTACCTTAGAGTTGCTGATGTATAGCCTACTAACACTGAGGGTTAGAGAGGTAATACAATACAATAAACAGTTATGAACAACCTCTACTTCAAGGTATGTTATTTTTCTTATTCCCTCAATAAACTTGTTTTCTTGAGTTTCAAAGTGACTTTTGAAAAAAAAAGTGTAATCAAAATGGCCATGGGTATCAAAAAATAGCCTTCCACAGCCAGAACTACTGATACCATCTAGAGACAGAGCGTGACATTTTTCAAGAAGAAAAAAACTATGTGGAGGGAAACAGTCTAATCCTAAAATTCAAGGATCTTTTGTCATTATGCAACACAGGGATACACAACAAAATGTAGTTGTAGCCCATTTTCAACACAACAAACACATGGCAAACAAAACAAAAACAGTAACACATTCCTGTCGTGCATTTTTTTTTTATTTGCATCACAAGGAATGTAAACAGCAGCAACAAACTGGTATCACTAGTACTTTAAATTCTATCCTTTGCAATCTGTTCATTCTTGGAACAAATAATGTATTTTAGTAGATCAATTTGAAGACTGAGTGTACATAGAAACTGAACATGTAAATGGGAACTATTTAACACAATAAACAAGTACATTTAATATATGAATGCTGAAATCTTCAACAAAGCACCATGCTAGATTGTTTTTTAACTCTTTGTGGACAGCTTTGGACTTGAATCATGCATTATTAAGTAGGCCTGTCTTAATGTAAAATAACTGTAGTCGGCATAAAGCTCTTAGGATGGCAGACATATCAGAGCAAAACAAAGAACAGGAAAGGGTCAATTAGTTACTAATAGCCACAGACACACTAGGAATGATACATTGCAGTGTGTTTTTTTAGTTATCCAGCAGAATTGTATTTTAATTTAACTTATTTTTGAGACGGAGTAGGTCATTGCAGGACATGTATGTCAGAGGGCGACCTCGGCTGTGCTGCTGGGAGCAGACAGATGCAGTTGCGTACCGCTGTAATTTTTGCAGGTAATTTGTCCCTGATGAAGCACCGTAGTCATCCAGAGCAAACACTTGAGGAACGTGCGCAGCCAATCGTCAGTACAACCCCGCAAGACTACAACAAGGCTGGGAGTGGGAGGGAGGACTCGGGAAGCAAAACATGGCGAAATAACAAGTTTAGCTGTCGCCGCTTTTGAAACTGCACCGTGTCTTTAGCGTTGGAGTATAACTACCAGTTCATACAAATTGGACGCGTGAGCACGAAGGCAACGCTTAACTTTAAAGAGTCGTTGGCCCCAATTTTCAAGTATTACGGCGGTGCCTCGCGAAAAAAAATTCAAAAAATAGTGCTCGTCTGCTTGCCTGCGCTTTTCCCCCGGAAGGTTGTGGCGGTGCTAGGCGCGACTGTCAACAGAGAAAATGGATGAAGAAGGAAAGTTTATTCTGGAAAAGACTATTTAGCCGACTAGCTTAGCTACGTTAGCTAGCCAGTTAACGTGCGGTTGATTGCACGCACCTGACTCGGTGTTCGGATGAACGTGCGCTCCGGGTCCAAACTGAGGAATATTTAAGTCGTGTTAACAAGTTTGACAACTGCAGTCGCGACGGATCGTTTTTCAAACGAGGCCATTATTTTCATTTTCCGCACTTTGTCTTTATATTTTGGGAGGACACACATTTGAGGCTAATATTGACAGCCTGACAGACGGTTCTGGTGCGGACGGACCCGGACGCCATCACATCAGACGTTGCGTCCCTCCTTAAAAAAACAACCATTGCGCTGTTGAGCCGTACATGTTGTTTTCTACTGGGAATGCTTCAGTGACACACCAGTCCTATCTGGTAGTTTAGACTCATCATTCTCTCACACATGACATTAGCTGGATGTTGTACAGCAGCAGAGACGTCTTGTCAAAATGAACGCAGCAAGGTGTTCAACAACAGTGGAGGTGCATCGCGTTGTTGGTAGAACGGTACCGATGGCCGGCTAACGGTGACGTTACCACTCTGTTGAAATCTCTTGTGTGAAGTTAAACTGTATTTTGATTATATATTGTAAGCAGGATTTCTGTTTAAAAAAACAACTGCGGATAACAGTGTAGCTCTCGTGAGCTAGCCAGCTGGGTGCGCCTGTATCTGCGATGTGTTCGCTAATCTAAGTGCTAACCGTGTTGTTCCGCAACAGTTTCTGCACATTGGACAGCCCGTTTTGCTGAATTTAATCCATAGATAACACCGGTCAAGATCGCTGTAGCAGCCACTTACAATCCCCCTCAGTACTTCTTGTCAAATATCTGGCTAACTTGCTAGCTAAGGCTCCAAGTTTTCTCCAGCTATGTCTGAAAACGCCCCCACACGAAGCCTGGACGACATAGACCTCGCCGCTCTGAGGGTGAGTATTTGTTGTTGTTAAGATACGTGTGCTGCACTTTATTCATGTAGAATGATGGCAGACAAACTCAGTGGATGTTATGTCATATGAACTGAAGTGTCGGTTTGCCTCCTGACACAACCAATTCAACACCCACGCGACAAAAGTTGAGGTGGAATAAACATCCCTTGGCCCTGCATTGCTTTAGGCAACTGAGCTGCTTCAGTGTCACAGATTCACATCAGAGATCAACGAATAAAGAAGCGAGTTTACAGCCTGGACAACTTTTAGTGATTAGTGCATTAATACAAAATAAATAACAAAAACATGAGAATGATGGCTGCTTCTGTTGCTTGTGCATTACCTGAAACTCTTTGTCGTTGTCATGTAGTTATTAGTTATTAGTCTGTTTTTTATAATGTATTTTTAACTAACATTACCTGTTCTAAACTCTTGAGATTGAGATGCACAAACACGATCTCTATTGTTTAACATATTGTTGTTTGGAGGTGTTTTTCCATATGGGGGTTTGACAGTCGTGATTCCAAGTTGAATGGGAAATCCTCTCTCCATTTCCTTGTGAATTTTGGATCTGGTCGTTCTGGTTTAGTTTCTCTTACAATACTAAAAGTTTTAGACTTTGTTCTTACTGATGTGGTATTAGCAGTGGTCCACCTTGAAGGCCTCAGTTTAACAGAAAAATCAATCAACCTTTTTTGACTACCCTCTTCTAACAATAGAACCACTTTACCAGACAAGAAATTAAATCAAATGAGATAAAAAGGGTCATCATTATTCTGATATGATGAAAAATCTTCTTTCCAAGGCTACAGTTTCTCAATTGAGACCACAGCTCTGATGCTCCCTTTTGATGCATCTCTCTATTTCAATGGGAAGTGTCAAAATCTATGATTGTGTTGCAGCAGTAAATCCCCCAAAGACAGACCCTTATTAGCATTATAAAGAAGCTTTTTTATGCATTCAGTCACTGCCTTTTTGAAAAGGTAGATCACAGCCCTGTCTCCCCACTTAGCTACAGGTTTGAAACAGAACAATAGCTTTCTTTTTCGTTATTATTTTATCTCTGTCTAGAATCAAAATGACCAACGGTTACTCAGAATGGGCATCTGGGTGACTTTCCTCTGGGTGTATTACTCCATGGAAAATAATCAGTGTTGAGGAATTCACATATTTATATTTACTTAACAGGAGATCAGGGGTAGTTTATCCGAATCTTGGCTTGCTTGGACCTCTGTTATCTTCTCCCTGACTTTAAATGAGGAGATTTTTCAAAATCCCTGCATATTGCTAGAGCTGACCCAGCTCTTTATAACATATCTGTATTCAATGGTTATATGAGAAGATCGGCAATATTATCCGAGTTTATTTTTTCATTTAAAATAAGATACAATCACTTCATTGAATTTGGGAATTATCAGTCTCAATAATATCTCTGTTCAGTTAGACCTGGTATGGTACAGTAAATTGAAGTCATGTTTGAATATGAAAGTTATTGTTTTTTGTTGGAAAGTGAAGTTACTGTCGGGTTTAAAGTGTTAATGAAATCCTTAAAATACCAAAAAAATACCAATATCTGCCTGGGCATCTACCACTAGAATTAATTGTGATTTGGGTTAGCTGACCATTTAGACTTAGAGGTGCCCTGTATAGTGTTCTTATAAACAAACAAAAGTGAGATGTTTACATTCAGTATCACTCACCAAAAGCCATCGTGTGTATCCTTGAGCTCCAACAAATGTGTTAAATGCATTTCCTCCCTCATAAAACATTTGTAGTCATTTTTTATAGTATTTTGAATCCTGCATTGTTTACTAGCTAACAGTCCTCTTCTTCCGTGCCTTTGTTGGGGCATGCTGCATGTCTCTGCCACCTGTTGATGAGTGGAATAGTGTGAAACCATTGGCAGGACTGTGGAGCACAACACCCTTGTGCGCGTGCATGTGCGTCCCTGTTCATGCGCATTAGGGACCCAGTCATAGAGAAACGGCTCCACAGTGCTACTAGAGGACAAAAACTCCACAGGGAACCTTTAAGTGGCTCAATCACAGAAGGACTCCAGCATTGGGCTACATAGCAACAGTCCACTGTACACGGGCAATAACAAATAATTTGAGCTGTAACACGTTTCAATGTCAGTAACGCTGGATAAGACACCTGCACAACTGTTTCAGCTACAGGTGGCATAGCAAGTTACACTTGTGGAACTAAGACAATTAAAGCGACATGGTCATACTCCAACAACCTGTTTTGTTCTTAATTTAAAACTATTGGAAAGTGATTTCTTTGCTGATTTTCAGTTTCAAACCGAAGCTTTGATAGTGTGATGAGATTATTGGATGCTGGTTAACCAGGAGTACCAGCCCTCTGGAAATGAAACTCATGACAAATTTAGTCTTGTGATTTTTTTTATTTTGGTGCAGTGGAACAGTCCATGTTTGCTATCCTTGGCATAAATAAGCGTACATGATGGTGATACAAATCACTCCTTTTAATATGAAGCTTTATCGTGAACACCAGTAAAAGTCACATCAGAGATTCAATTTAATCAACTTAACTTAATTAACTTTTCCTTCGTGTCCATTACTCCCCAAATTTAAGTATCAGGAAGCCAATTAAAAACATTTGAGGTCAACTATAAAGTTGTTCACTAATGATATTCAGGGAATGCAAGTGTTTGACTATTGATGCAGCTGTGTATCCACAGAAAGGGCAGACTTCCTCTGTCTGCTAAGTTGACACCCCTGCAGGAAATGTGTGGTCAACTTCCCAATGGACCGTTATCAGTGTCGTTTAAAGTTTATACCCTGTTGAACTTTGATGGGAATGCATTGCATTATTCCCTGAGGTTAATCAATACATTACGTTTACACATTAATAAGACGGCATTATATCCATAAGAACTACCAGAGCTGCCATTTGTATCATTTATTAAGCAGGCTGACTGCAGGTTTCTCCTCCAGTTACCCCATGGTTTTACTGCTTCCTTGCCGTTTTAGCAATCCTTGCGATGTGTTTGACTGTGTGTGCTGGTGGTGCTAATCCTTGAACATAACTGTACCCTTCCCCTTCTATCACTTCGTTCCTCTCATCCCACTCTCGTGGGCGAAGCTACCGCCTCTGCCTTGCCACCCACTCATTATTCTCTTCCATATCATCACTTTGTTGCCTCCTGCTTTACGTTACAGTTCCCCCTCTTTAGTGTTAGAACACGCTTCAAAATATGGTATCTTTGTCATATGGGTTGTGTGTGCATTTGCATCAAATGTGTGGTCACTTCCCAGTTTTACTGCCAAATCTTTCATAAGTATACGTGCTATTTTCTTCCCATAAATGTTTCTTGTCTCAAAGGAATTTTCCCCCTCCTTGTTGAAGGCAGAACACCCATCATTGGAAACAGATGAAAGCAGGATAGGTCATGCTGTACATTCTAAACCCAAAGCAGCAGTCTAACCACCCACACATCTTCTTAAAGCCATATTGAAATTGCTTGAAAGGGGAACTGATTGTCATATTCCCTTGTGTCTTGGGGGAGGGGTTGCGTAATTAAGTCAAAGCACCCCTGGTGTCGGTAGAATGTGTGTTCACTCTATTGAAACTTAAAACGAACAAATCGGGAAAAGGCCAGATGGATGTCCATGTCAAATCCATATCTAATCTAATATCAATATGTAGTGTATCTGCTCGTCTGTTTCCTCCGTGTTGTGGGCGGGCGGTGAGTGTGTGTGTGTGTGTGTGTGTGTGTGTGTGTGTGTGTGTGTGTGTGTGTGTGTGTGTGTGTGTGTGTGTGTGTGTGTGTGTGTGTGGGTGGCTAGGAAGATTGAGTTCAGATGATTTGTATGGTAATGTTGGATTAAAATTGGCTTTAGTGTATACAAAGTAGAAACCATTGGGGTTGTTTGTATGTACGAGTCTTTGTGCTTTTGTTTGTGTGTTTATATGACGTGTTGTTGATGGAGTCAATAGATCTACTGCTACACTTTAACTGATGTACACATTATATTAAAGATTCTTGATTGTTCTGGCAAAAGATTGAAATTACTTTTAATTTAAAACATTTTTGTTTTGTATTCAGACTTCCAACATTATTGAAGCCAGATGGCAGGAGTTACTAGAACAGGTGCAGTTTAGTATGAATTTAGTATCTAAGCGTGACTTTTAACTGAGACACATGAGTGTAACAGCATGAAATACGACCTCCACTTAGGGCCGGCATTGAAGTGTAGATGTGTAGGATTCAAAGAAGAACAAAGCGAGCATCAGCTGCTTAGAACAAAAAATAGATATGGTTTGCTTCGAGTGTAGCCGTTTTTAATTTAGCAAAAATAAAAAGCAAAACAAAAAGCAGTTTATTTTATTGAAATGCTGTTTTTATTTGGAGCGGTTTGTATTTTGATGGTGTATCTGACTCTGCTCTGTCTGTATGTTGTACGACTCATGAATCTGACCGTGTCTCCCGTAGGATCCAGCAGGGATCTTTGAGCTGGTCGAGGTCGTCGGCAATGGGACCTATGGGCAGGTGTACAAGGTGAGACATGATGCCTAAATTATACCTCAATGATGTCGTGCATTAAGTTTTCACCTGTGCGATGAGTTGCTATAAAACTGGGCTCCAAAGACCACTCTAGTGCCTGCTCTGTGTTAAATGTTTTTTGCATTAATTACTCAGATTACAGTAGATTTAGCTAACTGCTATGTAAGTACATTTTTCAGCTATCGGCCTGAAAAGTTCAAACTAACTGTGACAGAAAGATAACAGACACTGGAGAAGAAAATGTAAAATAAGAACGGTGAAGTGGTGTGATGAAGCAATTATTCACACTTGATGGGGTGAAATTCAAAGAGTTCATTTTAAACTTTACTGACCACTGTTGTGATGAACTTGTCAGGGCCGTCACGTGAAGACGGGCCAGCTGGCTGCCATCAAGGTGATGGATGTCACGGAGGAGGAAGAAGAGGAGATCAAAGCTGAAATCAACATGCTCAAAAAATACAGCCACCACCGCAACATAGCCACGTACTACGGTGCCTTTGTCAAGAAGAGTCCACCCGGACATGATGACCAACTTTGGGTCGGTCTCCCCTTTTACCTGGCCTGATCATTTTATAGCAGAATGCCTCGATGATTGTGCTCACTACGTCTGCATTTGTCTGTATGTAGCTGGTGATGGAGTTCTGTGGGGCGGGATCAGTGACCGACCTGGTGAAGAACACTAAGGGCAGCTCTCTAAAGGAGGACTGGATCGCTTACATCTGCAGAGAAATCCTAAGGGTGAGAAATGGCCTTCTCACCAGTCAAAACAAGTCTGCGGCAGAGGTCACTCCTTACTGATCCATTTTGACTTCTTTGTCTGTGCGCAGGGCCTTTCTCATCTCCACGCCCACAAAGTCATCCACAGGGACATCAAGGGCCAGAACGTGCTGCTAACGGAGAACGCAGAGGTCAAACTTGGTACGTTGAATGCTTGTAGGTTTTGGGTAAAAGAGCAACAGTAGGTATCTGCTACCCGGCATCGTCTCACATCCTTTTTCCTCTGATCGCTCTGTCCACATTCAGTTGATTTCGGGGTGAGTGCTCAGTTGGACAGGACTGTCGGGCGTAGGAACACCTTCATCGGCACACCGTACTGGATGGCACCTGAGGTTATTGCCTGCGACGAGAACCCCGACTCCACCTATGACTACAGGGTAACGGAAGCACTGTGTTTGTGTCCGCACTATGCTGCGGGAGCATACGAAAAGGTAGACACTGACCTGGTCCCTTGTGTATTTTGCAGAGTGATATCTGGTCCTTGGGGATCACAGCCATTGAGATGGCAGAGGGAGCTCCTCGTAAGTGTATACACTCCTTTGAACCTGTTCTTGTTTGAAACATGCATTTCTATGAACCCAGCAACGGACCGTTTCTCATCGCCAGAGAAGACCTCATGAATGAGTCCGTCTTGCATGTGCGGCCTTGTTGTCTGAGTCTTCAGATGGGCAGCTGACTCGCTGTAATCAAGGTAGTGTAGTCGTGAGCTGGCAGTTGGCCTGTGGAGGCTGATTGCTCAGATCTCTCTGGTCTGCTAAGCGGGGCGATATGTCTGTCTAGAGATTTAGTGTCAAACCTGACTAAGAAGAAAAGAAGATCTCACTAAAGAGTAGCAGCTGAAATGTTTGTGAAATGAATCACAACTGTGGTGAACTTACAATGATGATGTTCTGAGAGCCTTTTGTTCACTTCACTGATGAGAACTACAGAGCTCTTGTAGACCATGCTGCTGCTGCTGCCAATGAAATAAGACGTACGGGACAACTGTGAAGCTGATGTACCTTTTTAAATTATGCAGTGTGTAATTACTCACTCCATCAGTTTCATTACTGAAGTATGTATTCCACTTACAAAGTCGCAATATTCCTTGTTTTTTGATTAGATCTCTTTTAGGTTTTACGGCTGAAACCATTTTTTTAAATTACATTTTGATTAGTTGGTCGACAGACAATAATGGAAGACAGTTTTATGAATTAGTTAATTTCTCTGTTAAATCATAAACACTTGGATAAGATAGATAGATATTTTGATTTGATTGGTTGATTAATAATTGATTGATATCATTATTGCAACCCTAGTCGTTACATAATGACTATGATAAACACCAGATGTATTGAACCTTTCTAACTGGTTTTTATTGAGTTATATAGTTAAAGCAGTAGTTCAATTTAGTTTGAGGTCAAATAATTCAATAGAACATCTGTATTGATGTGTGACGGGTGAACTACGGTCAATTCATCGACGGCCTTGTAAAGACAGGACTGACAAATGCTCTCTGTGGTATCCGTCGCTGTTTCATTGAGATGCATCATTGTTCTACTTCCAGTAATGTATTCATTAGCCTTACAGGGTTACTGGCTTTCTGTTTATTTTTGAACATGTGAATTATTGAGCATCTTTTCACAGAGATTTTTTCACACGTATAAGAAAACACGGGGCTGTCAGTATGGTGAATAACAGGTAATCATTTAAAAACAGTCTGAAGACTATCTGTTCAATTGATCAGCTAAAAGCAGAAACAACCCGATCAGTTCACTCCAGGTGTTTAATAAAACACTAAATGGCATCAATCACACTGACAGGATGTTGACAAAACTGCCAACATCCTGTCAGTGGGTGATCCATTCCTTCTTAAATGAAAATAAATCATGCGAGTCTACTGAATAAATACTAATGCCTTATACATTATGGCTGTGTATGATACAAGGTAAACATGCATGTTCTATGACGCACACACACACAAACGGTAGCTGTGATCCTTTTGTTCCCTTAAAATACTGAAATAAAATGTTCTTCCTGCCTTCGGCTCTCTGTCACGTTGCATTCGTCCAAAAGACTGCCGTATGAAAGCCTATTTACTGTGAAACTGTAAAGCTAACCAGTCAGGTTTAGCTACCTACCTACGCTGGGAACACAATGACTCACAGTTCTTGCTCTTACATTCAATGTAACAATAAGCCTGAGGCACCAGGACAGATTGGATAACCGCAGCTGTAACCATGTTTGAGGATACAAAGACTGTGTAATGGTGGCGAGTATTTTATAGAAACCACCAGGTGTGGGAGTATATGATACTCTGTCTTACATTTGATTTATTCTGAATTTGATTTATTCTGTTACTTTTTCCTTCCGTTTTATTGTAGGTCTCAGCTTTGGTAGGGGGATTTGATAATATCTACCAACTCACCATCTTCTTTTGTTTCTGCAGCCTTGTGTGACATGCACCCGATGAGAGCCCTCTTCCTCATTCCCAGGAATCCCCCCCCAAAACTTAAATCCAAAAAATGGTGAGTTATCAACCATCCTGTTGTGTTACTTACATATATCGTATCCTAGACACCTAGCAGGCTCCCCTCATATGATTTCAAATGTGCATTAAGTCTCAAAACCTTATGTTTCCAAAGACAAAAACCCAAGACTAAACGTGATGGCAGGAGAGCACAGTTATGTGCACTGCAGTAACGTTGTTGCTTTGTTTACTTGATGTTTGAGAAAGCAGGTCACTGCAGAGCAACAATAACCAGGTTGAAGGGATAGTTTAGAATATTTGAAGTAGAGTTGCATGAGGTACTTATTAATAGACGGTGTATTACCTACAATAGATGACGATTGGTACGCCCCCAGTTCGGAGAAACAGACAGGAGTAGCAGCACGGGAGCAAAGTACTGCTGTGGACGGGGGCAGCAGCAAAACGTATTTTAGCCACAGAACAAAAGGCCCACCTCAAGAAATCAATGGCAGTTTAAATACACGCTATTAGAATACTTTCACAGTTTTACCTGGCCAGCCCTCTTCAACTGGGAACTGAAGTTATATCCACCTATGCTCTCTTGAACCCCTTTGACAAAAACAGTAATTGTACCTGCTGAACACGGGAGTTGGTGGTCTACCTCTGCCTCGATTGGTTAGTTTGTTTGTGTTAATTAAGAGTTTTAAAGGGTTAGTTCAGATTCACCAAAGTCTCACAATAACACAAACAAACTAACTGATAGAGGCAGCGGAAGACCAGCAAACTCCTGTGTTCTTCAAGGTAAAATGTTTTTCTAAAGGAGTCTTGTGACGTTGAAGAGAGCATAGATAACGGCTTCAGTTCCCCGTTGGAAAGCGCTGTCTGACTAGGTGAAGCCAAACTATCCCTTTAGTGCATATAAACACACTTAACAGGAACGGCACTGAATGGAACGAATGCTGCCTTTACAGGAAGTGATTACAGGAACATCTCTGATTTCTCAAAGCAGATGTTGTGCTTCAAGTTACTTTGGGTGCATTTGTCCCTCTATTAGGGAAAGACATTTAGGATAGCCGTCCCTCACTCAGATTTCAAAGTGTGAGCGGTCAAGTCCTTTATCCCGGAGACAAATATGATCGTGAGCCAGATGAGAAGCTGAAGGCTTTTAAACGTATTTGCCGTGTCCTTTTTCCTACCCTGCTCCTATTAATCTTCATGCTGCTCGTTAATGGACCCACTTAGTGGAGTTTATGGTCCCACTGCATTCAGAATGGAATGTTGCTTTCACATTGCTTTTTTTTAAAATTCCAATCATAAAGAAGCCGTCGGTCAATATGGTGTGACCCAGATGAACAATTAGGCAAATATAAAAAACAGAAGTAAGGGATGGACTCAGTAACTCTTGGTTGCTGTGTTTGAACATTATTAACCCCCTACAGGTAGTGTGTTTTGCATAGAGTTGTGCAGTGATCATGTTGTACTGTTCACTCTGTTTACTGGTAAATTGCAGCTACTAGCTCTCCTGCCAATCAAATACTGTACATTCTGTAAAGACATTACAGAATGAAATGGGTCAGTGCATTATGTTAATAATTTTTTTTCCAGTGACACACAAGACTGCAAGCATTCCTAGAACTGTCACATACATGACTCTTCCCCAGAAAACGCCAGACATGTTAAAATGGCTAAAGATGGACCGTGTCCCACTTGCATCTCTCTTCTGCCCAGCTGCCAACTGTTCCGTTGCTCCCTGCCCTCCCACTCTCCCTCACTAGTCCTCCTCTCACCTCCCCGTTCCTCCCAGGTCCAAGAAATTCATTGACTTCATAGAGGGCTGTCTGGTGAAGACGTATACCAGCCGACCATCCACAGAGCAGCTTCTCAAGCACTCCTTCATCCGGGACCAGCCCACTGAGCGCCAGGTCCGAATTCAGCTCAAAGACCATATCGACCGCACGCGCAAGAAAAGGGGAGAAAAGGGTGAGCAAATGAGATGGAAAGAGCCTAAATGGGTGTAACCCAGAGAACCCTGTCTCTTCATGCACCGTGACTTACTATACGTTACAGTATACTGTAGATTATCCCACCATCTTTTTCACGTAATTCACTTCTCTTGATGCTAATTTTCATTACAGAAGAAACAGAGTACGAGTACAGTGGTAGTGATGAAGAGGATGAAAATCGCGGAGATGACCGAGAGTCGAGGTATTTTCACTTTCTTCACTGCGTTAATCAATATATTCTCTGTCCAAGTGACTTGTGTTCTCCGTGTGAACGATTGTCCCCAAAAGCCTCGCCCTCATTTTATTTATTTATTCTTTAATTTTGGCCATCAGTTCCATCCTCAACGTGCCCGGTGAGTCCACCCTGAGGCGGGACTTCCAGCGTCTGCAGCAGGAGAACAAAGAGCGCTCGGAGGCTCACAAGAGGCAGCAGGCCCAGCTGGCTGCTCAGCGTCGGGATCCTGAGGAGCACAAGAGGCAACTGTTGCACGACCGACAGAAACGCATCGAGGAGCAGAAGGAACAGCGTCGCCGACTCGAAGAGGTAATAATCAACTTTTAGTGGAGTAGTATTATGAGAAATACGCTTATTAGCTTTCTTTTCAAGAGTTGGATGAGAAGAATAGTACTACTCTCATATCTGCATGCTAAACATGAATGTAGAGCAAGGAGGCGTTTATCGTAGCTTAGCGTAGAGACAGGAAGCAGTTGGACAACTAGCCTGACTCTACAAAGTCCAGAAATACTCCACTCAACACCTCTAAAATGTGTGCTGTAACTATTTCCTGGGAACCTCCATGTTCAAAGAACAATAGTTAGAGCACATAACTCTCTAAAAGTACATCTTGATATGTTTACACCTTTTTTCGTGGCTCTAGCTTTATACTTAACACAGAGACTAGTATCAATCTCTTCATGCAACCTTGGCAAGAAAGCAAATAAACTTATTTCCCAAAGCGTCAAACTGCTCCTTTTTAAAGAAAACAAAGATATTTTTCTCGCCTTTTTCAACAACACTTAACATTCTAATATCGTCCAAGGTTTCTGTAATGCACCCAATGCTGAGATATTGGTACCTGCAAAATACAATTCTGCATAAACTCAGCATTAGTGATGAAAAGCACATCACTAGAAAGGATTGGAAAGTTCCCTCACAGTGCATTAAGCGACATGATGCTCAATTTACAAAACGTAGATGTGTTTCAGAGACCTTGCTGTAATGTAGGTTGAGAATCAGCAATTCATCTTTTGAAGTGAATTTACCTCCTGTGCATAAATCATCTCCCAACTTCAGAGAATGAAAACGCATTCATTGGGCGTCTCTAGTTTAAACGTTCACAGTAAAGTCAGATACTCATCCCAGATCATCACAACTGACGTGCCTCTTATCCTCGTGGTCTTCCTCTTTCTTGTATGCTGCTGGTTCTGATTCATTCTGACACATTTATAAGTACGAACAGATCAGATTTTGTCGGGGATAGAAATAAAATGGTGTCTTTGGCCTTATTTCGACTGTCACCCTTGTTTTATAATTAAATATAATCTTGCACATTTTACCAGAGGCTCATGATACTAATACATTATGCAACAGGCGGAACATTTTTAATTCAAAGCAAAACTGTACTGAGCAACAAGAGTATAATGTTCCTTGTCTGCTCTTGTTCTTCATCCACTTAACTACTTGCTGTTGCCCTTTTATTTGCCCGTTTACTGTTCGTTTTTATTATGTATGTGGTTTGCTATTGGTTGCTTTAGTCGTAAGTACATAGCAGTTTTAATCTGCCTTCTATTATCGGCCTACTAAACTTTTGTTATGCAATAAACTTAATGTATATCAATCCATGGACATAAGTAATCAAATATAAAACAACATAAAAGAATAACAAAGTTAGAATAGCTTATACTTAGAAATGTAGAAATGAGGCCTAAATGAAAAAGACACCAGGACCACTAAAACCTATCCATCCATCATTTATTTTATTTATTTATTTTATTCCCCTCACCAACTTAAAGCCCCCATAACTTAATAACTAGTTGGACTGAACAAAATCTCCGCTCACCTTAACTTGCAACGGTACCTTTTCAACATGTTGTTTGTTGGCTAACATTCACAGTTGAATAAATAGGTAAACAGTGGGGAATAGAGTGAGATTACTTCAAGTGAAGGAAAACCCACCTCTTTGCAACACGGGTATGAATTATTAATTCTGCAAACATTCGCCCAAAGTGAGATGATTTTGTAGCCTAGAGTGAGATGTTTTGTGAGTATGAAGTTTGTGCAGAAAAGGTCTAAATCAACTACCGTTTCACAGATTTTACACGACATGTTTGTTTGTAAATGCAGTTAAGTGTTTGCACACTACTAAATTAAACAATACGAATTCCTCCTGACTCTGTTGATGAAACTCCTTGTAGCTCGAGGATTATTTGGATGTTGTAGCGGTTTGATTTACACTTGTAATGTTGTCAATATTTCACATCCCCTGAATGCGTCATCATGTTATCTTCTCTGTCCAGAAGGCAGCTGAACTTGCTTTGAATTTTTTTTTATCTGACATCGAGTGGACAAAAAAGTGTTGTCATAGTGACGAAGTGTCTCGGTGTGGATATCTCTCTGACAGTCTTCAGCCATCAGCACTTATCAGCAATCAGTTCATGGTTTGGCTGGTTAAGTCGGGTCATCGTGGTCTTTTTATGCATCATGTTACTACACGCATTAAACACGTATAGGAAACTTTACACACATGGCACTCTGTGATTTTTGTGTTGGTTTGTAATTTGTTATTGATCGACATAAAGGACTTGGGAGCAAATAGAGATGCGGATATGAAGGACAACAGAATGAAATAAAGAGTTCGTTTATGCTGTGATTTAATTGTCACGGTTGATGAACATTTTATGCTTGTAGCGTATATTTAAGTCGAGGTTTTGTACAGAGATAACTGCTGCTGCTGTGAAATGTCTGAGGAGTTCTGTGGGATTATAATGAGGCACACTTTTTACACCGATACTGAAAATGTTGTGCAGTATTGGTAAGTGTTTCACTGCAGTATAAATGAACTCCCCTGATATACCACCACCTCCTCGTCTATCTTCTCTGGCTCCTCAACAACAACTGAGTGGACAAGAGCTTTGTGTGCTGTGTGTCATTTCAGCACAAAGAACAAGCCCTGTTGTTTCAATGTCCCTTTACAGAAAGATGAAGACCGCTCCCTGCCAAAAGTGAATAACTGTCAATTTGAGTTTGATTCAAAGCAGCAAACTCTGATGATTAGGATGCAATGTGTGTGTGTGTGTGTGTGTGTGTGTGTGTGTGTGTTTTGTTTGAATGACTCAGCCTCTGTTCTCTGCCCTGCATCCCCACTCCATTTTATTTCTTTTTTTTTCCAGCTTTTTGCACAAAAGAACAAGGGAGAGTTTGCTTATAAGCAGGCTATCCATTATAAATGCCCCTGTGCAAACACAGCCTGTATGCTCATTTCTCTTTTCTTTTTTTTCCTGTCGCCCTTCTCTCCCAGCAACAGAGAAAGGAGCGAGACATGGTGAGGCAGCAAGATAAAGGTCCCCACCGGAGGCTCGACGATATGAGACGGGAGGAAGATAGAAGGTTGGCTGAGAGGGAGCAGGTAACCAACCGCGGGAGATGTGGGGCTACAATCGGCCAATCACTGTCATGTGTGGGCGTGTCCACCGGCAACACAGTGCCAGTTGCTCTGGTGGTGAAATTCCACGAGTAGGTTGCCATAGCAGCAAGGGTCTAAATTAGTGTATTTATTCAGAGATGAGTTTTCTGTGGGTGAGCGCTCTGCGTCTCTTGTGCTCCGTTTCCAGTCTACCCCTCAGTAACACAAGAGTCTGGCAACACGGCATCATCACCCTGTGCTCCCAAATACTCAATGTATGCCACAAAACGACCACAATGTACCGCTAAATATTTAAACCTTCTCAACGCAGTGATTTATGACGAGCTCTATGTAGTGCTAAACAGTGATGTCATGTTTCAGTGGTAACTTGTATTTGTCTCTTATAACTTCTAAATGAGGACGGTGCATGTTTTTGCCGCTAAAATGCATCTAAAGAATTGTTATCAGTGCGACGCACGGTGTCTGTTGTTTACTGGAATGCTATTACGTAACTGTTCTGTGCCTCTTATCTTTCTGTGTCCTGTCTTTTCTCTTTTCCCGCCTTTTAATGCCTGTCATCCCTGCCTCCTTACCTTTCCTCAGGAGTTTATCAGACATAAGTTAGAAGAAGAGCAGCGGCAGTTAGAAATCCTTCAGCAGCAGTTGCTTCAGGAGCAAGCACTGCTTATGGTAACTAGTCCTCACTACTCCTTTATCATGTCTTGTTTTGACTGCAGAGGTTTCCATGTCCTCTCGGTTACAATAGATCATTAGTGACGGACATTTATTGATCAGCACAGAAAAAAAACAAAACATTGTGTGTCCTCACAACAATATGGCTTGTTTTCTTATTTTGCCAAATCACATATCACAAAACTGCCTCAGGGGGCTTTATAATTGGTACAGCATATGCCACCCTCTATCCTTACAGCCTCCATTCTGATAAGGAAAACCAGTGCTGCAGTGTTTTGTCAAAACAAACACTGCAGTGTTACATGTCTGCTTGTGTTTGAGGTAGATGCTGTTAGGTTGAGTAAAAGGCAGACGATACTGCGTGTCTTGTAAAGGCATGCGCTGACCTAGATCTTTGAGGGCCGTTTTGGGCAGATTTTCCAGAGTTTATTGACTCTTGCTTACAGTGAAAGGAAGATTTGCCACACTCCTAACATCTTTGCTTTAGCTAGCTCCTGTGAAGCATACGAGTAGCTGTCATTTAGATTGAGCTGTAGTGTCGGCTCCTTGTTCCTTTTTTTTTTTGGAGGGAGAAAGAACCGAATCCTCACTACTGTATTTATGAGGCAATTGGGATAGTTTTCCACATTTTCCTCCTACGTTCTACATACACACGGGAATTATGGGTCTGTGCATCTTCATAAAGCACAGGGTCAGCCACAGGACAGTGGCCCTGAAGTGGGAGCACACCCATAGGAACAGTGCTGTAATGCTGTGAGGCAATTTTGGTGTTCAGTCAGCATTTTAGGATAACATGACATGCACTGGCCACCAAAAAAAAAAACTTTTGCATACACCAACATTACAACAGTGCCTGTAATCAACTCTATTCCTCTCCTGATATTTGAATCAGCTGTGATAATGCAAACTTAACGTTTCCTGCAGCGGATTCATAGTAATAGTCTTTCCATAGTGCCTTTCATTAGATGTAATGGAGAAAGTAACGGGCAAAATGTGAATCAAATAGGACTAACTCACCTCTGACAATGTAATGAAATCAAACAAAAGGCACAAATGGAGAAGTACAGCTGGGCGGCTTTGATGGGCTCTGAAGTCGGAAACAATTAATTGCTGAACGCTTGATGAAAGGGCTTCCAAATCTATATTCATACCTTTTCTGCTGCTATTTTTTGTTCGGGAATACCATTCAAGACAATTAGGCGAACATTAAATGATCACAACAGAACATTAGGTCCTGTCTTTTGCTTTATTGAGCTGTGCTCCATATTATCCTTCAGGAAGGAAGATTAGCATTCTGTGATCTTCGATATAAATGCGTATAATGAGAATCAAAACAGTTTTGGAGGTGTGGAAGATTCCCCCTTTAAAAAAAGAAGAATATATATCCATGTTAAATATGTGTGTTGGGGTGGCAGCAGGCTAGATGTCCCTCTGAGAGACGTGCTGTAATCCCTCCATTATGTCCTCGGCCTATTCAAACGTATCCTCCCACGTAGGGAAGCACCTGGGTGAGGCATTCTCACCAGGTGCCAGGCTGGGTTCTCTCACTGTGCAGGAACACCACATTGGTTTCTGAGAGGACTTTGGTTTGTTTGCGTCCACAGTCTGGTGCTTTCACTCACCACCCACAACATGTATGTGAGCGTTATAGTGTAGGCTGACTTGTAGATCTAATGCGTTGCTGTGTGGCCCATAGTGATTTGCACTTAAGAACAACAGCAAAGATTTTAGCTTTATTACAAAGTTAATTTTGACTCTGTGTGCCTGAAGTTGTTTCTCAAATGTAACTTCATGTGAGACATTTCCTGCTTGAGAATGGAAATCTAATCTCTGCTGTTATAAGAAGCAATGTGCTTGTTTCGTTATGTATGCCGTGGCCATCAAAAGGCGAGGAGACCTGTGCCTACAACTCACAGTGTAAAAGTGAGTCAGTTGACTTATTGGTTTTTGATTGTCAGTTTAATATACAGCACAAAAAGGTTTTGCTAAAAAATATTCTTTTGCTGTGCGTTTTTGTTTTTTACGACCTGCCTGACCTGTTATTCGTGTCAAGTCTGAGGCAAGCAATGACTTGACTGCAGTGTGTTTTTTTTGTTGTTTTGTCATCCCAGGAGTATAAGCGCAAGCAGCTAGAGGAACAGCGTCAGTCAGAGCGACTGCAGAGGCAGCTGCAGCAGGAGCATGCCTACCTGGTGTCTCTGCAACAACAGCAGCAAGAAAAGAAGCCCCAGCTCTACCACTACAACAAAAACCTGGAGCCCAACAACAAACCTACTTGGGCCCGTGAGGTAGCAATGTTACCTACGTTTGAAGCGTTGAACGCCACAGTCAAACTGCTGTACACTGGCCTGCAATGTGCATCCTCCTCTCATTGTCATCCTTATCTCAGGTGGAGGAGCGAAGTAAGCTCAACAGACAGGGCTCACCCAAGATCTGCACCACTGTCTCCGACAATGCCCTCCAGTCTCGCTCTGACTCAATCAGCCAGTCGGGAATGGTCCAGTCTTCTCAGACCCCACCAATGCAGAGGCCTGTTGAACCCCAAGGGGGGCAGGGAAAGGTGGGTGTAAAATTCAGTTGATTAAATCAACACAAGATACAACTGCTTATGCCTTTCTGCCCTTAATTCTTTAGCTGCTTTATCCTTCATTGTCTCTGCTACCTTATTTATGCCTTTTTTCCCCTTCTTTACCCCCTCCTTTCCTTCTCCACACATCTGTGATCACTTTGTCCCTACATGTTAAACAAATCTCCTTGGAATACAAACGCAACCTTGCATTCTCCTCCACCTCGGCCTGCTTCTCCGACTGTCTTGTCCTCTCTTTCTTCCACTTTGCTGCTCCTCCCTCCCGGTGTGCTGCTGCTGCTGCTCCTCCTGTCCTCCGCAGTTCCAGATGGCTCACTTGGTTCCACTGAAGCCTTATGCCGCCCCTGTCCCTCGTTCCCAGTCCCTCTGTGACCAGCCCACTAAGACCATGTCCGCATTCCCCACCCAGGATCCCTCCCTTACCCCCTCACCCCGTCCCATCCACTCTAGAGAGCTGGTGCGACAAAACTCTGACCCGACTTCTGAAACCCCGGCACCACAGGCGCACCAAATGGGAGAGGATCGCGGCCCCTGGATCCGCCTGCCAGATGTGGAACTCCCACCCAAGGTGAGATCTTGTGGCTGCTTTTGACTCTGCAGTCGTAACCCCAGTTTGCAAAAGACTCCCATATTGACACACACACAGTATGTTTGCCAGACTACAGTTAGTAAACTCACTTTGAAAAGTCTGTTTTAAAAGGAATAAATAAGTAAGATTTATTTATAAAGTGCTTTTCACAGACATTAGTCACAAAGTGCTTAACAGGAGTAGAATTACAAGCATAAATAACACAAAGTGACCATATAAGGGCCAAAAGACTCAAAAAACAGAAAGTACACAATTAAAACATGGCTTAAAAGCAGGTCTAGGACATGATACTCAGTTTCTCTCACACAGTAGCTGGTGGATCCAACAGGTTTTCCATTCACTGCTTTGACGTGCATTTAGAAGTGGTTAAAATTCCACCCTGTGCTTTCATTTCGGGGGGGGGGGAGGACTCTTTTTGTCAGAACAGTGTTAAATGTAAGACTGTGATGTTTCCGTCCTCAGATTCCACAAAGGACAGCGTCTATTGCCACAGCTCTCAACACCAACCTGACCTCTGGCATACGGCATCCAGTGCGAGCCAGGTACGAAAGACAGCCGAATGATTTATCAGATGCTTCCAGAAATGAGTGCCTGCTAAATGATGGTAGATGGACTTCAGATAACTCATTTGTATCCTCACTGCAGCAATCCAGATCTCAGTCGCAATGATCGCTGGGAGAGGGGAGACAGTATGAGCATCATATGCAATCTTCCCCAGACTGGCTCTCTAGAGAGGCATCGCATCCTCAGTGAGTCCCCCCCCGTCCCCGTCCCCCCCAATGCTATTTCTCTGCACACTGTCTTTACAGTAAGTCTGATTTCAGAATTTTAACTCTGCAACCTTGTTATTTGCAGGTTCCTCAAAAATGGATTCGCCCATGCTCTCCCATGATAGCCGTCATAAGCCAGGGGAGTCTCGCACCTCCTCCCGCCCTGGACGCCCTGCAGTAAGTGGTTGTTTTCAAACAGACAATGTATTGGCTGTCTCTTCAGTATCCCCTACTTATACAACTAGGTTTAACATCAGTGTAGGGGTGCATGCAACACATAATATGGTTGAATAAAAACACACCTGGTTTGTAAACTGACATGTCGTATTCTAACTCGAGGTTTTCTCCTCACTTTATCTTTCCTTTATGTTTTCTATGCTTCATGTTTCTCCTCTTCTTAAATCCCTGTTTGTTGACTTTACCTCAATTGTGCAGAGTTACAAGAGAGCTATAGGGGAGGTTAGTATCACTGTGTCCTTGTGCGTTATGCAGTCCTCAGTGTTCATGCATGAGTTTGCATCTGCATTCATTGACTGTAATACATGTTGAATGAATTGCATGCTCTACACTTTTATTTATTGTTTTTTGTCTTTGAATGAAATCCTACTCTTTAAATAAAAGCCGTTTTTCATGTGTTTTTCATTTTTTTTCTGTTACTTTGTGGACATCTGACACTCAACACAGGCCTTGAAGCCTCAAAATCATCCCAACATGTCACCAGGTGGCAGGCTCTGAATTCAGAGAGTACTGGGAGTTTTTGAGCCCGTCCTCCTGATGAGCCTTCACCTTCACTTGTGTTTGGATCGTCTTTAATATGATTTGCTATTTGCTACTTTCTGTGATAGCTGAGATTATGTTTACAACATTTTTTAATGCATTCTTAAAGTAAATATTGTGTGTGTGTGTGTGTGCAGGACCATGGCCTCTTTGCAAAGGAGCGTGCCGAGGAGCAGCCAAGGCCCCCAGTCAAGGCCAATGATTACTCTTCCTCTTCGGAGAGCAGCGAGAGTAGTGAAGAGAGCGAGAGTGGCGAGGGAGCAGAGGAGGAAGAAAGCCCCACAGATCGGTAACACTAACAACTACAAATGATAGCAATTCAAGAAGCAAACCATTGTCTTTATTTGTCAAATGTACTTTGAAGTACAGTATTCAATACTGCGCCACTCTCTTTTCACACTTTTCCATTATCAGGCTCGGGGTCTTGTGTCATCCTTGACTTGTATTCCTCTATTGATTTCAGTCACAGGGACGCAGACACTGATTCAGTCAACACCATGGTGGTTCATGAAGACGAAGGCGAGGGGGGAGAGGGAGAGCAAGCCGGAGGCTACGGGGATCAGACCATGCTGGTGCAGAGGGTGAGTCATCTGTGCACGTAATGATGCTTAAAATGCATTTTGACTTGATGGAAAATCAACACAATACAAGTCAAAGAATATTACAAAGCTGCAGGACAGTTGTTCGGTGATAGTGTTATTTTATTTACACACATAACTGACCAAATGAATACATTATGTGGAGCCGTTTCCCATGCACCCTTAATGAAGTCTCATGAAGATGCCCAAAACATCAACGATGACTTTCACGTTTCACTGAGAAGCCCCTTTGTAGGTTAAATGTTCAAAAAGCACTCTGAATTAAATTAATGTAATGATACATTTGATTTTATACATGCCAAAAACCACCCTGGGTTAGAGAAGGTTGGCAGAAGTATTTGAGATTTTTGGAGAGACAGCAATATGATTCAGTGACGGACGGACTTGCAGGTCAGGCTAGTGATGAATAGAATATGGGAGTTTTTTTGTGTTTAAGCATTTGAATATGCAATGAGCGTCAAATACTTGTGCCGAGCTACAGTGAGACAACTGACTGTCAGGGAAAGGTGGGGAGTTTTTAATTTTAAAGAAAACAGCAAAATGTTGTACAATACATTGTACAGAATTTTACTTACTTTCACACAAACTGTAAATGTATTTTCGTTTTTTAAAGCAAGTCCGCTTCACTGACGACACAAATATGTATTTGCATCACTTTAGATCAGTGTCACTTTAGATCATTTATGTCACCCAATAGATTGCACAATTGATACCATCTTCAGGTCAGTTGGCATATACGTTTGCTGTAGTTTGCATTGTTTGTGCTGTTAGCATCAATAGCTGTGAGACACCGACATCAGCTGTCACCATGTTGAGGCAATAAATAAGGTGTGTGTGTGTGTGTGTGTTTTCTCTTTTACCTGAAAGACCCCAGAGAAGCGGAGCCATAACGGATACACTAACTTGCCAGATGTGGTTCAGCCCTCCCACTCCCCCACAGATTCAGCCACTCACTCCTCCCCTGGGAAGGACTCTGTTTATGATGTAAGTTCTACTGATGCTAAATATATCAGTCCTAAATTCCTGTTTTATTTTTTATTTTTTTATCTGCCCTCATTCCAGCCATGAAGTCCACCCATAACACATTACATTTCATGACAATCTGTTCAGCTTGTTAGTGGAGACATCATCAAAAATATGACTTAAAAGTACAGTTTTAATGCCACATGCAGTCGGCACAAAAATATGTTTTTAACATTTTGAAACTAAAATCAAACGATGAACAAACTACAGTTTGCACAGACATGATGTTCACTGAAACAACACCTTTCTGCTCCACCAGTATCAGTCCAGAGGTTTGGTTAAAGCATCTGGCAAGTCCTCCTTCACCACCTTTGTGGATCTGGGCATGTACCAGTCCCCAGGAGTTACAGGGGATAACATGTCTGTCACTGGTGAGTCATTCAATTACAGCATAATTAATACAAAATGTAACTTGTTCATCAGCTAAATTCCCTTTTTAAAAGGATGAGTAGCTTGCGTAGCTTGTACCATTTTGCCGTCTGTTGCGTTTTCCTTCTTCAATTAAGCCCTTTCCATCGGGGCCTCCCTGTTTAGGCTCCAGGTTTGAGCAGCTGAAGATGGAGGTGAGGAAAGGATCCATGGTGAATGTCAATCCCACCAACACACGCCCCCCCAATGACACACCTGAGATCCGCAAGTACAAGAAGAGGTTCAACTCGGAGATCCTGTGTGCTGCCCTCTGGGGTGTGAACCTGTTGGTGGGCACAGAGAACGGTTTGAAGCTGCTGGACCGTAGTGGTCAAGGCAAGGTTTACCCCCTCATCAACTCCCGCAGGTTCCAGCAGATGGACGTCCTGGAGGGCCTCAACCTGCTCATCACCATATCAGGTCATTACTGCTGCTCATCACCAGTCTGCTCTCACCACACTTGGTTAAAGCTGTCTGTACTTTTGGCAAAAGACTGTCTGTCTTTTTAGAGGGATGCCAAACACTAGATGCCAATTGTGCCTTCAGAGTAATTGTTTTGTTTTGCATTTTGCCTTTGCACTTCAAAGCCACAGGAAAGCTTTTTTTTTATTTTTGTGTGCCGTGTGTTTAAGGGCTTGGAGGTGTTGTGAAAAAGATGGTTTTGAACAAATATGCCAAGCCAATCGAGAGCTAAAAATGGAAAATATCGGTGTGTTTTACAATATACTGTATAGATAATGTGATGATATTTTGTTGGTTGCTAATGTTCTTATCAGATATTTACACATAACAGCAGAAATATAGCGTCAACATGTTTGCACAGCTAAAACATTTGTGCCAGTAACCTCAATTTAAATGCGTTTAAATATTCACTGATATTAGCCTCTTTGTAAGTGATCTCTGTGTCTATTAAGGCAAGAAAAACAAGGTGCGTGTTTACTACCTTGCCTGGCTGAGGAACAAGATCCTCCACAATGACCCTGAGGTGGAGAAGAAGCAGGGCTGGACCACTGTGGGGGAGATGGAGGGCTGCGTGCACTACAAAGTGGGTGAGTGACAGATGAGGGCTGTTTTATCACCGCTGTCTATTCCACTCCGGAGAAGTCCTCATAAATGCATTTGGCCCAGTGAATTATTGATTGCGAGTATCTGATGTCCGATGGCCTTGTGGTTGTTCTCTCCAGTGAAATACGAGAGGATAAAGTTCCTGGTGATTGCTTTGAAGAATGCGGTGGAAGTGTATGCTTGGGCGCCCAAACCTTATCACAAATTCATGGCCTTCAAGGTAAGTCTCCCCTTTCCTATGAGCTGGATTAGTAATGCCAGATCAGTCAACCTGAAGAGCATTTAAGTCGATTATCTTCTCGCCCTCACTTTCTGCTCCCTCCACTCCAGTCTTTTGCAGACCTGCCACACAGGCCCGTCCTGGTCGACCTGACAGTGGAGGAGGGTCAGAGGTTAAAGGTCATCTACGGTTCATGTGCTGGCTTCCACGCCATCGACGTGGACTCCGGGAACAACTATGACATTTACATCCCCGTTCATGTGAGTTGCGCAGCCGTCGGGCGTCGGCGTTTTGGGTGATGTGGAACCTACAGGAAGTCATCCCTTCTGTTTTCCTCTCAAACAGATCCAGAGCCACGTGACACCGCACGCAATCGTGTTCCTGCCCAGCTCAGACGGCATGGAGATGCTGCTGTGCTACGAAGACGAGGGGGTCTACGTCAACACCTACGGGCGCATCATCAAGGACGTGGTCCTGCAGTGGGGCGAGATGCCCACATCTGTCGGTGCGGATCGAATCCCAAAACAAACTTACATGGGCATAGATCAAAGTGGATGTTATCAGCTGTGCAAACTATAATCGCCATGCCAAAGTACTAATGTTACGTTTTGCCTTGCAGCTCATATCTGCTCAAATCAGATCATGGGATGGGGAGAGAAGGCCATTGAGATCCGTTCTGTGGAGACCGGCCACCTGGACGGAGTCTTCATGCACAAAAGAGCTCAGAGGCTGAAGTTCCTTTGTGAGCGTAATGACAAGGTGAGAGTGATGCAAGCTTAAAAGTGTGGGACAGTCGGGCCACTAACAGCTGCTGAACCTAAACACGTGCATGTCCTTTTGTGTGTCTGTGCCTCAGGTGTTCTTTGCATCAGTGCGGTCTGGAGGCAGCAGCCAGGTGTACTTCATGACGCTGAACAGAAACTGCATCATGAACTGGTGAAGGAGCAGCTGCTCTGGTCAGTGTGTGTGGAACCCAGCGGGGTTCGGAGAAGGAAGGGAATCCGAAATTCTCACAATCGCATGCACACGACTGCGAACACCTTCCTCCCTTTCTCTTCAGCTCTCCCTCTCTCTCTCTCTCACACACGCACTCATGCGCCAAACACACACACGCATACACAAACAACCCATTCCAGCCTACATGTACACTCCTTAAGACACACTTTCCACAGAGCCCCCCCCCCCCTGATAACATTCTCCCTGGAATCATCATGAAAAATCCCTGATGAGCTTCAAATGTTAATACCATCTATTGATTTGTTCTGTAAATATTCTTGTCTTGAGCTGCTTTACTTGGTGGACCCGTGTTCTGTCGTAACTATTTAGTTCCTCATTGTGAAGTATGTTAAAAAGAAACATTCCTCGATGGTTCTACGCTACGTTTTTGAAGAAGGCATTATTTACCAATACTGTATGTTGAAATGAAGCTGTAAATAGGTAGCACCTTACACTTAGAGCTGAATCATTTGCAGGCCTCTTATATCGCCTCCAGTCAGTGTGTTGCCGCCGGACACGTGGACGTCAAATAATAAAAAAAATGCTAGAACGCCCATCTGCTGTGGCTTTCGGACCCCCATTGTTATGGGGGCTCTCGTGATTTCAGGGAGGTTTAAAGGAAGTATTTAGTACAGAAAAATAGATTACAGAGGGACATTAAAGTCGGGACGAAGTAGCTTGTTGAAGTATTGTTAGTTCTGTATAGTAGACGGTAACCTGAAGTCCGGCTTTCACTAACTTCTTCTGACCTGAATGGCAAATGATGTTGCAACTCTTAATCACATTAAATAAGCCTCGAACGCTTCAAAAGCAAACTAGATTTCAGTTTCAATGAATAACTTGATCAAACCAATCAGAAGTCACACACATGTGCAGTACTCACAATCAGTAATGTGAAATCTCCTGCTTTGCCTTTTTTTTTCTTTTTTTCTATGGTTTAGGTGAAGCCCTTCATTATTTGACTCGTCAGGCTTGTATCTAAACCTTTTGTTTTCATAGATTTACATAATACAAAATGTGTTATTTATATGTAGTGATTCTGTATTGGTATTAGCCTACTGGTGATCTTACTTTTACTGTAATTATATTGCCATTATATTGCAATATATGCTAATCTGTGGAGTCTTTGTTGGAAGAGGGGAGTTTGTGTACTTGGCTGGTCGTGTCAGAGAGTGTTGACACTTTTTTGGAGGAGAGGGATATTTGTCTGTAAAAGAGGGCGTCACTGAGGCTACAGTGATTAAGGGAGATCGTCTCCGTGGTCCTTTCACTCTCCTACCACAGTGATCTACCCTACTGTATTATATTTCAGTTCTAAGACTATTTAGTTAGTGTGGATCTTTTTCTTTTTTTTGTTGAGAAGCGTTTGCAGAGAACAGCTCGGGTGTGGTGCAGTTCATTCTGTGTCTTCGGGCCCGGTGGAAAGATTTAATGTAGGTTGACTCTGCAATACCACAGAGGACTCCATCTCATCAGGCACTTTGGAGAACACTGCTGGAACACATGAGACTTAATATATTTTATATCTGTACATTCTGCCAAAGTTCACCGCATATTCTGCAGCGAGTGTAGGAAGCCAGGGCAAAAGGAACTCGGCTGAAACGGCGACTATAAAGATTTGTGTAGAGACTCGTCCTACAGATCACTAACCGATGTTCCTTTCTGTATATACAGCTAAAAGGACAGCTGCCTTCTCACCAATATTATGGTATCATGCTTAATGAGCTGCTTTGGATCTCCCATAGCTCTTGACTTTGTGTGTTTTGTTAGTATTGCATAGGCCCCCCCCCCCCCTTTGTTTATGGGAATTAACTGTCTGCTTTGTTTAGGCAGCTGCACAAGGGAGATTCTGTGTGCTCTCATACACCGGGCAGTACGGTAGAAGTACGAGGCAGCGTCATCAGGAAGTAGATTGCTGATTTTCCTGTCAGCAGTGGGTTGGTCCACACATGAGTCACGCTTTTTGATCAGTGATTCACACGGTGTTGCAGCACCACCGTGCTTCCACAGCACTTTGGCATCAACAGGTGGACATTTTAAAGTCACTCCTATCATCAGCATGGAGTTGTTTGGAAAATGTCTACATTATTATAAATAGAAGCGGACATGTTAATGTTCAAAGTACATAACTGTAATTTCTTTGTTAAACTGCCAGTAGAAAAAGCTTTTTGTTATTATAAAAAGGAACCTCGGCTAGTGATCAGTGGGATAGTCTGCTAAAAGTCGCAAAGAAGATATATTTCATACAGGCAAGAATAAAGCTATAGAGAATGCAGTACGTGGTCAAAACGGAGGGCGTTTAATCAAAGAGTATATACATAGATGGCTACTTTTGTGGTGAGATTATAAAACAAACTGTAAATGGGCATGGAAAGCACTTTCACTTCAGTAAACGTATATCTCGAGCAGATACTTAGTGTGCATGTAAGCCATTGAAATAGAGTATATAGTACTGTATCAAAGTTGTTTTCCCCTTTTTAACGAATGTGTTTTCTTGAGTATCTGGTTTGTGCCATGACTTTAATTTCTAATGCCACAATTACAATCCACCAGGAGCTCTGGCAGTCATGCTTTTTATGGTCAAATCATAATTTATTTTAATCAATCTGCCATGTTTACAGTTAAAGCAGTGCCTTGGAGTTTGGAAGGTGAGAGATGTAAGGATTGGTTATGAGCCCCCCCCCCCACCACACACGCACACACACACACGTCTTACTTGAACTCTCACATTGAAGAGGCACAACTATATTTGCTCCCTTGATATGATTTGTGCCACTGAAGTCTAATCCTTAATATCCCGTTGACGGACTTGAAATGCCTTTTTTGGCACCACGTATACGACCTAAAAATGATTTTCTGACACTAATCCATTCACAAAGTTGTTGCAATAACAATTAAATTGCCACGTGTCCAATTAATCAAGTGTAACATGTGAAGGATCTGCTCACAGCGGGAGCCAGCATATAGTGAAAAGCCATACGTATGAAACGCGTTTGTAGAGAAAACTTAGTACTTGTGTCCGATTTAACTCTGTGTGACGTCTGCTCAGAAAATGTAGGTTCTTGCAGCAAAGATGAGATAAGCGCTTATTCTTGAATGATGTTGATTGCGTAATCTTGTAGTGGGGAAAGTAGCTTGATATATTCTGAAAAGCCTATTTTATAAAATGTGTAAATTAGTCTATATTGAGAAATCAAAGTGAATGTACATCTATAAGACAGATTTGTATTTATATGAACATGTGTACTGCTCTAATAATCAAAGCACAATGTATTTTAAGGCAGATATCAAAGCTATAATTGAGTGCAACGGAGAGATGGAGGTTTTTTCTTTTTTTTCTTTTTCATTCATTCACTCACTCAGCAGTCGTCAAACTCGTCAGTATGTGATCAGTCGAAGTAGTTGGTGATAGTGAAACGAGTCGTCCGCTGAGACAGCTGTGTGTGTATAGACTGTCAATTACTGCAGCATGTCTGAGTTATGTAGACGTCCGTCTTCTTGTTACCAGAGGAGTCAACTGTGGCTGTGACGCTCGCGGTGACTCACAGATTGGCCTCGTGTGTGATGTGCCTACGTGAAGGTGACGGGCTGTAAATATGCTCAGGTGACGACGGGAAAAACAGCACACGGGTGGGGCTGTGAGGCTGTGACGTTATTGACTCTTGGCTTTGGTATTGTATCAAAAAAAGGCAGCATTTAGGAAGTGAAAAGTTCAGCGATCAATTAGTGACATTAACAGATTACAGAGGAAGACAATTAGTCAATTATCATTTCTTGACAACTTTAATTTTGTATGCATTTTTGTCACCAGGTAATAAAGTCCTTCAAGAGGAACTCTGCTGATTTTACACACCAGTCTGTTTACAGGCGTCGGGGAGTACGACTGCACATGTGGACTTCTGTTTGTGAGGTTTGGATTTAGAAAGAATTGAACTACTTACCTGACCTCTAGCTCGCTCCTCATCTGCTACTTGCATAACACAATCTCTCACCAAACTGTTGGCAGTCGCAGTGCATTGTGGGTAATGTAGGCATTCGATTTTCACGTGGAATAAAAATGTTCTGCATGGATTTATGAAGTTCAATTAGTGTTTCTAATTCAGAAGTGGAGCCCCAAACACTAAACACAGAGCGATGGTCGGACATTTCCTCTACCAAGATGTTTGCAACGTCTCAGGTGTTGCCTGGCAACGTCAGTCAGTGCACTTACTGCCAATGACACTGAAACAGACTGTGTGTAAAATCAGTGGAGAACTCCTTTCAACACACATACTCACGTTGCCTAATATACAGTTTATTTGGAATACTTTAGTGTATTTCTACCTCGGGTTTTGCAGTTGAATATGATTGTTTAAAGATGAAGTAAAATACCATAGCGACATATTCATTTAATCTTCTTTATTGTCTGATTTGTGTTGACTGTTGTTTTTTCTGGATAGCATTTTAATTAAATAATTTGACTTAGTAAAAACGGACTTGTTTATTTTATGAAGACCTTCATGTTACCAATAAACAAAGATCTCTCAAAACGAGCTCCTGCTCAAACTCTTGTGGCTCAACAATGTTGTAAAAGTGTGATGAACATGGACGAGTAGTTTATGGGTGAGCTAATACAAGACGGTCAATTTGATTGAGGCAGTCTCTTCAAATATTAAGCTTGTCAAATTGTATGCAGCAGAAATTCTTATAATAGGTTGCGATTTGTAACAGTTCTTGTAACAAGAAGATGTAAAAGTTATATTTCATTTCGTGCCAAGAGCCATTAAAAGAACCTCACGACGAGTTAGTTCCAGGACAGATTTAATTGCTGAATTCATGTAACGGCCAAGATGCATAACGTTTGTCATCACAAAGAGTTGGAGGTGGAGCACTGAACATGTAGAACATCGTCCTGAGAGACATTTCTCTTTTTTTAATAAGCAATACAAGCATTTGAACAAATCCAAACCGTGGCTGTCCGTCTCCGTGTGGCCTACAGAAAGTGACTCTTCAGCGGCCTTTGGCAGACTGAATGTAGGCTGGTTTGTGTGTCGCTTGTTACAGAAGTCGTTCTGTACTTTTACTTTTGTTTTGTAAACTCAAAGAATTACTGCTTCTCCCCGTCAGTTTAACACAATCACCTGTTAGGATGCTTGTTCTTGCTTCACTATAGTGAAATCCCAGGAACTGCCTTTTGTGAACTCTGAGGTACTCGATGGTTAATATTGTGATGAGGCGCTCCTCTCATCGCTTCTATTTCTTATCAATAACGTGTGAATGGATTAGCAGCTGTAGCTGAGAGCGAGGCAGATCACACTTGAGCTCTAAAACGATGTGGATCTTTGGACAGGACTTCAACATCTATTCTTCTTTTTCAATAACTTTTTTTGAAGACGGTAAACATGTTTGCAATGTTTTAGTGTGTGCGTGCGTCTGTGTTACTTGTGAGAGGTTAACTAACTCCAGATTGTATTTCATAGGCTGATAAAACTTTAAACTTTCAAAAGATTGTGTTGAATGAATTCATGTCTTAATACAGAATTGTTTGAAAAATAAAATACCTTAATCTCATTTGTCTGGTTTCATTTCTTTGACTTCTGAATAAATGTCCATTGTACAGATTTGAATGTCTATGAACTACATTTCTTTGAATTCTCATTACTGGAGACCTAAGCTTGTCTCCAAAATAAAAGGCCCTGCTCACCCCCATTAGACCTTTGCTCAGGCTGAAGGTGGGCGGAGCTACACTAGGATTACAAGAGGTCACTGGACTTAGTTGTACTAATAATGATAAAGATGTAAATGTGCAGCAAAGATAAAGATGTCAATCAAGCAGTGTGTACACACAGGCATTTTCAGGGCGAATAATTGACCTGTGGGTGCACAGGGCCTTTAAGAATATAGTAGTGAGAATATTAAATATATGCCACCGTTTCACCACATGATGGTGCTAAAATCCACTTGGACCTGTTGTCCCTGTCACTGGGTTTGTGTGACGTATGTAACTCTACTTTACAGACTCGAGATTCAAAATGTCCACTTAACCGGAAACCCAGCTCGATATCCCCCGGCATGCCATTCAATGGATTAAATGAATTGCCTTAAAGGTTTGTTTTTTTGTAATAAAGCCGTTTGTGTCCTTATTTTGTGAACCTGAGATGCTGAGTATGCTGCAGCGCCTCCTGGTGGCTGAAGGTAAAAACACTGCAATCCTGCAAAAAATAGCTGAATCTCTTCCTGTATGAAACATTTTAGTTTAACTTCAATCAACCGATATGAAAACACAAACTATCCTTACCTGAACAATGGTTGGAAATTGTATCGAATAACATGTCTGTGCCCTGAGCACAGGTTCCTGCAGTAAACACAGAGCACCACTGATTCTTAACATTCAAGATATTTAATTTGTGATCGTGAAGGTTTAGGTTCTTTCCACTGAGTTTTCTGTGGAGAACTACAACTGTTATATCCGCTGTCAGGTGTTCCAACTCTAAACTTTGTATTATGTTGTTGCAATTAAACCGTTTTTATTATAATGGTTATAAATAGTACAATCACTGCAATACATTTCAGTTGAGGTTCTTAAAAGAACCCTCTTTCCATTATGTCTGTGATAAATGTTTCATTGTAAAACGAGAACAACTAGTTTGTTATTCTTATTTGTGCTAAAATGTTTCTAGGCTATTTAGAAACTATACCATTCATTTAACAGCATGGGTCAATGTACCAGAAGAAACATTTTAATGTCGTGTACCAGGCTGAACTACACATGAAAACATTTATTTTCTCTCAGGTTGATCAGCTTCACAAGTGTATGAATAAAGAAACCGTGCTTTAAAAAAAGGAAACCACAATAACTGGCAGGAGAGGCTATTATTTATTAATATTATGTACAATTATACCATTGTCATGTCCAGATAATACATTGATAAAGTCAAAGTATGAATACTGGCTCCTGCTTTATTAAGATGCGTCTTACAATGTTTTTATTTTTTTTTTCACTCAACTTTGAATCTCAGATCTTTAATGTTTTTGTTAATTTAACTTTATCAATATTCTCTATTAATAATCCTTAACGTGTATCTGAGGCACACAGGGAGAACATGAATAAAATAAGTGTAAAAAAAAAGAAGAAAACCAAAACTGAAGAGGAGATTTACTGTATGTGGGGGTACATATCTATAAAAACAGTGATTACATGATGTTTCGAACAGATGAAAATAAGAGTTGATATTTCCTTGGACTCTGTCGATCATCGGCTCATCCTGTCTGTCAGTGTTTTGTTTTGTTGTTGTTGTTGTTTTCAGTGTTAATGGACTCACATAATTCTCTTTCCACAACCATTCTTCCTTCACATTAGCATCGCCGAGATACATGTGGTACTGAGACAAAAATAGTACAGAAAAATTTGTCTGAAGTGCATTTTGGACTTCATTGTAAACAAAGACAGAATTGTCAAATAACGTCTTCTCCCCTGTTTAACTCGAGGAGCAGTGTCTCTCAGGAAAAGGTGTGTGTGTGTGTGTGTGTGTGTGTGTGTGTGTGTTAAGTGAATGAGCGTGTTAGACGTGTTAAAAGGCTTCAGGTAATAGTGGCATTTGTGTTTTTTTATTTGAGCAGCTGAAGAATCAACTGTTTTTTGTCACATTTTTACATTTTACAGATTATGTGTGTGTGTGTGGAACTGTACTTAAACCAGCTGTAGGTAGTGAGGGCATGTGTTCAGGTATTGTGTCATCTTGTCCTGCATACAGCGTGTGCGTGTGTGTGTGTGTGTGTATGTGTGTGTGTGTGTGTGTGTGTGTGTGTAAACTCATATCTAAGTCATATATATTATGTACAGTACAATGTTGCAGTTTGTCTGTTGAATCTTACATACAGTGAATACAGGGTGCAAACAGTGTCCCAAGACGGGAGCGATGTCTGTCTGTTTGTTGGACGTGCGTGCGTGCGTGTGTGTGCATGTGTGTGTGTGTGTGTGTGTGTGTGTGTGTGTGTGTTTGCGGTTTATGTGCGTGGCTCAGTTCCAGATCTTAAGGAAGCTGTCCCAGGACCCGGTGCTCACCGCCATGCCGTCATCCGTCACACCCAGACAGCTCACACGATTGTCATGGCCGGCCAGGACCCCTGCAGGGGGGACAGGGACAAACAAAAGAGGACTTGTTGCTGTAAAAATGTTTTGCTCTCCAGTCTGCGCCGAAACTTTTGAAAAACCACACAGAACACAGCAACCTTGTGTCTATTACTGCTTTAACTGGCAACACAGGTTCAGTTTTCACAAAATAAGGCTCAAATGATTCAGTGTTCTAGTTCTTTAAATCCATTTCATGAGGATATTATCTCGTATTTTGTGCTTACACCCCTCAGTTTCCAATTACAAACCACAATGTGTGTGCATACCATGTTACACATTGTTTTACGACTCATTACAGACACATGATTGTTTTTGGTTCAGTAAAAACAAAAACTATTTGGGTATTTTCACCTAAATCCTATCGGCCTACATTGGTTGAGTCATTTGCTCCATGGTGCTCAGTTAAGGACGTGGACTATCACCTCCACCGTCCGCCATTCAACCAGTTATCATTAACTTCATTTGAAATGTGCAAAGTATAACTGCACTTTGACTTATTTATAAAGGAATCTGTGTAACTCTTCATTCTTTTTAAGAAGGTAAATTAGCCTTTGAATTGGGTAATGAAATGAGGCATTAAGTTTTCAGTTGGTTCTTGAGTTAAATATTGCAGGTGATGGTCCGATAAGTGTTCGCTTTACTTTGCAGTGATACAATATGGACTGTTGCCTTTTCATCCTATAATCCTTTATATACGTAAAAGTTTTATTTGATGGTGAAGTGTATAAACGCATACCTACGATCGTCCCTCTCTTGCAGAAAGCTACAGACTAAGTAAGATACAAATAATATTAAAAGCAAAGTCATTTGGTGTCTCAATGAAGTAACTCCACGAGGAAGATAATCCTCACTTGAGCTGCAGGTCGAACCTTTCTAGACGTACTCTTTGAGCGGTTTCCTCTTCGCCCGTCCCACTCACCTGCTCTGTCTCCCTTCATGGCGTCCCAGATGTTGCAGTTGAAGTCATCATAACCAGCCAGCAGCAAACGGCCGGAGCGCGAGAAAGCCACGGAGGTGATGCCACAAATGATGTTGTCATGGCAGTAGAGGCTGAGCTCCTGGTCTGCGCGCAGGTCAAACAGCCTGCAGGTGGCGTCGTCTGAGCCGGTGGCAAAGGCGCTGCCGTTGGGAAAGAACTGAGGAGGAGCACGGGGAGATGAATGAGAAGCAGGAAGTGTGGATACAAGTATGTGAGGAGACAACAAGGAGGTGATTCTGTCCCCTATATAGTCCCCTATTCCCTACATGCCCTTCTATGACAGAAAACGATGCTCTCATTGGCTTCTAGTGTCTCGGGACTCGGACTGAAAACCAAATCAAAACCAAATCTGTCCAGCTGTCATCTATCAGATTGAACCTGTGTGGGACATCAGTCCAGACAGTTGGAGTCTGGACTGATGCAGGATGTTCAGATATGGTGTTAATTGATAATCTTGATAATCCTCTAGCGTGCTCCCAGTTTAAATCCCCCCCAAAGCTGGAGACAAGACAGCGTGTGACGTCACCGAGACAAATCCTGGAGGCGCTCTGTTGATCGTGTGTTAGTCGGTTTACAGACTGCCACTTTAGACCATTGTTGCACCGATACCAGTGCCAGACATTTTGAATTCCTAATGGACATGTTGGTTTATGTACAAAACGGTTTCTTGATCCATTTTTGTTCCATCTCTCTTCAGATTTGTTATTATTTCTTAGTGTATGAAGCTTATATTTCTCTATTCAGGATTATTTTTTAAGACTTAACAAAGCTCCTGCAGAGTTTTAGGAAGAAAATGTTTCCCATGACGCATGAACTGAACTTCATGTGTAAAAATTGACGAGTGCCCCTTTAAACTGCAATCACAGATCATTTCTTTTTTAAATAGTACGAATGAAGATACATATATTTGTACTTGTTTTGGTCACAGGGCCACCCGTTCCCTGAGCACACTCACACAGATGGCGTTGATGTCCGACTCGTGGCCTGTGAAGGTCTGCCGGCACATGCTGTCCCTGATGTCCCACAGTTTGACCGAGGCGTCGCAGGCTCCTGACACAAAGGTGCGGAGGTCGGGCGACAGGGACAGGCTCATGACGTCGCCGCTGTGCCCCGAGAAAACCGTGGTCTGCTGACTCGTCTCGATGTCCCACAGTGCACTGGGGCGGAGAGGCAGAGTTAGACACTGATCGGCTCGCGACAAACACACGCTCGCACCGCACACTGTCTGCGTTTTTTGATCTCTGTGGCTCACCATGTGGTGTCTCCTGAACTCGTGATGATTTGATTGTCGTCAATGAAACGGCAACATGACAGGTAACCTGAGAGAACAGAGCAGGTGTTTGTTGAGGAACTGAATGAAACTTGCATATTGACAGGTGATCCTGTACATATTTAACAATAGGTGATAGTAAAGTGGCATTCCGAGGGCACACTGTATTACAACAGGCACAAAAAACATGAATATTATTAGTACACTGACTTTACAGAAAAAACATCCGGGTAAAGGTGGAGGTGATGGGGATGCCATTTTGTGCAAATCTATACATTTATATCGATCAAGCGAATAACAATTCATGATGGAATTGTTATTGAGCTTTCCGTTGTGTAGACTTTGACAGACACCTGATATTTTATGATGATAGCATTGTATTAGAGACATCTTGATACTACGTTGCAGCCCATTCTGCACAGCAGCGCAGTAGCCACAGTGTCACAAGCCGGAGTCTCGCAGACAGGAGTCGATGTCTGCGCTCATTAAGACGGCGCTGCCCTGCGATTAATTGACCACGTGAACGAAATCTTCATTGTTCAGGGTGTTTGGGAGCAGAGCTTTCCCACGAGGTAGGGGTCTCATCGGTTGATGTGGTTGAGAGCGTGACGTTCTCTCACCTGTGTGGCCAGGTAGCTCCCTGCTGACCCTGACGTTGCCCTCGCGAGTCTTCAAGCAGTAGATGGAGCAGATGTTGTCCAGGCCTCCGCAGGCCACGTAGTTCCCAGACGGGGCATACGCACAGGTCATCACCCAGGAGGAGCGCAGGGGGATGGCGTGTATCTAAGAAGGCGTGGAGGCAACAGACGTTCAACTTCTGGACTAGAAAGAAAAACCCTACACCCTAGTAATAACACTACGCTAATGCTAATGTCACTGGCTAACGTTAGAATAAGTCATGACAATGGCAGCAAAAGAAGCTGTCACTTTCACTTAAAGGCCAAATGTGACTATTTATCCAGCTGATGAGAATAATTACTCGGGTGACTTTACCTTGTTAGTGGTGTAGCTGTCCCAGATGATCAGTTTTCCATCTTGAGAGGCACTAACCAGAAGCCTGTGGAGACACAAACGTTCAAACTTTAATCATCTATTGATGGACATTCAGTTTGGCTTAGTGTTCATTTTCTGAATGAATTCAAACTGTGGACTCATTTGAAACAAACACGCCAGTCTTCCACAGTGATCGGTCTACTGGTAATACAGGCAAAACATTAAAGACTGAAAACTTTGATTTTGACACATATTTCAGAACACACACACTTGGAATATCCTTTGTGCTACTTGAGTCTATACAGTGTCGTTCTAAAGCTAAAACTGCTTTTTGGATGTTTTGGCTCCGTGTTTTTGAAGACTCAGAAGTCAGCATGCTATCACAGCGACAATGCTAACATGCAGATGTAAAGCAGGTATAGTGTTTACAGTGATCCCCATCTTAGTTTGGCATGTAGGCATGCTAACATTAGCTTATTAGCACTAAACACAGAGCACAGTGTAAACAGGCAAAGACCTAGTTTAGGCTACTTTTCAGAACGGCTAGGTGACAAGTTTGTGTTTGTTCCATATATATATATATATATATATATATATGTTATGTATTATCTCATGTTAAGTTGCTCATGAATGGAGCCAAATTGCAATGTTTGAAGTGTTTGCTACAGTAGAGACTCACTTTGAGTCAGTGCCCCAGTGCATGGCGTAGATCTTGGCGAGGTGGCCGCGGAGGGTGCGTCTCGTCCGCATCTGAATCCGCCCCACAGGATCCAGACCAGCAGTTATCTGGGTTAGAGGGGAGAGGTTAGACAAAAAAATGAGTTTTAATAAAAATCACCCTTTTTTATTGATAACTGTGCGATGGGAGGTTCCAGAGTGAAGTGTCTTGAGATTGTAACAATATTGTAATATGCCATGCCAAATTTGATGATACAAATACATTTAGATGTAAACAAATCTCATTTACAAATGAGGATATTAAAGTAATGTATAGAGCACAGCACAGGAAAATGTTAAACCACCATGTTTATAGTGCTGGTGATCATGTGGGTGGAAAGTAGTTATAAATCATCAATAACTAAGCATCTATATTTTCCAAAAAATGTAAGTAGGGTAAGTCTGTTTTAAAAAAAGATGTGCCCTCTACTCTGCTTTTACTACACGAACCAAAAAAAAACCTGTCAAGTTTCTCCCATGAATTTATTATCATGTTTCCAAATCGATGGTCACCAAACCAATTCTTATCACGAGAATCAAACCCCCAAAATCTTTAATAAATGTTTATTTTATAGTTATGTATCTTACTAATGGGACATTCGGGGGCACTTACCTGTGTCAGGGTTGAATCTCCACATGCTTTCCTGGCATCCTGTTGGACAGAGAATCATAGGACGAAAAAATGAAGACATTACACAACATGTAAATATATCAGTGGATGAAAACTAAACTCTAAAAACATTGGACTCACTCTTATCTGGTTCCTAAGCTGCTCAGCCTCCTGGCGAAGCTGCTCCAGCTCACTCATTTTGGATTTGTCTGAGCTGTCACCTGTTGGTCGTGGAAAAACTTCAAATGTCAGTCTCAGATTTACATAAAGTATCATCTCATAATTGATGTATATGAGTGAGCCCCACGGGGATTAGCATAGTTTTATGATTTGATAATCCACTATAATCCAGGAGTCCACTTTCATCAAAAATGAATCAATTAGGTTAAATAATTTACTTAAAACACTGTAAGAAATAATAAAATTAAAACACACCAATTTTAATCTCTACGGTTTACTGAACCCACACAGTGAGAAAAAACCTTGTAATCTGTTTATGGCTGTGCAACCATGCCTGGTTTAATTGAGGAGAATAATCTGTAATGACTAAGCCTCGATCGAGCAGCCAGCATCGCTACCAGGCAGCAGATACTGAGCGAACACTCCCTCTAAAGCCGAGGGAACTTGTTACACTGTGCAATTACAGGTTGTGTATCAAGTCAGAACTGGTGCTACTGCTGGATACAGTCATCTTTATGTCGTCGGAGGCACTGCGGTTTGGAAGAATTAACATGGCAGGAGTTATATCATTTAGCTATGGGCCGACTGGGTGCTCTCGCACTGTACATCACATCAAGCTTTCAGGAGGAAACAGCATTTCCTGCTCCTGATAGGAGCACAGTTACACATTCAAAACCGCTTCCCAAACAGGGAGCTTCTATTTGCATTTGTGCAGCAATTCAAATCCACAGCAAACATGCATACAGTGCACACTGCAAAGGAAGAGCAATTAGCTACAGTAGGTCACTGTTCCCTGGAGGGGACCTGCGACCAGATGGATCACACGGCACTAATGGAAGCCAAAAGGGGCGCATCATGGGTCTCAGTCTCCTGGCACAGCTGCTCATTTAGCCAATGAGGAGGATAAAAAGATGAGGGGGGGGGGGGGGGTGCATCACAGATCAGGCCTGGATGGGTCCGACCAGATGCTCGGATGCATGATGTTCCGAGTCGCCTGCGAGCATCGACTGGATGGCGAGCAGAGCTGTGACGAAATCATGCCGATGGACGGAGTGAAAAAAAAAATGAAAAAAAAAGACCCCCACACATCACAGCCAACAGACTCCACCTGCACTGATGCATGGCCAGACAAGAGGCTGTACCTCCTTTCACGACGATGAGGAAGGTTAACGTTAGAATAAAGCCTCATCTGAACATCTGGGGGAGTCGTGGCCTCTTTTTTTTATTTTTTTAAAGAGCACATTTTATAACACAGGGAGAGAGAAATGATGCCCGAAAGTGTGCCTGGCCCCACCCCTTCGGATGCACATCTGATGTGGAGCTACACCGACATGGCATGACTACATCTGCAAAACTGGAGATGGAGTGCAGAAGCCGCTGCATGTTTGACAGAGCAAATGTTAATGTCAGAGAGACTGTGCGGCTCCGCTCACTATAACCCAGGTTAACACACACACACACACACACACACACACACACACACACACACACACACACACACACGCATAGGCCCGTGTGCTGGGATCTCCGCACGGTGTAAAAAAAGCCGCAGTAAAGAAAGAAGCGGGTACAAGCCAGATTCAGATATATAGGATGTACTCCATAAGGGTCTTTTTTTGTTTCACCTTCCGCCGCATTTATATATAAGCCCAGTGTTTCCAAAGAAGAAGGGCAGGCCCCCGTGAAAACAGGCTACATCACATATCGATCAGCACCGAGCGGCTGATGGAGGCCTTGACCACATCTCGTTTCAGATGCTGAGCTCCTAAAATGCGGATGTAGCTAAGTTAATTTAGTCGAAATGATGCCACGAATAGAGCACATCATCGCCCAGCCATCTTACGCTCACTGCGCTGGCCTACAGCGGCTGTCACAGTGTTTGATAATGGGGTGGCTACCTGTTAATTCTCCCGATGATTTTGCAGCTTTTTTTTTTTTTCCTTCCGCGAAAAAAAAAAGCAACGTCCCCCGGAAAAAAGAGAAGAAATCCCGTGGAAGGGTTTTAACTATACGTCTTTTTCACTCATTCCAAAAAAAAAAATTGAGATCCACTTTAAAGTCCGTGTGTCACGATTATGCTGTTTCCCAAATCCTTCAGCGAACAGGCAAACGGAGGAGGGCTACACACATTTCCATTTCTCTGCTTTAGTGGAGCCTCCTGAAAAAAAAAAAAAAAAAAAAAGATGAGATCTGCTGCTACTGCTGCTTGTGTTGCCGTTTCCTCCTCGAAATGCTTTCCCCTCCTTTTCTTTTCACGCCCGACCAGTTAACAAAAACATCTTTGTCCAAATGCGACGTAAACAAACAGAATTTCGGCTCGGTGCTCGGCCCGCATCAAGCTCTGTCCATTAAATACTACACAGTCCGTTTCACTCCGATTCTGCTTTTCGTGACGTTATCCTCGTTTCCTTCCTCTCTCTCTGGTTTCCTCCTCCCTCTGCCGACACTTCATCAGGACAACCGCCTCCGAGCCGACAATGAATTACTGAGTAAAATCTGCCTCATGTGAGAAAATAATGCCATTAAACAAAAAGAGAAATGCTGCTGCAAGACATCAAGCCATCAGTAGACCGACTGCGTGGATTTTGTCACAGAATAATGAGCCGCGGCCCTCTCGGTCAGTTATCCACACGGTTCCTGTTTTTTTTTCTTTTTTTTTTCTGAATATCATTATTCAGAAACAAGCAGCCAGATCACGCGGTGGGCGCTTGCAGAAGGATCCTCAAATCCGGGCATGAAGCATGTTTCAACCACACCCATCTCTTAAATACTAGTAAATCCCATGACCCCCCCCACCCCCCACCCCCCCTCTGATCAGATCACTCTGCAGTTTTGGGATCCTTTTGTCACCTGGACTCGTCAGTTGTAGATGTTCAGAGGGAGAAACTATGAGTTCATCCTTTAGGTTGCTCATGTTACAAATGCAATGTTTTTTATTAATGCTCATTTCATGTTTTTTTTCAGGATGCAGCACAATGAGTAACATATGTGAAAGCATGGCCTCGTTGTGAACATACATGCCCATCCTCTCCACTCTGATGTTACAGAATGTACATCACGCTGTCCCACTGATCACGGAGGTCAAATGAACAAGTAATCAGAGCATACAGAGCTGAACTGCTGGTTGGATCAGGTGACGTTTTGCAGTAGCTCTACTCTACTGAGACTGATTCAGTTAGTGAGTCCTTTTATTTAGTATGGGATGTATGAAATAAATTGGATGTGATTCAGAAATCCCCCCAATGTTCTAGCATCACTCCTCATTCATTGCATCTATCTATCTATCTATCTATCTATCTATCTATCTATCTATCTATCTATCTATCTATCTATCTATCTGTCTGTCTGTCTGTCTGTCTGTCTGTCTGTCTGTCTGTCTGTCTGTCTATTTGTCTATTTGTCTATCTCTCTGTCTGTCTGTCTGTCTATCTATCTATCTATCTATCTATCTATCTATCTATCTATCTATATGTCTATCTATCTATCTATCTGTCTGTCTGTCTATCTATCTATCTATCTGTCTGTCTGTCTATTTGTCTATCTCTCTATCTCTCTATCTATCTACCTACCTGTCTATCTATCTATCTATCTATCTATCTATCTATCTATCTATCTATCTATCTATCTATCTATCTATCTATCTATCTATCTATCTATCTATCTATCTATCTATCTATCTATCTATCTATCTATCTATCTATCTATCTATCTGTCTGTCTGTCTGTCTGTCTGTCTGTCTGTCTATCTATCTGTCTGTCTACAGTATCTCTCTATGTCTCTATCTGTCTGTCTATCTATCTATCTATCTATCTATCTATCTATCTATCTATCTATCTATCTATCTATCTATCTATCTATCTATCTATCTATCTACCTGTCTGTCTGTCTGTCTGTCTACAGTATCTCTCTATCTCTCTATCTGTCTGTCTGTCTGTCTATTTGTCTATCTCTCTATCTACCTGTCTGTCTGTATGTCTGTCTACCTGTCTACCTGTCTGTCTGTCTGTCTGTCTGTCTATCTGAAGCTGATTAAATAAAAGCAAATTATCCTCTGTATTTCTAAATAAGCAACTGTTTGAGAACATAACATTTTGGCATTTGCTCAGTGTTATAAGATATTGGGCAGAGTATTGGAAACCATTTATGGAGGAGCTTGTGAAGTAAAATGAAGGAGATGCTGCATATCGATAACATCACAATCCCCATATCAATCTCCTTGTTCATTGTCAGAGCGTGTTTGTTTTTTCTGGAGCTACAAAGGCTTCTATAGACTATTTGAGCTATTTCATTTTTTTTGTTATGATAAAAGAAAAATCCCAATATTTTAACGATAACCTCACTTGACATCACAGGTCAGTCCTGCTCCATAATGACCCTCCTCCCTCCCTTTCTATTTATGGACGTCATCTCTGTCCCAACAGTGACCCCTGGTGTGGAGAAGAGACATTACAGTCCAGCCGACAGAACAACTTTATGCCAGCGCCTCATGGTCATATATGTGTGTGTATGCAAGTTTGTATTAATCTTGGTGGACCCAGCAGATTAACAACTGACCACTCACCACCTCGTGTAGGCTCCACGTATTGGAAGTTATTAATACGTTATTGGTGATGTCACGTTTGACTGCAAGTAAGGGGCGTGGTAATTTTAGGCAAGCAGCAGTACCTTTGCTCATACAGTTTGTGGTCTTTTTTTGTTGCCCTCCCCTTTTGTCAGTCACATGGTCGGTGTCTGCTCTTCCCGTGACACTTTTGAACAAATAATAGGGGAACGAGGCGTGCCATGGCTGCTGTGTTGTTATTGGGCGGCACATCTTTCACAGCATCCAACTCTCGGGACAGCCCAAGTCCTGTCATGTCCACCGTCCTGCTGCGGTTATATTTTGACCGTCCACAGCGCATCTGACCCGGGCTATCTTCTACTAAAAGCTGAGACCAGCAGAGAGAGAAAGAGAGAGGCAGACCTCACTCAGTGGGCCACGGAAACAAGTAGGAAGTGGGTGAAACTGTCCCGCGGAGGTTCATCGAGGTAAGTTAGGCTGTCCTCGGGGTGTTTTTGGGATGCTGTACATCAAAGGGTGCGTCTGACCGAACACATCCTGGATGTTGCCGTTTGAATGACACACGCAACACACTGCGCGAGCGCTTCACACCGGGTGCGTTGCTTTATGACCGCCCCGGCCGGCGCGGCCACTTCCTGGCAGAGAGCCTCAAAACGTAAACAACATGCACCCACCATGAAGCTGCTAAATGACATATTATTCAGCCAATGTTTTCAGAAAAGACGTAAAGTTTTAATGTCGCAGTTGCTCCACCCTCACGTATGTGTATGTGACGGAAACGGTGATTTATTTGGGTGACCGACTTGTTTCTGAAGTCGGGTCCGTGGACCCCGAGAGGGCCTCTTTGGGTGGGTTCATGCGGTCTGCTATGGACGTGAGAGATATGAGCTCAGTGCGCCACTGACAGCATCCTGCAGAGCATGGCCGAGAGGCTAAAGCCCACTTCCAGCATCACCGAGTAGAAGGGAACTAGCAGAGCAGTTGATAAGGATCAGTACATGACAGTAAACAGTTCTCATTGTAAACTACTTCCTTTTTTAAACTGCTCACAACTCATCTCCCCATCATGGGGTTGAGAGAATGTTTCTTAAGATGTGTTTTTACTATATTTGTGAATGTTGTGCAACTGTAATACAAAACAGCTAAGTCATTTTTAATCAGCAAGGGGTGGATAGACTAGAGATGCCTAAAGAGTAGCTCACTGGAAACAGGCATACATTAAATTGAGCATCTGTAGTTATTTACAAGATCGAATGATCCGTCCATTATTCTCTTGATTAGTCATCGAATAAGTCATTGAGCTTGAAATTGCTCGTCCGACCATCAGTCTAAAACTCAACACATTGGGGGACAAATAAAAGCAGGAAATTGTCAAATCTGAGCAGCTGGAACCAGAGAGTTTTTGGCATTTTTGCTTTAAAAATGATCTGTATGATTAAACGACTAACCGATTAATGGACTAATTGTTTCAACCCTAAAGGTAAAAACACTGAAAATCTTAGGAGGAAAAGAATCAGTAACTGGGTTTGATCCCTATACTAATTAGGAGATCATGTCCCATCGTGTTGTGGTCATGTGATTCCTGTATGACACAGAAGCCACAGCTTCAGTGATGAAAACTGCCTCCTTGAGGAAAAAAAACATGGGAAAAGTTGAGCGCTGCTGGCATCTGAGAGAGAGAAAAAGAAAACAACCAAGATCACCTGAACACAGAGGGGCATGCTCCGGCTGCTCAGCTGACATGTCTGCTCTTCGCTTTTGAGCTGCATGTAAAAACGGACAAGCAGCTGTGAATCAGGTGACTGCAAATACCAACCTGCAGTGTGAGCCGCAGACTCTCTCTGGTGGCGTTTCGGTGCTCGATGTTTGCAATGTTTTGTAGTGAAGGGACGTAAAGAAGGGAAGTGACTGCCTGTGGAAAAGAAGTAACAGAACAGGTACTAACATTGTAGTATCAGCCAGGTGTGGCACCTGAGTGCTGGCGAACAATTGCTTGATTTAAATTAGCATGCTTTGTGTTAAGCCTCTAAATCTAAAGGTTTGTCAAACACTTCCACTTTTATTGTCAGCTGCTCAAAAAGCCTCACAACTCTTCAGAGTAAACAATTGGTTCACGTGAGGCCTGAAGCGTTCAAGAGGCGGTGCATGACCTGTGCTGCTGATCACATGATGATCTTCATTTCTAGCCAGCGCTGGCAAGGTTAGAAACCTCACTGTGTGTTTATGGGCATGACAAAAACAAACGCCTGTATGATGGCATAAGCTGACAGAACAAACTAAAGTGACTAAAGAGTCACTTATTCAACCCTTTTCCTTTCTACTAAGCATGCAGAGTGCTAGACAGTTAACAGTTTTTCTCAGAGTAGTGGACAACAAGCATGTCAGATTTATTGCCTTCCAGCAGTTGATTCAATACTGTATGTATATTTTGACACCCGTCCTCGTTCATTTTGTCTTTGACAGACTGATCCCAGGCTCCTCGCACCAACCATGTCGAACGAGCGCACCCCTCTGATCACCTCCGGGGTGTGCGGTCTGGCTGTGACCGCGGCGGCATGCGGCGTGGAGTTGGACGGCGCCACTGAATCCGGCCCCGGGACGCCGAGCAAAGACCCTCGACGACTGAACACTTTTTTCGGGGTGATGGTGCCGACCATCCTCTCCATGTTCAGCATCGTGCTGTTCCTGAGAACCGGTGAGCGGCGCGCGCGCGCGCGCGCGCGCGCGAAGAGATCAGAAGACTAGAAGGCCGCTTTGGGTTGTAGACAGTGGGAGTTGGCATGAATCCCTTACAACACAACTGAGTCATTGTGCTGCGCAGTAGTGACTAACACTGACGTCATCTCTCTCTTGCAGGGTTTGTGGTCGGTCACGCGGGGCTGTTACAGGGTCTTCTGATGGTGGTTGTGGCCTACACCATCATATCTCTCACAATACTGTCCATCTGTGCCATTTCCACCAACGGTGCTATACAAGGTGGGGGAGCCTACTGTATCCTTAGAGACCAAACTGCTGTTGTCCACAGAGTGTTGCTTGATCTTGCCATTTCAGTTGAAACGTCGGCCTTAACTAAATGTGACCAGACATGATAAGCCGGTCTCTGGGCCCAGAGTTTGGAGGAAGCATTGGTTTGATGTTCTTCCTGGCCAAAGTGTTTGCATGTGGAGAGTACGTTCTTGGTCTTGTGGAGGCGATCCTCGATGTATTCGGTTCAGATCCTGGTAAGTCGTTGGTTCATGTTCTGTTTTTTTTTGTGAACTAAACTACCTCCACCTACTTCTTAGTACACATCCCTTGTTTTTTTTTTCTTGAGGATTCTCAGTTTTCTTCTTGCTCTGCTGTAGAGTCGTCTGTGTCCGAGGGCGTGCGCGTGCTTCCTCAGGGTTACTGGTACACGGTGCTGTACTCCTCAGCGGTCCTCCTGCTGTGTCTGCTCGTGTGTCTGGTGGGCGCCCACATCTACTCCCGCACCGCCTTCGTCATCCTGCTGGTGGTCACTGTATCCTTGCTGTCCATCTTCATCAGCTCTGTGGCGGTCAAACCTCGGGATTTTGTCATCTCCCACAAGGGGGCCGGCAACCAGACCCTCCGCTACAACGCCAGCTACACGGGCTTCAACGCCACCACTCTGAGGAACAACCTGGGCCGTGAGTGTTTGGGGCTTGATGTTGGTGTCAGAGAGGATATGAAAGTACATTGACTTCTTGTACATTTTTGGGGGCATCTATTCAAGGTCTCGCTATTGTTCCTCATTTTTGTCATTGCAGCTGGTTACTCTTTGGACTACAGCACCAACTCTGTCATGTCTTTTGCCACCGTGTTTGCTGTCCTGTTCACCAGCTGCACCGGGATCATGGCCGGAGCCAACATGTCAGGTTAAAGCTTGTTGTCTCACATGTATAATCACATTGGTTGGAAGGTAACTGGAGTAGTTTTGCCATGGTGCCATTGCCACTTTTAGCTTTTGATTTATGTGCATGTCGTCATGGGGAACATTGTCAAACGAGAGATTTGTTTAAACACGCGCAGCAATTCAGTAAACCTGCGTTGTGCACACAAACATGCACACCCTGACGTTTGCTCTCGCTCCGCATTGTCTCCGAAGGGGAGCTGAAGAGTCCGAGTGTTTCCATCCCTAAAGGCACCATCGTGGCCGTCTTTTACACTTTCACGGTCTACGTCCTCCTCTTCATCCTGGCCAGCGCCACATGTGACAGGTCTGAAATGGTTCATAGTGGTGTCGTCTGATATGAATACTTAATAAAGAGAGATCAACAATATAAAGTCCTTTGTTTCTTTTTCTTTAGGACCCTGTTGATTCAGGATTATGGCTTCCTCCAGAGGATAAACATCTGGCCGCCGCTAGTCACCGTCGGGATATTCTGCGCTGCCCTTTCAGCTGCAATGTGCGCTATGATCGGAGCGTCCCGTATCCTCCACGCTCTCGCTCTGGATCACCTCTTTGGTACGACTTGAGGAGGTTTTTGGCTCATCATATCAGTGCCCTCTTCACTCATTTCCTAACAGACTGTTGTTTTTCCCCCTCACAGGTTTGCCATTAGCCCCGGCTACAATCACATCAAGCTCCGGCAATCCGTGGGTGGCGGTGCTGTACACCTGGGGTTTGGCACAGGTGAGCGGAGCTTCTGCGGCATGCAATCTCATATTTTCAGAATAACGACTGGTGACCTAAGCTGTTGTGCGTCTGTGTTTCAGTGCGTAGTGTTTGCAGGCCAGCTCAACGCCGTGGCAGGTTTGGTGACTGTTTTCTACTTGCTTGCCTACGCCGCGGTTGACCTGGCCTGTCTGGCTCTTGAGTGGGCGTCGGCACCAAATTTCAGGTAATAAAAGATCAAATCGCTATTAAAAGAAAAATAAGCAATCAGTCGACATTGCTATCATATTTTTCATCAGCGTGTAATTGTTGTTTTCAGAATAATATTGCAAACAAAAACACCTGCTGTTGAGGTATAAATACTGCCCGAGAAGGACAAGTTTTAGGCTTTCAGTTCTGTAACAGCTGTTACTTATTCATAGTGCCATCATTGAGTTTGGTCATGAATTCTGGCAAATAAAGTAAGAAAATAAATCTAAAATTGCTCAGTGATACAAGAAAAGCTGAAAATGTGAGCTAGCTTAAAGGTGTCAGGCTAAAAAATACAACAACAATATATATATATATTTAAAACCCAATCGGCCTCACTTGGATTTATTACTATCATATAATTTACGGGGCAATAAAGCAATATTTATTGTCTTATTGGCTTCTGTTTTTAACGTGACCGGCGGCCTCTATCCTTTGTCTCTGTGTGTTTAACAGGCCGACCTTCCAGCTCTTCTCCTGGCACACCTGCCTGCTGGGCATCCTGAGCTGTTTAGTGATGATGTTCGTCATAAACCCTGTGTACTCCTCGGGCAGTATCGTCCTCCTGTTACTGCTGCTGCTTTTCCTCCACTACAGATCGCCCACCAGCAGCTGGGGCTACATCAGCCAGGCTCTCATTTTCCATCAGGTATCTGGACTCATGCCGAAACAACCACACACACACATGAACAGAGAGCGCCACAGCGTGTCAACAATGCCGTCTTCCTTTTGGTTTAGGTGCGTAAGTACCTGTTGATGCTGGATGTGAGGAAGGACCACGTGAAGTTCTGGAGGCCGCAGATGTTGTTAATGGTGGCCAACCCTCGCTCCTCCTGTCAGCTCATCCTGTTTGTCAACCAGCTGAAGAAGGGAGGCCTCTATGTTTTGGGCCACGTGCAGCTGGGAGATCTGGGTAATTCCCTGCGGATGGTCTGTGATTGGCCATCCACAGCTAACAGTATTAAATTAATCTTATCTGTGAGTCATTTTAGAAGCCGAATGAAACTCACCTTTTGGCCTTTTCGTGTGTCTGGAAGCCTTTCACTGGTGTATTCGATCAACATGGCATCATGTGATTAGTCTTATCATTCTATCTGAGAGCACATGAACAAGCGGGAAATGTTAGCGCAGGTCGCATATTACTGAGGTTGTGTAACCGATCGGATTGGCTTCCCTGAAGTCACAGGCACCATCCTGGAAGAACACCTCGTGGGCTTTCACTGTCCATCTGCTGCTTCTCTTGCATTATTTAATAAGATAATACGTTTCCTCTGTTTCATTGTTGCATCAGCACCTGAGAGTTTACACCAGACGTCCTTCAATTCAGCCAAATGTATAGCTCCTTGTTTGTTTTGCTAAATAGGCAAATATCCTTTTCAAATTGTAAGAAATGATATTATGTGATTCAGAAAGCAAGGCGCTGACAGGTTCTTTCATTCATTCACTGACTCACAGTTGCAATTAGATAACTGATCTACGCAAGCACTGTAGTTTAAATTTGAGGTACTTGTACTTTACTTGAGTATTTTCCATTTTTTTGTGGAAAGTATTATATGTTTTACTTAGTAGCAATCCAACGCTAAAAATATGAAATTGTATCTTTTTAGCGTTGGATCGCTTACAAATAAGTCAAATTTACCAATAATTTGTTGAAACTTCAGTTAAGAATAGTCAACCGCTGGAACCACTGGACCTGACTAATTGTATTGGTTTGTATATAAAGTCCATCTCAACCAGCTACAACGGTGAAATGCTGCTGATGCACTGATTTACCACGATTGACAATATAATAATGTGATAATAATATTTCAGGTCCAGGAGACATTTGACTGCAGCACAAGTACTATTACTTTAAGTACATTTAGCAGCAGCTGATGAACTTAACTTATGTACTTGTACTTTTCGGTTTTAAATGCAGGACTTACATTGTGATACTTTTACCTTTTTACTTAAGTAAAGGACCTGAGAACTTCATCCACTAATGTAACTGTGTTCAGTAGTTTTGAATCTATAAATCAAAGCCCTGTGTTGTATTACTGTTTGTACTCTTCAAATTCATGTATGAAATACATTTCCTACTAATTCTCCTGTGTTCTAGACTCTCTGCCATCAGACCCGGTTCAGCAGCAGTACAACTTCTGGCTGAGCCTAGTTGATAAACTCGGAGTGAAGGCCTTTGTAGACCTGACGCTGTCCCTCTCCGTCAGACAGGGAACGCAGCATCTGCTGCGCATCACAGGCCTCGGTAAGCTCTCTCATCCCCGCCATGCCCGCATTCAACACAGATTATGATGTTGCTTTATCCGTCCTTCTGTTTCTCTCTACAAGGTGGCATGAAGCCCAACACTCTGATTCTGGGTTTCTACGACAGCTGCACTCCCGAGGACTTCTTCCTACAAGATTCCGCGTTCTGTGACTCTTCGATAGGACAAGGGAGTGAGGGCGAATATAATTTTGGGGTCGACTTGCCTTCATTGCAGGCCCATTTCCCACCGGTTCGACATGTTGAGAGCCCGCGCTGGCTGTCGCCAGAGGAGTACGTGGGCATCATCTCTGACGCCATTAAAATGAACAAGAACGTGTGCCTCGCCCGCTATTTCTTCCAGTTGGAGGGAGAGGGCAAAGACAACAAGGTGGACGGGTCGGAGCGGACAATAGATGTGTGGCCCCTCAACCTGCTCCAGCCGGACAGCCGGGATTACGAGGACGTGTGCAGCCTGTTCCTGCTGCAGATGGCCTGCGTGCTCAACATGTCCAACAAGTGGCGCCACGCAAGAATGAGAATCTTCCTGAACGTGGAGACGGAGTCCAGCGACCAGGGCTGGGTGGTGAACGAGGAGACGTTCCGGGAGCTGCTGAGGAAGCTGAGGATCAGGGCGTCGATAAAGATCGTGCCCTGGGACTCTGTGGTGCAGCACCATGTTCAGCCCGACGGGGAGCCCGCTGCAGAGCCCACGCGAGCTCTGTCCGAGGAGTTCCTGTCCGCAGTGAACTGCATGTTGATGGAGCACAGCTCTCAAGCCGCTGTTCGCTTCCTGTATTTACCTCGACCCACCGCTCAGCGCAGCCAGTCACAGCAGTACTTGGCTCAGGTGGAGGCAGTGACCAATAGTTTGGGGCCAACGCTCCTGATTCACGGGGTCACTCCAGTCACATCCACTGATCTGTGAGCATGTGCGGCCGTTTTGTTCACTGGTATTGTAGATTTGCAGCAAAGTCTTATCTGCGTGAGTTTAAACTCTGGTTACATGTATAATTAACACATAAATTACAGTATGTAGCACCAGTTACAATATGTTCACCTAATGAAGCTTTTTTGTTGTTTTACTCGAGCTTACAAAAGGATCACGGAGTGCATTTTTAGAATACGCCACTTGAGGTTTTTAAATAGGTTATTTTCCTCTTTACATGCACTTGAACTGACTTGGAGATTGAGCCAAAAAATGTGGGTGTGGTTTATGTTGATACATCCTCTTGTTTGGATCAGCTTTAAATCTGTCTTTTCACATGAGGCGGAAATAAGAAATCTGTCAAAGACACAATTTGTTTGGAGCAATACGGGTTGTCTATGACATTTAATATAAAAATGTATAATCATAATTTCAGGGATGAAATTATGAATTTGTGATAGCAATTGACCAAGGTAATAGTTTCTAAATGGTATTGTGTTAAAGCATAAGCTACATTATCCTACATTCTCATATTTCTGCTGGACCAAAAGTCATCCAAAGTCAGGTCTGATTTTTGTTTCCCGTGCAGTTCTGCAAACATGTCTTCTTTCGCTGTGAAATGTGCATCTCTAGTCTTCACAAAGGGAACCGTTACCTATACATGTGACCTCAGAATGATGAACAGCATTTGTTGCTGTTGTGTGTGTTTACTTGAAAACTACACTTGGATTTTGTGCATCATGACTGTCAAAGTACATCAGAAATGGTTTCATTGATAAGCTACTCTAATCCACTACGACCAATTACGACCAATGATGAATCAGACCAACTCGAGGCTGAAACCAGAGCAAGTAGTCACATTTTTATACAATTAATTTACCTTATTTACAATAGAAAATACAGAATAAATGTTACTGTTTCTTGTCACGGCTGCTATTTTAGTGATGCAGCACTCAAATGGACCTTTTAACAGCCATGAAAGGTCCATTTAACAAATAGGAAGTTGCTTAAAAGGCCTTTTGGTATGCTCCATCTTGAGTTGTGGTTAACAGTCAATGTAAAAGCCTGAAAGGACTGACTCTTGTATACAAAAGGTCATTACTGTAGATGTACATATTAAACTGCTGTTTGTCTTAGGTGTAAATATATGCCAAATGTAATGTGTATCGGTATCAAATGTAATATTGTAAAATCTTCACAGAAAGTAAGTATTTAAAAGATTGCTTGAATGCAATACAAACAGATTGTGTGCGTGTATTTTTGTGTAATAGTATAGATATTAATATAAATAATTACTCTGCAGAATAGCTCCACAGATGAATCAAAACTTCATGCAACTGAGAATAAATAAATGGGCAAAATATAACAATTTACATTTTGAGTGTAGTTTATTTACTATAGCCATGCTATGACCATGCTATGATACAACACACATGTTGAGAAATCTGTGCAGTGGACCTTTGGTGAAGCCTATTTTCATCTGTAAAAGTTCACATTTATGTCAGTAAGAACTTCTGTGCAGACGCAGGCACATCACATGACTACTCCTCCTTTTGACCAAGCCTGTCCTTTTGCTTGCACACGTTTGCATCATGTCGGCTCAGGCTGGCTGTTGCGACGTTTCCCAGCTTTCTCACGAGGAACGGTGACATGCGTAACCAGTCCGGCAGCAGTATTGTGAGAGCCGTGTTCTGCGGGATGATGGGGGAAAGAGAAGGAGAGGCGTTAAGATATCGCTGCAGCTGACGGTTTGTGAGTGATTCGGTCTCTCGTGCCTCTGACCTGGAGCGCGTGGGACAGACAGCCGCTGGTGTAGCTGGAGTGACCCACAGTGTTCAAGGCCTCGCGGGCGAACCCGGAAGCGCTCCTCACAAAGAAGTTGACTGCCATTTGTTTCGTCATGTTGGTGGACACCATGAAGGGGGCCACGCACTAGGGGGGAAATGTACTGTGGTTGGACAGGTTGAACTTCCCTTTGCATTCATACACATTAATGACTTTTAAAAGCAATTTGCCGTTTTTAGCACCGAGACTGAAAAACAATGAGTCCAGTGCAGAAGTCTCCAAAGCACGGTGTGTTGGATGCAGCTTCCCATGCAGTAAATACAAATTCAAAAAAGAGGAAGATAACCTGTGTCAGTGAGAACCATAGACTGTAGGTGAGAGCATTAGGAGGCAAAGGTTAATTTTATGAGCTGAATGTTTGTTCAACCGAATAAAACACTCTGACAGACAATTCAAAACCCCATCAAAGCCACCTGTGTCAGGAGAAAAAGTTTAGTTTTAGTGGAACTGAGTAACTTAGAAATTAAAACACTTTAGGTTGAATGCATGTCATAAAAAATCCTCAGTTGCGGCTGTTATTTCTCATCATTATAAAATGAAACGTCAGTGGATAATAGTTTTAAAATGGTGTTTTAATTGTGCTTGTCATGGAAGTAGCTACAGCTCGCATTGTCAAGGGCCTAACTCCAATGTGAGGGTTTAGGGCTGTTCCTCTGTCAACCATCACGTGTTTGAGGGCTCTCTCGCAAACATTTTGGCCCAATCTCCAAAATCACAGACTCACAGACTTTGAGGCGCGCTCCCGTAAAGTCTGTGAGGGTTTAGGATTGTCAAATCATTAAGTGTTTGAGGGCTCTTTTGCAGACATTTTGGGCCCTTTATGAACACTTACTGTAAGTCCGCATTTCTGCAGACTTTGCCCAGTGGAATTACCCACAATTCATAGCAATGTGACGTTAAACACGGGGTTACCAGCCTAAGCATGAAGACAAAAAAAAGGTAAACAAAGAACGGCACATGGGTGTTCAGCCTGTCATATTCAATTTACTCCGAAACATTAAGGATTAAATACGAAACATAAAAACAGATGAAATCCAAGGAATGGAAGCAGAGATTATATTTATAGATTTATTCATCAAACCTTTTCATTTTGTCATTGAAGCTGTAAACGAGTAAATAGATTATTTGAAATTACCTCACATTTTGTGAGGTAAAAACCTTGAAGACGTTCAAATCAGGGAGTAAAACAATCAAATAATTACCCACAATTGTAAATAATGTTTTTTAACGGTATATGTTGAAGGAAAGTGACAAAATTCACACCATTTAAACCCCTTACAGTCTCTCACACCCAACCATCCACCAGGTGACTTCAGTAAGTCCCTGATGGTTCAGGGTTTGAGGCTTTGGGGGGGACGTTGGGATTGGGTCAAACTGTGCCATTTTTTGTCACGCCCTCCGCTGTTGCCACCTGATCTCGCGCGAGCCTAATGGGATTGTGCCAAGCGTGCAGTGTGGGGAAACAAAATTACGCATGCCCAAAACGCCTCGTGCGGCATTTAGATGTGTTTGCTGTTTGCCAAGCAATTTGCTTATGAAGTCACTGGTTAGTACTTATTTTAAAGAACGTAGCTGTAGTTGGTCACCGTGAACCGATGTGGAGAATCTGCACTGATCCAAACTGACAAGGGCATACAAACAGCACAACAGCAAACTGATGAGAACAGGTAAGTGCCCAGTGGGACTACCTGTATGTGTTAAAGTGTGTGGGAAATGTCATATGGCTTTATATCAAATTGTGTAGCCAATCTTTTGGTTTCCCACCATTTATTTCCCATCTAATATTACCACTGACCAGGCAAAAAGTAGGCCACTTTTACTGAGTCTCTTACTGTAAAATATCCTTAAAAACAGAAACACAGAAACAAGCCAGTGTAATGACATCATTATTTCCAATTATTTTCAAGTGTCAACTCCTCAATTCTAGTTGAGTGTTTCGTCTGCATTGCTCTTGCTTTGTTCTTTGTTTTTGGTTGAAATAATATCTTGTTTAAAGTAAATAAAACTTTAAGGGCTTAATGATACATTTCCTCTAGCTTTAGTACATTTGAATGACCTAAGTACTACTCCATACTTTACCTGAACAATAATTCCCTTTGACTGGTACTCTGCATGCAGACACTGAGAGAAATATGTTACAAAAATCTGAAATAAAGAAGAAAGTCACAAAACAAGCAGAAGAGGGGGTGAGTGTCATGAAGTTGTGCATTAACAGTGAATATGTAAGTGAGTTTGTGTGTTTGGATCAATGTGTATAAATAACATAATGTCTGGATGAGAAAGTACCTTTGTGGCACAATAAAGGGACAACAAAGGCTGTGGACGGACGGCCGCTTCAGAGGAGATATTGATGATCAGCCCTGTCCCTCTGGGAAGGAGAGCAAAGACAAACGTCCATAAATTCATCTAATATTCTCGTTACTTCATATCAACCGTTAACTTCTGGACGTTTGTGACATTACCTTTCAACCATGCCTGGAAGAACCAGTCTGGTCATCTGAGTGAAGAAGATATAAATCATCATCTTTTTTTTATGCAGCATCAGCCATTTAAAAAAAAATTTAACTTCAGATATAGTGGAAAAGGTGACTACTTAAACACACAGCCATAAAGTAAAAACTCACATAGATATCTTACCTGAGGGACTGAAAGCATGTTGCAGTTGATAATCTGAGTGATTTTCTGGTCAGAATAAACACACAAGAGAAACTATGAGTTAGAAATATTAGAGACAAACATGACCTCTAACAGCCTGAGTCAGAAAAAATAAATCATTGTATTGCCTTCAGAAAATGATATTTAGGATGCAAATTCAGATTCAGACAAATGTTACCTGTTCAGCATCTGGTATTTCCAAGAAATAGGCAAAAGTATCAGAGTAGGTCATTCCTACATTGTTCACTGTGAGGGTTACAAAGACACAAACAACTTCTGTTAATGTTGTCTTATGTCAATCATTAACTGATTAAACTGAGTGGTACATGTTTGATGTTTTTTCTGGCTGCTGAGTGTTGAAAAATGTTCATCTTTTTGGGGGTCACTGTCACAATCACAGTGTAGGAGGGGCGGGACAAATACCACAAAAGTAGCCTACTCCTTGAACCGGGTGCCGTCCAACTTCAGCTCTTCAACCAAACAATTTCCAAATTTGTCAACAAAATCACATCATGGAAGCTAATTTACATGCAGTAATACATAATATTCCATTTTAGATATAGTATATACTATTACTGTTACTATCTACACAAGATAAAAGTATACATTTAGCCAAGCTTCCTGTATCATTCATTCACGTCCGGTATTTGTAGCAAACCAAACTGCTTGAAAATTGGTTGAAAATTCAGCAAATTATGAGGATTTTAATAGTGAATAGACTTCCTGCCTCCTTGGATATGCATGCATTAGGACAGTGGTTTCCAACCTTTTTTCCTTGAACTAACTACTTATTTGAACTACTGTAAATGATCTTTATCTGCAACAGAAACACTGTGGTGAAACAGAATGTGGCTTTCTAAATAGCCTACTGTTTTTGAGTGAGGACAATAAAATATCTATTTTAAATAATTAAATATACAGACTTTTGTGTAAATTATCCTGAAAGTATGTTATGATTTTAGTCCAAGTGCACACCCTGTGATCTTTGGCGCCCCCCAGAGGGGGCCTGGATTAGGAGACGTTGCTTCCCCGGACCAATATGGCGGCAGTGATGACTTATTGCTCCAGTAAACAGCAGCTTTTTCAATGTCAACTTTTCGAGAGTAAATTGTTTGCAATATTTCTCAGTTTCTAAAGCATCTGAATGACTTCCTAGTAATTTTCTTGTGCTCTGTAATTGGTTGTCCTATTACCCAGAATCCCAATCTCCAGTCCCTGTAGTTGTTCAGCAATAGCAGGGTAGATACTTTGGCTGTCTGTGAAGTCCACTTGGATGGTGCGGGTCTTTCGGCCGTACTGATCTTCTGTTGCACATGGAAAGACACATTTGTTTACTGTAATGTGTAATGGGAAAAATATATTTTGTATCATGAAATGTTTTTAACAGATGAACAACTGAAAGAGAAAGAGGAGAACACTGACAAAACGCAGCAGTCCTGCAAAGTAGACAATCAATTTATGAGCCTAGTGTCTGGTTTTGTTTCGAACTGATCACACGCTCCCAGAGTTGAACGAAAGGTGAAGAGACACTGTCTCCTTTGTCTGTGTGATGAGTTTGGGACAGGCCATAAAACCATAAACTAGTTCCTAGTTGAACATACCTGGCAAAAGTCCAGATAAGAACGACAACTAGGCTATAAACAAAATCTACTCTCCGTCTATGATTTATCTGAAGGCGTGAACCTGTGTTTGCTAAGTACAACAGAACGACAGAACGATGAATAAGACATTTTAGGCAACCAAAAATGTTACAATTAACTTTAAGTAAATAAAGTTGTAAGACAAAACCATTGTTAACAGCCTGTTGATCACAAGCTACGCCGTAAAGCATGTCCTGTTTTATGGTCTATTTTACTTAATGGGACCATAATTTACTAAATAAACATCATGCTGTATTGACAAAGACTTGAAACTAGCGAGTTAAACTAGTTTACCATGTTTACTGAGGTAATCAGTGAGAAGTAAGGTCATTTTCATAGAGCTCTATACAATCTGACTTATTTTTGCCCCCTGATGGCCATTAGAAAGAATGCAAGTTTAAGGAACCTCCTCATTGGCTTCACTTTTCACAACCGGAGGTTGCCGCCTGTGGAAAACAGGCGCCTGTGGAAAACAGCAGTAGAACAACAGTTTTATTTTCTCTTCACTCACCTATTTCTTTGGCAATCATTTGAAGCTTATCATCAGACCTGCTTACCAAAACAACATCCAGGCCTCTTTGTGCCAGCTAGGAGGAGACATACAGGACAGACAAACACTCTGCATTGGTGAGATCTCAAACCCTCGATCCAAAACAACTTAACAAATATCAACCAACTGTCTGGCTCCTAACTAGAAATGTGGACCCCAATATGGAGAGAAATTGTTGGAGACTCACCTCACAGGCATAAGCTTTGCCAATGCCAGATGTGGCACCAGTGACAACTGCACAAACGAGAAAGCACACACGTTTAGAGGAATACATTTTAGATTTATTAAAACCTTTGTCCATTTGTTTATCAAGTCATGACAGAAGTTTACAAGATGTGGATTTGACTACCAAGACGACTCGACATTACCCTGATGTTATGTAAAAATGAAGGTTGAAAATGGAGTATTACACCTGCGTTTATTAAGTAGCTACCTTTCTTTCTTGTAGTCAGTATATTGTTCTAACCTGATGCTTAAATATTACCTCTAGAACTTTGACACAGTAACTACAATCAAGTCGGCTCATTTACCAAACTCCTCAACCAGCGCTGCAAAAATACAGACACATTAAAAAAAAATATTGCACACTATTCTGCATCTCAAACAATCGGCATGGATGAAACAAAGTTTGCCACTTTGAGCTTCAGGTGCAAATAAAAAAAATAAGTTATTAAATCATCCAAGTATAAAGCAGAGCCAAAGGGAAATAGTGAGGTCAAAGGGGTAAGACTTCCGAGAGATGCACAGGGGGGAGGAGATGTAAGAAGAGGAGGAAACATCCCCTGTTGCTTCGCGAGAGAAAACACTCTTCTACTGTATGAAGTTAAGATCCTTCTCACGCAGAAAAACAAGACAAAAGGCCCAGTTTCTCTTTGTCTAAAAATTGTGCATACACTCTTCTGATGAAAAAACTTATTTGGGGTCTAAATTGTTTTTTTCATCAGAAAAGTGTCAGAAGTGGAAACAAACAAACTGCACTAACTTAACAAAGGAATATGGGAAATGGACTTGAAGTTGATGTGTGCCTGGAGAGGATCGAAAAGTTTGCAGGAAATGTCCCATCATGTAGGAATGTGAACATTTTATCAAGTCCCTTATCAAACTGCCTCCACAGAAAGGAAGTCTGGTGCTACTGATGGAAGTTATTGTTGCAAGAATATCCAAATATTCCCACATCTTAGCTGCTTTCTGTAGTTCACTAACTTACAGTCTCTACCACCTGTTCCAGAAGTTTAGAGTCATCCGGTATATTGATGTATTTCTTCTTTCTTTCAATAATGACTATTTTAACAGAGGCAAAAAGAACCAAATGTATCATTTACATTTGAAATAGTTTTCCCCCCTAAAGAAGACAAATTGAATGATTAAAGGTTAAGTTTAATCAATGACTCCGCAGTGTTGAATGCGACGTGAGAATATTGTTGTAACCATTTTCCCCCAAAATAACCTTTTTGATTTTGATTTTTTTCCCCCCGAGCAGACAAGCAGGGACTGTAGATCATTATTGAACCACATTAGAGCATTTGGGCTCTAAATATTGTGGTCGCTGTTTTTCTTTTGGCCCTCTGCAGTCTACTCAGTGGTTAGATAGAAGAGTTTAAACTGTGATTTGTAAATCCATAGTATGTTAAGCTGATATTCTGTGATCCAGTTCCAATAGTGCAAACCCTACACTAATCTTCTATTTTGTTTAAAAAGCTTTGCCTAAGCAACATACCTGTGAATATTCCAGCTTGTTATAGGCTGCATGCTTAGGAACTTCTTCCTATTTAAATCTGCACACATTTTGATGATAATCTTCCAGTATCTTTTACCAATGACCGACTTCTTCTTATATAACTGTCGGATCTTTGTCTCTTTCTGCTCCTTCGATTGTCAGTCTGGTTGAACCATTGTACAGCATTTTGTTCTCCATGTAAAAAAACAAACCCTTCATAGAAAAATAACATCTATTTGTAAAGAAGTCTTTCTGCAACCTAAAAGAATGAAAGACAATGAACAAATATAGAGTAGTCCTCTCTCAGCTATCTGACTGTAACATCTCAACATTTTGTTTAGCCACAAAAGCGACTAGACTTTCTTTGACATTACCTGCCCATTGCCCATATGTCTTTAAATCCACATGCCAAAGCTCCGACAAAACAAACTGTCTGAATCCACACCAACATCTCCAGGTCAGTCTCAGCAGGTGGAAAACAACAGTAAATCCCCCAATGATGGCCAGCGCGTCAATTAATGACATTTTTGCAGCAGAGCTCTCGACTGAACAGGATTTCCTTCATAGACAATGTTAAATATATATTAGAGGAAGTGAAAACTTTGTTTACGTACTCCTCCCACACTGCTCCACCCATCCCTGCAAACAAACCGGTTCTCTTTGTATCAGACATAAAATAGTGCCAGATCCCTGGAGCCTCGGTACACAGATCCCTGGAGCCTCGGTACACAACAGCAGTGTTTGACCAGTATGATGGTACATTTCCACTGTGTATCTTCTCCTGTTTGTTGTATTAACAAAGTTAATAATGTCAGACATGATCAGTAAGTGTCCTCTCAGGTTGAGTAATATATGATGTGTGTCTTAGGATTGGACCTTCTTTGCGCAAAGAATAAATACTTTAAAGGTTTTTGTACTTCTCAGGTTTCCTTATTTCAGTATCACAGGACTCACTCGGTACTATTGAATAGTTTTTCCACCACACCCGGGAATGAGATAGGGCTGCACACCCTCCCCATGTGGGGTCCAAATGCTTTTTGCTGATGCCCAGAAGAGTCCTGAACATAGAAAAATAAGAAGAAAAGAGAAAATACAGACAGAGTGCAGGGTCTCTGCGGATACAAACACTGCCACACACTTCTACTCATAAGAGATGATTAAGCGGGATTGTTGTTGTATCAGTCTATACATTGTTTTTTAAATGTATTTTTCCACCATAAAGTTTGGTGACTCATAATAAAAAAATTGTATAATTAAATGGTGAAAGTCATATGTGTTATTAGTTCCTACTGTGGGTCAAACACCAAAATCACTAAATCCTACGCTTCCCATAATGCAACCTGATAGTGTACTTTGTTAAACCCTTCCTGCCTGATAAATTCCCACATCTTCTAAAACTTACTTCAGGCACCCACACAGAAGCAGTAAGACAGACAGAATTTTAAGGTCTTAGATGTGCAATATAAATACATTTATTTAGTTCCCTCCATTCACAGCCACCTGCTGATGCAAGCTTAGAATAAATGTGTAAGTGGACACGAAAAGCCGTTAAAAAATGACAAAAAATGTCTTTCAAGAGCTTAAGTTCAAAGAGATTGGGGTGCTTTAACAGATGACTATCTGCAGTGAATTCGCCGTCTATCTCTGTTTTATTCAGGTATCAGATGAACCAACAGAGGGTGCTGCCGCTCTCTAACCGGCCACAACTGGACCAGGATTTGACAGAGAGATACAAGTGATGACCAATGAGATACCTGCTCAGTTAAGTTAATGTGCAAATGTAATTCTGAAAATTAGTGTTTGTTTGACATTTTCCTTTATCCGTATTTCAGTGTCAAAACAATAAATCTGGAACATACTAGTTCTACGGGTGACCATAAACTCAACAACATACAATATGACGTGCAATTTAAGTTAAATTAACCAGTAAGTTGAGGAATCACAACATTAGGGGGAAACCCTCTGAATGTGTGATTCTCCATGTGAAGTCTGTCAGAGTTGAATTGTTTCTGTTTATTAACTTATGACATTCTGCTGTAGGATAGTATTGCTGTAATTTCTCTAGTGCCTGTTAATAAGATGTATCGTACTGTTCTGGGTAATTATTTAATAAAAACAAACAAAACTGTCAACTGATACATTGAAAACCTCAAAACTATTAAATTGTATTCAGTATATTTTCAATTAGTTGAGTAATTGAATGCATAATCAATCTTTTAAAACTTTTGGAAACTGATACTTTTATTTTATTGTTTCTTAAATGTTTTGGCTTATTCTTCAGGCTTTAATCTTTATAGATTTGTATCGACATTGTGGAGGAAAAACATCCTGAATTTCCTGTATGCATGCGCACTGCAGTGAGCAGTCACAGATCTGCAGGGACCAACTCCAGTTATTCAATAATAATAATAATAATAATACAGATTTTTATAGCACTTGTCAAAGTTCTCAAAGACTCTTAACATATGGTAGGATAAAATAAGGAAACACGCAGTAAAATATTTAATACAGATGGGGGGGAAATGATGATAATATAACAGAATAGAATAAAGATGGACTAGGACTTAAAAACATGGTGGGTGGGTTTTGAATGATGACAATGTGGGCGCATTTTTGATGTGGTTTGGTAATGAGTTCCACAGAGAGGGGGCGACGACTTAAAAAGCCCTGTCACCCGAGGTTTGGCACTTGGTCCCAGAAGACCTGCAGGAGGTTGGCATCAGCAGATCTGAGGCATTGGGAGGGGGCGTGCTGGTGGAGGAGGTCGGAGACAGAGGGGGAGCCCGGTTGTTGAGTGCCTTGTAGGTGGTGAGTAGAATATTGAAATTCGGAGGACATTGTCCAGGAACAGTGATGGCCTTCCTATTACTGAACACCCATTTTAAAGTTACTACAAGGATCTTTCATTTTGTGTTGATTTAGGCGGCCCCTGTGGACAAAAGCCATAGTGTCTCCATGAGCACCACAGCTTGGTGTCATAAAGATACAGCTGGTTCTCCCATGTCTCCCTCCCCTCCAGCAGGAGGGGAGGGAGACATCTATTTAGATAGATAAAATTACACTGACTACTACTTAATTTAGCATATTTTGCCTACATGACTGGTTGTTGGTTTGGGCTACAGATTAATAACATTTAGGGCTAAGACAATGGTCAGAAGTGCTTGTATCCTCCTGTCAGTATTGTGCAGTGTTGCTACCTCTGCAGTTGCTGGTTCTTTGCTCAACTGGGCCGCCTGTGTGTCTGACCTTGCTTTGAAGTGATCTCTGTCAGTGCCGTTAGCCATGTCACTTTTAAGAGGCTTGCAGGCAGCAGATCAGTTTAGCAAAACCCCACTTGACTAATCTGATTACTCCAGCAAGGCTGCCATCCATGTGCAAGGCAGGACAAAAAAACAAACGCATCGTCACACTTCCATATGTAGGGGGCCGTCTTCAAAAAGCTCAGCTGTGGACACTGAGGCTATATGCTGGATGTGTTCACTGTGTCGTTTATGAGCATCTTTGTTTTAAAATGTTTATTAAAAATGTGGAGTCCCCTCCCCAAAGGCTTAAAATCCAGCTGTAGTGAACTGTGGGTCAAAAGAGCAACAGCAGGCTTTCAGTAGCTTACCACAAGATATTTTCAGCCCTCGGCTCCAGCTCACATAGTTCTTACGCCTTTATTAGCATTGCTCCCCATATGTAAGATGCCTTTGTTCTCTGACTCTTATCTTGTCCAGAACTTGAAGCCCAATCTCGGAAAAAGGAGGGAGGCTACAAAGATGTCAGAAACATGGTCATATTGAAGACATCTTAACATAATCGATCAAATCTAAAAAGAATCCAAGCTTTAATTCCTAAATGATGAGATAAAAGACCAATTTTACTGAAGTATGTGGATAGTTTTAGCCATGCTAGCAAATTTCAGTTAGCATCTTTGGCTACTGTCGTAAGACTAGTGGAACGGCAAAGAGCATAAGTGAACGTCTCAGAGGGATTTGAACTGCAGCAGCAGGGTTATACAGATACGGGCGCCTTAATCCCTGCACCAGGTTCAAGCTGCAGGTGATTACATGCAATTCTACAATTTCAGGTAGCCATCGGGGATAAGTGTGCAATAATTAACATTGCAAAGGTTTCTTTGTTCTGCTCTGCATGAGGAGATTTATTTATTTTTTTGCTTTGGGTACATTTAGTGCTGAGAGAATAAGGGGTTTCTCAAGGTGTGCATGATGATCAATGATGGAACGACACTTATCTAAGGGTTGAAATTGAACCCATCTTTCTTTCAAAGGCAAAGTTCATGGGTTTTGATGAGTGGAGTGTTGCTGTTCTGGCGCAAGAAGTTCCATAATCTCTCACACCAACTGTGGAACTGAGTTCTTCACAAGATCATGTACTTTTTATGGTCCTCCTAATAAATAAGACAATCAGTACAGTTAGCCACCATTTTAGTATGATTCTTTCCAGTTCTGACTGTTGAAATAGCCAACCAATCTATCAATTGAGTCAGTCAAATCTGTATTTATTTATTTAAAACGTTCTAAGCTACATCAGCACCTAAATGTATGCTCCTGTGTAAATGATCCAGAGTGGACATACCTTTACTTTCACCTTCTTTTTTCCTCCCCACCAGCCCTCCCCCACACACACACACTCTTCCCACACTTGTGTGGATTAGAAGCTAAAGAGGGCTGAGAAGTCAGAGCTTTGCTTGCCAGTCCTTCCCACTCTTACCTTTCTTTTACCTGTTACGTCTCCACAGCTTTCGGACAGCTTTTAGCAGACGCTGGATCGGGGTTTCACCTCTTTCCATGCACTGTCCCTCTGTGGTTTGGGGTGGGTCCCAGTCCAAAACGGGGTCATCAAGAGCTAAAGCAACTACTGGAAATGTGGAGATTTTTCATTTTCAGTATTGTCTTTAAGGAACTTGGATACAAGAGGAGATAATTCATTTTTTTTATTTTCCACTCTCTTTGGATTACCTATGATATTGTTTCCCAGTAAAAGGACAACGATCACTGCTCCTGCTGTATACTCCCGTATACTTAATCCACCTGGAGTTTGGATGGTGCTATTCAACCGCTCCAACATCGATATGGCTCCTACAGTATGTAGTGAAACTGCTCCAGGTCAGAGCTGTCTCTTATTAAATCTGTTTCATTGAATTTTATTGTCATTGATTTAACACTATCAAGTGTCATTGTAGCCTCGTTCGAATCTCTTTGCAGCAGAGCTACTCCAGCAAAGGTGAGACTGCTGGAACGCCAAGGCTTGTTCAATCCCTTCATAAAGACTAAAGAAAATACCACTATTCATGAAATGTAAAAAGCATTTTGATGTGTTAACATAATTTCTATTTCTTATTCTCAGCATCACTTTAGAACAATGCTAGCATATAAGTCAGTGCTACTCTGAACCTATTATGAACTGATAAGCCAATGACCGTATTAGTCACTTTAGAAGGCCTGTTGGTCGCCGCTTGCTTGAAGGCTAAGACTCAAATCAGCCAGTATTTTTGGCTTTTAAAATGTCATTTTTGAACCACTAAACAGGTGGTTTATATGTAAGATTTAACATTTGGCCTCATTTAAGATTCAAGCACATATAAACTAGAGCTTGAGAGATAAATCAGCCAGGCTGATAAATGGGCCGATTTATAGGAGACATATCGATATTTTGTCAGCTGATAAAGAACAAGAGATTGCAGGACAGAAATGCCAAACTAAGTTTGAGATCCTTTAGAAACAGGGGTAGTCTTTTATAGTTTGTCTATCAGAGAGAACTGACAAGTTCATCTTTTAGCTGTAAAATGTTCCACTTAGTGTATATTATTGTCACAATTCTTAATTAATTTTCTTTATTTAATCAAAGGAATCAATAACAAGATATTTGTTTATGCCATAATTTATGTAAAAAAAAAACACACTCACCATTAGATTCTCAGATTTCGATGTTGGCCTGAAAATATCCATCATCAGTCAGGCTATAATATATACACAACACAACTAGCACAAGATTAGCATCTTTGTCATCCACTGTTGTTTCACTAAAGGGAAATTCTGTCAGTATTTCAAGCTGTGCAGTTTTTTAAATTCTCTTTATGAACCAGCATTATCTTGGTGGAACTTTTTTATTTCTTTCAAGCTGAACTTCCTTAAACCTCAGAAGCAATGCTCTGAACTTTAGCACTAGCTGCGACTGAAGTTCCCCTCACCACTGGCAGGTTGGTCAGGCCTTTTGCATTAGCAGCCATTCTTAAGTGTTTCTGAACACAGAATGAAGTCAGCTGGTACAAATTTAAATGCTGGTTTTAAGAATCCGAGGAGAGAATAATCCAGAAATCAATGGCTGAGAACATCTCAAGAGAATGACTATTGAAGGGAGAAGAGACGCCAAGACTAAATGAAGACATCAAGGCCAGATTTAGCTCCACGTTACCTGGCACTTGATTTTTTTTAAACTCCGTGGGCCCAGCAGAGCTTATCAGCTTGCCACACAAGCCATTAATTCTTCAAGGAACAGCACTGGCATTGTGGGGTCCATGTACTCAGTGAGACAGATGGATGCTGACACAATTCAACATCACATTCTGTGGCACAAACTGCTCCACAATTGCAAATTCAGGTCAGGGATCATGTCCGTACAAGACTGTTTAAGCCCCGAGGTATCCTTGTTTGTGTCACAGAACCTAAGAAGCGAAAGCAGATCACACTAAATTGTTGAGCAACACATTTTCTAATTGCACGTTTTTTCTCCCTTATTCCCCGGAGGCAGTGATGACTTGGGGTTGTCTTGTCGCCTGTCCAGTTTTGGACTAGAGGCCTGCTGAGTGCCAAGGGAGGCAGTCCTATCCACAAAGACACATTCGCTGTCAGACCACAAACTCTCCGCTCCCCCTGCTGTGTCTAAAGCATAGCTGTGAGAGGAAAATGGCAAGTCACAGAGACCCTCGCTTTCTGCACAACCTGTCCTACCACCCACGATGGCAGCACGACTCAACAAAAGTGAAGAGAAAGGGACGCGTGCGGACAGTGGCTGCAAACAGTTGCAGTGGATATAGTGTGTTCAAATCATTAGCAGCTTCATCATCAAAACCACAGTTGCCATCATCCTCCACGCAACTCTCCAGGAGCTGGTGTGGGAACCGGCTCCTTCTGCCGTTGCTCATACTCTCATTACTGCCCTGTCAGGCCTGGGCGACCACTTTCAAGGTGGTCCTGGTTGGACCCTGGACGTGTGACCTCTTATACTCCAAAGCACTTCCGGACTTGGCAGCCCGTCTCGCCACTGCTCGCATAAACAAGGACCCCTACCTCAACAAAGGCTACTGGTATGACTACACGCTGGTCAATGAGGACTGCAAGTCATCCCGTGCCCTGGCTCGCTTTGCTGAGCTGGAAGGTTATGGTGCTGCATTTCTGGGCCCTGCCAACCCAGGCTACTGCTCCTCCGCCGCTTTGTATGCAAAAGAGTGGGATGTTGGGATTCTTTCCTGGGCTTGCCTCAAACCCAACATGAATGAATTAGGGATGTATTCCAACTTCCTGCGGCCGCTGCCACTGTCCTCCCGTGTACTTTTCTCGGTTTTGCAATACTTTGGTTGGGCCCATGTTTCCATAATCTCAGAGGAGACAGATTTGTGGGAAGCCACGGGACAGGAGCTGGCCTCGTCACTGAGGGCCCTTGGCCTGCCTGTCAACCCTGTGGTGACCATGGAGTCGGACAAGGATGGGCCTGAGAGAGCGCTGAAAAAAGTGCGGGAAGCAGACCGGGTCAGAGGTGAGTTTTAGATGTGAAGATGACTGAAATAAGAACAAAAAAACATGAATGTAACAACATTAAAACGTCCTTCACACTGTTTTATTCCACATGAATCATGCAAATGAATCCGTTTTTAATCCCTCTTCTCTTCACAGTGGTGATCATGTGCATGCCCTTTGTCCTGATTGGTGGCCAAGCCCAGTACGAGCTTCTGACAACAGCCTTGTCCATGCGTATGATCGACCGTGGCTACGTGTTTATCCCCTACGACACCCTCCTCTACTCACTACCCTACAACGATGCACCCTACTATATGCTTGGCAATGACACCAAGCTGCGCAAAGCTTTTGACGGAGTCCTCACCATCACTGTGGACTCTGGAGAACGCAATTTCAATGAGGCTTTCAAAGACGCTCAGGACAGCTATGAAATCCGCAGCAGCACCCCACCAGAACAGGTGAGATTTGTGTGATACTTTTGTGTATACGGTAGTAATGGTAAATGATAATAGAAAAATATGACAAATCTGGAAGAAGAGGATACTCAAAGGCACTTATACAAACATTTGAATTGACTCAAAATCATCACATTACTGTCTCCTCTGTAAGGTTTCTCCATTCTTTGGCACCATCTACAACATGATCTACTACACAGCTATGGCTGCTGAGCAGGCCCGCGCCAATGGAGGCCGCTGGGTAACCGGTCCGATCCTGGGTGACAGCAAGGGCGGCTTTGAATTTGAAGGCTTTAATCAGCACTTGAAGGCTGGCAAGAAAGGGGAAGGCATGCAAGCTCGCTATGTAGTGCTGGACTACAGCGGCATTGGCCACTATCTCTACTCCACCCATGTTCTGGATGCCACTCATACATATGGAGGGGTCGGGAGCTTGAAATACCTCGGTCGTTCCATCCATTTTGCGGGCAGCACGCCCTACACAGACTCCGGCTGCTGGTTTAGCCCATACTTTGCCTGTACTGGAGGTGAGGGCACTAGTAGTGTCATCGCAGGAAATAAATATAAGCTGGTGCACTGCTGAATAATTCAGTGCATTCAAACTGTCTTTGTGTTTCTCTTCTCTTCCCATAGGCCTGGACTCAGTCACGTTCTTCATTTTTCTCCTTGGGTTCATTGCAGTCATTGGATGTGGAACTAACTTCTTTATTAGTCTCAAGTATGTACAGCAGAGTATCAAAGAATCATATCTCATCTGGTCTTGTGTGATCTTTCAAAAAGACTGATTGTTTTCTTTTCTTTTCTTTTGTCCAGGAGAAGTGGCAGGATTGGGTGGGTCAGCTTTGGAGGTGGTAACGGTGGATCAACAAAGGTAGTGCTGACACTGGACGACCTGGTCTTCATTAACACTCAACTCAGCAAACGGGTCAGTTCCTTGCTGAATCTCTGTCTATACTGGCTGTATTTTGCATCTCTCTGCTTTGCAAGTATGTGTTGTATGGCAGTTGTTTGCCTGTAAAAGATTATGTAATCTGAGCTGCCCCGTCCTTTTTCAACTGTGTGTGTGAGCAGAGGATCAATGACGAAAGTATCCTGAAAAGCCAGCTTGATTTTAAGACACCTCATCACTCGGTGTCCGGTCGCAGCTACTTTGCGTCCACACCAGACGTCTCCAATGTTGCTGTGTTTGAGGTGAGGCGACTGACACATTCAATAAACTCAGATTTTTCCTTTTGGTTGGTTTTTGGTTTCACTAAGACTGTTGTTTTGTATTTGTCCCAGGGTGACTGGGTTTGGTTGAAGAAATGTCCAGGTGGACCTGTATCAAATGTCAACAGCAACACTGAGTTTGTCTTTGTCAAGGTTCGTGAATGTGTGTGTCATTATCCAAATTACTGACTTTCCATTGTTGCCAGGAAACCCCAAATACAGACTGGTCTGGTCCCTGGCCACAATAAAACGCATCAAACTGAGTGACTTGTGTCTTGATGTTTCCATTGTCTTCCAATCAGCTCCGAGACATGAGGCACGAGAACCTCAATCTGTTCCTGGGACTGTTCTGCGACTCTGGGATCCTTGCAGTTGTGACCGAACACTGCACCAGGGGCAGCTTGGAGAATCTGATCAACAATGAGGAAGTGCGTCTTGACTGGATGTTCAAGTCTTCCCTGTTAATGGATCTGATTCGGGTGAGAGAGACAAAATGACCAACATGCCTTTCATTTCCCATCTTGTCATGTTGCCTCATCGCTCAGACGTTTATCTCAAACTGTCATCAGGCAATGAAGTACCTGCACAATCGTGACATCATCCACGGACGGCTCAAATCCCGTAACTGTGTGGTAGACGGCCGCTTTGTATTGAAGGTGACAGACTATGGGTTCAATGAAATTTTGATTGCCCAAGGAATTGACACTAATGAGGAAAAGCCAGAAAGTGAGTTCATGTGCATCCGCTGATTCATTTAGTGACCAAGCTCGTACCTGTCAATACTTTTTGTTTATTTATTACTTTGTGCAATCTTTGTAAAGATCTGCTTTGGACGGCTCCTGAGCTGCTGAGAAGCGCCAGTCTAAGGAGGAGGGGCACTTTCACTGGGGATGTCTACAGCTTCTCCATCATCGGGCAGGAGGTCATCTCCCGCTCTGCACCTTACTGCATGCTGGACATGCCGCCCAAGGGTGAGTGATATGGCATTAGTAACCCCAAAGGATGGCTACGTGAAAAGAAACTGTGACGTAGTAGAAGGCCATGTACAAAAGATCTATGAAGATTTTAAATAGTTTTGTACAGGTCCTATTTGAAATCCTGTCTTTTATGTCCCCCACCTGTGAGGATAATGACATGCTGTTTTTTTATTGCTCACCTTATACACAAAACAGTTCACACTGAGCTGAAAAGAACATTACAAATATTAGGATTGTTGCTGAGAATGCTGCCCGATGTTAGTTTTATTTTAATCACCAATGACATTCTTGTTTATTTGACAAAATTGGGTGCAGAAAATCACATTAGGGACAATGATTTTTCCTTCCGAAGTGTTATGTCTGTTTTTGTGCATTTCTGTGTGCGCATGCATAACATCTGTGTGTGTTGACAGAGATTATCAGCAAACTCAAAGAGCCTCCTCCGTTGTGTCGGCCTGTCCTGTCTGCTGACGAGTCCCCGGTGGATGTGATGCAGGTTGTGAAACAGTCCTGGAGTGAAGAGCCGTCGAAGAGGCCGACCTTTGAGGAGATCTTCAAACTGGTAAAAACACTGAAAACGCGCGTCGATCCACGTCTACTCCTCCTTATTTGTTGTTCTGTGTGAAAGTAGCAAGGTGGAGATGAAAATCCTGTTCCCTCCTTTTCACATGACAGTTCAAGAACATGACCAAAGGAAAGAAGACCAACATCATCGACTCTATGCTGCGCATGTTGGAGCAGTACTCCTCCAACTTGGAGGATCTGATCAGAGAGAGGACAGAGGAGCTGGAGGTGGAGAGGCAGAAGACTGACAAACTGGTGGCTCAGATGTTGCCCAAGTGAGTGTCCAGCAACTTTACCTGACACACGACAGAAACTGACGTCACTAAAGATCATGGCCCTGTAGAGCATCAGCACAATTACAACAGATTATGCTTACTTTTGTATCCTCAGGGAGGTCAAAGGTCAGAGACGGCCTCCCTGAAGCTATTAGGGACTCAGTGCTCAGTTCAGCAGGGTGGCTGCTCACTGACCTACTGTAGTGGTATCCGGTGTCCTGCAGAGATTTAACTTAATAACTCTCAGGAGCTGTGGGGACCAAAATGCGGGTGAATCAACACCAAAGTAAAAAACATGTTGTGAGATTCTTCTTGAATGGGGCTGTCATCTCTTAAGCATAACACAAACAGTCAAAACTTATTTTTTTATTTTTCCTACATCTGTCTTTCTCTCGCCGTGTCTTACATTTTTTTACCAAACATATGGCTCTGTGGCAATCGCCGCATGTGGGAATATTAAGTGCAACAATGATGTGGATGTGATCAGTCAAACCTTCTTTAGATTTTGCTAGCAACCATGTCCTACTAGTAGAATGTATTCTATCACTTGAATTAGTCACAGTCTGTTTCTATAGGAGGCTGTTTTTTTTTTTTTTTACAAGGAATCAATAATGTGTTAAAGGAATGTGTTAATCAAGGAATCAATAATGTGTAAAAATGTGTTTCATCAGGCCAACAAAGAATACACATTTACAATACCGCATGATGTGCCTCAGTATGTGCAACAGATCAGCACCTCAGTTGTGTTTCCTGTATGATTTGTAATTCAACTGATCTTCTGTTTTAGGGCTTGACATTAGAATTGTCCCTAAATAACATCACCATGACAATCAATTGGTAACATCACATCATTTGTTAAATAGAGTCCAGCTGTGTGCACTTTAAGTGTCACATGATATAATGGAGCACCATTAAATCCATTATTAGAAAATGGAAATAATATGCCATCCCCAAAACTCACGGACCAGGCAAGGAGGGCATTAATCAGAGATGCAACAAAAACAAATAAGAAAACACATTTGGAGTGTCCCACATACTTTTGGCAAACTCCAAATATGTTTACTTATTTTTACTTATAATGTCTGTTTCCTGGCCGCTCTTCCATGAAGCCCGGCTCTGTGTAGTGTACGGCTTAAAGTGATCCTATATGGACAGATACTTCCAGCTCCTTCAGGGTTGTCTTTGGTCTCTTTGTTGCTTCTCTGATGCCTTTCTTGGTCTTTGGTCCGTTGGCTATTGTTGCAGGTTTGTTGTAGTTCATTCCATTTTCTATTAATGGATTTAATGCTGCTCCGTTAGATCATGTGACACATTATGTGACATTAGGTGGCTTTCCTGTATTTAACAGTTACCCACACATTGAGAGGAAAGAGTCACACCATGCTGTCATTGTGTGTATCTCAGTCATGTTTTTAGAAATGCCAGTTTGCCTGTTTGCAATGATCAGTAAGAGAAAGGGACAGCCGTTGAATGTCTGTAAAAGTCTGTTTGTGATGCCCCAAAAAAACTGTAAGATTACTGTTTCTGCTTCAGCACCTCAGCAGTGTCGCCCACTCATCATTTTCCTCCTCCAGGTCTGTGGCCCAGGCGCTGAAGACGGGCAAGCCAGTCAAACCCGAGCATTTCAGCGAGGTCACGCTGTACTTCAGTGACATCGTGGGCTTCACCACCATCTCAGCTCTCAGCGATCCCATCGAGGTGGTCGACCTACTCAACGACCTCTACACACTCTTTGATGCCATCATTGGACTGCATGATGTCTACAAGGTGAGTGTATAGTAACGAAGAACGACTCTGTTTTTGAACTATTTTACTCTGCTTATGGTCTTTTTGTATTTCCCGTCAAAATCTCTAAAAGAATTAGATCTAGGATTCTCTATGTTGTTGGTGTTGTTAAATATTTCTTCTGTTGCTCCTGAATCTGATCTGATCCAGGCAATCATGTGCCACCTCATTTATGTCCACTGTTTATCAAAAGAATTATATGCAGTTGTGTGTTTGCTGAATTATTTTTTATTTTTTTGCATTAAGGTGGAAACTATCGGAGACGCCTACATGGTAGCCTCAGGAGTCCCCAATAGGAACGGCAACCGTCATGCAGCCGAGATGGCCAACATGTCTCTTGACATCCTCCACTGCATCGGGACCTTCAAGATGAGGCACATGCCTGACCTGAAGGTCAGAATTCGTATTGGCCTGCACTCTGGTGAGCAATATGTCCATCCTTTCTGTGCTGTAATGCTTTCTCTATATACGGTAGTAATGTTGCATATTTGCCATGAGTGATTACTTTAAGAGCCACATATGCACGTGTAATGAGTAATATGGCATGAAATAAATCAAAACTTCCTTCCAGAGTGAGAAAAGGTGTATATGTTAGAGAGGAATAAGAGTACAGGAGCCCAAGCTGCTAAGGCAAGGAGGTATTTTTACCTCCTTTATCCTCGTCTGGAACTTATTCCTGGAACAGTGAAACGCTATCCACTTAGAGCGCTGTCATCCAATTAACACACTGCATACTTGAGATTTCTAACTCTAATCTATGAATTTCTTTATGCGCACAGAAGTGGTAGTTCATAGCTTTAACGTCTTGTTTTGGGAAAATACAGTACTTTTATTGAAATGAAAATTGATTAGGAGTCTAAAAAGAAAACAAATTGACACACAAAATGGGTTATGATGTACTGCTTGTATAGGAGAAGCGTCATAGTCTGTGTGTGTGTCTGTGTGTGTGTGTGTGTGTGTGTGTGTGTGTGTGTGTGTGTGTTTGCTTGCTATGTTTGCAGGCCCAGTGGTAGCAGGAGTAGTGGGTCTTACGATGCCTCGGTACTGTCTGTTTGGAGACACTGTCAACACGGCATCTCGAATGGAGTCCACAGGGTTGCGTGAGTGTCTCATACATCAATATATAGACTAGACAGAGCTGCTCTTCTTTTCTTTCTTTTTTTTTTAAAGTGATATCGTGGTTGCGAGTACATACAGTATGTAGTTTGTGTGCATGCTGCCTGAGCCTAAACAGGGCTTTAAGTTAGCAGTCCTTGCTAATCCTTTAAGACTATCAGCAGAATTAGAGGCCAATTTGAAGTTTCGGTGTAAACGTCAACGTCAGTGACTGACTCCGCTACACTCTGCATGCTGAATAAATGAACTATGAACTCACGTATTAGCTGCTAATTATACTTAACTTATGTTCAGGAATAAAACTCTTCCATTTGATAGAGCTCCCAGAAGATCGTGCTGTAATACATGAAACTATTCACCTTTTGAACTGATCAGTAGAAGTCTAATTTACTATATTTGAAACTCGGTACTCAAGTACTGTACTTAGGTACAAATCTGAGTATTTCCATTTCATGCAGATTTATAGTTCTACTCCACTTTATCTCTAAAGCAAGTATTGTACTTTTTTTTCTCCACCACATTTGTCTAAAAGCTTTAGTTACCAGTTTGTACTCGTTACTGATGATTTTGAAAAATGAATTTTTCTGATGAACTGAAGGATTTTCTGAGCTCATTAAGAGTTTAGTTTATAGAGAAGCATGTTTCTTACAGGACAGCGACACTACAAACATGACACACAACTAATTAACACAACCTTAAACATCTACAGCAGTAAAATGCAACATACACATTAAGGCAGCAGTAATATTAATCCAATAAACATCATATATATAATAGTAAAATACTGACAAGTAACATTTTACTCCACAATAAGTACTTTTACTTTTGATCATTTAAGTAAATCTTGCTGATAATTGTTTAATACTTTTACTTTAGTACAGATTTGAACGCTGAGCTATAACTTGTAGTGGATTATTTTCACAGTGTGGATTTTCACTTAAGTAAACGATCTGAATACTTCTTCCACCACTGCTAAAATAACAATTAGGAATTTACGCCATTAGCAGCAAAGTATTAATGGGTAGTCTACTGCCACCCGGTGGTTTAATACCAAAATGACAGCCTGACTCTATACATTTCGCAGATATTATCATTTTAAACCTTAAAGTTCCAAGACAATAGAGATGTTACATGTTCAACTGATATTAAAGCCCTTTCAGTGTGGAAATGTTGCCGTGTGTTTCTGTCATTTCCATCATAGCTTACAGAATCCATGTCAACCGAAGAACGGTCGATATTCTGAACGACTTGAAAATGGGATACAAAATTCAACACAGAGGCATGACAGAGTTAAAGGTAAAATGATTAGACACGCTTTCATAATGTACCCACAGTAACACTGGCATCGTAATAATAGCTAATGAATTCTAATGATTGTTTGTTTTTAGGGAAAAGGGGTTGAGAACACATATTGGTTGGTAGGAAGAGAGGATTTCACCAAGCCTCTGCCTATTCCTCCAGACATGGCAGGGTAAGAGGATGTTTTGGTTGCTCCTCCACATATGCATTCATGTGATTTGCCTGATTTCATCTTTACACTGCATTTCAGTCTCTGTGCAATAAAAAGCTGTATTTCCTATTACAGGGGAAGCAATTATGGGATCACTTTAGAGGAGATACCTCCGGACAGACGACAAAAGTTCCTGGATCGACAGAAGAAGATGGGCTAGGCTGATTTTCATTTTTTTTTTTTATTTACTGATGTCCCAGAATGAAAAGTGATACTTTCTAGATCAACATTGTTTTTCAGTGGAAAAAAAATAGGCCGAGAGATGTGTGGAGGAAAAGTTGAACATGCAAACAACCACAATCTACTATAATTTGTGCTACGCTCAAAATGAAATCAAGCACCAGTCACAAGGGATTTCACACTCTTTGGAAATCATTTCTATACTGAAATAATCTTTTATTGTAGAAAAAGCAACTGTTCTTATATGTGTTCAACTACAAATAGAGTATACATACAGCATGATATGCATACCAAGGTTGAATGACCCATCCCAAATTGCATTGGTTTAGAGGACAGCAAGAAGGATGAGTCGTTTACAGTATCATGTGTAATACTGGTGTACTTCAAGTACTGGGTGTATTTGTACTTGTACGGTTTTTCCGTATTTGTACTTATCTTTGTGCTTTGTAGAGATATTGGAGATATTTTATCATGAACATCCCGGGGGTGGAAGCTATTACTGTCTGACTATTCATCTCGGGTGAAATAGAACACTCACATTTCAAAGCATTAGCCTTTTGCAACAACTCTGAATTGAAACATTTTCACAGTAACTTAAGCTGGAGAGCACCGGATAGATCAGATAGGTTGAGAGCTCCGGTCAAGGGTGGCTCTGATTTTGCTTTGGTGGCAGCATTACTCTGATTATTCACACATTTGATGAATGAAACCTCATAATCCAAAAAGTGTTCAAATGTGTCAAACAAATTATCTGGTTTGTTTATTTACTTTGAATTGACTAACTCGTCAATTCAATTAGGTGTATCAAAGATAAAGATGTGCTCTACATTTTAGATTAGATTACTTGTCCCAGTGGTAATTATAAAGATACATACTGGACATGACATTGGGGCCAAAACATCTGCAAAGCTTGAAATAATGAATAAAATCCAACATTTAATGACAGATCATTTTCAGATGCTAAGTGACCCACAAAATATTGTTTTTAAAGATATGTTTCTCTCCCTATTAACGTCATGATACTATACATACAGTATGTATTGTTTTTTAACAATGTGTGTATTGCTTTGCTGACATTTTCTACCAAATCATAGAAGATGTACACAACATGAAACAAGACCCAAACTACTGCTCACTAACGACGATGTATTTTCACGATTGCTTCCCCTAAAGTACATGTAGCCTATTACTGAAACATGCTGCATGCATGGCTGAGTGTACTGTACAGCTGTGTGTTTAACCGGGTCCTATTAGGACAACAATGGGGAGACCTGATTTCTGTCACGCACAGTATTTCTGCTCTGCACTGATATGCAGAATGTCTGAGTCAGTCGGCTGAAATTCTTATCTCCAATAATGTGCTTCAGCAGATTGAGCTTTCTCATGTATAGCGCAGACTTCTAGCGGAATATGTCTGGCAGTGTCTGAGTTTTCCGCCCATTATTTTCTCTTTGGGCTCTCCGGGACCCCACACAGCGACTGTATCTGAAGGTCCTATGAGAACAAATGTTCACTAAGTCGCTCCCGTGCCCAACCCCAGGGGATTTGTACAGAACATGTGGGGGAAAGCATACTCATAAAACGGGGAGGACATAGTCCTCTGAGTCATTTCTGTTTGGCTTGGGGATGTGTACATACTGTAAATTTGTAAAATCATAGTTTGTGATTGGGTCCTGCAGGGTTAGGGACTTTTTAGTGGAGTTTTTATTTCTGCTTGGGTTCCCTAAACCCCTGACGCAAAAGGAAATTAACAAAAAACAAGGATTTAATCACAGTGCATTCAAGAAGCGAGTGACGACATTGTTCACGCACTCTCTGTTGGCTTGCTAATTGTCTGCTGCAGCACTGATATTGAAGCAATGTCGGGATGTGATTTTTTTTCTGCAGACATTTTTTCCTTGGGAGCTCACTTGCTGACCCCTTCAGAAATCGACAAAAAATGGACATGTGATGACTTGATTATCAGGTTGCTCGTGGTGTAGTCTTTCACACCATTAAGTGTTTATCACCGGCTCTTTAAAAATGATGAAACCCCTGACGAAGACGAAGCGCAGGATCCTGAATCAAGATGAAGAGCATGGGGAAAAGCTGTCTGAATGTTCCTTTGATGAGTTATTCTATTAGCATAGGTAGGACCTACGTTTGCTAGATTTTTAATCAATTTGCCAAATAGATTGATCTCATCAAAACTGAATGGAGGTGTTCTCAATGTGTCTGTAAATAAATGATGATTTTAGTGAAGATTGTGTCGTCGTATGTGTGTTGAGGCTATTTTTCCAAATGGTGCCCTGACAGTACATTCAACTATGATTCAAAACAAGTGGACCAATAAGTCACGAGTTTAGTAAAGGCCTGTCAATCACACTTTAAATGACAGATAAGCAATTTTTAGCTTGATATTTCTAAGTTGGTGCATTTTAACGGTCAAATCATACTTTTTTTTACTTAAAACAAGCTTTAAACTTTGAAATAGCGGCGTTGCAAATGGGCAAAGGACTTTGAAACAAGTGGTGACATACTTAAAGTATCAGCAACTTTAAAACGCCACTTAATTATGAAGAAGAGTAACTCAATGGGAGTCTTGCGTCACCATTTCACCGTAAATGGCCAAGCTAATTACAGTGATGCTAACACGTTTTTGGTTGGTTTAACACTGTTTTATTTTGTACTGGAACAATCCAATGAAAATGCAAGGATGGCTTTACATAATGCAACTTCTGTGCAACACACTGCACATCGTAGACAAACCCTCTTAAGTGTTAATTTCCTCCTGAACATTGCAAATGTTGATAAATCTTCTGCACGTTTATTTAATGGAATTCCTGCTGAAACACAACCTCCACGGAGCTGAAGTTGCATTTCAGTTGCACCATCTTACAGTAACTTCGGCCAACAATTTACCTAGATTTAGACATAGAAAGCGTTAAACATATTCATAGTTTTCCTTCAGGGTCGGAGTATATTTCCTGCTTTAGGTCCGGAGATTTCCTTAAAAAGATTCTTTAAATGCCAAATGTCCTATGTGTGAGCTAGTACCAAAGACAATAAGATAATATTTTGATCTACGAAATGATTAAAATGTTCTATCCAAATCATGCAGATCCTGTCTGCACTGCTAGTGATATCAGTGCCCTGAGGACGATGTCTGCTCAAAAGCAATTCTTGTTTCTGCCACTAACCGGGGTTGCTCTGAGGACAACTTGATCAGTTTGACAGGTTGCTATGCCAAACCTTTTTTGGCACTTTGGTGGTGCAATCACACCCCTGGGATTCAACCACAGACAGTAGAGACTTTCATTCTAAAGGCCTATGTTGTTTAGCATTTTGTTTGCTTAAGGTTAAAATTATATTTATTTATATTATTTATTTGTATTAATTATAAGCGTGTGGCATTATTATTCTGCTAATACTCTGTCTGTCTGTTTGTATGGCTCACCTTGTAAAAAATCATAAAACCTGAGTCAACATTAAAAGGATAACCACCACCATATTGTGTGAATGCTAGCTTGGCCATATTGGTCCTTTTATTGCCTTTGGTGCACCGAACCATGTGACAATAGGGCAATCAACTCTATGTATTATGAGATTGTATATTAACTGTATATTCAATCTGTGATTATTATCACAGATTTAATTGGATTACTGCTAAACTGCACGTCATCATCAGCCAATAATGTATTGCAACTGATGGTCAAGACAATCAGTTTGCAGCTTCCCAAGTGGTTGTTGAACTATCTTTACACTGATTTTATATTTATCCTAAATTAAACTGAAAAAGGATGAATCAACTAATTGAACACAGATGAAGCCATGTTATTAAATAAAACATGATACAATTTTGTATTGCTATAATATTCCTAAATAATAACTAATAGTGTACTCTAATAATACGCCCTTACATTTTTTCCCTGTAAATGATGCACACAGGCCTTTGCACTTAAAGTCAGCATGACATCCAACAGTATGAGGCCCACAGCTGCATAAACCCTGACCTCTTGAACAGCGTGTTCTTCACCTGTTTTCCTCCTGACTTTGCACAGTCAGTGGGCTAAAATCTTCCTAAATGCTGAATTAAACGACATGAACTGTCCCATCGTCAACGTGATCGTAAACGAAGTCTTCCCAGCTGGACACCGTGTTCCTCTGTGCACCCCAGCAGTGCTGAAGCCCCCCCATGGCATTTGACTGGCAACGGCTTGGAGGTGCCAGTCGAGCAGAAGCTGAGTCAAGTCACCCAGAGAGAGCCAGACGGAGACCGGAAACACAGCAGGTTGTCTTTCACAATTAAAGCACACTGGGTTGTGGTCACACAAAAAAAAAAACATCAGCATACTCAGCATGTGATTTACTGAATAATTTCCTTGTAATGTGGTTTAATAAGAAGGCACTATCAGGTTTTACTCTGAAATACCAGTTCATGCAAGTGGATGACCCACTTGCGTTGTTTTCATGTGACGACAAAAGAGAAGCCAACTATATGCTTATGCTGCAGTAATGTGTATGATTTGTACCAGACATAGTTGTACATACAGTATATATATTGTTGATTGTAGCATGCTTTTATTATCATAAATCTGTTATCTTCTTTTTTTGCACATTGGCTAGTAAAAAAAAGGGACAAAAAAGGTGTTACACTGCATAGATGCTGACCACTCAGGGAGAGACAAGCCCGGTACTCACAAAAATACTATAGCACTGAGGGGAGCTGCTGGGGAGGGGGGGTTATGTCTGCGCCTGTGGTGTGCTTGTCCTACGTGCCATATTGACCCTGACCAGAGTATAAGTGATGAAAATGGATAGAATGAGAATGGATAAGCAGATGGGTAGAAAGGCCTTAATCAGTTCGACAGTGGTTTTATTTTGAAAATCTTCATCGGAAGTTTTGCTTTATGCCCCCCCTTTAGCTTGATGGTGGTGGGTATAGACTGAATGTGGGCAACCTCAGACAGGTGGAGGAGACGAACTGCACCGTAGTTGTACTCGATCGTGCAGGACTGGGTTGGGCTGCAGGACGAGCAGCGGTGGACGCTGTGCACGCTCGGTGCGCGGAGCCTCCTGCGGCTGCTGGATTCACAGTATGATACCAGATCCAAAACATGGTTTGGCTGATTATCCCATCCTGAGCCTTTGCACACATGCTGGACACTTAAATGTGGACGCGGGGAGGACGAGGGACGTATAGCTGCAATGGATTAATGAGGTGTACACATGGACTTCGGGTTTTTTATCCCTGAGATTATTGGCTGCTAATATATATTTATCACCGTGTCTTGGCCATGGAGAACCAAGCAGCCGAGCCGCAGAACTATGAAGACGTGCAGAAAAGCGGCTATCTCCGCAAGCATAAATCAATGCACCGGCGGTTCTTCGTGCTGAGGGCGGCCTCGGAGCATGGTCCTGCTCGACTTGAGTATTACGAGAACGAGAAGAAATTCCGCAGTAAATCACCCGTGCCCAAAAAAGTCCTGAGCCTGGAGACTTGCTTCAACATCAACAAGCGGGCAGATTCCAAGAACAAGCACATGATAGTGCTTTATACCCGCAGCGAGAGCTTTGCCATCGCCGCGGACAGCGAGGAGGTCCAAAATGAGTGGTACCAAGCAATGCTGGACCTCCAGGGCAACTGTAAGATATGAAACAAGTGTGATGTGATCTCTGCTGTCTGTTTCTGCATCGGGCCCATCCTGGCTCATATGCTGTTTGTTCTCCATGCACATTTGGCTCGACCATTCCTGGTTGTTCATTGCATATCACATCACTGGCTCGGAATTGTTTGTATATATATATCTATTTTTTTTTTTTTGCTGCAGCTCTAGTTTAGCAATTTCATTTGAATAAATCAGTCTTAAGTTAAGCAATTTGGACGGTGTGTTTTTAACCAAGAGGCAGGTGGATCCGACTGAACGGGGTAGACCAACACGCTATGGGCGGCATGTGCCGTGTTTTGTGCTGCACAAATCTCAATGAACGTTGGTTTTAATACACCTAGAAGCTGCGGATCATTTTCTGTCAGCAAAATGAAGCTGCGGATTATTTTCTGTCAGCAAAACGTAATTTGGTGTTTTAAATAGCGCCTATATGTAACAATATTTAGATGCTCGCCCTTTTTTTCTGTCTGAAATGCAGCCCGTTACATTCGACGGTGTGTTTTTGCATGGCGCAGTGGGCATATAGCAACCATCCAAGGGATGCATCATATAGTAGTAGCCTATCGTGGTGCACTCCGCTGGAGCCTGTGTTGTTGTTTTTCTGCACAGCTCTGACTGCCGTTCGCCTAACCTACATTTGTGTTACACGGTGCTGCTGGTAGGGAGGAGATGGCATCGTCAGTGCGCTCTCACTGGGAAATGTGTTTCTGTTGGTTATCCTCGTGTTTACGTTGTTATCCATATATGCTGGAGCTGAACACCACCCACCCTCCCTGTTATCTTTTTTTGCATTTCAGTTAGCTGAGACTGATGGGCTTGCCCAGCTTTAATTTTTTCTCACACGTTGTGGAACCTTGAATAGAGACACTGAGTACAGACCCCCATTTTGTTGAGATTATGTCTCAGGGACAGCCACCATAAAACACTGTTCCTAGTTTATATACCTCTTCATAATGTGCACGGGAACGCACAAATGGAGATTGAAACACATTAATATATCATGTTACGGTGATTCCAGTGGGGATCATCTCTAATAGATTTAACATTTTTCTTGAGGATGGGAGAAAACCACTACAGTTGTCAGATGTTCAGTGAATATAGCAGTGACTGTGTGGCAAGGGAAAAAAGAAAAAAGACCAGATTATAATGCTATAATTTGAAATGTGATTGGCATTGAACTGAAATACGATGCATTATTTCACAATTGAGAATTCTGCTTTCGGTAGATGTATTCTGTACCTCCTAAGACTTAATTGATTATAGAGCTGTAGTTTAAAAGTGATGGTGATGAATTAGCTGCAGCACTGTTGCTTGGCAGAAGCTGGGACACAGTAGAGATTCATGCATGTAGCAGTTTAGCAATGGTAGATATTACTTATTAGTGTCACCTTCACTGGTTTGTCATTTAGGCTTTGATCAATATTCAAACAGGTTATGTGTTATATGTAAATGTAGGGTGTTTATTAATGTATGTATGATATGTTTAGTCATGAAACTATTTAATTGCTTATTTATTTATTCTTCATTGTATTCATAGGTAAAACTCCTGAAGACTATGGCAGTAGTGGAGAGTGTAGCTCTCCGTCTCCTGTTCCAACTGTCAAGGAAGTATGGCAGGTCAAGGTTTGGCCCAAAGGTCTTGGGCACGCCAGGAACTTAGTGGGCATCTACCGGCTGTGCCTCACTGACAAGACAGTCAACTTTGTCAAACTCAACTCTGATGTGGCATCCGTGGTGTTGCAGCTGATGAATGTTCGCAGGTGTGGCCATTCAGAGAATTTTTTCTTCATTGAGGTGGGCCGCTCCGCGATTACCGGCCCTGGAGAGTTCTGGATGCAGGTGGATGACTCTGTGGTGGCTCAGAACATGCACGAGACCCTGCTGGAGGCCATGAAGGCCTTGAGTGAGGAGTTCCGTCAGCGCAGTAAATCTCAGTCTGTGGGGACGTCGTGTGGGGGTGGTACCGCTTCAAACCCCATCAGTGTCCCGAGCCGTCGGCATCATCCAAATCTGCCACCGAGCCAGGTGGGCTTCTCCAGACGAGCCCGCACAGAGACCCCTGGAACGGGAGGCAGCAGCACGAGCACTTCGCCTACGTCACGCCATGGATTCCCGAGGGCACGGACTGCCAGCATCGGGGCCAGGTCGGAGGAGGGCGGAGCAAGTGCCAAAGGGACATGGGCCAGCTCCAGCCCAAGTCTTAACGGTTCCTGCTCAACTACGCCGACACTGAGGCCCAAGCCCACCAGGGCCCCAACTCCTGCTAAGATTACCCTCAGCCTTGCGCGGTACACGCCTAATCCTGCTCCCTCTCCTGCACCAAGTCTGTCCTCCAGCTCTGGCCATGGTTCAGAGTGTGGCCTAGTGGGGGCAGCAGTAGGAGGAATGACGATCTGCTCCTACCCTCGAGTCTCTCAGAGAGTTTCTATGTCAGGTTCGCCGAGCGACTACGGCTCCTCAGATGAATATGGCTCCAGTCCTGGGGAACACTCTCTGCTCGTACCCAGTCTGTCCGGACATCACGTACATGGGGAAGGCTCCTCCAACTATATAGTGATGGGACAGCGAGAGGGCCTCCTCGGTTCCCATCATCGCTCAAAAGGCCGACGGATTTTGCGCAGCTCGTCCAGTAGGGAGTCTGAGGCGGAACGCAGACTATTAAGTAAAAGGGCTTCTCTGCCTTTGGCAGCCCATGAACGACTGATCCCACGTAGAAAAGATGAAGATGATGAAGACGATGAAGAATATGCCATCATGTCGCAGAGTGCTAATCGAGAGAGAGCTGGCTCAGGGGGTTTGGCGGCTGGGGGTGGGCAGCTTGACGCAGGAGGGAAAAAAAGAGGCAAGAGGACTGACAAAAGCAGGCGAGAAGTGGAAGGTGGAGCAGCTGTGGATAGCGGCTATATGTCAATGTTGCCGGGAGTCACTTCTCCCGTTTCACTCTCTCTCTCCATAGGTATGTCTGACGCCAGAGCTAAACCTGGGGCAGATGATGAGTATATGTCCATGACCCCCAACAACAGTGTGTCCCCCCCTCAGCACATCCGCCAGCCCAGCACAGAGGGCTACATGGTCATGTCTCCCAACAGCAGCAGCGCCACGGACCTGCACGGACTGGGCATGTGGGACAGCAGGGCCAGCATGGAGAGCCGGGCTGCCAGTGACTACATGAACATCTCACCTGTTTGCAGCCGCTCTGCCTGCAGCACACCGCCTTCCCACCCCGAACAGCACCAACTGCAACCAAAAATGTTCAATTCCTACTTCTCCCTGCCAAGAGCTTATCAACATACTCTCTATTCTCGCTTTGAGGAGGACTTAAGCAAAGGGGAGGCAAATAAGGACAGCAGTGGGCACGACAGTGCTGGAAGGGGAGGGGGAGTGGGATACAACAAGAGAAACAAAATTGCAGCGGGCTCTGCAGGAGGCTGTCAACTCTCCATGTCTTCCTCTTCCTTCTCCTCCAGCTCAGCCAGCAGTGAGAGCCTGGAAGACAAGTCCATATCGGCAGGGAGAGGGTTGAGTTTAGTAAGGACTGGAGCAGAGTACAAGTTTGCGGGAACATGCACAAAAGATGGCCGCCATCATCAAAAACGTGGATCAAGTAGTAAGAGCCCAAAGCAACAAAGGAGGGGTCGTCCCCTCAGCATGTCTTCAGACATTATTAAAGCAAATACCCTTCCCAGGGTGAAGGAGAATCTGCTGCCATCCGTGTCACAAAATGTCGGTGAGTATGTCAGTATTGTGTTCAAGGAGGACAATAAGTATAGCAGAGGACGACGTTCAGGTTCTGAACGCGGACAACCTGTGATCCATGGAACCCTCCGGCCTTTGAACCAACCCCTCCTCTGCCACGATAATCCCGCTATCCTTCCTCGCAGCTTCTCCGCTCCGTTGTCCACCTCCGCCGAATACGTCAGCATGGATTTAGGGAAGTCCTCGACGCCCCTGACTCCTGTTAGATCCACATTCAGCACCCTACAGGGCCCACCAGCTGTTGCCCCCAAGGCCCGGCGTGAACACAGCAAGTCCTCTCCTCCGGCAGCGGAGGGCAATGCCGGGTACAGAGCAAAAGTAAAGATGGCAGCAATGCCAACAGACGCCCCTACTCCATTCATGGACAACAAAGGTTCAGATCCCAGCATTTCAGCAAGACCTGCCATCCACCCTGGTCAACCCTCATCCATGGAGCGGGAGACGGGCTCGGGTTTCTCCCCAGTCAAGTCCTACCAGTCTCCCGAGCGGAGTGGCAGATTGGCCCGAGGTGACTCGCAGGGACGGCAGAGCCACCGTTCAGAGACATTTAGCTCACCTCCCTCCCACCCACGCCACCCGCCCTCTTCTACCTCCATCTTCCCGGAGGGCAGCCAGGCGGCAAGCCATCGGCACGGTTTGGATTGCTCACTGTGGGAGAACAGGCAGGCGGCTAGTTTATCTGCAACACCTCCGCCACAAACCACCACCTCATCTACTGAACAAGGCCTTAACTATATTGACCTTGACCTGGCCATTAAGGAGAACCCTCAAGCCGGAGTGGAGCGCTCCTCTGCCGCCTACAACATCGGAGGGAGTGCCATGGGCAGCGGTGCTGGCTCCGGCCTCAACACGTATGCCAGTATTGATTTCTATAAGTCAGAAGAACTGAGAGCACACCAGAACAGTAGGAAGGATGGCCAAGGTAAGTATGACTTGGACTGCAAACCCATCTCATCTTAAAATATCTATTACATTTTTTTATATAACGTGAGATTATGTGTTCATAAAATGCTCAGATATTCTACAGCTGAGGCTCTATACATTCTTAGATGATATTACAGTTTATGACGGCTTGTATAAGGTCGCAGTGTCTGCATTGGCACCTTCATTTGTTCTGTTTGTAGACAATCAGGTAATTGGTAACTGAACAACACTTGTTACAGCAAGAAAGGGAGGGGGCAAGACAAAGTCTATGAAGCTAAACAAAATGTATCAAATATTTAAATAATATGGAAAATATTTCAAAACGATATGAATAAATTGCTTCTGAAGTGATTTCTCAGATTGAAAATGTAAAGGTCATAACGGGAAGAAAACTTGCCCACAACCAAATACGATTCAAGTGTCTTATATTCCTCCTCCTCACTCAGTAGGACGCACTCGATTACCTCTTGATTGTTTGACTTTTTATAACCTTTCAAAAAAAGAGTTAGGATAACGGTAATCTTTCAAACAAACAAAAAAGTTGAGGCTGCTTAAATGTGATGATGTGCTGCTTTTCATTGTCATATAGTAATATGATTATCTTCCCGTAATTGGACTGATGAATTTGAAGATTCCACCTTATACTCTGGTAAATTATAAAAGGCATTTTTCAATATTTTTGGTTTTGATATCTTCCCCCGGATTAGTCGATCAAGAAAATTAAAATGAGTTGCCCTAATTTTTAGCATTTTTATTTATTCATTGCAAAACAATGAAGAAATTATGCTTTTTTTATTCAAGATGCAATGTCATAACAGCTGAAATTATTAGTTGACTAATCAATTAGTCAATCAACAAAAAATGTATCTGATTAATCAATAAAAAAATAATTAACCTAGATTTTCATTTGCAAATATTTTCTACTTTTCCTGGTCTATGATAATAAACAGCATATCTGGATATAGACTGTTGGTCTGACAAAATAAGCTGTTTGATTTTCTCAATTTGGGCTTTTTCACAATTTTCTGGCATTTTATAGATCAAACCATTAATAGCTGAATACGTAAAATAATCAGCTGATTAATCAATAATTACAATAATTAGTAATTGCGTCCCTAACTGACAATAATAAATAAACAAAAACAAGGAAATGTGAAAGAAATTATTCAAAAACAGGTGAAAGGAAAGACTACATAATTCCTGGTTGCCTAGCTAGCTTTTTATGTGCATAATCCACAGACAAAACTAATGTCTGGGTCTTAGTCACTCCTTCCCCTTTCATCCTCTCCTGATGTGTACCTCTGCTTTAAGCTGGAGGGCAGCACTGTGTTTCCAGGCTGTGGGTTGTCTGTAGAGTCTCTTATTATCACAAGTGGGTGTTCAGAGAGCAAAGCCAATTGATTTGTCTGCTGGTAATGAGCCATTTCACGTAAATGGAGGTAGAGAGGAGAGAACTCGGGCCAGGTGTTTATGTTCATGTGTGGGTGTGTTATCGGCTGCAGGATTTCACATGGCAGCTCTGAGGTTTTCCTCACATTGCACAGATAACAATTATTTAATGGTTGATGTAAAGTACATTTTTGATGGATGAATGCTGAATTACTCAAGAGATCCATTGCTTTTACATGCCAAGAATTACAAGTATGTTTAAAATGTACATTCAGGAAAACATTCGTATTAATTAGGGGACTAAATGGAACATACAACTTGTGCAGCTTATTTATTCGGAGCAGCTACAACATCTGCATGATTGATTTATCTAGAACTATTCAATCTCTACGTGTACATGTATATTCATAATAATTGCCTAATTATTTAAATTGGGGATATATATGTGCATTAAACATGCACAGCAAGCAAAAGAAGGCTCTGTTAATATTCTGTAAATCACTCTTTCATGTAATTTTCCACACTGAGATTAGTGATTGATTGCTTTCTATAACTGCAGCCATATTCTAATAATGGAGCTCAATATATGACGGTGACTGTACTGCAGCATGTAAAACCTCCAACAAACCGGCTTCTCAAATGTCCAATTCAACACGCTAATACAGTTGCTAATATCACCTGTTTTAATTACATTTTAATGAAATGCTAAAACAAAGTGTTTATTAAAAACCCCAGAATTAGATTAAGATATTTAATTGTGCCTCCATGTTTTAATTGCTGTGTTGTCACTTCTGCTTTAGGAGCAAAGTGTTCATGTGAACGTGGTAGAAGACTTCTCGGCTCTGCTGATGCAGTTCATTGTCTTGGCAAGATGCAAAGACAATGATGCAACTTAAATCTTCCAGTTTGTCTGGTGTTTGTAAATGGTTAATGACCTTTTTATCTGATCCACTTCCAGCGATACGAGTTGTTATTAGTGAACAAGACCGCAGACTACCCGTGTTCTCACATTCATGAGCTTCATGCAGGAAAATGAACCAGACCGCCTGCATCTTTATTCTTTACACTCTTTTAAACAGTAAAAAAATTGTAATAATGGCTATTTGCATAAAAAACAAAAGAATACAAATGCGGTGGAACGCAGTGCAGAACATTTCCACCCTACAGTCTGCCTTTTTAACACAGCAACATGAGCGCAGAGTGTTGAGGTAGCAGACAATCATTTGACTCTGAAAGTAGTTGGAGCAAGCTGTTAGACTCCAGGTTGATTTATAAACACTTGAGTCTGAGCTAACTCTGATTATCCTTTAATAAAGGCAATTCTTCTCATTTTTAGACCTCAAGAGAAAAAAATTAATCTTTGCAGATAATCATAACCCAGATATTTGCTTGCTACTGACTTTATTTAGCTGATATGATCAGAACTAGAGCAGTCTTTGTTTAGGTGGCTCATTCAAAACGAATCAACAGTTCAAAATCCCTGGAACTGCTAGGTCTGACGCAAAGACACAAGGCACATAATATTGACATCTGCAACAGTGTGCAATGAAACTCCAATCGGTAAAATCCTTTCAGTAAGATATCACGCGTCATGTGATATTTACCCAAGCAGATAGCAGGAGCTCAAACGCAGTATGATTTGGAGAATATACAATCTAAACGGCTTCACCTTCTGGGACATTTAAATGACATTAACTGTGGATTCGTACGCAGACTATAATTATAACACAATTACTGTAACAAGTAGAAAAACCTTTTGTTTTGAAAATGGGTGATTTTGATTCTTTTCTTTCAGATTGTTGAACTCCACAAGTCTGTGAGGGGACGGTCGGCTGCTGATCTGTTGCCACAACACAACTGTACACCGGAGTCTGAGCGCTGAAAACCCTGGAAAACTCATCCCCATCCTGTCGGCTGTTTTCTGTCAACCAAATGTGTGCCAAACACACACACACACACACACACTCACACATACACACACACACATAGGGTAGGGGAAAAGGTTTTGCTTTTGCCTTGATTCAAACAAAAATGACATTTGATCACCTTTTAGTTTAATACAGATGAAGGATGACAATTTGATATGTGATTGTGGGTGACTTCTCAGGTGGCCGTTCTGGCAATAAAAATGTCCATCTGTACATCTTAATTTAACACACACTGTGATTGGTGCATGAGCCAATCTTTTCAACTATTGGAAATCAATCTCAGCTGAACTCTGGAGTGTTTATTTATTCAGTGCCAAACTTGAGGTTCATGTTTTTATATATCATCCTTTGTCCATGTGTATTAAGTTAAATGATCATCAGGTGTCATTTTGACGGAAAAAGGGAGGAAATACAGATTGGCAGAGGTTTTATACACTCACTGTTAACATATTTGATTTATTACATACAGTTGCCCAAAAAAGCCTTTATACTTCTTGACCACTTTTCTTGTGCTATAGTGCTTAATTTCTGAGGTCAAATTAGGTTTATGGAATTGACAATGAAACTATGATATACAAATGAAATTTCGATACGATAATTATTTCTTTCATTCATTTCAGTTTTTCACACGAGAAGAAATTGTTTGGGAGAAACTCCCACACACCTTATGCAATCTTTATGAAATACACACAAGTGTAAATGTGTATGAAATAGGATATCATAGGATTACAATTTCATTTTCGCACCGCAGTCGACATCCCACTGTTGTACTCGGAGCTGAGGTTGCGGTTGCGGTTGAGGGATGAGGACAATGGCTTTCTTTTTATCCTTTCAAAATTGTCATAATGTAATTCGGTTTTTTTCCTACACAGAACACACAGAAGTTTTATCCCTAAAGCTTTCGATGTGCACTCGCACAGGATGCGTGTTTACACAGCCCCAGCTTTGATTATGCACAAACTAACCACGTCCTGTGGCTCATCCTCAAATGCTGCAGGTATTATTAGTCAATGTATTTCAATTGTATTTGGGATATTTGGCGAATTCATTTATACGGCGGGGAGTTTAAGGATTGAAGGGAAAGTTAACTGAGCATCTGTCGGCTCAGTGGGCATTCTGTCCTTTTTTATAGAATTTCTCCACCGTGTTAATTATACAATTATTGTTTTTATCTCAAAATACAAGTGACCATATTTACATACACACTAACACTTCAAACCTTCTGTAACTGCATGTAACAGAAAAACAATCATTTCATTGGATCAAAGCAGGTGCATAGATAAACAACAATGTATTTATTCAATAATCACACTATGCAACATTGCATAAAAATGGCCGAATTAACATAATGTTCTTCTGCTATGCATGCAAACAACTTAATCAAATTGGCTTCAAACGCGCAGTAAGGACAATAATTAGATTGTATGTATGTAAATGTCCTCACTGAGGGGACCTGATAACAGACTTGTTTGGGAAGGAAAACATTTTTAAACAGCTGTATGAAAATGATTGGGCTAGGGAGGGGGCCGAGTCTTATTTCTAATTTTATGAAAAATTACAATCTCACTCCCCACATATCTCTACATTTGACTATAATATATGTATTTCTGGCAACCATAACAAAATGGTGAATACTCTTTATTGCTCCACTCTTTATTTATTACTTTATTTATTACACCAAGAAGGAAAATATGCTCAAAATGCCCATATTTGAAGTCTTGCATTTACTTATTATCGGATACATTTGACTAGATAATAAACTTTCAAACTTCAAACGACTGTATAAATGACAGAATAAGGTAATGTAGCACTTTGAGTTCACACAGACCAAATAAGAGCTCAAATTATGGCATTTTAACCATTTTGTAGCACAAAAAAAGTGGAAAAAAAAAGGTCAAAGTGTAAATACTTTTTTGGCAACTGAGCTTTATTATAACTGTATATTATACTATACTACAGTGTACACAAGTAGAATGACAGAATCTATAGTACATGCTGTAGTCTGTTTTCCTCATTTTCATAACAGTTAACACAATTCTAATATAAAGTGACACATTACAATGGTATATAAAATATACAGTATACATATAATGATTAATACGATATAGCCTAGATAACTATATACTCTTTTATAAAGTGCCTCATTTTTGATTGTAGCTGTTTTTACACAGGTAATCTTAAAATGGGTTGTGAAAATGGGAAAAAAAAGTGTTGTTTCTCTCCTGAGTCTAAATTGTGAATATGTTGAACTTAACAGAAGACAGACCGGACACTTATATTGATATCAGTCAGCCATAATCAAATTGCCTTACTGTGTTTATCAGAAACATGAAGAGAAGAAAAAGAAGTTTTTTGTTTTTTTTGCAGTGCCTAACAATTCAGCCACAATGTAAGCACTCCATCGCTCTTTTGTTTGGCTTCGTCGCGCTACGGTTTGGCCAAAAAAAGAAACCATCTCTTTTTCACACCCATGGGACGCATCCACTTCAGGCCCTTACTTTACATTTTCATTTTGAACTGTCCACTACCAAGCAGCCACTTGTTCAGTGTAAAAGCTGACGGCCCGTTGCAGTTGGGACATTCCATCTGAACAGTGGACACTGTGCAGCCGATAGGTTGCGGAGAGAAAATGTAACAAATGCATCTTGTACATGAGGATTCTGCATTGTATAGATTTTGATGTCAAATCATATTTTTAATGACTTTCCCTGTTTTTACTCCCAAGAAGAAATGAATGCAGTTGCCAGTGTCTTGTATATATAATAAGTTGTCCACTTCTTACTCAATATAACAGAGAAAATGAAATTTGTTCTCCAATTCACTTGCAGTATGTTTTTGAACTCCTCAGAGCAGCCAGTACTGACGTCTTGACTGCTGAGCGCGGCTAAAACACTACTAACACGCTCGTGTACTGCTCTTATTTTGGATGTGGATTATCTGGACGTGGATTCAGCTCCCAGAAGGTGTGAATCGTGCTACTTCTCTCTCCTTTTGTCTCTACGCTCAAACACTGGACTTGGTTGACGCTATGAGACCGTGCCATTCCTGCTCACGTTTACTACTTCCTCATTGATAACACTCTGCTGCTGTCAAACAAATTGCCAAAAAAGGTCTGACAACAATTCAAAAGTCTACTATGAAGATCATTTTCAAAGAGTAGACAAATAGAATCAGCCATAGAGCTGATTTAAAAAAAAAAAAAAGAAAATCCCTTTTTCCCGTTGGACAGCCACTGGGCCAAAAGACAAGTTAAGTGTTTTCTTAAAGTAGTGTGACTTATGGTTTATGGCTGGTTACTGTATCCAAAGCCGCTGGTGGAGAGTTTGGCCATGGTGTGACATTAGCGATACTGTACATTGAATCAGGACGTGTTGGTATGCAACTAAATAGTCTCATGGACATGGTGCTGCAGTGCTAAACACATTGCATTGGCCAACTCTTTCATGCAGGGCTCTGGCTGTGTGTGTATACAGGGTACAAATGAAGAAGGCTTTCTTGATGTATTTTTGAGACTGGTAGCTTTTCCCACATTTAGATTTAGAGTTTTTATTTCACTAACCAAATAATGTTGACCCTGTGGCAGATATTAAAACTCTGAGCTGCACTCTGCAAGCTGATACACATAAAATACAAATTTGAGTGTTTTTAATCCTGGAGGTAAAAAAGGTTGAGATATTTACTCTGAACCGGCCCTCAACTCACATCTGAGAGGACACTCAAGTGCCTGGCTGTGATTACTGGTTTCTGGTCATTAATCTGTTGTGTTTGAGTTATCTTTAACGCGTAGATAGAAATTCAAACCAGCTCCTGGAAAAAAAAACAAGTCTTCCACACGTTTCTTTAGTCTTCAATTCAACACCTGTACAGCATTTCCTCTGCAAAGGATGTGTTTCTGGTGCCAAAGTTGTATGTGTCTGGTGATCTCTGAGTTTTCTCACTTGAGACCTGTGACACAAATACGAAGTTTAATTTGTTTGTTTTTTTACAAATTCGTCCGGCACTTATCAGTCACTGTTTTTAATCCTATGAAGTCAAATCTGTGTGTTGATTGAGCACAGCCCACTACTGCCAACAGTTTGTGTTCAACACTGAGAACTTTATTGCCAAACTCTTGTACAACAGATCCATACAACTAACGTGGACTAGTTCCACTTTTATAACTCTTTTGTTGAAGTGACCTTTTATAATCTCTTTGTTATTCCTTCAGTGTAACTCTTCTTATTGGGGATTACTGAGATTCACTGACTGTACCTCATAATCTCATGATTTTTCGGGCAGACGTAACAGTTGGCAGTAAAGCCCCTTGGAGAGTCTGAGAAGGGTTCAGGACATTACTGACGTCAAATAGGAGGAACGCATGAATAAAAGCTGTGGATTTGGGTTAATATCATTTCATGTATTGTGTATTCAAAACTAAAGTGAAACAAAAGTGTATCCATTCTCATGACACACGGCGGTCGTATGGAAACGCTTCTCATGTACAAAACATCACAATTCTGCCAAGTGTTAAATGAAATGCAGAGACCTGTGTTGTCTCTTCAGAAAAATGTGTGACAACATGTTGAAAATCAGACTCTAACTGTGGGAAATGATACTGTATGTACAATCAGGATAGCGATTATAATTACAATGGAAAGAGCATTGTATGTATTTTAAAGCTATTGATACTACTTTGATAAAATGCAAAAACGACTGAACAGGAACTATAGGTATGTAAAGTATACTGTGTATAGAGGAGTTTGCTCCAGGGGAGGGATGGGCATGGGGTTCATTCTGTTCATGGCAAAATTGTTTAAAACAGAATATTGATGATTCTTGTCTGTGATGTAGACAACGTCAATGTTGGTTTTTTTTATATAAAAGGCAAAATTGAAAATTGTGTCTTATTGACTGCATGCCTGTTGATCTTAGAGGTCCACATTGATGAGGAGTTGCAACATGTATTCAAGTGAGTCTAGACTGTGGTAAGCCATCGCTGGTCTGAGTAAGCCTGTGGACAGAGGGGCACATGTTTTAATCCCAGGCTACTCGGTTTAAACAGATGGTATTTTGGCAGCATTTAAGTTCAGAGGTGAATAACAACAATGTGACTTTGTGGTTTGTGATATCTTTGTCGTTTAACTAGCATATTTTCCCATAAAATCGCAACCCTACGGGCGAGGAGAAGATTACATGAGGGGGGTTAACTTGCTTTTGCCCATTAGGTCATTGCAATTAATAGTTGAAGTTAAGATTATTTATGAAGGCAATTCTCTCCCCTGTTGTTTGCCCTGATCTAGGATTATAATCATTCATTTGAATCATTTAAAACTAGCCAATATGGATGCTGTGTGTATTTGGAATGGCTAAGTCATTAGATGTTAAGAGTGAAGTAAGTTACTTTACAAATCTGCATTCTTGTTGTTCCTGTTTGAAGTCTGAATTGATCAAAATTAGGGTTGTGTTTGTCTGACTATCACAGAACAAAGATAAACAGAGACACACAATGCTCTAAATGCGTTACTCAACGAGAGAAAGTAGTTTAAACTGTTTAAACTGCATGTGAACCTGCAGCAAACTCATGGTAGACAATCATGCTGACTATAGGCTCAACCAAATACTTCACAAAGCAAAGATTGGATTGTTGTAGCAGGAATGTAGAAAAGCGTTTAATTTCAAAAGAAACTAACCAACACACATGACTTACGAGTCAATGTCCTTGGTTGGAGGTTTAAAAAAAAAAAGTCTCTGGAATGAAGGGATTTTATAAAATAAAAACATAAAAACAACCAGCAGGGGGTGTATCACCTTCTGAGGAGAGTTTACAGAAGAGAACGTGACCCGGAAGCTTTAACGTTCATGTCATAGATCCTGAATAGAGATCTTCACTCGGTGGCTGTGGGGGGAAATAAATCAACTGCAGCGGTTTCCGAATTATTCCTAACAAAATGCAAATGTCATTAAATGTGTAGTGTTTCGCGCAATATTTTCAATTCAAGATTATTCAGCATTATTATTAGTGATATTTAGTGCACAACACAGAGGACAGAATGAGTAACTAGAGAGTAGAGCGAAGGAGGTTTTGGTGGAGTGGAGTTTTGAGCGGAGTGACACCTCCTTATGTCGGCTGTGAAACCTCATCACTTCGATCACTGATGGTCGATCCACTCATGGCCCCTCTGAGTGACCACAGCGGTGCAGCGAGATAAACTGCTCTGGAGGGTTTGTTCCGGTTGCGTGCGTTAGTATGCGGTCACCCGTGGACGATGTTAGCTTCGGTCAGCAGCTCGGTCGGTTACCGTTACTGTGTTTTAACGTTACGTACGGACTCTAACGTTACGTACGGACTCTAACGTTACGTTCGGACTCTAACGTTACTGTGTTTTAACGTTACGTACGGACTCTAACGTTACGTTCGGACTCTAACGGTACTGTGTTTTAACGTTACGTACGGACTCTAACGTTACGTACGGACTCTAACGGTATCCTCATCAGCGACACGTTGATGCCCAGAGTTGACCGCCTCGCTGTCCTGTAGGTTAGTTATTATTAACACTCCTTTTGTCTCGTTTGCTTTTGTACTTAAAAAGTTAATATTCGCCGTATAGAAAACGGTGACTTTCACCCGAGTTTCGGCCAATGTTAACTTACCTAACGTGTTGTTAATGGAGGTTATATCGACACATGCTAAATGTCTGTCTCAAAACAGGCATTTAAAAGATGTTTTATTTCTGAACAAAGAATAGCAGTTTGTCCCCCACTGGTGGTAACCTTGTGCTACAAACAACACTGAGTATCTGCATTATGTGACCTCGGCAGTGTGCATTTCTGCAGCTGTGTCCCTAAAAGAAGTAGAAATGCTGCGTCTGACATTTTTGTTTTGGTGAAGAAACACTGAAATAGTTACAAGTACGTTGCAAACATAAAACGCCCTCAGAGTTTTTATACTGGGGAGCATTGTCATTTGTCATTTGAGGACTGTAGTTGTCTAGTTCATGCAAACTTGTCAGTTGTAATGAATTCACGTCTTCTCTTGCATTGTATTGTACATGACAGTTATTCTTCTGTTTCCATACACAGACACATTGTTAACTCACTGTAAATAATTACTTTTGGTGTAAATGAGGACGGGTTTTATTGCAGTGAACTTTAAAACCCAGCTGCTGCCTGTCTGTGGGCCCTGATCCCTGTGTGGAAACACACACACACACACACACACACACACACACACACACACACACACACACACACACTGTATCAGGGGGAGTGTGTAGAGAAACAAGTGATTGATTATACTTTGTGTTTCTAGTCATTAAAGCAGTATGTTGTTGGTGGAGTTAGGAGGTGAAGTGTCATTCTTTTTATTTTATTATATTTACCAGGTAGCTGAGAGAAAGAAGAACCTCTTCTGAGACACCATGGCCCCTCACCCGGTGGTCCAGGCCATCATCGACCTGTCTGCAGGAGCCGTGGGTAATTCACATTACCGAACGCCTCGCTGGCCATTTCTGACGTCGCAGGAGATTTTGATGACTCGTGTGTTTTTCCGGCTCGTTTCTCTCTGTGTTTCCTTTGACTCTTTAAGCCGCTAAGTGGAGTGCATCCACGCTGCCGAGGCTTATCTCTCTTCACATGTGTTGTGCGCTGATTTTTTTTTTTTTAATGAAAAATGCTTAAAATGGGTTAAATGCTGAGGTCAAATTTCATTTGTGTGACAATTTCAAAGTTTAAAACACTTTGAAAAAAAAAAAGTATGTTCCTGTAGTTTGTGTAACTTTGTTGGATCACTTCTGCTGCTCACTGTTTTTCTCCAAGGGGGAGCTGCATGTGTCTTTAGTGGGCAGCCTCTCGACACGGCAAAGGTCAAGATGCAGACCTTTCCTAATCTGTACCGGGGCTTCATCCACTGCATCTCATCCACCTACAAACAAGTGGGCCTGCGTGGTCTCTACCAGGGCACCTCGCCGGCGCTGATGGCCAACATCGCCGAGAACTCCGTGCTCTTTATGAGCTACGGCTTCTGCCAGCAGGTCATCCGCTTCACGGCTGGACTGCACAACGAGGCTGTGCTGAGGTAGGCGGGGGGGGAGTAAACCAGGCTGTCCTTCTTGTTACCCCGAGGACACACGTAAGGTCTCTTAACGGTCTTCTGTTTGTCCTTCCCTCTGTGTCAGTGACGTGCAGAAAGCCTGTGCTGGCTCAGTAGCGTCCATATTCTCCTCGCTAGTACTTTGTCCCACTGAGCTCGTCAAGTGCCGACTGCAAACCATGTACGAAATGGAGGCAACGGGCAAGATTGCTAAGAGCCAGAAGTAAGTGTTTAAAAAAAAAAAAAGACCGTTCGTGTATCATTTACTCATCCAGGGTGTCCTTTGTGGTCACTCTGTGGGTGATGTATTCCTTTAACCCTCTGAGACCTGCAGCAATCCTGGCAGACATTACTGTACATTACTGGCGTACATTGTCCTCAATGTCTTCGTGTCTTAATCTGGTATTTTCTTTTCATTACTTTATTCATTCTCAAGTGGTAAAGAGTTGTTAAATGTAGCACCAAATCTGTGTAACAAATTGTATCAACCCAACAATTGCTGCAACAACCTATAAGACACAATACAGCATGTGGATGGCCATCATACACTTGCATCATAATGTTCTGAACCTTTTAACACTTTGACAATTAACTTTATTTCATATGATTTGAGCTGCATCTCAAATGAATCTTCAAGTTCTATGTGGCATAAACTGTTGACCTGCTATCTTCCCCCTGAAGATCCCCTGACATATGAATCTGTCAATAACAGTATTGTGGTGTGTGTGTGTGTGCATTGACTGAGCCATACATCCCTCTTCTCTGTCTGAAGCACAGTGTGGTCGGTGGTGAAGTCCATCATGAGGAACGAGGGACCACGGGGCTTCTTCCAGGGCCTGACCACCACCATAGCCAGAGAGGTCCCCGGTTACTTCTGCTTCTTCGGTGCCTATGAGCTCTGCCGCACCACCTTTGCCGACTACATGAAATGTGAAAAAGACGACATAGGTACTGGGACAATGTCCTGACATGTTTATCACAAAGCACACACTATTTTACCCCCCCCCCCCCCCCCCCCCCTTCAACTCAAACAAAGGCTACGCCAATATTCCACATTCATGCAGGAAGAAATCAATCCGTTCAAGCTGACGCATGTTCTCTGGGTGTTGTTGAAAGGCATTCTGGGAGAAGTTACTCTCTAATAGATCTAAATGAGGTTGTCTGAGGAAAAGCAGTGCTAAAAAAGTAAATTCGAAAATGTTATCACAATGGGCCTCAGTCACAAACTGCTTAAATCGTGCGTGAGAACGTTTTACTGTAAACACAAACTAAATGCATCTCATATTAAAACCACATTCATTAAGAAAGGCTTTAATAGACAACAATATTTAAAAATGTTAGTTTACTAATGCATCGGCCAATTGTATTGAATAACTGAAATTGACGCCAATTTCATCCTCGTCAATTATTGTCATAGTTAGAAAATATTTATGTCGAAGCTTCTACTGAGGTTTTCGAATGAAGCTTTGAATGTCTGTCAACATATTTTATGACGACATCACACACAAAAAAATATGATTTGATGTTATTGTGGTTGTATAAATGTATTTTTTGGTGCTGTTAGATTTCTGCTAGACCTCGTTAATACAGGAACGTGTTGGCAAGCGGGAGGGAGGGAGGGCAAACAGTTTTTTAAAACTAAAATTTTGTTTTTGAAATACTAAACACTAACCGATATGGTTTGAAGCAGAATATTTGGTTGAATTTGAGAAAAAGTTACTTATTTTTTTCATTAACTGTTGACTTTTGGACGTTACAACGCTCTGTATTTATTGGAAGTGTTTGGTTCAAGTAGGAAACAACGCAGCCACCACTGAAATGGTATTCTACTCATAATATTAGTGTAGTCTGATCTTAATCTGCACCTGTGCAGAAATACAGAATGAATAGACATGCATAAAAAAAAAGAAGCTGCGCAGCATTGAAATGTGGCTTTAGAATTGTGACGTCAACGTTATGAATGAAGCTGATTAGAATGATTCTGATTCACTAACATACGCACAGTGATGCAAACAAAAATAAGTAAGAACATTTGAACACAACAAATATTCCTGAATGAGGCCCAATGTGCTCACAGATTCATGACTTAATGTAGTGGGATTGTCCTTTTTTAAAATATAGTTCTACTACATTTAGTGACTAATGTTTCAGTTGCTGGACTTTATCTTTGAAACGTGTCAATTAACGATTTATAACCCATATAAATAAATGTCCTCTTCATTCACATATATTTGCTTTCCCCTGCTACACATCTGATGCACAGTATCATTGTGTCACTGTTTGTGTTGAAGGTGTGGCTCCGATCATGTTCAGCGGTGGTTTCGGGGGGGCGTGCCTGTGGCTCGTAGTCTACCCCTTTGACTGCGTCAAGTCTCGTATCCAGGTCATGTCTATGACGGCCAAACAGGCAGGCTTTTTCAAAACCTTCATGACCATTGCTCGCACTGAAGGTAGGTAGAAGAGTTTCATGTTTAGTTCTTTGTTGATGTCTGCGGTTTAGCGTTATCAATGGGAATGTAATCGTTGCTGTTTCCTTTGTTTAGGCGTGAGGGCACTCTACTCTGGCCTAACCCCCACCATGGTCCGCACCTTCCCCGCTAACGGAGCGCTGTTCCTGGGCTATGAGGTCAGCCGCAAGGTCATGATGAAGAAGTTTGACAGCTGAAATATGCACGACACAAATGAAGGAGGACTGAACTGGAAGAGAAGTATCGTCGATATAGAACCTCATCAAAACTCCGGGTGAAGCTTATTATGTGTGGGACCTGGTTTTTTGCCAATTCCTGCTTTAACATAACTAAACACTGCCACACTAGATTTCTTTTTAACTTACACTACGTTTTAAATCTTTTAAATCCTTATATTAATTTATTTTTTAGATTTAGATATAGTTTGAGAACATGTATGAGCAAAATATACGTGCAGCACAGTATTAAGCAGACATTTTTGACACTCCAGTTTATTATTTGACGTCTACCTCAACAAAGTCGAATCCGTACAGAACCACCTCTCTATGCCAGTCATTTCAAATCATTCTTTACTTTCTCTGTAAGCTGGTCGACGGGTAAGAAAAACACTCCATCATGTTGTCTTTGACGCGCACAATCTTAAAGGGCCAGCGTGTAGCATTTAGGGGGGATCCATCAGCAGAAATGGATTATAATATTCATAACCATGTTCTCTTAAGTGTATAATCACTTGAAACTAAGAATCGTTGTGTGTAGGTATTGTAATCTGCAGACACACAGCTAGATGCCCCCTAATCCTCCACGCTGTCCCTTTGAATCCTTACTTTAGCTCATTGCGTAAAGGTTTTATTTAGAAATGTGAAGTGGCGTTTACTGATTAATTTAAGTTGCCTACAATGTGTTGTGATGACTTGTGTTTACGATTGTGGAATCATTCACCGCTAAGTATGCGCCTCAGTTTTGGATCATTGAGCGGCTCTACTTTTTAAACGGCCTTGACTGAAGACTTACAGGTTTTTATCAGCCTCAGTAGAAACAAACATAGCCAGCAAAAACTCACTGTTTTTGTATTCATGTTATATTCCACTCCTGTTGTGATGACGTGTCTTTTTGGAACCCAGTGTTTGCCTTTTTAAATTACTACACTTTGCCTTTTTGTTGTTGTTGTGTACCCTGGATTGTTGTGTACAAGTCAATGAGAAAATATCAACTGCCTCATCAAATGTGCCATTCGCACCCTGCATTCCTCGTGCAGGGTTGTGCTGCTGCTTAGTGGTCGGCTGTTCAGAAATGGTAATTGAGAAATGTAGGTATTTTAAAATGCTAACAATTTGAGACGACACTGAAATGTTTGTCTGGATACTTACCCTGGTATTAATAACAGTAATACAACCTACAATAAAGGTTTCATTGAAGAATAACTTTGTCCTGCATTTTATTTCTCTTGGAGTCAATTATTTTAACTGAAAAGCACATTAAAGCAAACTCATAATATCAATGTGTAACGCCAAATATAATGTAACACAACACAGAATTGGATGAGCAGCTTATATTTAAAACCAATTTATTTCAAATGAACCATATAAATGGCATGATTTATTTCTAACACTGCTATTTTCACAACATTAATACATCGCATTCCTTCAGAGCTATGCGTTTTATTATGTTGCAGCGTTAAGCATAATGAAATGCACACAAAAAGTATAAAAATATTTCATGCAAATGCAGCAGGAACACTTCTCTCAACCTTCCAGCAGGGAGGGCCAGTCAACCGTCAGGAACTCACAGCGGCTGTAAGTAAAACACACCAAAAAAACGTGAAGTGAGATTCTCTTACGTGTCTGATTTTTAGATATCCTTACACCAGAAACTGTGTTTTCACTTCTGCCTGTTCTGTTTAAACACTCTTCTTACCCCTTTGTCCACGCAGGCTCCACACAGGCAGCCAAAGAGCCCGTTGATCATCTGAATGGCACAGAAAATCAGCTGCAGACAGCTTGTGGCCAGCAGAGTAGCAAACAGTCCGATGTTGAACTGCACAATGTCCTTCGGCTCGGTGCACGAACCCCACCACGTGTCGTCGGTCAGGTAACTCGGGTCGCTGTGCAAAACGGGGAGGTTGTGTGAGTGATCAGGACTTTAGAAACTGAAATGTCATCGGGAAAGTTACTCCAGCGTGTCACACCTGTCTTTAAAAGGTGTCAACCAAATCAGGAGTACTTTGCAGAGGGGCCCATTTTGCAAACCGAGCACTGCCACGATGAAACTGTACAGGGCACCGGCCACACCCACTGCAGCGAATGCAATTGATAAGAACATCTGCAGAAGGGAAATGATAAGCAAAGGTCACAAACGTTTATGTTGCAGTTTAACACATCATTCATTCCTCCTGAATTCTTCCCCGGGCTGACCCTCCCCCCCTCACATTTTTGTCCTACTATTGATAAATGAGTGTTTATTAGTTTAAGGAGGAACAGGCTCAACATTTGTTTCGACCCACATTCCTCCCATTTCATCTGTTTTTTTCCCTACATTCTAAACCAAACCAGCTGCAACATGTTTCTCATCAGTCTGGTCGCAGTGGGTTTAGTGACATTTCCTCTTTCTAAAGCAGGGTCACACTTTATTTACTGTACTGCGATTGTCCTACTGCACCGACACGTGACATCAGACAACGTTATCACAAGGTCTTGACAACCTGAAGGAAAAGTCAAACGGGAATACATTTCTAATCTTTGTGTTATTCAAAAATAGTCACGGTAATGTGTATCTGTAGCATTCAGAGCTCAAAACACAGTTCAATAATCTCTCTGCATACATTTTGAACTTTCAAATATTATGCGCCTAAATGTGTTTAATTGGAATCATGTTCATGTGAGACGTATTTCCCATCATTTATTCCTACTCCCACTGATTTATAATGTTTTTAACGCTTCACTGACCATTTATATAGTTCAAATTCTCTTTAGCTGGAGAAGTGTATGTCTGCATATGTAGATAATATAGTACGTTGCTTTATTGTTAATCATTTACATTCAAACCAGCCCTCATCTTTCACTGAGTATCTTAACGAGTAGTTTGGACTGACTCACCCCACAGCGGTTCCCACAGCACCCCTGTTTTCCAGTCAAGTGGATGTAAAGGGCTGGGAGCAACACCTGTGGCAGGAAACACGATTGAACAGTAGCTAATATTCAGTTACATTTAGTCAAAACCTTTAAGCATTTTCACTTAATAACTCCAAGCTTGTAGAATATTTCAATAAACAGGAAGTCAGTGTACCTCTTCAAACAGCATTAAAATCATTAGAAGGTCGCTGCAAACCAGTTCAAATCCAGTATTTTTTAGTTTTAGCTTCACATTCCACATTTTTCTGAGGCTGCACACTTTTTTCGAAAGGAATCTTAAGCAGCGTGTTGTCGAGCGTCACACCCTTCAGTAAGAGACAACTCACCATTAAACCTCCTCCAACGAGTCCCCCCATGTATTTCACCTCCTCAGTAATGTGTCCGTCTTTGGCATACTTAATGTCCCCGCCAGGAAAGAACAGCACAATGTTGCAGATGATGGATATGAGCGCTAATGGGTACAGAGCAACCGCAATGCAGCGGGAGCATTTTCCAGTGCACATGTTGTCAGAGTGAAAACCGACCGACCGACTGACTGCTGTAAAACAACTTGTTGAGTGACTTTGAGCTGGAATCCTTCCTGTTTTCAGTTCCACCTGAAGTTCCACCTGAAACTGACCCAAAGAGGGAAATGTATTTGCACAGGGAGCGGAAACCAAATGGAGAGAGTGATGTGGGTGTGTGGGAGGTGTAATGACAAGCAGATAACGTTGGCAAACAGAGCCTGGGATAGGCCGCCGAATATGAGTGTGACTCATTCCCTGGTATCTCTAAGACAACGCTTGTTCTGTTGAGATGGGAATTGCATTCAGGTGATCTGAGTCACACGAATTACTGATGGTCAAGTCACTATTACATACTTCTGTTTAGTTTAGCCACCAGGCCTCCAAAATCAGTTTCCTGTATGTTGCTGTAAGTTATTAATGCTAAGTGCTACTCGAGTGTCTTGGTGGGAATTGTGAGAGAGCAGAGATTTACTGTGAGACATGTTTCGACTCCGCCTACTGTGTACAGTATTCAGGTATTCAGTGTTGACTTTGTGACGCCAGGATCAAAGCACAGTTGGACTTTAGACTTGTGGCAGCAGGCTTGGTAGAACAATGAACAATGTGTCATTGACATCGACCGCTAAACATTAGACATATTAGCATGTTGTTGAATAGTTAAACCGGACAGGCGACATTTTCCAGTTCCTCCACTGAGCAGAAGAGCCCATGTATCCCAAACAGTGTTGTCTCAGGGCATGGCAGTGATCCTCGTCAGTGATAAAGGCTGTAAATATGAATTGGAGTTTCCTTCCTCGCATGAAGAATGGTACTGTTTTCACACGTTATTTATTGCAATACACAAACACTATAACTTACAACTGATTCACTACCTGAATTAGTGACATCATTTTGCCCTTTTTTGATTTTAAGTAGCTCAGGTTCTCATTAATTTAGAATATGCTGTAATAAGGATGATACAGGCTATTTTAGAAGAGGAAACACAAATGTAAAATAACTCAGAAGCAGTGCATTTTGTGAAAAAGATTCCCTTAAGGACTATCTACTATACTGTAGATAGTGAATTCTGCATTGACCTGTGTGGGGATGAAACAAAGTCATAAAGTCGTAAATGATAATTCACTTTTATCTTAAAATGTCACTGCAGGAACTAGCATAGTAAATGATTAATCATTTTATCAATATCTCACCACACTTGTTTCACTCGCTTTTGTTACTTTCACAGAAACAAATGGAGGCTGGCAAAGCTCTGGGTGCTGCATCATGAGAGAAAGTCACTTTCTCACAGCCAGGGTGTTCTGTATTGTCCCCGATTTAAGGCAGTAAAAGGTAAAACAATCGTGGTAAATGGCCTATACTTATACTTGGCCGATAGGATCTCCTGACACTCCCTGACTTCTTACCAGGGGACTAACGGCCAGATATCCAGTTTGTATGGGATAACACTGAAACATTTGATATAAATGTTGGTACATTATTGAGTGACATTTACCATCTGTTATACCATCAACATATAATGAAACATGACACAGGACTGTAGCAGTGGATCAGCAGCTTATATTGTAAGCCAATTTATTCATGAAATGCACATTTGAATTGAATCCGTTATCGGAGACAGCAACAATTTCAAAGTGAATGTTTTATGCAGATGCGGCCTGGAACACTACTCCCAGTCTTCCAGCAGGGGGTGCCAGTCGACTCATCAGATGTGATACGATCGCGTCTTCACCATCCTGACCTGGAGCTTATCGTTCCTGTGAGGTAAAATAAAGAAATTAAACTAAAAGGGAGGGGAACTGAAGTTACAACTAATGTGAGAAATATCGGACTCAACAACATGGTGAGCTGAAGTGGTACCGCTTTGTTGCAGGCTCCAAACAGGCAGCCAAAGAGGCCGTTGAGCATCTGGATGACGCAGAACAACACCTGCAGACAGCTTGTCACCAGCAGGGTAAAGAACAATCCAATGTTGAACAGCACCACGTTCTTGGGCTCGGTGCAGTCTGCCCACAAGCTATGGTTGGCCAGGTAGTTGGAATTACTGTGTAAAAGAAGAGGCTTATTAATAACCACAACTCCGTGCTGTTTATGTCATCAGAAAGATACTTCTGTATGTGTTACCTGTTTTTGAAAGGTGTCGTCCAAATCCCACCATATTTGCAGAGGGGCCCATTAGTCAGACCGAGCACTGCCACAATGCAACTGTACAGGCCACCGGCCACCCCCACTGCAGCCAACAGAATAGATAAGAACATCTGCAGAGGGGAAATTACATCAAAGGTTAAAAATGATAATGTTTACATATTTTCAGATTCTAATTTAAGTCAGTGGTGTTTTGTATCTCTAAGCCTAAAGACTAATACTTCACTAATACTTTCGCAGAACTTGAACTTACAAATAAATGTTCTTTCTGAAAATGAGAAAAGGAGAAATAAACTGTGCTGTGGTTCTGGTGGTTGTTATCATACCTATCTTAAGAGTACATGTTGTGCAACGGTGATGCAGCAATTTTTTTTCATTCTCAGCTTGACTGACTTCCGTCAAACACTTAAATCTACAGTAGTTGAGTGTGACAGTTCTTCTTGAGCTTAGAAACAACAGTTTGATGAAATAACACTAACTCAAGGTGTTACTTTTTCTTTTATCTTTTACCGAGCACCTGAAATGTCTGACTTGAAATGTCTCACCTCACAGCGATTTCCAATCCCTTGTTGTGAAGTCAAGTTGAGGTAAATTGCTGGTATCAACACCTGTGGTGGTACACATTAGTTGACAGGGAATTAGATGCAGCATCGGTAAAAACATGGTAAAAATAGCTAAATAGGTTTGTTTAAACAATTCAGCACTTAGACCACCGTCTTCAGTCAGTCTGGTTTTGAGGAATTCCTTTTCAAACTGTGCCCAACTTGTCATTGAAACTTTAAGACTTTGCCTCAGTCTTGATGAAATGTGCCTCCTGACTGCATCATACAATATGTGGTGACACTAATGAATAGTGCAATTGATTTGAAGTGTTATTAGATTAAGAGAATCACAGATCTTGGACACGGAACGGGTGAGATGACCACTGCAAAACCAATAAACAAACAATGTATAATATATAAAGCAGTTAAGTTGCACATTTCAGAAACAAGTTTATCGCAGCTTTTAGACCAGAGTCACACCTTTCAGTGACGGACTACTCACCATTAAACCTCCTCCAACGAGTCCCCCCATGTATCGCACCTCCTGAGTAATGTCTCCATGTTTGACATACTTGACGTCCCAGCCAGGAAAGAACAGCACAATGTTACAGATGATGGATATGAGCACCAGTGGGTACAGAGTAACACCAATGCAACGGGAACATCGTCCGGAGCACATGTTGTCATGAGTGAAAACTGCCGTACAACTACTTGTTCATTAGGTCTTTGCTCAAATCCTTCCTGTTTTCAGAGAAGAGAAGTCCCACAAATGACGGTGAATTGCTGTTTCATGTACTTAGTGACTTGTTTTTTCCGTGTACATTATAGTTGTTGGAGTAATTTTAGTCCAACAAGCTTTGTACTCTAACTTGAGTAGGGAGGAAAATCAATACTAGTATACCTCATTTCACTTTTCTTTTGTCTAAATGTATATTTTAACACACCTAACTGGTCTGAATTCATGCATTACACTGAAAGATAATCAAGGACTTCAATAACTTTTAAACATTTTATTTAAGTTGTCTCAACAATCGGCAAACAAGGGATAAAAGCTCATGAAAACATTGAAATGTTCTATTATTTATGTAACACAGTAAGGCTTACTACTTGGCCTTCCTTTTTAGATAATTCCTAATGTTTTTGAGATGTCTAACTGAGGTGTCTCCTATTTACATTTGATCACCTTTCATCGAACAAGATCACGAAGTGCTTTGCAAGATTTTTTTTTAATAAAAATATAAGAACATAAAAACGGTAAAAGAAACGCAACATAAAACTAAAACAACAGACCTTAAAGACACGCAAAATTAAAAAAAAACACTGGACACACTCATGTATGATGAGTTTAGGAGTCCATCTAAAGACTGTCACCTATTTATTTATTTGCTTTCTAAGTCTCCTCTAATGAAAACCTGTCACTGTGATAAACTTCAGTGTGCAAAATAATGTATGTGTATGTTTCACACCAGAAGACTGTTTTCACATTCATCTGCTGAAAAGGGAAACGTTTTGCAGTTTAACAGGTAGTTAAACTGCAAGTGTACGTGTCACAAGTTCGGAATCCACTCCAATACGCAATGTATAAATGGGTGGAAGCTTGTAGGAGACATCGTCTTAGTTAAATTTATTAGATGAATAATATTTGCATGTTCAAATATTCTCAGTTTTTGAGGAAGACGAGGTAGATTCATGGGTAGATTATGAGACAATGGGCCCCTGGACACAGACTTTATAGTTGTTTCGCCTCTTTTTGTTGTTGTTTTTGAGATGTCTAACTGAGACATCTCAATTTACATTTATTTATTTATTATCTGATCACACCTGGTTTTATTATCTTATTATTCGTAACTATCATTGACATGTGAGCTTAAGCATGTTTATGCATAAGTGTATGATCTATGTTCTATGCTTGCATGTGGATTGTGATGCTGGCAAGTGTATTACTGTATGTATTTTTGTTGTTGTTTAGTGTCTCTTTGTAGTTGTTATCCATCTCTCGTATTGCATCTCTTCGTAGTCGTTTTATGTTTCTTTCCGGTCATTTTGAGTCTCTTCCTGGTTGGTATGTGTCTCCTTGAGTGACATTTTGGACCCCTGGGCCTGTGCCCGTTTTCAGTAATCCATCCATAGGTAGATGTCATTTAAATATTTTTTAACGTGGTGATTTCTTGTGGGGAAACAAATCCTTAGAGACACAAATGCCTATTCAAAGCAGAGTGTTTTTATATGTTATAAAACCTGTCTGGAGAGTGTTTGATACATATCAATGTAGTATTTTGTATAGGGAAACATCTTTTTCCAACAAAGAATAGGAGACTAGGTGGACTTCCGGACTACATGTATCGCGGGTCGACCCTCAGAGGTCCTGGCTTTGTGTCCTCGTTTGGCCTCCGCTGTAAATATTGGGGAACCTTTGAACCCCTCCCCCTGTTACTGAGGAGTAACGTTAGCTCACTCCGGGCTACAGCTGACCCACCATGGCCACGTCTACCGTCAAAGACTTCCTGGTTACTTATTTAATGCCAGAAAAATGCTACGAGAGGATTTTCGTCAACTTTCACATGAACGGTGAGGTCCGTCGTGGTGATATTGATTTAATTTAAGTCGGCGCGTGAAACGGAAAAAAATAATTCCAGATGTGCGGGACGTGGGGGCGCGCGCGCGTGTCTCCCATAGACTGTGTATACGAATGTTTCTCCTCTCTTAGTTACAGTTCAACATTATAAACGTTTTGTTTTTGTAACCTAAAACTGTGATATGCTCTTTGTTTGGGTTTCCGTTACTCTTTTACAAATTCCAGCCATAGTCCCACTCATATCCCGCAGTGAACATATATCTGATTGTTTGAATATTTTTCTTTTATGTCGCAGTGCCTTGCCTAAAGTTTATAATGAACAGAATTGTCTAAGCTTGTGCATGAAGCAGCCCGCAAGAACATCCCAAGAGGATGCCGCACTCAATACATCCCGGGCCTTGACGCTACAAGTACCGAACTGTACGAGCGATACCAACAGCTCTATGAATCTGACCCCTTTGCTGAAACTACCACCAAAGTAGGTGAGAGACTCATGACCTCCATTTCAGAACGCCGCCAGCTGAAGTGGAAAAACCTGCTGGAGACAACTGATATGGCAAAGAACAGCAAAAAGGCATGGAGCCTCATCCGAAAAATCAGCAACGATCCATCAACCACAACTCAACAACAGTATACGACCACTGCCAACCAAGTTGCGCACCAGCTGCTGCTCAATGGGAAACCCACCACTAAACAGCCAAGACCAAAGGTAGATCGAGTAAAGCACTCCCAAACCATGGGACTGACCAAGCCGTTCTCCCCTGAAGAGCTCAATATCAGCATCAACACCCTTAAAACCGGCAAAGCCATCGGACTGGATAACATTTTCACTGAAGAGATCAAGCATTTTGGACCTCTGATGAGGAAATGGATCCTCGAGCTGATGAATAAGTGCATGCTGACAAAAAACATCCCAAAGATCTGGAGGAAAACCAGGATTATTGCCCTTCTCAAACCAGGCAAAGACCCAACGCATGCAAAGAGCTTCCGCCCAATCTCTCTGCTATGCCACCTCTACAAGCTGTTTGAGCGCTTGATTCTCAACAGGCTTGCCCCTGTTGCTGAACCAACCATCATACCTCAACAAGCCGGATTCCGACCTGGCAAATCTACAACAAGCCAACTTCTGAACCTCACTCAACACATCGAGGACGGATTCCAGAAAGGACTGGTAACAGGAGCCGTCTTTGTTGATCTGTCTGCCGCATATGACACTGTGAACCATCGCCTCCTCCTAAAAAAGATCTTGGAGTTGACAAAAGACCTGGAACTCACAGACCTCATTGGAGCCCTTCTGAAAGACAGGCGCTTCTTTGTTGTCCTGAATAATAAGCAGAGTCGCTGGCGACAACAACGGAACGGCCTACCTCAAGGTAGTGTGCTGGCCCCACTACTGTATAACATCTACACCAACGACCAGCCAATGGACCAGAACACTGAGCGTTTCATCTATGCAGACGATCTCTGTATAACATCTCAAGAGAACTCGTTCGAAGCAGTAGAATTAAACCTCACCACAGCCCTTGAGGAGCTACTCCTCTATTACGAGCGCAACCACCTACATGCCAACCCTGCAAAGACCCAAGTCTGCTCCTTCCATCTCAGGAACCGTGAAGCCAACCGACCACTTAACATCAAATGGTCTGGAACACCACTTGAACACTGTACCCACCCTGTCTACCTTGGAGTAACCCTGGATCGTACTCTCTCCTTTAAGGAGCACATCAACAACACAAAATCCAAAGTCGGTTCCCGAAACAACATCCTACGGAAACTGACCAACTCCAAATGGGGAGCCACAGCACACACATTACGATCTACTGCTCTGGCCCTGTGCTATTCCTCTGCGGAATATGCATGTCCAGTTTGGGAGAGGTCAACCCATGCCAAGAAACTTGACCCAGCATTGAACAACACCTGCCGCCTGATCACTGGCTGCTTGAAACCCACCAACACAAGCAACCTCCACCTCCTCGCTGGCATTGCCCCTGCTGATATTAGACGGGAAGTTGCCAGCCGAGTCGAGAAAACAAGATCTACAAGTGATGAACGCCATCTCCTCCATGGATGTCACCCTCCGGCCCAACGGCTAAAATCAAGAAGAAGCTTTCTCAGCCATGTCCAGCCCTTAATAAAGTCTCGGGAAGAAACCAGAATCCAACTCTGGAGGGAAAAGCTTGAGAATGACCCTCCTCCAACTGTCATGGAAATACCCCCCACTGAAAACCTTCCCCCTGGCCCAGAAGCACCATGGGCTCAATGGAAAACATTAAACCGCCTCAGAACAAGAACGGGACGATCAAAAGCTGCTCTGGTCAGATGGGGCTACAAGGCTGGCCCAACCACCTGTGAATGTGGAGAAGCAGACCATACTATGGAGCACTGCCTTGTCTGCCCTCTACTACCCAACCCTTGCAACTCAAAAGACCTTGCAGTGTTCAATAAAAATGCAAAGGACTGTGTAAAGAAATGGGAAAATGTCATATAACCATCACGCTTCAGTGATACGAAAAGAAGAAGAAGAACAGAATTGTCGGATTTTGGATCTTACTGGACGCTCTTCTGGGTAAGAAACCTAACCTTAAATCTGATGTAGCTAATCACGTGACAGCAGCAGCAGGCCATCACCAACAAACACAACTAAAACAAAGTCTCTTCTCCCCCATAATGATTGATCATTATTGATTAGATCTCTGTACTAGTGTATTGTTTGATCATAATGATCAGTGCTCTGGTAAACTGATACTGCTGTCCCAGTGTAGGTAACCATGACACGTGATGATATCACAAAACCCCTGAATCTACAGTTGTGTCCAAAATAACAGCAATGTTTAAAAAAAGTGAGTAAAGCCCAAAATCCTTATAATAGCTTTTATTCCCATACAATGCATTGGCAACACTGCACATTCTATTCCAAATCAAAACATGAAGAAACATTTCTCAAATTTGTTATTACTTTAAGAAAAAGGAATATTAGGCTGTTCAAAGAAATGCATTTGTCTTTACAAACTCAAACATTTACTCTATAAACTGAAAAATTCTTGAAGATTTATCTTTCCTGTGAATCACTGAACTAATATTTAGTTGTATAACCACTGTTTCTGAGAACTGTTTCACATCTGTGTTGCATGGAGTCGACCAACTTCTGGCACCTGTGAACAGGTATTCCAGCCCAGGACGATTGGACTACATTCCACAATTCCTCTGCATTTCTTGGTTTTGCCTCAGAAACAGCATTTTTGATGTCACCCCACAAGTTTTCTATTGGATTAAGGTTCGGGGATGGGGCTGGCCACTCCATAACGTTAATCGTGTTGGTCTGGAACCAAGCTGCTGCTCGCTTACTGGTGTGTTTGGGGTTGTTGTCTTGTTGAAACACCCATTTCAATGGCATTTCCTCTTCGGCATAAGGCAACATGACCTCTTCAAGTATTTTGATGTATTCAAACTGATCCATGCTTCACTGTCTTCAGTGTACTGTGGCTTGAATTCAGTGTTTGGGGGTCATCTGACAAACTCTGCGGCCCCTAGACCCCCAAACACTGAATTCAAGCCACAGTACACTGTGAAGACAGTGAAGCATGGTGGCGCAAGCATCATGATGCTGTTTCTGAGGCAAAACCCAGAAATACAGAGGAATTGTGGAATGTAGTCCAATCGCCGTGGGCTGGAATACCTGTTCACAGGTGCCAGAAGTTGGTCGACTCCATGCAACACAGATGTGAAGCAGTTCTCAGAAACAGTGGTTATACAACTAAATATTAGTTCAGTGATTCACAGGAAAGCTAAATCTTCAAGCATTTTTTCAGTTTATACAGTAAATGTTTGAGTTTGTAAAGACAAATGCATTTCTTTGAACAGCCTAATATTCCTTTTTCTTAAAGTAATAACAAATTTGAGAAATTGTTCTTCATGTTTTGATTTGGAATAGAATGTGCAGTGTTCCCAATGTATGGGAATAAAAGCTATTATAAGGATTTGGGGTGTTACTCACTTTTTTTAAACGCACTGCTATTATTTTGGACACAACAAAAGTGCAGACATTTCCACACGTCACTGGGAAACTGAACCATACCAGTACAATGAAGTAGCCAATGCTACTTTATATGGATAATTATAGGTTTTGTGTCCATAATTGCAATGTTGCACTCATTGTTTACATATTGATTGCTAATCTGGACACAACCACCAAACCCACTAACTAACTACATGTTAGTTGTCTTCACTCCTCCTTGTCTGCCGTCTCCCTGCAGCACAGCTACCACAGCTGTTCAAGATACTGTGGAGAAGAAGTGCAGAGGGCCTGAGTCTGACCTCCGTGCTCCTGCAGCTGTATGCCTTCTCGTGTCCTGTTGTGTACGCCGTGGCCAACAACTACCCACTCTTGTATGTATTTAAGGACATTCAATTATTCTCAGCCTGTGGCCAACAATTCACTGGCAGATCGGAGTCACGTGTTTTATTTCATAATCATGTTGCACCATGCTGAACTCTAGACACCCCGGTGTCCTCAAATCGCAGGAGTTTATCTGTTTGAGTGATGCTGGAAACTAAACCAATGTCATTAACGTGTTCAGGCTTAAAGCCACATTTTATGAGTTGTTTTCTCAGTTTGCTTGTGATTTATGAATGTGCACTGGTGACATCCATTTAAAAACTGTTTGTTAATCTACATAGTCTCCAAGGAATTGTGGTTCTCTGAGTATTTTTCTGTTTTGCGTCTGGCAGCATGTACCAGTTATCATAGATGTGTGCTTTCCATGTGTTTTACATAAACTGCTCTACAGCGCCTGGGCTGAAAGGCTCTTCACCTTGGCCCAGACAGCAGCGATTGTCTTCCTCATCCTGCATTATCGGGGTGATACCCTCACAGGTTAGCACACATACCTGCACATGCACATTTTTTTTCAAATTCACATATTAAATAATGTATACACTTTTAGGATAACTCTGGCATTATTCTATATTTTTCTTATTGTCAACAAATCCTATGGAAAGACTAAAACCCAAGTCTCTTCCTGACTGTGGCTCTGTGTAAATCCTTGAAAACAGTTCAAATGCACCACTTACAAGTGACCACATCTTTCAGGTTGCCCATGTTTTCACCAAACCTGTCACTCACAATCTTCTTGTTTCATTTTTGGTCTGTGTTCTACTGGAGCGCCACCTTGTGGTGTTACCTCTCCACTCATACACTTCTCACAGAGACTTTTTGGTAGAAAAACAATTACACTTTTTACTCATTTTCATAGGTTGAGATGATAGTTTAAAAAGTAAATTTTTCAGTTTTGTCCGATCACTATTGATTTTGTAAGTGAACATTCTTGGTAAAATGTTCCTTGCGCCCGACATTTTCTTTGTTGCGCATGAAGTTCCTCATTCAATCCTGGTTTACGCTTGTTTGGCAGGGATGCTGTTCCTCTTGGCTTACGGGGGTGCAATGTTCCTTCTGGGCTCCTACGCAGCTGCAGCAGTTGTCTCAGTGATGCAGGCCTCCAGTTTGGCAGCTTTAATTGCAAGCAAGGTAGCAACTCAATGGCTTATCCTGTCAGTGCAATTTCTGAGCTGTCCTACAATTAACAAGATCTGTGAACTGTGAAGTGATCATGCAGAGTGCAAATCCATCAGGGGAGTGAATGTATTTTGCCGGATTTGTTGTTTCCAGGTTTTCCAAGCTAGAACCAACCACTGTAACGGCCACACGGGCCAGCTGTCGACTCTGTCTGTGTTAATGTCGTGGGCTGGATCTCTGGGTGTTCTCTTTGTGTCTCTACAGGTGTGCAATCAGGATTAACTCACAAACACAAACAAAGCTGCACGACCGCACATTTTACATTACTTCAATCTGTCATCGTTGTCTTTACTAACTAAGTCGAACTTTGTCTTGTAGGAGACCGGAAGCTTGTTCACCACTTTGTCCCAGACACTGTCGGCCGGTCTCAACTGTGTCCTCCTGGTCCAGGTCCTCTGCTACAGGAGCAGCACCGCCACCACTAAAACGAAGAATGAGTAGAGGTGGTGGACGGTGACATATGAACACTTACATGATATGCAAATCTTCCCGTCATTCAAGAAATGTTTTGTGACTCTTCGCCAGATGTTGGCACATCAGTGAGTCAAATACGGCGCAGACGCACCCGGAAATGTTTACGCCGTCTTTTTGTACAACAATGCCTGTGTGCTGTGCTCAGATCTACTTTAAAGCATGTCGTGTGTTTGTTAGATATTTAAAAAATCTTTTGTCGCTCTCTAGTGGTGTAAATAAGAATGACTTCACTCTCAGGTGGAGCACAGCTTTCAATGGCATCTGTAGGTGACAGCTGCCATATAAGTCTTCCTCAGATTCCAGAGAGAATTTATGTCATTTTTAATACAGGGTTTTAAACTGGGGGAGAGGTTTAGTCATGCAGCAGACACAAGCTAATTCGCAAGCTTTTGTTTCACCGATTACTCACTCCTCAGTGGATGAAGGTGCATCCTGCATTCAAGTCGTGTCAGACTTCCCTTGCAGCCTCTCGCACTCAAGCATTTACCGGGTGACGTCAGTTAAGTCCCTGAGGGTTCAGGGCTTAAGGCCTCAGGAGGGACATTGGGGTCGGGCCCTTGTCAATCATTTCTCTGCTCAGATCTGAGAGATTGAACGCCATCAACCTTGAAGTGTCAATGAGAGCAATTAGGGGAAAGCTCCACCAGAGGGTGCTGTGGTCGCTCTAGTAAATCATGTCAAAGATGATGATTAAAACAATCGTTTCACCTACATATGGGACTTTGGAATATACCGGAACCTGTTGATGTATTTAGATATCTAAGCAGCACCGATTTTGTATTTAAGAATTCTTTCATGAACGCCTCTGGACTGGCCTCTGAGCTTCAAGCAATGCCAGCCACCGGGAACAAAATGTTCGGTGTTGCTCAGTAACACTCCAGTGATTTCACTGAGGTGAGCTGGCAGCAACCTTGTTTGTTTTGGCAGTTACCTGTTTGTTTCCATTCAACTCAACACAAAAATACTGGTGTCGTGTCTCACCAGCTATAATAAACTATTTCTTTGTGCGTTTTTACTGTTGCACATTTATGGAGCGTCTCACCTGTTGAACTGTACACTGAACTCAATTTATTGATACTGTTTCTGAACTTTAAGTAATAAAATGAAAGAATAAGCAGACCTGTCACCTTTAGTCACCTTTGTCAGGACCGTCGAAGGCCTTGGGGCGCGGTCACACATTATCTGTGTGTACATAAATATTATGCACAAATACAGCCGCTAGCGTGACGGTAGGCTCTTAGTCTTGTTTAAATATTTCACTACCCTTCATATTTCAGATGGTTTTTTTAATACATTCTCTGTTTACAAATGAATCCTTTCCTTTTAAATCTTCTGCATGCTGAACACAATCTGTCAATTAAAACATGTTCCCTTGATAAATGCGTTAGAAATGTGAAAACACAGAGTGCTGTACTTTCTGGCCCATTGGTCAATTTATTATGTAATGCTCACATGATTCACACCAATTCTTGTAAATTTCAGGAAATTAACTTTAAGCCACAACTTCCCTAAAATACCATTTTTGCCGCCCGTCCTCGACTTGTTGGAAAAAAAGATGCCAGAAGTGAAATCTGGAAGTACTTTGGCTACATTGCAGACAGTGAAGGAAAGCCCACTGACATACAGAGACCCGTCTGCAAAACGTGTTTCAAAGCCACACAGACCAAGGGAGGCAACACGTCAAACATGGCAAAGCACCTTTCAGACAGACACCCCGAAGAGTTCAAAGAGTTCAAAGAACGACAGTTAAGCAAATGTGATTATAAACATGAACCAAGCCCACCCATATACAGCCTAACATGAGTAGCCTTAGCCTAGTTTGACAACAAGCCTATATGATCATGAGGTCACAATGCACACAAAAGTGTACTAAATGAAACACAATTGATGCAAAATGGCTACATGCTGGTGGAGCCTGAGGGTGGATCTTGAGCTAATTATTTTTATTTTTAGTTAAGTGTTCAAAAAGCTGGGCAGGAACAAAGGTAAAAAAGGGAACCATACAGATGTTTTATTTATTACTATTATAGATAAATATACCAGTATCATATCGTATTTGTGGTATTGTATCGAATTCTGGTATCGTATCGTAAGTATCGGGTATCATGATATTTATGGCAGGTATCGTATCGAAGTCATCATTTTTGGTATCGTGACAACCCTAGCACTATGTGTGTAGTATAATATGATTTGAAAATGTAAATTCCTCTACTCTTATATTCAGTTCAGTCCATATGAAACAGGGTAACACCGCAATGTCGGTCAATAAAAAGTCCACTAGTTAATTTGCTCTTCAAGTTTATTGCACAGAAATTGGCACATAACAGGAAGTTCATTCTGTAACACGCTCATGAAACATAGCCGAGCTGCTGTGTGTAACATTCACAAGTCCTCAGAAACTTTGCATTGGAGCAATCTGCAAATGAATTGAGCAATTTCCGAACAAAAGTATCAAAACTACATTTAGCATTTTGCTTGTATTTGACATTCTCATCAGTCCCTCCCCAACCGGTCTTTATTTGAGACTTTTTACTTCCTTTTATTAATTTATATAAACTAACTATTCCATTTGTAGTCATTGTAGATCACTTAACAGGCTTCCATTCACACTAATTACTTGAACAAAAATGGTGTTATCATAATGGCATGGCTACGTATCCATGTTAAGAATCGGGTGTAATTGTTCATGTTAAATAAATATAATCTGATTGAGGGGGTCCTTCTAGCCAGTAAATGTTCACACAGTCTGGTTTATAATCTGGTTTTGATTTTAAATTGTGTATGGCTTGATGTGAACTAAACAAACGGCAGAAGGTTCGGCACAAGATTGTTTGACAGAAATGATCTCTGTTTAGACGTGCTTGAGCTATTATTTCAAAGACAGCTTTATATAGTCTAATAATGTGGTATCGGGAAGACTATCATAGTCAGTTTGATCCACCTTAATTAGGATACTCTTTGTCAATGTATACATTACACAACTGATACTGCAGTTAAAAACAGTTCTCTTGCCCACTAGATGACTCATAATAAACCACATACATTGCTTACTGTACCAATCATAACATCGAGAAAACAGGAAAAAAATGTGTTCAGTTCAGTACTGTGCTTCAGTACATTCATTACGTGTCATGACAAACATGTCGAAAGCTGTTCAGTCACTAATAATGTTTGTTTTTTTAACTTTGACACTTAAAGAGTATCATACACTTTATGAAAAAAGCACCACATCTGGCTCACACCTTAGAGAGCAGTTTAGTGTATAACGTTGGAGTTCTAATTGACTATTGGGCTAAACTGTACAGTACTCAGAGCCGGATGTCTACCGCACACTGGTGCAGTAATGACACTGACGTTTTCAAACTGTGTGAAGAATAAAAACCTCAATCTGTCTTTACTCTGGCTATACATCTTTACTCTGGCTACGAGCCTGTATTAAGTACATGACGTTAAAGCTAATTTATCTGCACCCAACCCCAATAATCTGGTTGATATCATAGCTTGACTTACAACAATACCTAAATACTCCGTGTCAATGATGATTTATTCAAGTATTTGACCAAAAACTCCTTAACTGAAATAAAGGCCATTTTGAAACTCTGAAATATGATCAATGATGTTAATAAATAATTAGGTTGGTGTCAATTCTAATAAAGTAATTGTTAGAAAGTAAATACTAATACGACAGTAAACGCATACTTAAAGAATTTATGTAGCACACAGACAATGACGCAACTAATTTAGTTTTTTAGTTTAAAATGTGTAAAATATAAACAGAAACAGACGCGTGTGCAGATAACAGGTAAGCTAACCTCCAGCAACATAAAATAAATGTATTGGTAATAAAATCGTAATATATTTGACAATTTTCAACATACCTGTGTTATGTCAATATGTAACTAATCTCCTAAAGGGGCTCAATGACGCGGTGAAACCGTGCTCTGTTAGTTAGCGTAATCTATTCATTGTTTGGGTTTCATCGTGTTTTTTTCTATCGCACTCGTCTATTTATTCATTTAGAAAAACATAAGCGATGCAAATTAGCTCAGCCTATAGGCAAATGCTATATGACATGAATCTTTTCAGTAACAATGGTACTGATGCATCTAAATATAAGCGTGCATAAAGCATTAAGCAATGGAAAAGCATAACTGAGGAGTTATAAAAGAGCCATGGTGTTTGGCATACAGTATTGCGGTTTCCTTTACGTTCCTATGCAGGTTATCATCATATCTGTGCACATATGAGGCTTTGACATTTTCACCTTCTTCCTGACACTTTTGAATGTACGCATGTGTTTTCTTTTTGGAGTGTAAAATGTGACCTTTGCTCTTTCTCTTTCCCATCAAGAAAGACGGCCATCTCCTGGTTTTCCTTTAACTTCACAATGGTAAATGAGGACTCATTTAGCCTACGCACTCAAGAGCTTAATGAGTTACCCATTTTTCCGGGTGTTATCTGAGCTGCTGGTACAGTTTGCGCAGTTCATCCCAGAAGAACAAAGACAGAATGGTGTGTGGGCCGAGCCGGAAATAAGAGGCTCCCAAGCCTTTGTAGAGTCCCATCAAGCCTTCTTTCCTCAGCGTCTTAGAAAAGCAGTCAGCGAATCCTTCATAAAGCTGCCCCTAAAAGATGAGAAGATGAAAGTCAGTCTGGATTTCATCCGCTGAATTTTAAAGCCGGATGTGATGAGCGTTTGAGCTCTCCTTTGTTATCACTTCTTACGAGGTATAATCCTTACGGGTAACCCAGTGGTTTAACAGTATCAGACTCACGATAGGCCGTTTAAAAAAAGAAATAAAAAAAAAATCGTTCTATTTTAATTCTTCCTTCACATTACCCACAATGCAATTTGACAGATAACAATAATTTGGTCAGAGTTTCAGGCTGTGCTGTTTGTTACATTGAACCATCTGAGAAGCCGTCATTGGAGCAGGCGCTTTAAAAAGACACTTGACAGGTGATTGGATGAACCATCTGTCAATCAAGCTCCTACCGAAGCCGGTCGGGAGAAGAGGGAAAACATATTTTCCATGGAGAAAAGCCTTCAGTGCTGGTTTTGGCTCTACTTTCAAAGAAGAAATACTCTCCAGTACTGATATAACTGATTCTACTGCAGCATCTACATTAAGCCCTTAGGGAACACGCCTCTCTGTGTCGTCTCGCACACGCCTAAGCCACGCCCGTTGCTCCCAGTAGCTCCCAGTAGCTCCTCACAGGACGCCGATTGGTCCGTGCTCTGGCTTACCGGACACACTCGAAGCCTGACTAGATGGATTTTTGTGTGATAAGAGACATTGCGAGAATGGAGCTGCCATGCAAGGTAAACGCTGAATTGCTATTGCAGGGGAAAAAATGTCAACGTTACATACGTAGTGTTCAAAAAACGGGGGTTGATGACCAAAACCTAAAGAAGTGTAACTTTTAATACATCAGTCTCTCTCCTCACCTTGCCCAAGTGATCCACGGGCTGGTTGTAGAGCCGAGTGCTCACTACATCAAAAGGTGTCATAGCCATCACCACCACCACACTGCTGATCATGCCGGCACTTAGGGGCACCAACCAGCTGTCCTTTGGGAACACCTTGGGAAGAAGAAAATAACATAAGGATAGAAGAACATAAGGACATGAGAGGCTCTAGTCGCAGTATGCTAGTAGTGTGAATAGACAGGATGTAGCACACTCTGAGCACCAGTGCAGTGATTCTAGACCAGTATCATCATCAAGATCTTATTTTAACTGGTCATGATCTCTTATATGCAATAAAACAGAAGGATGATTATTATGAGTGACTATGTTACACACACACACTCCCCAGTAGTTCCAGTCAAAGCTGTTTATTGTGCGAACCTGATGTACACAAAAGTATACAAAAAATACTTTATTACGCAAAGAAGAGGAAATTTGCGTGACGCTTTTATAAAGATGGTAATACATCAATTAATAACAATAAACATACAAAAAAGCAGCACATAACAATCTTGACCTATTTGAAGGCCTTTTACTTGCACCGTCACTCACCCACCAGCCAATTAAAACAGCTAAAGTAGTACATGACAACTTTGAACCAGAATGTCAGGATTCTTTTCTGAACTTTTTTGCAGACCTGCCAATTGAATGCAGTTCACTGATATGTGTTTATAGTTCTGGCTTTAAGTATGAAAGCAAATTTGCAACCATTAAACCGGTGCAGTAGTTGTGTAAGCTCCACATTTTCAGACAGGGGGCCCCAATGAAAGGTGTCGAATTTCCATTCCAGAAGAGTGCAATGCTTTGTCAGCGCCACACTGACTGGTTTTATAATCTGTACATAGCAACTGACTACAAATGACCTCTTCTCAAGGTGGAAATTAATGATTATTTTCATGATCAATTAACTCTAGATAAAACGAGCAAACGCCATCCAGAAACATGTTCTTACTGTGTTAAGTTTCGGCCCCTCGGCTAATCACAGCAGCTCTCTGCGAGTTATGCAAGACCCCCAAAACAGACATAGACATGTTTATTAACGAACATGTGCGGTCATAAGAAAGACGTGCACATGCGGTGGACGGCATTCCTCCAGTCAGCCTGTTTCCACTCATCACCACTGAATTTAGATGACTTTCATTAAACCTCAGCGAGTCCTCCTAGGTAGCAGTGAGATAAATTCTGACCTGCAGGTCAACCACCAGCTCCTTGGAGGAGGAGAAGGTGGAGAGTTGTGCAGCTGACCCCACGCTGACCCTTGGTACAGCAGCACTAGAGCCCCTCCACAGTCCCAGAATGCCATGCTGCTTGTAGATGGCTGACAGAGCGAGGATCATCCCCTGGCAAGGAGGAGGAAAACACAGAACTGTTTATGCCTGCCACTCATGTTTAATACCATCTCGGGGGTTCTTTTGTTACCTGGTGCTTGTGCTGATGTCCAACTGCAATAGAGGAGGTAGACTGACTCTGCAGATGAGTCTTAACCTGTCAAATCAATGGAGACGATTTGTGTTTACTTTTCCTCCAAAAGTTAGTGACAGCTCACCTTGAAATGTCACGGACGATAAACCTTAAAGGAACAGTACAAAGAAAGTCAAGCCTACTCAGGCTACAGTGAACCCAGCTACTGACCAGGTATACGGGACTTCCAATCACGGCTCCCACCACTCCAGCCACAGCCCCCGCTAACGTGGTTTTGGCCGCGCTGACCCTCCCGTTAGTGTGGATGTATCCGGAGGACTCAATGACGGCGTACGAGCCGAGCCTGATTCCATTCATAACAAACTGATAAACGAGCCCGGGCATCAGTCCTTTCTGCAAACCGGCCAGTCCGTCCACTTTGCCGATCGTGTAAAACGCGTGGAAGACGTTGCGGTAGTAAACTTGGTACGAGCCGCGGCTCTTGAGCTCTCCCTGGAGCTGCATGCGCGTTTTGACGACTTCCAGCGGGTTGGTGAACAGACAGGCTCCGCACGCCGCCGCTCCGCTCAGCACGAAGTCCATCCCGACTGTCCGGCGGAGATCAGAGGCCCGCTACCAGTCCGACCCGTCCGACCCGTCCCGTCCTGCCAGAGGAGCTGTATACTCACACACACTTATTAAGCGACACGTTGAGATGGATCAGCGCCCAGACATTGGAGCACTTCAGGAGCTCCTCGTAAACTCGTAATTCCGAAATAAATTGGCAGAAATATTTATTACTACAGACTTAAGAGTCAGTCAATTTCTTTTCATGTGTATTCATTTTAATTTGTAATTGTATTCTATGTCCAAAAAGTGGCCTATTTTCCTATTATTTTGTTTTGATTAATGTTTAATGTTTGTCTTATGATTTACGGACCGAAATAGCCTACATTTATTTTATTTCTATCAGCCTTTGCAGAAAAAAACTAATCTAATTCAAGTCATCATATTTTGATATTTTTGCTGAAATAACACTATACAGAAACATCCACTGCAAGATCCTAAAATGTGATATGCTAAGTGAATTTGGATACAATGTTTTGTTTTATAAAAAATACATTCCCATGAATAATGCATGTCAGATAAAAGTAACATAAAGTATATAGTTATAATCATGTACACGGTGTACTGTAAGAATAATGGAGATATTAGTATTGGATGTACACTCGACCCGTTCCCTAAACGTCTCATCTTAGAGACTGGTACCCCAGCGTATGTACGTAGGCTTGACGCTCGTCTTCTCAGCCAATGACAAGCCCCCCTGGATGGCTGACTGGATAAGCATGTTAGGTATGTTACAAATAATGGGCGGTCAAATTGCCAGATGTCTTTCCATTTCTTTATTTTAAGAAAACATAGATACAGAAAGAGTATGTACACACAAAACTGTCCACACCAGTGGTACATATTCAAAGTAAAAAAAAATATATGTATACAGTTCTATTAGCAGATTATAACGCATTATAATACGTTTATAATGCATACATGGTCGTCATAGAAATTGTTACCAAACTGTTTCTTAATTGTGCGAAAACATGCTTCCACACATACTGAAAAAGCCCTCACCTTTTACTGTACTTAAAATAAGCAGCATAGATTCTTCCTCAGCTGAGTTTCCCAAAATATTTCTCAGACACTTAGAGCAGAAAAGCACAAGTTGGACTAACTAATTATGGCCCCATTCCAGCAATTAATGTGATAGGTTATTGTGTTTCACAGGTCAAAATGTCTCATATCCAAATGACTGTGACATAATTACCCTTGATTGACTCAAAAAATACTTATCACTTATTTAAATGCTAATGAATCACTCAAAAACGATCGGGGGTCTTAATCATGAATTGAAAGACAGTTACATGTTTACACACAATACTACAAACAAAACACGTTTCCAACTATATCATGTAAGCCAATTAGAATTTTAAATAGTTTGAGATCAACAAATGGTCCCTAAACTATAGGCCGTAAAAAAGGAAGACACAGGAGAATAACCGATGAGGCGACATTCCTGCTGAGAAAGTCCAAAAGTCACAACATTATCTGTGTCCCACTGAGTCTCACAGTCCAAAGACATGCAGCTTAGGTTAATTGATGACTCTAAATTGTTAGTAGGTGTGATGAGCGTGAATGGTTGTCTGTCTGTGTAAACCCTGGATAGTCTGGCGACCTTTCCATTGTGTACCCTTGCCCAATGTCAGCTGTCATCGGCTCCAGCCCCCCCCCCCCCCCCCCCCCCCAACCTTGAACAGGATAAGCAGTTAAAGATGATGGATGGATGGATGGATACACAAATACACCTTGCCAAACCTCTGTGAGTGTTTTTTTTTTTTTAAATGTGTTTACTGGATAGTAAGTGTAACTCTTACATCTGCATCATTTATAAAGATACGAAAAAAACAAACTGACGGTGAAGAACAGCATTCACTATTACAAAGTACTTCCATTTAGACATCATGCATCATCCATAAAACAACAAAGCATAAACCCTTTTAATTGTCTGTTCTTGCAGCCCGTTGGAGCATAACTGAGAGTAGAGAGAAATGATCAATGAGGAGGGTGCAGATTGTTTGCAGCAAGGCGGAGACATTAGAAGTGTGAGCACAGACAAGTACACACAAACCTGCTGCACTATTACATTGTCTTCTACACAATACTAGCGGTGTCACACAATCTGTCCCACAGTGTATGGTTTGACTTATTTAGGCTTTATTGCTTTAATTGGTGTTTTCCAACAGAACATCTAACCAAATCACACTATGTTTGAGTAAAATGATCCACAAGACCTTTCCACTAGAGGGGGCTGCTTGTACATCTGTACAGTACTGAATATGCTTTCCATCAATCTAACTGGGTCTACACCATAGTTGACACTATAGTAGTCAGCTCTGGTTGCAAAATGATAACGGTTATATTTCTGAGGTGTGTGGGTGATATGAAGCTATGAATAAGGAGTCAATATACAGAATCCCACTGCTCCTGGAGTACAGTAAATGCAACATTCATGCTCGTTTTTCAATTCTGTGGAGGAAACATACAGTAGATGTTATATTTAAGTGCATTTCAGGATGAATCTGTTTTCATAGATTTACTGCTGAATTTCCTTTTTTGTAAAACTAGAACCATGATGGATGAAATTGTTCAGAACAATAACTTTCACAACATTTCCGCCTGTTTGATTATATTCAGACATGTGCAGACACACCTATGTGGTCATAGGATGCACAATATATCATGATACTGTATAAACACAGTGCTCATGAAATCATTAAGCACTATTGCCACACTGTGATCACTCACTGCAATGTGCAAAAAATATTAGACTCAAGTATTGCTTTCACAACACTCTCAGCTCCAAAGCATCAAGTGAATGAACCCACCGTGTTATCGTGTGATTCATGTTACCTGCATGAGAAACATCTCGCCTGCTGATTTGTACACCAAGAAACAGGTGTACTAACTCACAAAGCTGTCTGTCTGCCTCTATAGATGGTCCTCATGCTGTGAGCTCAGTGAGTCACGTTGCACCATATTGGCACCACAGCTCCTCACCGTCCTGGTTTCATTCTGTCGAACTATTGTATAATTTTAAACTGGAACAGCAGGGTGACCTCCAGCAACTAGTTTAGGGAGGAAGAGAGATAAGAAAAGGGACGGGAGAAAGAGAGAGAATGAGCAAGAAGCGAAACAGAAATAGCATAGTTGTCCTTGGGAGTAGACTCAATGGTATAAATATCTTTTAGTAGGTCACACTGACCAAACTATAACCCATAGGTACCGGTGGCTGTTGACTGCAGCTACCAACGTTCTTCTTTGATGGTGACATACAGCTTCGGTTGTCTTTGGAATGTGGGGGAGAAACATGACAGCAGAGCATAAGGATGACGTTTTGTAATGACATGCATATTTCACATAACGATTGAAATGAGTCCATAGTTTGAACAATCAGTGCATGTTTAAGTCACACAACAATAAGAAGTCATTGCAATGGTTGATTTTTACTGCTGAATACTGATTTCTCAATTCAACCGGTCCCCTCCTTACATCTTTGTGCTTGAGAAGCCTTTTGTCACTGTTTTTATGGATTCCTTGATATACTGTGGTTGATTTATAAAACTCATTTACTATAGATTTTCTACGTGAGCCTGTGCTGAACAAATAGGCAGCTAGAACTGACAGAGGTGTTGGTGATAAGGAAAAGAAACCAACAGGGGTAAAATAAAAGCCAAATAAAACATTTAAGATGAACTATACTTTTTAAAACAGGGTTCAGCTCTAAAGTAATCTAGCCTGTGGATATCTTTGGAGTACAGTACACTTTAATAATGGGGCTGCAACTGTATAAGCTATAGGAGGAACAGCAGTGTTGATCGTGAATTGTGCTTCTTTAATCTCGTGTCTGTCCCAGCCTCAGACACTTTATTTAAGGTCAGCACAGAGACCTCCACCTTCACCCGGATTGGAGTCATGCGATTCAGATTTAAGGCTGGGAATATCAGTCACATTGTGCTGGAGGGGGGGGGGGGGGGGGGGGGGGGTAATAGAGATCATGTCCACCCGGCTGTGAAGCTACAGTCACACCAACTTTACCAAACCCAAGCCCCTCCAGCTCCACCCTGGTCACTGCACACACTAATGATGACCCCACCCACACAGGTCCCGTCTATAGTGGGCAGACAGAGAGGGGGTTTAGCTCAAACTGCTGCAATCTGCAGAAAGCACTGTGCTGGACCCACTCTGGCAGCCAGTGGCAGCCTTATATCCTGCACTCAGCTCTTTCTCTTTGTCACGGTGGATTGTGGATGAGCTCTCTGCTGGGGTGTGGGTCTGTAAGCAGGGGTGGGGTCTGGGGCCGGGGGCGTAAACAGGTTGTGTGTGTGCGCTATAACACATACCCACAGCTCAAATTACAGATTTATTTTGTTATCCCTGGGGTCTTTCTTTTAGCTTTAACATGCCTGTACAGTGTCTGGACTGTAACCTTGAAAAAGTAAAATGTAAATGCACCTGAACTTGAGTTTGTCCACTTTTGAATAGGAGAGTTTGTACCGGAAGGACATAAGTCAATGTAAAGTTTTAAATTTGTATTGTTCAGATGATAATGACAACTATACAGGGCTTTTTTGTACAGTCAAGCCAGAGGCTGCTAATAACATTATATTAGATTTAAAACAACAATTAGACAATTAGATGAATAAAAAAATGTCAGATATGAATTCAAATCAGTGTCACTGAAGAGTAAACAAGGTAAACATGAGATTAAAGTGATGTTAATATATTTAAAAAAAAGTCGTTCAACCAAAATATATCATGATACATGTTGGTTCCAGTGACTAACTGAAATATACAGCTGAGTATTGTCAGCATAGCAATAAAATGTTTGTTTATGCTAAACTGCAATAGCAAAAAAAACGTTTCAGTGTTTTTAATGTGTTTAAAAAACTGTATCTGGGTTATGTCATCTTATGTGGGAGGGTCACGTCAACAATGACAGAGAGTTGAAAGTCGCATGCACATAGTATGTGATGTTTCTACAAATTCCACTTAATCATTTACAAGAACAGAACTGGTAATTGTTTTCAACAATAGGGTGACATTAGTGTAATTATTAAGCTCTCCAAGTTAGCCGACTGAATGTAGAAGAAAAGCCTTGTTACATAGTCTACTTGCATCTGACAGTATAACCGAGTAAACAATGTCAAAAATCTTTGAAAAGTATTGTTTAACCTTAACTTAACCAGGGTTGTTTCTCCTAGAGCAGTTATTCCTTTTTAGAAATACTCTGGTCACAGTTTCACACATTCACATTCACATTCACATAACAACCACAATCTGACCAGTTGGCCACTGAGCAGCATTGCTGAGACAGATGATGGTTAATGTTTGTTGCTCAACAGCCCTTCATTTTATTTGAGTTCATGTTATCAAGCTTAGACAATAGGAATCATCTCAGAAATCTGGCTGATGAGGATTACAAATCAACAACAGTGTTATCTTTGCAGTGCGAGGTCCCCTTTTGATCCGTCCCTCACCTAAGTTCAACTGTCCATCAACCCAAATGAAATAAATCATTGATGCTATAGCTGCATTTTGAAAGATCCTGCCCACTCAGGAAGCTTCAACTACAATAATACACTCGCAGCAAAAATGCAAAATACTGGAATCACACTAACAACACAGCAGAGCTTTTTCTTTACCACTAACTGCTTATAATGAGTAGCATGCTATTTTCCAAACTGCTCAGCCCTCTCTATGAGACCCATCATCCCATAAAGCCCTCGCCACTACCACTTTGTTGGTTCAGCACCACCCATGCTCACAGATACACACCCAATGGAGAGACAGACACAGTGCAGACAGCGAACACAAAGATACAAACATAATTTAGGTGTTGGGGGGGCCTTCCTTAGGGACTGTCTACAGACCACCAGCATGAATGAGTCCCGATCTTTTCTAACTCCACTGCCAGGAACCATCGAATCACTGCTCACATTACTATACCGTGCACAGGGGAAAACACTGTCTTGAGGGTCTCTAAGCATGAGGATTTTCCAGGGCTTTATGAATAACCCAGATCTTGGTGACTTGCTTGATGTCACACAAACCAGGTGCTGCATAGTGTCTCAGGAATAATTTTGTGCAACAGCAGCTCCCAGAGATAAAATGCTAAAACGAATGGAGGACAACCTGAAAAAAAAAAGACATCAAGATTGTGGTGTTCGTTGGGTTTTTGATTTCTAGAAAAGAATTTGTGACTCAATAAAAAGCGCTGATGTGGGGGAGGTGATTTAAAAGATTCATATAACGTAATCCTGCAGTATGATGTATGAATACATCAGAATATACACCATGTAAATGTATAAACTACCATTGATGTGGTGAATCCAAGGAGAAGACGTCATCCTATATTGATTCCCTTTTTTTTTTTTTCATATATCGTCGCCAGTTACAAAAGAGATAGCTGGAGAATTTTGAAGCTTTGACAGCCAGTGAGATGCTCAAATCGGCTGCAACCCCATGTGGATGATGCATTCAATGTATGCTAGAATTCCCCACACTTGCATTTGTAGAATTCCCTCATTAAATTATAATGAACCAGATTGCAAGCAAAAAGCTGTCTGGGGATACAGAACTGAATGGTGTGTGAATGTTTCAGTTTTTAGCACCAGGGACAGCACCAGAGAAGGGGGCCAGAGCAGCATCTGCTCCTCTCAGTGATGTGCAGTTATTGTTGAGAATACCGAAAAATGTGCTTCTCATGCGACTGTGAAGGGTCAGCACCCACCCACACACCCACCACCCACACCCCCCCTACGCACACCCCTAACCATCACGTCCACTTTTTCTTTCTTCTCCCTGTTGAACGGGAGCACAGGGAGCCGACAGTGAGTGAGATTAGACGGCCCTTCTGATGCTCGGGCCGCGGGGGGAAGAAGAAGAAGAAACTGCTGCGGATATCCGTCTCATACCTGCCTCAAAACGGGCTCTTTTCATCGCTTATTTTTTTTGTCTTCCCCCGCTAACCGTTTTGTGTAAAAGCGAGATATAAATATACAAAAAAAAAGAGCCTGGTTTCGTTTCGTAACGTGCTGCACCGGTAGCAGCGCGGAGGAAAAGATCGTGTTCCCCCCCGAGGATGCGGATTTAAAGGAAAGACGTTATCTGTGTTTACCTGGGATTTTTTTTTTTTAACCGTTAAATTTCAAATTAGCTTGATTCGCACGCGCTGGTAGCAGAGGAAGATATTTGCTGAAATATCGCGCACAGTGACGCGTTAGTTATCACATCGACAGCCTCTGTAACAGAAGACAAAAATAAGGGGTAAGCGTGATTTTTTTGTGTCTTTATTATTTCCCACTACCAGTAGACTCACCCACTAATAACAAAGCTAGTGGGAGAGGGTGATATTCAGGTGACTGCTGTTAGCTCGCCACTGCTAGCAGCTGTCCAAGTCAACAGACCTTATTGTATCGCAGACCATTTATGAAACTCTGAAAGAGATCGTGGTTCAAATGAACTCACGTACAATTGTGTTTTGTTAGCCGCCTGTTTGAGACGTCTATCTGACTGCAGAGCCTCACGTTGGTTTATTGGGAACCATTCCTCTGCATGTCTGTCTCCTCTTGCCTTTGTTTGGTGTCAAACGCAGCCACATTGTATCTGCGTGTTTCTGTACAACCAGCCTGTGGATCTCTGGTTCAACATCTGCAACTAAACCAACCGAGCATCGTTGCCTGCCCGCTAGCCAGGTTATAGTGTGTGTGTTTCATTGAGATGTGTTTGTGTGTGTGTGTGTGTGTGTGGTGCTGGCATCTTGTAAAGCTGCTGTGTGTTTGCTCTCGACATTGTGGGCTGTGTGGCTATGTTATGATAGGACTGAGATTTATGCTGCGTGCCTGCCTGGCCTAGACTGTGTGAGTCATTCATAGCAGGGATGCATCAGGTAAAAGTGTGTTTAAAAAAAGGTTGTTTTACGAGCAAAATATCACTGGAAACAAAGTCCAGTGAAGAAGTTGTTTTGGAAACGTGGGAGGTGTCGTTGCACGACGATACCCTCCCTTATTTTTGCAGATATTGCGATCTGACATTTGCCGGCTACCACGTGTAGAAGAACCATGTTTTATAGCCCAGAGACATCAGCCCATTGAAGAAGTGTTATTGTGGCAGAGAAGAAAAACATGAGGGCGACGGGCGTGCATAGCAATGAAATGTAAATGTAAGCATCATGATGATGAGCCCGTTTCAAAATGCATGTTTTTAAATGTACATTAGATGGCAGCTATCGCCCATGAGTGAGATTAGCCTAGTCATTGGAGATAAGGGGTTATATTCAAAGTATGGCTTATTTCTAAAATTTATTTTATGAAATTTATAGGAGTAATAAGAAAAAGAGAGCTACAACATGATTACATTAGTTAAGGAGTAGAGGGATAACACTGAAAGCCTCTCCTCCATGCAAAGCGTTGACCAACTCCTACCAGTCAAACACGTCTACATTGATGACATTTAATACTCTTCTTGGCTAGATCACCAAATAGTGGGTCAGGAGCTGGTAAGAGCTTTGGCTGTTTTGTTAAGCTAAACATGTGGCCTCTCCATTACAGCAGGGCCATTACTGGTTCTTAATACAATGTACATCATGTTTTCAGCCCACTTTATATTCAGTGACTGATTTACACATTGATTGGAAGCTGAATGCAATACATGGCAGTGATCTAGAGGGTGGGCTAGAAAGCCTGGGGTTCATTCTGTTACATTTTATACATTTAAAGTGTTTCCTCCTTCTGCCACTGCCTCCTCCATGTCTGTGAGGCCGGGGAACTGGATTATATGGAAGACTAGATTTGACAAAATGATATCAGTTAAACAGATTTAAAAAAAATAGATGCATGCCTAACCTAAGTAGACAACTAAATAAGCATTATTTAATAATTTAAGCAATTAGGTTATCATTATTTCATGTTTACCCTTGGATCTTTGTATTTTCTATGTAGGGTTTACCTAATGTCTCTTTAACATTTATTGTATTGAATTATGTAACTATAAACTTTAAATTCTAGTAGTAAAGGAATACAAGGCTAATCTATGTGGTAACTCTTGAGACAACAAATTAAGAATCCATTAATCAAATAGATTTGTTACATTGACACAGAATTCCCCACAGAGAAGCCAGCCCTGGTTTCTTTAAGCTTGGAATGATACCACCAGAGGGCGACACGATGACTTCCCCCTTCCTGTTCACGCTTGTTGAAATGATGCTCATGGAGCTTTGTCTGCAGGCAGCATTAGGTGTGTGGTTGAAGCAGGCCACAAACCGTATGTTTAATAGTTTATGAAGTCCCTTAGGAGCTGTGGCTGAAATGTAGGCGCAGGGGCCTGCTGTGATATTACTGGACACCAAATGGAAACTATCATTGTGTAATTGTGCATCAAAACAAACAGTGTACTTGGAATAATTTATCAGCCATTGTGCAGTTCTTGTGTTTCTTTGTCTCTTTCGTGGCTTACCCAGAAATCTTCCGATTTTTATGGACAATCTGCCACACATGAAACTGAAGCTGCCTGTGAGGAGTAACACAAATATATTTCATTGTATTTGATAAACTTGCAGAAAATATCTGCAGATTTATCAAATATGCAGATTTTTAAAAAATGTGTTTTCCAAATGTATTGATTTTACTCGTTGCAGCTTTAGAAGAAGAGCACTCATTTGCAGGATGTGCGTTGCTGTGATAAAAATTCTCTCTTGGTTATATAATTAGAAAACACTTATTGATCCAGTCAGCGCTGCATAGTGTTCCCGGCAAGAACATACACCTAAACAAACTAGATAAATGCACCAACAACCTTTTATTAGACTGTATATAGTGTGTTTGTTGATAATCTTGCCTCAACAAATCCTACTCCGATCATACCGTGTTATTGTGTTGATGGCCACAGGTTGAAATGCCGATATGCCCTTTTGAAGTAGAGACAGCCGGGTTGTGTTGATAGACGCGTGAGATATGGTTGTTAGTGGCTGGCTAGATGAACAGCATTCAACAATGGAATGGGGCTGTGGATGTGGGCCCCCCATAGTGCTGATTCTCAAAATCCCTCTTGAACAAGCTTTTTTTTTTTTCCAGTTCCTGCCATTCACACTTTCATTGTGCTGCAGTGAACCATATCACTAGACCAGCGTACGCCTCGTGTTTTTTAATCTTCTGCCATAAAATAAACAATTGTAAAGGCACATGGCACTCGAACTAGAACTGTCGAAAAGTAAAGAGACACAAAGCTTTGCAAAAATAAAATGCATATATTAAAAGAAAAAAAGTCTAGACTTGGCTAATAGGTTTTACTATTCTGTCAAACCTGCTTTTCATGGGGACCAGAACATCCTGCACTGGTTGAGGGTTAGGAAATATTATAAGTTGGATCAATTCAGATTTGTCATGATGAGACTAATAAGGTTGAAATTCTGGAGATGCATTTGAGCTTTTACTCACCAGACCATACCAGTTTATTTTCAGAATTTTAAAAAGTAGGTCATCAGCATGAATATTACAGCATCTTTAAAACACGTAGCTCAGCAAAATGATCCCCATAAAAATGTAATTTATTTTAACTTCTATACACTGAAGATCTGTCCTGAACAACTGTGTCATCTCATTAGCATGCACTTAGCTGTGTCATCAATATAAATGTGCAAATTATCTTGCATCTATTAACCAAACGGCAGCCAATGAATAAAGAAGATCAGAAGTAATTTTAGTGCTTTTAATCAGAATCGGAATCAGAAAACGTTTATTGCCAATGTATGTTGCACATACAAGGAATTTGTCATTTTCGAAAAGTAAAGATGGAGAATGAATAAGGGCATTACACACAACCATCTGGAAAGCTTGCTGGGTTTTCAAATGTTATTTACAGTATGGCACCTCATGTACTATTAAAGCTAATTGCAGTATGCTCCCAATTAATAAATCCACCTTTTTTTATGGAAGGACTTTTTGTTTTACGTTCAGTGCCTCTCGCGTGGACAGACTTTTTATGCATATGCAGAAATTCTGAGCAGTTGTTGCACCTCTGCCTCACAGGGTCACACCTTGTTGTAATATCTCCGTGCCAGTTCAGCAGAGCGCTATGCCAAGAAATTCTACTATTTCTATCATTTTGACATGGGGCAGTATTTCACTATTTGGATACCCATAAAAAAGAAAAGGTTTGCAATGAACTACTACTTAACACAATGGAATACCATCCGTATTTTGAGGTCAGTTTAGTTTTAGTGCACCCAACAGCCTTTGTCAGCAGATAGCAGCATCGGCTTGTTTCTGAGAGAAAAGTATATATGAACAATGTTGGTTTAGTGGCCTTGCTTGGTGTTGACTAACATTGTTCCAAAGCAGCCACACTGAGAAGGCGGCCTACAGATGTATCGGAAGACATTTTTTGATAATCTGCCGATGCATATTGCCCCTTTTTTTAAAGGTCTAGGACGAAAAGGGAAGCAAAAATATATACCAGCTCTGACACAAAGGTTAAGAAACCTCCCACACATGCACGTAGACTGTTGATGCTGGGCCGTCAGGATCTGTTGGGCTCAACAGACGGTTAGAAAGATCCTTTGGATCAACCATGCATCAGCATCACCACACACACACACACACACACACACACACACACACACACACACACACACACACACACACTAGATCTGTAGGCATGCTGACAGTGCTTACGCTTGCACATCGGTCTTGTGTGTTTTAAAATGGCAAGAATCAATCCACGGTGGATTAGCCTGATCTGCATGAATATTTCATTCACTGATGTTTTTAATTTGGATTTCTGGCAGCCATCGAGATTGAGGCTGCCACTCTGACTTCCAGCCAAATGTTCTTCAAAGCGCAGGCTAAGCTCAGGACTCATTCAGCAGCAGAGGAAAGACAGGAGCAGCAACCACTGTAACTTTAGCCTTGGTTTGTCCATGCTGTGGCATCAAATTATGATATGAATACATATAAAACATGCTATTATACATAAGCTAATGCTTTAGGTGGGCCAGAATTGCCACAGTGGGAAGAAGGTTATAAAGATGTAGCTTATCGGGTGTATTTCAACTTCCCAGTAAAGCAATGATGCATATATTTAAACTTCTGAGATGCATATTGTTTGTATCAGTGAGGTTATTGCAGATCATTCCTCAGGATTGTCTACTCGGGCCTCTCATTGACAAAGATTAGCAAGTGCAGCTTGGATATGAGGTGTAGGACGGAGATGGTTTACAAGTCGAGCGCTGCTTCGTTGTCCATGGCGTATAGCTAAAGGACATAGTAGTACCTCGGTGTGATGTCATGGTAGGTCCTGCTTTTCTCAGTCCTCGAAGCGTAAACATGTTTTGATTTAAATTGTCCAAGATTACCAGGATATGTATGACAAAAGAGTGACTTTGCCACAAATGTTGTATTCTACCGAGTGTCTTGTTATTATGTACCATTGTGCAGAACTGGTGCCCAAAACCAAAAGTGACATCTCTATGTCCATGTGTGGAAGGCGTGCTTCCAGCTTGAGTATTTGATCAATGTGATGCTACAGGTCAACAAAGGACCTCTGCCGTCCTATTCAGCAGGGCATTCAGGCCGGGATCAGCGGCCCGTGGAGGGGCCTCTGATGCATATGCGCCTCTGGCTGCCTCATCTCTGCAAACAGGAAAGGCTCGCCACGGCTGGCCTCAACTCTCTGCTGACTCCTCCATTGTATGGGGCCAGTTTGGCGGAGCGGGCTTTGTGCGATAAATTTGGGGATCTGCCTCCCCAACCCCCACCCCGCCCCATGCTCGTCTGAGTATGACAGTCAGGCAACACAGAGGTGCCACCTCAGCTTGAACTCAACTGAAATTTGTTTACGTGAAAACGATGTGTTTTCACGTTTTTTTGTGAGTTTTATGAAATGGCTGATGGCTCCTTTGTTTGGCATTACAGGGTGTGGTGGTGTGTGTGTGTGTGTGTGTGTCTACTCTATTCCCCCGGTGCGCTGTGGCAGTGTGGCTTGCTAATTGTGCACAGGCCTAATTCCCCGCGGGTGACTCTATTCCTCTTTTTTCCGCTCAGTCTGATTAACGGGCGCAGTGACAAATAGACCAGCTGGGCAGAGGGAAGCAGCTCTGGTGAGGGGAGGAGTGATGGCGGAGACAGAAAGAGGCGGCGGTGCTGTGTGCGGTACTCCGATGTGTGTCTGCTCAGCCAGAGGCTGGGGTATCGCCTCCAGGCATTCCTCAGTGCCCCAATTTCACTCTTCCCTTTTTCAGAAGCACTATTCTTCCAAACAGTCACGTTGCGGTACATGTCCCGCTTTCCTATTTTGACTTTGGAGAAAGCATGCTGTCATGTTTTGAAAAGGTTAGACTCCATGTAGGCCATGCCTCGTTACACAGCTTGAGGATCTGTGTCGACTCCGCTAAGCTTTTGTCGTGTTTACACAGCCCTGCAAATGTAGCCCAGCTATTACAGTAATAGGCTGATTGTAACAGCAGCACTTATTTCTTTTGCATTAGGTTTTGTTGATTGCACTCGTGTTTGGAGAGTAATGCATATTGACATATGAAGGATATGTGACGGATCTAAATCTTTCACTACAGTAATGTCTATCTTTTGGCATGTATTTGTGGATTAGCCCCTGAGGGGATTTTCTTTCATAGAACCTCTTTATGCCCCCCTTTTGTGACACATCTGTCTCACTGCCTGCCTGTCTTTTTTTTTTTTCCTGATAAGAGCAGTAATGGTGGAGGTTGCGGTGCAGTAGCTTCGGGGCTAGCATCTGATTTCTCTACTTGAAGGTTTGTGCATGGAGAAAATTTGACTCCTTTACAGCTTTGCAAACCAAGGTTTTTTTTAGTTTCAAAGTTATTTTCTGTCTCTGATTTGTTTCTATCTGCGAGGCAACTGCACTTCACCCCGGCTAGCATGATTGTAGGTGTTGAACCGACCCGTTTTGTGTGCTGAATACTGATTTGCACATGCTGAGTGGGTGGATTTGTGTGTGTGGCTTTTAGAAGCACTGTGGGTGTGTGTTTGTGTGTGTGAGGTTGGTGGTGTACGTGTGTGTGTGTGTGTGTGTGTGTGTGTGTTTCTCTCCCATCTTTTTGGCACACATACAGCTTTGTTTTTCAATGTTTATTTATATTCATAACTATGGCGGCAAACAATGATTCACTTTATTAAACTATTTTGTTTCTACTATTATTGAATTAATTGCCTTGGTAAAAGCAAAAGGCATTTCATACTTTCATATTTCAAAAATATAAATAAAAAAAATCAAAGTGCCTTACAGACATTTTAGCTTAAAAAAGTCTAAATGATTAAATAAAAGACATTGGGAGCATGTATACAAACGTAGAGGCAATCCTGATATTAAAACTAAATGAAACGAAAGACATAAAAACTAAATTAAAGCAATAAATATTAGTTGGCAGCGGGAATTAGCAGGATGTTAAGCGAATTGACCCTGTGGTAATTTGTTACACGTCTTTGCACTTTCATATCAGGCCTATAATACTTTGATAATATTCCAACTGAAACATAACGGGTAAAGGTGGTGTTGATATTATTAATATTTACCCATGGTGTTAATACTTAGTAGTACTTCCCTGTGTTATTTTTAGCCCATAGTATTATAATATATTATAGGATACCTACAGTACGAGATATTGAGTTTTGGGGTCCACTCTCAAGTGAATTTGTAGGCTTTTGACAAAAAACGACTATTAGTATATAGTTAAACCCTAAGCTTAACGAGAAAATTAACATCCTTCATCTAAACATTTAATTATTCTGATGAATAAACTCTTTACAACTGTCTATAAGCTAAATAATTACCAGTGAATAATGTTTACTACAAAAAATATTTATATGCCCGTTAGGGATGATTGTCACCCGTTTGTCATTATTGTTTATTAGCCAACAATTTAGGTGCTTATTAACCAGCACCTGAAATAAAAATTTTAACATATTTGTAACTTTATTTGCTTTATTGATCAGCTTGTGTTGTTTAAATCACAATTTAAAAAGATACCAGCACTTCTACTTTATATTCACCAAAACACCAAAGATATGTATTTATACTGTATATATTAATTCAGAAAGGCCAATACAGTGAACTTAATTTAGATTATTTATTTGATTTAAAAAAAATTTGCCCAACGTGTGGGAGACCTGAGTACCAGGAAAACCCACACAGATATGAAGGCAAATCACTGTCAAAATCCAAGAGCACAAATGAGATCCACGCACGCGTGGGTAGAGGTCCCACGCGTGCAAATCAAACAGCCGTGCAAGTATTTTACTTTGGCGAGCGCTTTTACATCACTCCGCGTTACATCTTGCTGATTATAACATACTTGACTATGGTTTTGAATGCAGGATTTTTACTCGTTGTGGATTGTTTCATCAGTATGGTATTAGTACTTTTACTGCAGTGAAGGATCTGAATAACTTTTCGTCCACTAATTACTTGTCAGTGATTTTAAGTTTGAGAACTCACTTAGCAAACAGTTAATAAACAACCGGCTCTCACCCCGTTTCTTGGGTCAACGGTTGGCGTAGGGAGTAGACCGGCTCTCACCCCGTTTCTTGGGTTGGTTGTTCTATACATGGCACTCTGTAGCAGACTGTAGATGTGCGGAGAAGACTGTTGTCTGTCGCAGACTTGAGCTGTGTCGAAGACTTTGTTAGTCTATAGAAGACTTGAGCTGTGTCGAAGACTTTGTTAGTCTGTAGAAGACTTGAGCTGTGTCGAAGACTTTGTTAGTCTGTAGAAGACTTGAGCTGTGTCGAAGACTTTGTTGGTCTGTAGAAGACTTGAGCTGTGTCGAAGACTTTGTTGGTCTGTAGAAGACTTGAGCTGTGTCGAAGACTTTGTTGGTCTGTAGAAGACTTGAGCTGTGTCGAAGACTTTGTTAGTCTGTAGAAGACTTGAGCTGTGTCGAAGACTTTGTTAGTCTGTAGAAGACTTGAGCTGTGTCGAAGACTTTGTTAGTCTGTAGAAGACTTGAGCTGTGTCGAAGACTTTGCTAGTCTGTAGAAGACTTGAGCTGTGTCGAAGACTTTGTTAGTCTGTAGAAGACTTGAGCTGTGTCGAAGACTTTGGTTGGTTGTCGAGTTGTTTTTCTGTTGTTTTTCTGTAGAAGGCTATTCAGAAGACTGTCTGTAGAGGATCAACTCTCTCGTTGACCAGACTTGTGTGATATTTCATGAGAGGTGGTGTCATGCAGCAAGGACTACAAACCATCATGGCGTCTAGTAAAAGACTACAAAACCCAAAGTCATCAGTCATAACAAAGGTTGATGCTGAACCATTTAAGCTGATGGTTAATGAGGGAAAGTAAGAGAGAAACAATGACTGAGGTGTACGGAGAGAAACAGCTTATTTATGTTGCCAAGGAGACAGAGAGCTACAATTTTGATTTAATTACCTGTTTTTAAACTTGAGGATCTCTTTAAATTAATTTCTTTCATGTTTTCATATCAATGAGTAAAGTGGAGACAACAGCAGTAGTCAGAATGCCCCTTTGCATTCTCCAATAAACTACATTCATTTCCCAATCATTTCTACTACTGTGAAGAATCACCAGGACCTGAGGCCAATGCTCAAAGATAGACTATGTTGTTAGCCAGTCGTCTTGGTCTAGAGACAATATTCAGGTCAGCTCAGCTTGCATGTGTGGTTTAATGTGTGTGTGTGTGTGTGTGTGGACGAGTACAGTAGGTTGTATCATAGTAGGTCAGGGGATTGTTTGTCTGATCCATTGAGGGGCGATTAGTGCAGACACTGAGTCGAGCCTCTTCCTACCGACAATAAGGGGAGGGTTGCCCTCGATTTGCCAGACTCTTTTGGCCACACCGGTCCTGCCTTTCCAACCCCCACCCTGGTCCACTCCCACAGACAGATTGTCATTGATTTCATTGCTGCCAGGCCTGTCCAGGATAGTGTGTCCTCTTTGTGGCTCTTGCTTCCATGCCGTGACGTTTTAGATATTTAAGCTGCATGTAAATCTTATCAGCCGCACCACACCACAATCAGTCGCAGGCTGTAGGTCTGCCTGTGGTTTTACATTTAATTTATAATTATCAATAATAATAATAAATCATTAACAAATAATTTGACACGTTGATGTTGAGGGTGAAAAGGTTGAGGGTTGAGTTTGTGGACTGACTATGTAATTATTGTATTATAGATAATATTAAATTGATAAATGAGGGACATATACACACCCTCAGGGGGGTCAAAGCATTAGCCAAGTCCTGGGGGGCCAGTGAGTGGGGAGGTGACAGGTCTGGGGGTAGTGTGGAGGCGTTGTTCGGCCTTCTTCTCTAATCCCTGCATTTAGTTTCTATTCCCAGCCGCTTCTTAATCTGCCACTAATAGGATTTGCCAAGCTTTTGTTTTATTTTTATTTTTATTGCTAGAATGTGAGCGGCTTGTTTGACTCGTCTTAACAATGGTAAGGTGTGTTAATGTTCAGGTAGCTGTTGTGTTGCACAGCAGAATTGAATAAGTTTGACAGCCTCTCTGTTTGATAAAATCCTTTTTGAAAACAACGCCCAATGAGTCCCGGTGGTCTCTAATGGATCTAAATTATATACCACTTAGTTGCAGCATCCCTGGTTTGATTGTGGCTGTGGACGTTTGTTGCATCTCATCCCCCTCGTTCTCACTTGTTTCTTATATGCATCTATACTGGAAACTATCCAAAAAATGCGAAATTGCCCAAAATAACAACAAAAAACCCCACAATAAAGCCAAATAATGTGGCACACATCAGTCACACTTTAAGTTGCTCCTATAATGGTTAATTATTATGACTGAACTCTCTCTTCTTGCAGTTTTAGGATGGCTAACTCTAAATCTGCACCACCTCATTCCCCCTCTTTTACGCTACGCTCAGCGATGCTATTGCCTGTCTAATATGTGTTTTTTGCATTAAATGATTCAGGGAATTTGAGCCCGACCTAGATGTACCCTGGCGGTGTACACTATTGATGAGTATCGGTTCTGGCAGCTGTCTGTTATCGAACTCCAGGTTTGATTTAGAGGATGTATTGACTTTCATGGCATGGCTCGTCCAAGAATCGTCCTAGCAGACACATTACCGACGGCATTACATTCAAACGGATAAATCTCTGCCGGCAGCTGTTAACGCGTTTTTCCATCAAACCTCAAGGAAAAGAACAGAGGATGAATACATAGCCTCATTAATGTGTGCTGCGTTGCATAGCTGGCCTACTTAATCTCATCTAAAGCACCTCCTCGTCTGTTGCCTAGAATCTCGTCCTTCCAACCTCTCACTGTAGTGCCATGCAATCTAAACTAAACTCATCATGTCAGACATGATGGACAGTTTATGTGACCAACATGTTAGGAACCTTGAACCTTGAACAGGGTCTGCAGTCCTGAGTCATTCTGAGCCATAAATACCTCCTCACCAAACCCCATCATTTTTCGACAGCTGTCCTCTCTCTCTCTCTCTCTCTCTCTCTCTCTCTCATCTCAATAAAAGCCGGCCACAGCTACCAGACACAATGAAAGATAAAGTAACAGGTATTAGCAAACTGACTACTCAACCATGTCTATTAATCTGTTCAATGCTCTTAGTTAATGGGTCTCTCTGGTGGGGGGTTAATCTTAATGTAGATTATATGTAACATCAGTGCATAATTCTATGGACAGGATCTGTCTGGTCATGTGCAGTAGTGTTTTTTTAAACAATGGATTAAAATTGTTCACAAAAATAACCACTATTATTGTTATTGATAGAACATGGCGTGAGTATATTTGTATCTAAATACATGCAAATAAAAATATATTTAGTTTTAATATAGTATATGATCTTTTAAGAAAAAATAATTAGGTTTTCGACATTATAGTTTAGTGAACTATACTGAATGTTATATAGAGTCATATTAGCCTCTATATAGAGTGTATTGCACACACGCGTATACACACACACACACGCACTATTAAAATGAATTAGAGATGGATGCATTTGCTTCTGGCTCAAGCTAAAAATCTGTCAGCAAAATGCAGAGACTCATCCGGTTGGAGAAAAGGTGTGGGACTGACCTCCTTCTGAAGTAGGCTTATTGATTGTTGCCTATGAGGGTACCCTTGGTATTATAATTGGATGCTGACTTAGTACAAACAGCAGGATAGTAGGGAGGTTGCACGGCTAGCGGTGAGTGCAAGGACAGGTACTGAGAATAATAGGTGCTTTATTCTGTGACCACTAGTCCACTAGTAGGGCTGTTGAGCCGTGTGTGTGTGTGTGTGTGTGTGTGTGTGTGTGTGTGTGTGTGTGTGTGTTTGGTTTCATGTGCAAGTCAAGATCCAATCAGTGTAGATTGAGGTGGTTTCTGCCATCGACACTCAGGCTAAAATGATATTACTGGAGTTATTACTGGAGGCAGTTGTATTATATTATTGGTTGGCTAACTGAATGACTTCATGACAGTTGCCGAGCATAGGCCTATTTCAAAGTGTTTATCTCCTTTTACCCTGTGGCAGTTGTACCGTCTAGGCTTCTGTTTGCATATGACTATCACTTGAGCATGTAAAACTTGAGTGCAGCTGTGATGACAGTGTAGGTGCTGTATGTTACAGAGCATCATCTGGCCTAGGATGAAACAGAAACACACTCTCTGTTTCCAAACTGAATCTTCCAAACATCAGCTGGAGAACATTTTAAAGGGTCAGTCTTGTGAAGCTTCTGGTGTTGCCTTCCCTTCTCTGTCTATACTGAGTTTCGGTGCTTTTGTGTCTCCGTGTCTGAATTGCAGGTTGAATGTGTCTTCCTCCAGCGTGGACACCATGAGCACCATCTCGCCGACGGACTTTGACAGCTTGGAGATCCAGCAGCAGTACAATGACATCAACAACCGCTGGGACCTGGCAGCAGAGACTGACTGGGATAATGAGAACAGTTCAGCACGCCTCTTCGAGCGCTCGCGCATCAAGGCTCTCGCAGGTATGCCACACGTTAATCAGCACTTTAAAGATAATCAGTCAAATTTAGGATTTGTACATCTTCCCCCAGCATTTACCATTTCAATGAGAAACTGTATCAAACGGGGGATTCAGCTGTTTGGTAATTCCCAGAGCTTTCAACTGTAAGACGGCTCTGTTAAAAAGGCATTCTTCCTTTTATGTTTTTCAGTCACATACTGACTGACACACTCCTGCGTCAAGCTTTTGGTTACAGCCGGTTTGGGACCACCACAAGTTCTTCTTCGAATGTTGGCATTTTTAAAGTCTCCCTTTTTTGCCCACCGGGTTTTAACATGACGATCTTTGACAGCTCATTTTTTGGAGGCTTGACAGATTACTTTATTTCTGTAGTAAAGTAGACCAGAGTGTCCACTGTGGGGAAAAAAATATATATTTTGTGAGTGGACATTCTGAGGGCTGTATTAAGTATTAACTTGCCAGCCTAGAAACGACACATAATACAGCACTTGTAAAATAACATTAACCGAATAGATGGCGTTCACTCCCCTCAAACTAAATATCTGTGGTTGTAATCTCTCTATTTCTTGAGTATAATGCAACACATCCATTTTTCCAAATATAATCATTGGAGACAACATTGTCTTATATTTAGGCCCGTATGGTAAAGTAACATAATAAAATAATATGACGACATTTAGAGACCAAATCACAGGCCAATGGTAATTTGCACCGATCTAATGAGGCTCTGTAGACTGAGGGACCAACTTCATTCTTTTCTGTCCCAAAAGGCACAATTCTCTCTTTATAGGGCAAGACCGAAATACCTCCAAAATGAGGACAAAGTCAGGCAGCTGTATCGTCAATTCACCACACGGCAATAAGCAGTGATGGAATGAGGTGGTGAGGCTCGTCTTCAGGGCTGCTGTAGGTGGTGTGGTGAAAATCCTCCATCAATATAGCAACACCTAAAGATAAATGAAGCATCTAAAATATTCAGTAGTCGGTTCTCTCAAGTCCCTTAATGTGACCATCATTTTCAAAAACAGCCATTACACGACTATCCAGTGTTCCTGGATGACGATGTGTTTTATGTGCCGGAACGCTCTGCAAAAAGGGATTTGTTGCGTTGTTTGCTGTGCTCAAACAGTGGTCTTACTAAAATGAATGAGAAGGCTGCATTTGTTTATACAATGTTGGTCTGAAGGCAGCTTTATTCCCCACCTTACTCAGCCTCCCCTTGAGACTCTTGACATTCTTCCAAGTTGTGCAAATGCATGTCTGTTTGCCAGCCTGTCCTGTTGGAGGCTCCAACTAATGTGACCCAGGTGGAAATCCTGTTGGCTCTATTAGTTGTTGTCGTCGTACATACAGTGTGTGTGTGTATGTGTGTGCACCCTGTACCTTCCTGGTTTCACACTCTAAGGATGAAATATCTGTTCTTAATTGTCAAAACAAGTTGCAGTATCATGGAGAACCCAGCAGAGGGGAGCAACAGGCAGGCGTGCACACACACACACACACACACACACACACACACACACACACACACACACACACACACACACACACACACACACACACAAAAACCGCATGCTCTAATGGTTTTGAGCACCGCTGTAGTCAAAGCACTTCTACAGAGATAAACCTCATTTCACTTACAAATACAACCTGACTCATTTCCTCATGCCAAACGGACACCGACTCTAGGTGTTGCCCTCTTTGTGTTGCCTGGTTGCAAACGCCTTGAACTATATTTCAAGATATACTGTATCTCGCTGCCATGTAATTATAGAAAGCAACAGAGGGCTGTAATACTATTGTACAAGTGTGACCAGAGTAGACCGTGTGTGTGTGTGTGTGTGTGTGTGTGTGTGTGTGTGTGTGTGTGTGTGTGTGTGTGTGTGAGAATACCTGTGACACAATCTCCGTCTTACAAGTGTGGGCTTGATGTGCACATTCTTTAACATGTTGTAGCAGCGATACCCTCTAGGCATAGCTACTGCCTACCTTTTACAACTCACCCCCAAATGTCAAGACGTTCAGCATTATGTGAACTGCTCCTTAAGTATGCTTTTTTTTTTTCCCCCTCTCACAGCCTCTTAATTCATCTGTCTTTGCTATTTCTCTATGTAATATGATTGCCTCATTTCCTGATTCACACCTCTTACACCCTTCCAGTCTGTTGGAGTCATTACTGCCACTTGTTTCACAGTAGAGAACCACCCCTGTGTTAAGATAATGGTAATTTGCATAAATAACCACATATCTACCTTCCTATACTGTGTGGGAAGCAAAACAAGCGATGCAAATTTGCATTTTTTTTTTTAAGCAAACGCCCAGTTTCACACTCAAACGGTTACATGTATTTACTTGTGGAAGCATCCACAGTGGGAAAGCAAGAGGCTTTTTGAACTTTAAAAAACAAACAAAACAAAACAAACTTAGACTTCATTTCACCCGTTAAGTACATACATGAAATCTGACCTCTGCATGTAGCCCATTCTAGCAGTGGGCTGCTGTAAAGCGGCAGGGGAGCAACCCGGGGTTCAGGACCCCGCTCAAGGACACTTTGACACTTTTACTGTAAGAGCCGGGGATAGAACCGCTCTACCCAGCAGCCATATGCCTTTTATTTACACTATGTTACCGTTATTCTTCATAAACAACACAGATGCATAAAGAGTAGAGTATCATATCAAGTCACTGTGCAGCATTTGGTAGATATTTGGACTAAAACTCAAGCGATTGTGGCCTGGGTCCAGACCTTTTGAGCGCCAAGGAGGGAGACCAACACTTAGCCAATCAGCACCAGGGGCGGGACTAACTCAGTTGTTACGGCCAGAACCGAGGAGCAATAAAAACATTGGACACTGTTAACAAATGAATTTCACATATACTGCTTGTCTTCTCAATATATATATGATAACATCGCAGGCTAGTTCTGTTTCCGCTCCACTCTTAAAACACCGGCACAAAGTATCACCTGTCACCAGATTCAGGCGGATACATTGATCTCTAGTTTATCTCTAGACTGAAGATGGAAACGGTGTGTAACGAGTTGACACTTCTGTCTGATATCAGGCCAAAGTGTTTGTGGAACTCCTGAAGAGAAATCAACCCTACTTGCTCCGGGGCAGATCGGATATTTACTGCCAGTGTTTGTAGTATGGTCCAGCCTTCCGCCCTCCCCCGGGTCCCTCGAAGGGGTTGTGCTGTAGGATGGAAAAAAATGTGCATGCTCAGCAATAGATCTCTCCTTTTCCCCCCTCTGGTAGTGCTTACTCCTCCGCAGCTTCTATCTTTTTCTCTTTCTAATCTGTGTTCATTCACCACACCAGACCATCATTAATTATCATTCATTATGAACGCAGGAGTTTCTCCCACATCTCCCTTTAGCAGACTTCCTCAGTTTGTTTTCAATATTTCACAAGAATCTGAAAATAACTGTTAATCCTATCCAGTGTGTTTTATTTATTAGTGTATCTAAATGACGGATGAGTCATAAAGGGAGGAAACTGCCTAAACATAATATGGTAAGACCCAAGTGCCAGACACACAAACCTGCCATCACATCTGCCTCTCATGCTAATTTGGGATTGTGATGGTTGATATATGCCCCGTGGGATCTCAAATGGCCATTACCAGTTTACCAGCTCTCTGCTCTTCGTTTCTCGCTGCATGTGACCACTGCGTAGCCTCTGTTCCTCCGAAGGAAGTGTGTTCTCCTCGGATCTCATTAGTCCAGTCCCCCCCCCCCCCCATAAACACCCAGTCACAGAAGGCCCGGAGCATTGGGTCCTCTAATGAGACCCATCCAGATGCTCCCCGCTCATCAGGACAAGCACAGATAAAAAAAACAAACAACCAGACCTTTTTAACCACGGCCCCCTGAGCAGACCAAACGCCATCCTCTCGTAAGAAAGGTTGTGACCTTAGTCCTCGCTGTGTTTACAGTCTTTAGCACAGCTGTAACTTTGAGCTTTTGCATTTTTTAGGGCGATAGCAGCTGCTAGATAGAGTAAACCTTCCATTCAATAAGTTTCAAAATATATTTATAATTTTCTTTTAATGTATTGTTTCAGCTGACCGTATTCTCGGTGTGTATTACACCGATGTACGTCTTTATTATTGGAGCACAGCCACGGAAGTCAAGTGTACATAAACTTGCTTGAGAATCTGAAATATGCGCTAAACGGCTGTAATTACTGTTGCTATATGATGTTCCTTTGTTCAGTGATGGAGGAAAATAATTGTTTTGTAACTTTCAAATGCCATCACAATTCAAAATACGAGTCCATTTTCCTCCAGTGTTTGCATGCGAACAATCATTTTAATCTGGCTGTGGAAAAAAATATCAACCATATTTAATATTCATAAAAAGCCAATAAGAAACGTTTTTTTCCATAACAAGTTGCACCATACATCATTTTTATAATTGTCCCTAATCTAGTAAAACATAAAATGTGTTAATGCTGTGCAGTTCTATAATTGTTTGACTGGTAATGACTCACTTCCACCCCCACGCCAGCCTAACCATCTGCCTGACAAACAGACGCACACACACGTTTATAATTTCAAATCTTGTTCAGGCAGGAAAGAGCTCGTTGTGTTGCTGATACATTCTCAACAACTTCCTTCCTGCCTTAACGCCTTATCACAGGGCCTGACCACGTGAACAGGAAAAGGAAGATCAAATCTTGTCTTAGAGAGTGATGGAAATAAGAACCACACAGCGAGAGACGACAGGATAAGAGGATGCGATCTGATGGGGACTTTCGTGATGTAGCTTCTTGGCAGGCCCCCCCCCCCCCTGGCTGCTCCCTGGCATTAAGGTGGAGTTGTGTAATCTGCCTCGAGCTACACTGAGCATAGAACTCTTAATGGTTTAGTCCACCTCCACACCTCCTCCCTCCCCTCATCTTTCCACGGTATTCTTCCTTCGCGCTCCTCCCTCAAACACACCTTATGCAAATGACACAATTTTCAGACGGCACAGCAGGCTTTGTTTACACAGCAATCCGACCGCAGCCGGTTGCTGCTCCGCTCCGCTCCAGCAAATGTGTGTTCAGAGTTTGGAGGGAAGGAATAGCACAGCCTTGAACATCAAGGGAGCGCAACCAAAAGTTTTCACTCTGCTCAGAGGCCACAAGTGTGGTGAAATTCTTCACAAGAGGAGGTGAAACGAGGGAACATTTTGTACTTCAGCTTTGTTTGAAATTACTTTTTTGAAAAAACCCTCCACCGTTGCACTGCTGTGTTTTCATTGGACAAGGTGGGACATACAGTAGAAGAGGTGAAGAACAGGCGGCAACATTTTCAAGCCTGCGTTGTGCCTTTCTGAGGCACAGCATTGAGGGGGGATCTAGAAGAGGAGGACAAATCGAGGCGTTCTTTTTGGATATACACAACTTTTATCTTCTGGAAAGCTCTCTGGAGGATTTGACACATTTGTAGTGGGAAAGGTTGCCTCTCGTGTGCTATGCGGGAAAACTCCCATTCACTCTGTATCTGAGAGGAATATTAGGTGAGAGATCCAGAAAAACAAAAAAAGGCCATGGAATTGGACCGCAGGGACAGAGAGCCCTGCTTGTCCCCAGCAGCGTTCGTTAATCAGGTGCAATACTCTAACATCCTGGAAGGAAGGTTCAAACAGCTGCAAGGTAAGAGTCATACTGACCTGTCCATTTTGGTTGAAAGGGAAATTCCACTCTCTTTGGGAATTTACGATACACCTTTCATCGAATGGTTTAGGTGAGCTAAGCCGGTATATTTGAATAAAGAGTTGTTTTATCGACGTCACAGGTTTGAGCCTCATGTTCTTTATTGTGTGGCGTATGGAAACAGTTGTGAGTGTTAAAAGTTATTGATAAGACTTTTCACACATGTCCTGTTTGTTGAAACGGGAAATATTAAGTAGAATAGGACTATTGGGTAGTCCTACAGCAGGTGCTCTGGGTTGTGAATTAGTCCTCAGTAATAGCTCAGCATTTTTCTGGTACCTTCCAGTGAGAGGTTAAAGAGACTCCTCTCTCAATTGGGTTCTGTTTCTGAGTGCTTAATGTGGAGAGAATCTAATAGAGCCTTGTAGACACACACAGTAGGCTTCAGCTCAGCTCTAAAGCAGGCAGTCTGGCACCTGATCACTGGGCCACCTGTCCTTTCTTATCTTATTACAATGCACAGCTCTGTCTCTGGCTCAGGCCTGTGAGGTCCTGCAAACAGGAATCACAGAGGCCAGTGGTTGTGACATAGGGCGTAGGAAATGATGTGGTAATTAGTGTTAAAAACTAACATTTGTAAATGTTAAATGGAGGCAAAATCAACACTTTTTTTGTATTATTGTGTGACGGTTTTTGGTGGATCACCATGTGTACCTGTTAGAATCATGTGGCGTGTTCCTGTGAGCTTTAGTCACAGCCACAGAGATAAAGTATTTGCAGTAGCTGAGTGTGTTCGGGCATGAAACTGGTATTTCAGTCAGCGGTGTGCATGAAGATCACAGTGTTTTGCTAGTTTCCTGTCCCTCCCTGGTTGCTGTCTGGAATGGAGCGCTGTTATAGAGTGTGTTTCGAGGGGCAAGTCTACGCTGCATGTTTGACATTCTTGTAGTGGACCCACAATAAATTAAGCAATATCTTGATTGTCACTGAGGAAGAGATTGGTCAGATTGAACTATGCAAAGTCACGCACAGATAAGCCACGGGTACATGCCTACATATCTTTTTCATCTTGTCAGGCAAGAATGACTCATTTTTGGGGTCAGAGATCGGTAACTAATTTTACGCTGACAGGATTGATGCACACTTCCCTACAACAAGAATATTGTGAAATGAGGTTCATTCAAACCGGAATCTGTGTTTGAACACATGGTCAGGAGAATGGAGATGACAGATGTGTCACACGGGTTATGTTTTTTGTTGTATTGATATGTTCTTGGTGGAGTTTGCTGTAAATATACCCATGCACACATACTCAGACACACAACACATTTTGGCAACACCCACTTGTATTTCCAGTCTGACTACCCTTGAGGCTCATTCTTTGTGTCACTGCCTCCCTCCCTGTTCTAAACCATGATGTGTGCTGATGAAATGGAAGATGTGCGCATACATAGGTTTGTGTCCGCTTCACACAACCGGAAGCATTCAGAACATTGTTTTGCAAACCATACACTCATACACTCACCTTACATTCATTTGAAATATTTGTCACAATCTTACGAGCAGTTTATGCAAAGTAGGTGTTCCCCTAATTTTTTATCTCACCCATACAATAAACATCTTATCAGAGAAGAAGTGTTTGCGTTTCTTAGTCATTTTTAGTGGCAGGAAATTGGTGAAGACTTTGCAGGACCGATACCAGTCATGAAAGGACTGAACACATCTAGCATTGTTTGACCCAGTGGTGAATGATAAGTAACTAAATAACTACGGCCAAGGATGACTGGTTTAATGGAGCACTGGGCCACATGGTTGAATTGAAGGGAGAAGAAAAATCTTCATCTTTGTGCCATGGAACGGGCTTTATTGACGCATGGCGGCACAGTTGCTGTATTTTTTTTGTCCAATTTAAGATATTAATTTATTAATTTTAGATTAATATATATACAGCTATTTCAAACCCTGACATTTTCTAGTAGCCCAAATTACACCATGCACATTATATTATGCAATCGTATGGTTCCTCATGTGTAAAAATGCAAAGTCAAGTCTATATTGCCTAATGCTTCCAGATATTGATTTTGGCGCCAAGATAGATAAATTGTCAGTTTGATTTGATGGTGCGCTTCATAGATTAAGTGTATTTTGTTAGAACCCAGGGTCATTGTCCTGGCTACCTGCACTATCTGAGTCAACTGTTGTGGACTTAAGTTTGGACTGTCACTCAGCAGGCATTAGCAGTATGGCTCTATACAAATACACAGTACTTTGACACAACCAGAAGTTTTTTTTGCCTTCCCTCATGTAATTGTATTCTGACATTTTGGTCTGTTTGGCCAAATCCCAACAAAGAGGTGACCAAGACATTTTGTCTCTTCCTCAGTGAATGCCTTGCTGCCTAGGTCAGAAGCCTTTCTCTTCTTATATACTTTATTCAAGAATCTGAATTTTTGAACGAGATCAATGTCGAATTTTAGGTCAAGTTTCACGTCTAGTGGCACACTATGAATTGAATGCTGTAATTTAATATTTCTAACACTCCTAGTGAACGCTCTGACTCCAGTGGCCTCCAGCTGTAACTCAGAGTCACATTACCTTGGTGTGGTTTCACCACACGCACACACAAAATGCCTTTTGTGTTTGTACAGTTTTCCCCAATATTGACAGTTTCCTGCTTGGAAGGGTAACAAGAAAGTGCTGTTTTGGATGCTGCAGGAAAATGATTGTCTTGTTGACTTTTCACACCCTAATGTGTCCAGATGTTATGGCTGAGAGCTGCCTGTTTCCGTCTCTTTTCTCATGTGATTGGCCTTGGCCGGTCCCCTCCTCCCCTATCTTCTCCATTATGAGCTGCAGCTGCAGATGGCACAGAGGGGCATGACCTGAAGGGCATGTTGAGTTCCTTCACTGCCTTCAGAAAGGGAAAGAGGATAGTTCTGTAAGAGAAGATTTTTATCTTATTCCCCCTTTCAGTGTTTGTCATCGGAAGAGCAAACCTGTTGGCTCGGCAACACGCATTGTCTTTCTAAACTGATGGCCACAAACTGTTAAAAGTGTAAAAATAACTCGTGCCACATGTGGCAATGAGGCGGTTTTACCACAGCCCCACTTTTCAAAGTCTTAAGCAAAGGAAGGGCAGTTCTGCTTTTACAAGGAGAGAAAGTGTCAAAACATGTGCATCTATACGTGCCATTTTACTCACTTGGTTTTGCAGACGCATTACTTGTTCACAGTTGGATATTACAATTAATTGGTCTGACGTTATGCAGGGATGCCCACCTAAACGCTGTAGATGTGCAACACTGAGGGTTTCAATTCCCTCCAGAAATATACAAGAGTGAACTAATAAGTGCACTCAATGATTTGATCAAACACTGTCAGGTACATACAATACAACATTCTGTCCTCTGATTGAAGATGTTTTAGACTTCCTAATACTGTTCTTATATTACCGAAGCAACTGTTGACTGTGAAGGTGTAGTAGATATTTTAACCTTAATTTAAATTCTAATACATGCAGATTTATAAATCCAACCTCCTTGATGGTTTGTCCTCATTGTTCTCATTGCCCATGGCATCCATTTAGTATCGCACTCTGAGCTCAAACCACCCACTGGTGTCAGTACATAATGGTAACCCACTAAGCACAAAACGTACATCCTGCTTTGGACTATTTGACTTTTTCTTCCTCACTACCGTTTGTGATAAATGCTTCATGAAGACAAATAACAGACTCAAATTCAAGATGTCAAGGCCGTCCTCTAATGAGTGCCTCTGGTCTGCTCTGTAATCTCAAACAGCATAACAGTGGGAAGTCAAATTTGTATTTTCTCTGTGTCAGGAAGACTACACATATTTGTGTATTTTGTAGGCTCATGTATTTTCTGCAACCTTGACTATGTGAATTTCCTTCATGGGTAAATGAAAGGTATAAGCTTGAACTTGGATTTAGGGTTAATACAGTTTCATGGTTATGTTTACTTTTTCAACAGCGGCCTTTTGTGTGCCAGATGTTGCCACTAATCCAACAAAGAATGTGAGATGCCTGATCTTTTTAAAATATCGGATAGATTCAGTGGAGAGATACCAGGTTATGCTTTCATCCAGATTTACTTAAACATGCTCAACATGGTAGATATTAAGTGTGAAACCAGAATGTCCATACATACATACATACATACATACATACATGCATGCATACATACATACATACACACGTACGTACTCATACATACACACCAATCACAATGTGGTTTTCTGATCACTTTACATACATCACACTTGACTCATCCTTAGTTCTTCAGTTGTTTCATGCACAGCTGAACTCCATCTATGTTCAGAATTAACTATACAAACAATTTTAGTAGTACAACAACCTGATATTACTACAGTTGCATTTTATAATATTTTTCATATTTCATATATATTGTAAGAGCAGAGCTGAAAGCAAGAGAAGAGTCAGACTCGCACTGAGTGCCTTTTGGCACAAAACCATAATCTTGTCTGTGTGGGAATGACCAAGAGAAGGTTATTAAAGCAGATTAATGGAAGCAGTTTGCTCATTCTTTTTGAGAAGGGGCTGACCAGAGGCACTCATTACGCAAGCTCAGGGTGGGAGAGGGACCGGATGCCGAGAGCTTTGAAGTCAAGGGCATTTCAACCAGCTAGAAAGGGAACCAGGAAGGGTTAGGGAGGAAGGCATGACCCGGGCACGACATAAAACCAGATTAAATTGTTAGCGGCACTTAATGATTACCAGCCTGTGCATGCATTTCCTATAGCTCCTCTGAAAGCTTCTTATTGTTTGGGAGTGAGGAAATAATCACAAGACGCTAGTCCAGTGGGTTTGACAGTGAATGTGGTTCATGGAAATGAAAAGTGGACAAAATATGCATTGTGCATTTGTTGCTATTGTGTGAAGTGCTTACTATGGTAAGCTATTTATGGATAGAGTCACTCCTTGTCCTCTGCGCTGAAGTGACGCCACTGGGAGCCAAAGTGCAGTGTCATGCAACACAACGAAGGGATGCAGGATTCATTGAGGAGACGGTGAGCAACATAGGACAACTTAAGTAGGCTCAGCAGGAGGTCTCTGTAGCTCCGCCCCCTGCACACTGACATGTAATAAATCAGTCAGTGTAGGGATTGTTAACCAATGTGAAACACTTGACATGATGGTTGTTCACTCAAGATTTGATTTGACCCTTGATGCAGCAGGGACAACATTAAATCATTAATTTAACCGACCAGATAACACTTTTAGCAATGCAGCACGTGTTCAGATAACCACACATTAATTGCTTAACACCAGATATTAAACCATGGCCTCAATACAACGGTACAGCTGATAGAGTCTCAGGGTTCCACAGGCATTTCAACCAACACCTGGTCTTGGTTTCGTCCCAACCTCCTCGCCCCCATAATATGAATTGGTGACATAAGACTTGTTTGTCTTAAACGACACATAGTGTAAGTTGTTCTGATGTGACATTGTTTTCCATTATGGATGTGCATGAGCCTCGGCTCAGCGATTCATTGTGTCGTATCTGTCTCCATTTTATCACCAAAATATGATCCGAGCCTCCTATGAGCCACACAGACAGGATTAAGTCTGACGGCGTATGTGCTCAGATTACCTGTAGATAATCATCGTTATCAACAGTGCCAAAGTTTGTTTGGGGGTTAAATAGAAAACAACAACAGCAAGCTAAATCCCAGCACCTTCAATAGTAGATAGGGCAGTGGCTGAGCCAGGCCCCCACTATACTCCCCCGCCTTGACGTATACTTAAAGCGTGTTTATAGTGACTGGACATGCCCAAATATGCTTTTGAAACATCCAATGATGCCTGTAACTACTAGTTCTGATCTGCCATTAGTAAACAATGGGGAAAAAAAAACATGGCCTAGAAAATTCTAAGCGCTTGTTTGCCTTGCTTACACAAGAACAGGCTCAAGAAGTACAGGCAGATTTCCAGGATAGTCCGGGGAGTTTTGAATGCTCACTTCTGTGAAATTTTCATGAGAATATATTTAATTAATGCTTTTAAGGCACATACAGTACTACTCAATGATTTAGAGGTAGAGTCCAGTTTTAACATTTATCATATTTTGTATTGAAATATCTCAGAGAAATGAGTTTGTTGATTAATACACATTAGATATAGTGTATACTTGTTAGGAATGCATATAACATTCAGAGCAGCAAATATTTATTTAGTGGTGGATGGCAGGCATGTCAACATAAGTAAATAAGGCAGTTTCATGACACTTTGCAGCCCCTGACGGTGGTACGTTGCATTTTTAGTGTGGGCAAACTATTGCCTTAAACTGTCCACGTTTCAAGGCTGGTGTGGAAAGATATTACTGATTATGCAATGCTTAGTAAGACTAACTAGTAATGACTAGGCTTGCTTTGTAATGTCCTTTATTGTGTAACAATGTTTTCAGGCTCTGCAAGTATTTTGCATCTGACAACATGCGGGAGACGTAGTCTCGGTTTCTTGTCTCACCTTCAGCCACCAGCCTGTTCTCTGTTAAACATAAACACAGTTTCTGTTGCAAAGCATTCTTACAGGTTAGTAAGAATGATAAACCGTTGACGTGGATGTGCAAGCGTTACAGTTGACATATCCTCCCGTGCACTAACAACACAATCCATAAATGTCATATTGTTAGAGAAAACAGCTGCACCGCTGTTGGCCTTATCCACCGTAACAGCAACCGATGACAAGTTTGTGTTTGTTTAACAGAATGCTATTCGTGTTTGTCTCTCCTGTGTGCGTGTTCAGTAGCCTTGTTATTAGCAGCGGAGCACCAGCAAAGTTGCAGTATTTCTTCTTCAGGACCCCTGCCCACTGCCTCCTCCTCAGGGCCGGGTGCTGTCACAACATGACCAAGCGCCAGGAGGAATGTAGGCTCCTCAACTGAACCTCACCTGCCACAGTAATCCACCTCTGCTGGCTCATTGAACAGCTTCAAAAATCGCTTAGTGGTCCGTTAATAATGGAATAATCTGTTAGCGTGGTGCGTGGGAGAGATGGCATAGCAGATACAAAAAAACAGTTTCTGCCACATCTCCAACCCTCCTAATATACCTGTAGGCCATGAAAGACTTTGTCTTTACATGTTACTTGTTATTTCTATGATCAAAACTTCAATTATTTATTTTGCGCTGAATCTGGAAATTTGAAAACTCCAAAACAACACATTGTTGAGGGCTTTTTCATAAAACGTGTTGATTCATGTGTATGTGTACTTTTTGCACCTATTAACCGTAATGCCATTGGGTTTATCTGCTGTTGAACTCTTTGTCTGTAGTGCATGTGCCCTCTCCATTATTACCCAGCCCCTCAAGCAGGAAATTAGAGAGGTATGACGGGGTGAGACATCAGTAGAGGATACTTTACTTTTTGAACACAATGCTCATGTGCTCGTGCAGTCTTGTGTGTGAGATACGGACATTTTAAGAACCAGTTGATATTTGGACATTTTTGATTTTTGCCACTCTACTACACAAGAATACACCCAAATAGACGATCATGGGTATTCATACTACAAGCAGGTACATGTGACTTACCAGCAGTACAAAAAGCCACATATTTCTCTTTCTCCACTTAATGTTCGGCTCTCTTCTCCGACCACTTCCATGTGTTGTTCTGCTGCCCTCAGCGCTGGTGCAGAGCATGGACAGCCTAATTTTATACTGATTAATGGAATATACTCTGTTATTGTTTCTTCTAATGCTGGTCAGTGCACTTTGGCAGACACTGCTGTCAGGAGAACTGCAACCGAGGCAAGGAAGGGCGATCCACAGTGCTGTGTCATTTCATCACTGAGCTAGGAGAACAACCTGTTTTTAGTGATGTTCTTTTGACGGTGTGACTTGATATTTTCATTTCAAGGCTGTGAGATTTCCAAAACACACAGACATTTTAATCTCCACGGGGGAAAACATGAGACTTGACAGTTGTGGCCTTAAGCCACCCTGATGCATAAGATATTTTTTGTGAGCATGATGATGGAAAATAAACAAACAATATGGAATCCTGCTCATTTAAAATATCACTGAACAAGGCCACATGAAGTCAAAAACTCCACATGGTACCTTTTTTAATACCAGAATCTCACAGTGAGGTCAAATACAAAGATCACAGCTATAGGGGAGTATTTTAATTATGTTAACATTAGCTGTGACCGTCTTTATTGTTTGTTTCAGGAAATGATCAGCAGATTGCTGTAAATTTGCTGTTAAAGCACAACATTACAAGAAGCTATCTGTATTAGTTATTTCAAAAGAGGACCTCTCTAGTAGTACAGTAGAGATACAAGGGAAACACCTACAGCGTTACTTCCCCTGGTATTACTCCACCTTAGAAAGCGTGTGTGACATTTCAAAGTCTTGTTCTTTGTGGTAGAGTACAGTTGGTAGAGCGGTTATTTGCACAACGTGCTGGCTCTTTTTGCAGTGGCTTAGTATTTCTTCATCAGTCAAAGACAGTTATGAGTTAATAAGTAGTAATACTTCCTGAGCCACAGCTTTCTTTTATCATACCAATGTCGTTCACTTTCAGTGCAAACAAAAGATTTGTTTTTAATTCCACAAGAACTGTCATTAATGTAGTGACCTCGCGATTCAATCTCGTGGATCTCTTTTGATGTGACTATGTTCAACTAGCCGACCTTCAAAATCTCCCACTATTACATGAACTGCCTTCATAATGTGGACCTTGCCTTCGGGGTTGAAAGTCTCAGCTTTGAATGGTGTTGCATTTGAACGTTACAGTAGTTTGTAGTTGCAAGCCTTTACGTTCTACATGAGCTCAGCATGTAGCATGTATGTGGTTTTAGAGAAATGCAATGTGTATTGGTGCATTCTTTGATTACGTTCTATGAAACAAACCATGCTGCCTAAGCTTTAACTTCAGTAAAACAAGACCATTGGCAACATTTAGATACTGTAATGCTAAGAAATGTTTGAATCGAAGAGACATTTATCTTCACCATTATATTTCATTCCACACGGATGCATGTAGGTTTTATTTTGTCATCTCATTATCTCAGAGCTGCTCCTCTGATCTATTTACTGTCTGCTTCAGGGTTTTTGCTGTGTTGTCTTGTATTAGTCGCAGCGCATTAAGTACAATGCTAGAATGGTGTTTTCAAAAGGCAGGAAGACCGTGCGTCCTAGAAATGAGGTCACCTTGTTAGGTGGCAAAGCAGGATTAGCTCCTTACTCCCTCGGTCCATATGTCTGAGCTGCTGTTACAGCTTAATTTATTGTGATTCTTTTTTTTTTTTTCTTTAGTCCTGCTCCAATGAAGAAACGGCAAATGTCATTGTCTTCATGTGCAGTTTTGCATTGTCACTTTTCTCTCCTTAAATCACATCATCAGAGTAATTAGCAAAGCACACGTGAGCAGAGTCATCAGTCCACTTTGGTCTGAGGAGTGAAAACCTCCCACTAAGCTGTCAATACAGTGATCCTATAGAATGAATGGCATAGCTTATGTGTGAAATGAACTGCTCGGGGCTTAAGTCCGCATGATTTACTGTCATCCGTGTGCTCTCAGGAGTGACCAAAGTTGTACACTGTGTTGGTGTTTGTTTCGAACCTAATTGATTCTTTGTAAAGATGCATTTCCCTGACTGCATTGATGTTGATGCCGGTGGCATCTCAGTCAGGGGAAGTCAATTGTACTCTTGGTGTAAATCAGCTTCAGCCCCTCTCTCTCTCTCTCTCTCTCTCTCTCTCCCTCTCTCTCTCTCTCTCTCTCCCCCTGTTGTTTCTTTTGCAGATGAGCGTGAAGCGGTACAGAAGAAGACCTTTACCAAATGGGTAAACTCTCACTTAGGCCGTGTGACATCTCGCATTGGTGACTTGTACACCGACCTGCGCGATGGCCGCATGCTAATCCGCCTTCTGGAGGTGCTCTCGGGAGAACAGCTGGTCAGTATCACACAGAAACCCCCCCCCCCCCCCTACTCTCTGTCGTAACCCTGACCCAGGTCATGAGCATGACCCTCACCCTGCACCACAAGTCAGGAGGAAGGAGAAATCATGCTCTCCATTTCTTCTTTCTTATATACTTCTCCTCCTGCTTCGACTTGTGTTGCTCATTTTATATTACTGCCGCCCTTTCGTCTTCATGTATGTTGTAATCTTTATTTTTCCTCTGCTCCCCTCAGCCAAAACCCACTAAGGGCCGCATGCGTATCCACTGCCTGGAGAATGTTGATAAAGCCCTGCAGTTTCTCAAGGAGCAAAAAGTCCATCTGGAAAACATGGGTTCACATGACATTGTAGATGGGAATCACCGTCTCACCCTGGGTCTCATCTGGACCATCATCCTTCGCTTCCAGGTAACATATAGAGTAGTGTTGAAGAGCGTGTGCCACGTTGCTGAAGCGGGTTTGGCTTTGGGACGTCAGGTCTCTGCATGGAGCCGAGCTCATCCTCAAACTCACAGAAATCGTAATAGAGGTTAATACTGCTGCAGTGTGACTTAAAAGTTCTCCGTGCTAATATTTTATTCAAACTTACTGCCATTACTTTTGAATCCTCCCTGAAGGACTAGTTATCTAGCAATTGTGTGAAGTGATGTGGGCACAGTCTTAACTAAACAATGCTGTGCTGACAGATCCAGGACATTAGTGTGGAGACAGGGGACAACAAGGAGAAGAAATCCGCTAAAGAGGCCCTGCTGCTTTGGTGCCAAATGAAAACTGCTGGGTGAGAAAAGAGTGGGAAAGGGATGACTTAATTCACTTTTCATTTGTTGAAGATATGTTTAACCGTTTATGATATTAGTGGTTTTACTGAAGTGGTAACTGATGAATCGCGCTGTGATGAGTTAATGATTGATGACTTCTGATCTGGCCTCTGCAGATACCCCAATGTCAACATCCACAACTTCACCACCAGCTGGAGGGATGGCCTGGCGTTCAGTGCCATCGTGCACAAACACAGGTCATTGACTTCTTCCTGTACCTACTACAATACAACTGGCCCCTGTTGAGCATATACTTGTGATTATTTATAACGGGTCTTTCCTTTAAAGAATCTTCACCCCCTCTTTTATCTTTCTTAACCTAAAGATGAGCACCTGTCGCAGTACCAGGGGTCTCAGGGGTGTTTTTAATCCCCTTTTCTATTCAGAGCCTCCTCCTACTCCTCCCATCCTTCAGTCTGCAGTATGGCTAAAAGGATGAAAATAGGGAGTAAGATGACCTAGATCACAGAAATAATAACCCACTTATTTTTGATGAAGAGCCATGCTTGATAACTCTCTTGCACACCCTGCTGTTCAATGCAATGAATGTCTAAGGTGATGCTTGATATATGAATGCAAACATTGCTTTCATTAGAGTTACTGAACCATGGGATATTCATGTAAACCATGAAGCTGCCATTTACATGATCAGGCCTCTTTCAAACTACAGTAGAATCACAACACCAGGCACTTACAATTTGGAAATAGTTTTTTTCCCTTTCCATTGTTAAAGCAATTGGATTTCATATGTTTCCTGAATTAGGAACATGCTGTGGAGTGTACTGTTTCATGACCATTGTACAATTCAAACCTCTGGGCATGGTCACTGAGCCTGCATGAGGAAATAGCATTTTTTGTCCGCATTCTCATATTTTGGAAATGCCAATTCATGCCTATTTGGTCATTCAAGTTTGAGTGATATACCGATTTGACATCCTTCCAATGCATTAGTAAGCTCAAAATTCAAACCTGGTTCAGGCAAGAATAAGCAATAATTGGCAGGAACAGCTTGCCTAATCCACAGATGAACCTGTTTGCCTGCAGATGACTATACCTAAATCCAATGGATTATTTAATGCACTCTGGTCAGTAAACATAGACATGTTTTGGAGTGGACTGCAAAATGTTTTTACTCTATACAACAGATAGGTGATGCTATATGTCCACATGTAAGCCTGAATTGTATTGCTATTGGCTTTCACCCTGCTCTGCCATCTGTTATTATTAAAACCACAATTGTTCCCTGGTCTTTGCAGACCCGACGTGATTGAGTTTGACAACCTGAAGAGGTCCAATGCTCACTACAATCTCCAGAATGCTTTCAATGTGGCTGAGAAGGATCTCGGGCTCACCAAGCTGCTGGACCCAGAAGGTGAGTGCGTAAACGCCTCCACAAAAACATCCAAGCATTTCTGTCACAAGTCACACTGACGGCCTGACACCGTCCAATAAGGCACTAAACTGTCGTTGATGGCAACACCACATCACACGTCAGCTACAGTGACATCACAAAAAGCATGTCCGAAGATAGTACCCGTTTGGCGCCAATTAAACTCCCCATTCGTGCTGTTTCGATAGCCATACTTAACCGTGTTGTTTGTGCATGATAAGGTTTATGGTCACTAAATTAAAAGAAAGAGTTCCGTGTACATCGATCATGTTGTTTTCTCTCCAGATGTTAATGTTGATCAACCCGACGAAAAGTCCATCATAACCTATGTGGCAACCTATTACCATTACTTCTCGAAGATGAAAGCTCTGGCAGTGGAGGGCAAGCGAATTGGCAAGGTTAGCTGTGTGTGTGTGTGTGCGTGTGTGTGTGCGTGTGTGTGTGTATGTGTGTGTGTGTGCGTACATTATGTGAGAGTTGCCTTGATTCACAGATCCCTCTCGGTTGCAGGTACTGGACTATGCTATCGAGGCTGACCAAATGATAGAGAAGTACGAGACCCTTGCCTCGGAGCTGCTGCAGTGGATTGAGCAGACCATAGGGACGCTCAACGATCGGCAGCTAGCTAACTCACTGAATGCTGTGCAAAACCAGCTGCAGGCTTTTAACTCCTACCGGACTGTGGAGAAACCCCCCAAGTGAGTGGGTTAATATAACCCAGTGAATGAACCCAATGCTTGTTATCCATTAGGATCCAAAGTGAGAAGCTGTAGCATTATGTCAGACCAAGGTGGTTTCTGTCTCCACAGATTTACAGAGAAAGGAAACTTGGAAGTTCTGCTCTTCACTATCCGGAGCAAGATGAGAGCAAACAATCAGAAAGTCTACATGCCAAGAGAGGGCAAACTCATCTCTGACATCAATAAGGTATGGGTTGCTCTACAAAAGGGCCTGAAATGGTTTTCCATCAAGAAACGTAATCAACATGTAGCAGGTATGCTGTATTGGTAGTTGCAGGGTGTTACACAACTTCCTGTGTTTTCATGTGGCAGGCATGGGAGCGACTGGAAAAGGCAGAGCATGAACGAGAGCTGGCACTGAGAAACGAGTTGATTCGCCAGGAGAAGCTGGAGGTGCTCGCTGCACGTTTTGACCGCAAAGCAGCTATGAGGGAAACGTGGCTGAGTGAGAACCAGAGGCTGGTGTCTCAGGTAATACAATTAAAGACAGACACATGTGTGGCTCCACATGCATTCTTATTTCTGACTTGAATACATTGAACAGTTCCGCTGTGATCGAGCTCACTTTCCTCCGTTATTAGGACAACTTTGGAACTGACTTGGGAGCTGTGGAAGCTGCCACCCGCAAACACGAAGCAATTGAGACAGACATTGGGGCGTATTGGGAGCGCGTGGCCGCTGTGGAGGCTGTTGCCAAAGAGCTGGAAGCGGAGAGGTACCACGATGTGCGGCGTGTAACTGCGCGGAGGGATAATGTGCATCGACTCTGGGAATACCTGAAAGAGCTTCTGGCTGCACGCAGAGAGCGGCTGCACGCCCATCGTGACCTACAGAGACTGTTTGAGGAGATGCGCTACATCATGGACTGGATGGCAGACATGAAGGTAACTGACCCAACGCAACACATGCTCACTCTATTTAACAGTGCTCGCGATGTTTTCACTCGTTTGAACTGCTGCGTTTGCATTCCTACATTCTGTTGGCTTTGTTTTTAATCAACAAAAAGGAATTTCCTAATCCTCTCATTAAGTTGGTGTTTGTTCACATATGTCCTCGGCAGCTTTAGTGTCTGTGCTTATCTGAGGACCATTAACGGCAGTAATTAGCTTTTTACAGGCCTGAGCTGTGTAGGCTGGAGCATGTATGCCTCTCTCTACCACGCTGAGGGTGTGGCCTCGTTGGCCACCCACCACCTTAAATAAATATCGCACTATTTGCTGCTTTTGAGCTTTGACCCGTTCCAATGTTAGCATTTGAGGTTTTCTTTACCAACACTTCTCAGTTGAGAAACAGTTAAAGGTGTTTCGTTTTTATGGGGGACAGCTGTCTGCGTTTGTTTGTCTGGGGTGGAGTTGTTCAGGATGTGAATCCATTTCTTCTGTAATTTTCAGTGGTTACTGGTATATAATTAGAATGCTTGTATACAGTTTATTGTCTGTATGTAATTGTGTTTGTAGCAGCAAGTTAATGGTCTGAAGCTACAGCTTGTTAAAATGGTCTTTTGCCATTTAAAATATCACCATGTGCCAAACATAGCTCATAAAATGGTAATGATTCAAAATGTATAAATATCTATTTGTTTTAAATGTTGCCCACTCTTTCTTCACACATCTTGTTGGTAGACACAATACCACAACTAGATTCCTACCTTGTGGGTGCTGTTACAAACAATTTGGAGGTTTTCTTTTTTTAAATTCTATTTATATTAAATAACAAATCTTCTGTTTTAGGGTCGTCTGCAGTCTCAGGACAGTGGCAAACATTTGCATGATGTCCTGGACCTACTGCAGGTACACAATCTGGTAGAGGCTGACATTTCAGCTCAGGCAGAGAGGATCAAGGCAGTTCAGGGAGCGGCACAGCGCTTCACTTCCTATGAACAGGGTGAGTCTACAGATCATCTCGATTTAGTCTCATCTATTTGTGCACAAGGTCTAAGTGCCATGTATTCCTGCCTTTTTCTAATTGCCAGCCTACAAACCGTGTGAGCCGGGACTAGTTAGTGAGAAGGTTGACCTCCTCGGGCAAGCCTATGAGGAGCTTGGTCAGCTTGCTGGGAAACGCAGAGTGCGCCTGGAGGAGTCGCGCCGCCTGTGGCAGTTTCTGTGGGATGTGGGAGAAGAGGCATCCTGGATCAGAGAGCAGGAGCAGATCCTGGCCAGTGGAGACTGTGGCCGTGACCTCACTTCTGCCCTTCACTTGCTCAGCAAACATGAGGCCTTCACGGACGAGATGGCAGCCCGTTACGGCCCCCTGAGTAACAGCATCGCTGCCGGAGAGGCTTTGGTTGAGGAGGGACACTTTGGAGCCCCAGAGGTCACCGAGAGGATTGAAGACATCCGTGCACAGTGGGCACATCTGGAGGAGGTGGGTGGTGATCACGATTCATTGTATTTGTACAGTATAAATGGTTGCTTTTATTGCTTTGTTTGTAATTGTCCTGCTCAATCTGCTCCCCAGACAACTAAGCTCAGAGAGCAGAGCCTCAAGGAAGCTGTGGCCCTGCACCAGTTTCAAACAGATGCCAATGACATGGAGGCATGGATCATGGAGACACTTAGACAGGTGTCAAGTCAGGAGGTGGGCCATGATGAGTTCTCCACCCAAACTATCGCCCGGAAGCAGAGGGAGGTAGAGGAGGAGATCCAAAGTCACCGCCCCGGCATCGACTCCCTGCATGAGCAGGTCCAAGCACTGCCAGAGGCCTATGTACATTTCCCTCAGGTACGTGTGCTTTATTTTTCTTATACTTCTTCAGTGATGACTTACTGTTTGTGGTGCTAAATATTGTTTCTGGCTGATTGCAGGTGGATGGTCGCCTACCTGCTATTGAGCAGAGTTATGAAGAACTGGAGTCTCTGTCAGCAGCTCGGCGCCAGGCTCTGGAAGGTGCCCTGGCCCTCTACCGCATGTTCAGTGAAGCTGGTGCCTGCCAGCTCTGGGTGGAGGAAAAGGAGCAGTGGTTAGATGGCATGGAGATCCCTACCAAACTGGAGGACTTGGAGGTGGTGCAACAGAGGTTAGTCTGGGCCGAAAGGGGAGAATGTTAATACAGAAGATTGAATTCGTCTGAAATCATATTCCTTTGAAAAGATGTGAATTAATAAGCTTTCTTTCACAAACAGTTTTATTTTCTACCGAAATATCTAGTCTATTAGATTAGACTTTTCAGAATGGGTGAATTGATGCTGGTCTATTATTTATGGCTGCAGATTTGAGACACTGGAACCTGAGATGAACAACCTAGGCACTCGTGTCACTGATGTGAACCAGGTGGCCGAGCAGCTGCTGAGCTCCGAAAACTGTGACAAAGACCAAATCCATCAGACACGAGACCAACTGCACAACAGGTCAGAGCAAACATACGAGGCCCAGTAAAACCCACCATTTAACACAGAAATACATTTGCACTCAATGAGCACTGTGGTTAGCATTTTAGCCTAAATATGACATCTCTGGTCCCTAGATGGAAGGAGTTCGAACAACTGGCTGGCCAAAAGAAAGTGGCCCTAGTGTCGGCCCTTAACATCCAGAACTACCACTTGGAGTGTAATGAGATCCAATCTTGGATGAAGGAAAAAACCAAAGTGATTGAATCCACCCAGAGCCTGGGCAATGACCTGGCTGGAGTGATGGCGCTGCAACGCAAACTCACTGGCATGGAGAGGGACCTGGAGGCCATTCAGGTATGAAGAGGTCATAATGCAGGGACTTATTGGTGAGGGATGGGAACGGAACAGACTGTGTAATGGATAGTAAATTATTAGTAGGATTATTTTGGGCTTCATGTTGAGGTATCTTGTCGTCATATCTGCGTTAAAATTTTTCATATCCGTTCAGGGCAAACTGGATGACCTGAAAAACGAGGCTGAACAACTGGCCACGGAACATCCAGATCAGGCAGGAGAGATCCAAGGACACCTGGCAGAGATTCAAGAGGTGTGGGAAGAGTTGAACGCCACCATGAAGCGGCGCGAGGAGTCATTGGGCGAAGCCAGCAAGCTGCAGGGCTTCCTCAGGGATCTGGATGACTTTCAGTCCTGGCTGTCCCGCACCCAGACAGCCGTGGCCTCGGAGGACATTCCAACCTCTCTGCCTGAGGCTGAGAGTTTGCTAGCCCAGCATGAGAGTATTAAGAATGAGGTGGACAACTATAAGGAGGACTACGAGAAGATGCGAGCGGTCGGCGATGAGGTGACCCAAGGTCAGACAGATGCCCAGCACATGTTCTTGGCCCAGAGGCTCCAGGCGCTGGACACTGGCTGGCAGGAGTTGCGTCGCATGTGGGAGAACCGCCACAGTCTCTTGGCCCAGGCCTTTGACTTCCAGACTTTCTTGAGAGACGCAAAGCAGGCAGAGGCTTTCCTCAACAGCCAGGTTAGGAACATACACTGTGGAATTAAAGCCTGTACCAGAGAGTTATAGAAACTAAATGAATTCATTGAAACAAAAATCATTTATCAACGTACTGCTTTATTGGTCAGCGTCTACAGTCCAGCAGTCGATGCCAAATCCCTGTGTGTTTCTGAAATACTAGATATTCTGCATGATTTAAGTGGAGGATTGAGTCTTTAAGCAGAGCATGGGTTACTATGAGTTGGATAGAAATGTAAATCGTATTCAAATTACATTGCAAAATCCATTTATAGTCTTAATTAATTATAATGTATCAATCAAATTGATTCAATGTTTTAGGCCAACACATGTATGTTCTTCTTCTTCTTCTTTGCCCTCATGTTTAAACTCTGTGTTGTTTACCCTATATCAATCCATTTTACATATTGATATATCAATTTGGCATTGGAATTAGATAATTGCGCATAAGAAATGTTTTTAAAGAATCTCCTTCCTTTCCTCTCTGTGTAGGAGTATGTGCTGTCCCACACAGAAATGCCCACCAGTCTTCAAGGAGCAGAGGAGGCCATTAAGAAGCATGAGGATTTCCTCACCACCACAGAGGCCAGTGAGGAGAAGATAACTGGTGTGGGGGAGGCTGGACGGCGCCTCATTAATGACAGTAATGCAAACTCTGATAAGATCCAGGAAAAAGTCGATTCCATCCAGGAAAGGTTAGAGCAAGCAGCCACATTGAATGTATTGATGGTGTAATATTTGAAGCAAGGACGTGTATTTAGCTTTCTGCTTAATTTTCTCCAGGCATCTTAAGAATAAGGAGGCTGCAAATGAATTGCTGGCTAAGCTTAAGGACAACCGGGAACTGCAGCACTTCCTCCAAGATGGACAGGAGGTAAAAATGATTTTTAAAGTCAAATAAAATAGCATAATGAATAAATAAGTAAAGATGCTTAAGGGTTAAATGTGTGAAAGTTACCTATACTTGTGAGTATAAATGGCTTCTTTGATCACTTGTATTTCTTTATGTTTCGTTACACTTAATGATATAAAGAAGTTCTACTTCATCCATAATGCTATTCTCTTTTCTGTAGCTCACGTTGTGGATAAATGAGAAGATGCTGACGGCACAGGACATGTCTTATGATGAGGCCAGAAATCTTCACAGCAAGTGGCAGAAGCATCAGGCCTTCATGGCAGAGCTGGCCTCCAACAAAGACTGGCTGGACAAAATTGATAAGGTGTGGCCATTTTTATATACATTTTTGTCAAATCTAATGTTGTTAAACAGTACTTGGACATCTATTCATCTGCCTGATTGTCAGCATTTCATTGCTCATTTTTTCTGGGGACAATCTGGCAGGACTGACATTACCAAAGCAAAATTAACCTGAATTCAAACTTGTCCTCGTTTCCTGTCTCCAACAGGAGGGCCAGGCACTGGTGGCCGAGAAGCCGGAGCTAAAGCCTGTTGTTCAGCAGACCCTGGATGACCTACAGCGTCAGTGGGAGGAGCTGGAGGGCACCACCCAAACCAAGGCCCGGTGCTTGTTCGATGCTAACCGGGCAGAGCTCTTTACACAGAGCTGCTCTGCTCTGGATGTCTGGCTGAAAAACCTCGAAGGTCAGCTGCATAACGACGACTATGGCAAGGATTTGACCAGTGTCAACATCCTGCTCCAGAAGCACCAGGTAGAGCACACTGTTTATGCAAAGCACAATCCATGCCATCTTTGCTGTCAAGAAATACTGTTCACATGAATCCTGCACTTGCTTAGCTGAGTGCATGTGGTGGGACTGGCCAAATGTTAAGTGGACACTGTCAAATGTCATATCTTCTAACATCTTTGTGCTGTCGCTGCGTAGATGCTGGAGCACCAGATGGAGGTCAGAGAGAAGGAGGTGCAGTCCCTTCAGTCTCAGGCTCAGGCTCTGTCCCAGGAAGACGCTGGAATCGCTGAGGTAGATGGTCAGCAAAGGCGTGTCACTGACAACTTCTCCAACCTTCAGGATCCTCTCCAACTGAGGAGACAGCGACTACTCGCCTCCAAAGAAGCACATCAATTCAACAGAGATCTGGAGGATGAAATTGTGAGTCGAATCACCTGATCGATTCCATAAATTAGATGTCAAACATTTTGTGTTTTGTCTTGCATCTGTTTTTGCCCGATGCTCATGTTTTATTCACCGGTCTACTTTTCTCTCAGCTTTGGGTGAAAGAGAGGATGCCCCTGGCGGACTCCACAGACCATGGAAAGGACCTGCCCACCGTACAGCTGCTAATCAAGAAGAACCAGGTACAGTGAATACAAAATTGTTGTAATGCAGGGTAATTAAAGGAAGATAAAACTGACTTACCTCTGAATTATTAAACGTTTTCAATGAATATACACCTAAGGCAAATGTGAGATGCAGACAATGCCAACCCACCTTCTCCGTTTCTGAATCAGACGTTGCAGAAGGAGATCCAGGGCCACCAGCCTCGCATCGATGACATCCACAGACGAGGCCAGACTCAGAGCCAGGTCGATGGTGAGAGACAGTCTGTCCTAGAGGAGCGCCTTGTTGAGCTGCGGGACCTCTGGGACCAGCTGATAGCCGAGACAGACAAGCGCCATGCCCGTCTAATAGAGGCAAATCGCGCCCAGCAGTTCTATGCTGATGGAGCGGAGGCGGAGGCCTGGATGGGAGAACAAGAGCTACACATGATGTCAGAGGAAAAAGCCAAGGTAAGACGAGACAAAAAAACTGCTCTTGGTGCTGCTTTTTCACAATCTTTAGTCTTGAGAAAGTGTCATATCATTTCCCATTTGTCTCCCAGGATGAGCAAAGCGCACTAGTGATGGTCAAGAAGCACCAGACCCTGGAACAGGCACTTGAAGACTACGCCCAAACCATTCACCAACTAGCCAACAGCAGCCGCACCATGGTCAACGGCGAACACCCAGAGAGGTAAGAACGCAGAAATAGATCTAAAATGTTGAAGTGTCAACTGTGACACGAGCCTTCTTAAGGAAGAAGTTGTCCACCCACAACCCACTGATCTGTGTTGCTCTCTTTTTTATCTTAACACAGCGAGAGAATCACCTTACGGCAAGCCCAAGTTGACAAACTGTATGCCGGGTTGAAAGACCTCGCTGAGGAGCGTCAAGGGCGACTTCAGGAGAGACTGCGGCTGACCCAGCTGAAGCGGGAGGTGGATGACCTGGAACAGTGGATTGCTGAGAGGGAAGTGGTTGCTGGCTCCCATGAACTAGGACAGGACTATGAACATGTCACAGTAAGGTTTTTTTCATCACATACTTTGGAGACACTGAAGCTCAGGGAAATTTAGCTGAAATTAATTACGTTTCCCCACTTCTGCCCTGATTTTTCTTTCTACAGATGCTGAGGGACAAGTTCCGGGAGTTTGCTCGTGACACCAGCAACATTGGCCAAGAGCGTGTAGATGGTGTAAATGGGCTGGCGGATGACCTGATTGAGTCGGGTCATCCTGAGAACGCTAGTGTGGCCGAGTGGAAAGACGGGTTAAACGAGGCATGGGCTGATCTGCTGGAGCTGATCGACACACGCACACAAATGTTAGCAGCCTCCTATGAGTTGCACCGCTTCCATCAGGATGCCATGGAGGTGCTCGGACGTATTAAGGAGAAGAGGGAAGGGCTGCCTTCTGACCTTGGCCGTGATCTGAACACCGTTCAGCATCTACACAGACAGCACAACACTTTCGAAAATGACATCCAGGCCCTCAGTGGACAGGTCCGCTCTCTGTTAATAAAGAGCTCTCATGTGAGATTCCAAGAGAGCCATGTGAACAGACAAACTGAATGTCCCCTCTTCCTCTTTGACCTCCATAGGTGAACCAGGTGCAAGATGATGCAGCACGGCTGCAGAAGGCTTATGCTGGGGAGAAGGCGGATGACATTAACAGGAGTGAACATGCTGTGACTTCTGCCTGGGAAGACCTGCTTGAGGCCGGTCAGGCCCGCAGGCTCCTCCTGCTGGACACTGTGGAGAAGTTCCGTTTCTTCAACATGGTGCGAGACCTGATGCTCTGGATGGACGGTGTCAACCTGCAGATAGACGCACACGACAGCCCCAGGTGACATTTCAAGCTTAGTTTTCCAGTTACGGTAATGAATGCTGTTGTAATCAGTGCGACGAGTACAATTTAAATCTCACCTCATTCTCCTCTCTGTTGTCCCAGGGATGTGTCTTCTGCAGGGCTGGTCATTGCCAATCATCAGGACATCAAGTCAGAGATTGAGACCAGGGCAGACAGCTTTACTGCCTGTATTGAGATGGGAAATTCTCTTGTCAACAATAATCACTATGCAACTGATGAGGTACTGTGCACTGGGTCACTTTCACTGTTATCTGCAGTCATATTATTGCATATTTAAAATAAAGTGAAAAGTGAACAAACGTAATGGAACATTGTGGGTTATTGCTTAAAGTCAATCTTCTCGTCACTGAACGTTCTTTGATTCACAGATCCGTGAGAAACTGGCTCAACTCCAGGAAAAGAGAGAGAAGATCAACAACAAGTGGCAAGACAAGATGGACCATTTACAAATTGGTATGCCTGCTTTGCATGTTGTATAGTCTGCATGAGGGCACATTGAAGCTTGTAGTGCTTTGTTGTGGTTGCTACGGGGTAAATAAAGGTAGCAGATAAAATACAAACCGGTACGTCCAGTTTGAAGGTTATCATGGCATCCAGAGGTAAACGGCAAAATGCTACAAGGCACACACTACACAGAATTCTATAAGGCATGTGTGCTAAAACCTATTTGATTGGTGGTAATTGCGTAGTGGCAAAAATTGAGCCAGGGCTAACTTTTTTTTTTATGTTTTAATGATTTTATTTGGTGGTCTGAAATGGACCAAATGTGTACCTCACTCATTGCTAATACTTCTTGATGCTGTATTTCTCAATGTCCCGGTATTTGTTCACTCTCTATCTCTTTCTTTTTGTGTTTCTCTCCGTCTCCTGCGCTCCTTATCTCTGCATCGCAGTGCTGGAGGTGTTGCAGTTCGGACGCGATGCCTGTGTGGCAGAGTCCTGGTTGGCGGGGCAAGAACCTCTGGTGCGAGCGGCAGAGCTGGGCTCAAATGTGGATGAGGTAGAGAGCCTAATTAAGCGCCACGAGGCCTTTGAGAAACTTGCTACAGCCTGGGAAGACCGCTTTGTGCTGCTGGAGAAACTTACTACGGTAATTAAAACAATGACTTGCATCACATGGCAAAATGTTTCTGTGTGTTTGAGAATGGAGTGGCCTGGTATGTATGTACAGCTAGAGGATGTCCACCACTCATCTATTAACGTAGGCATTGATTCTCCCTCACTCATGTTTAAGTTTAGCTATCACCACTGACTTTACATTTCTCAGCTTGAGGAGCATGAGATCCAGAAGAGGCTAGAGGAAGAAGAGAGAGCAAGGCGACCCCCGACACCGCCCCCAGCAGAAGTGGCACAATCTGAAACAGAAAGTCATGTACATGATTCTGCAGCCAGGTAAACCAAAGAGGACTTCCGGTAGAGCAGAGTTGATGTATAGTACAATTCATTTAATATATTTTATTAACATGCTTTCCACTCGCTCTCCAACTCAGAACCAGTCTGGACCAGACTACACTCAATCAGTCTGTGTCAGTGAATGGAGTTCACAGCGACAATGACACATCGCAGGTGAGTGTTTAGTAGATCCAAATCCTCTGAACATTACAGGCTTTCTGCTCTGTGGTGCAACAGGTTTCCAGTGTCATTGTCTACCTTAGGGCTCTGGCATGTAATGTCCTGTAATGTCCTTTCCATGTTTCATGCCTCATCTCCTACATTATGACATGGATTTGTAAGAAATTCACTCCTTCAATCAATCTGTGTTGAACAGTTTAATAGAGAAAGATATCTAAAGATGTCCACATCTAATAATAATACATTACTGACAAAAACATGGCAACAGTTTGTTGCGAACAATGAATATTATTAAAATATATGAGTTTGAGTACATTACACTACATGTATCACTGTATTTGAGTGTGTGTCCCTGTCTGTTCTACTCTAATCAACAGTGTTCTTTTGACACATATTCCTTTGTTATATATCATCTGTGTTTTTACCAGAAAATAGCCAGTAAAGCAAAATACCTAGGAAATATATATATGGAGCAATACTTTATGATCGGGATAAGATTTGATAATAGGTATTGTTGATGATACGTCCACACTACAAATGATTTTGTGATGTGGAAGCACTTTTTCTGAAAAGAATCGGTGCCACCCGGGATTTTGAGAGGAAGAAACTCACCCAACACCTCAGAGACCCTGATTCAATAGGACAGTGCACCTGTAAAGGAGGGGGTTGGGATCTGGGTAGGGCACAGTAAACGTCCATGCATGTTACACTATCCTAGTAAAAAAAACTCACTGGCAGATGAAAATAAGCACCTTATGGAAAGCAGAAGTAAACTTATGTCAAGAAACATTTCTGTATTAATGGAACTTCATAAATGTGACAGTTGTTGACAGCTGTTATGAGCAGCCAATCATAACGCCGATGTGTCTGAACAAAGTCCTAGAAGTGTAACCCAGTTTCTAACGTTGAAGTTTCTGCCGCAGGCGAGACTTCTTAACAATTTCTTATTGCGTTTTTATCAGCAGTCATTATCGCTCCCGTTGTCAGTGGGAAAGAAATCAGAGCCTAAACGTGTGTGTAAGCCAAAGCAGCCGGAGCGTGTGAGTACCAAGCCGTGGTCAGCTGTGTATAGCTTCCCCTCGCCCCCCCCCCCCCCCCCGTCACAGCCTCCGCTCAGCTCCTGGTCAAACTGCAGTGCCTCTTTTCTTCTGTTGAAGAAGCCATCGCTCTCTATCACAGACGCAAAACCATTGCTTTATTTATTTACGTTTCATTAAAGGCATGATGCAGATTCATGAACAAGATTGTTCTCATGGATCAGTCTGCTGCTGTATATGTGCTCATATTGACCAGGACAAGAGTTACTGTAAATGTGCTAATGTGGTGATAATTGTAGCTGATTTATGTGTACCTTGTTTTAGTCTTTCCCCACATGTGTACACTTCCTGTGATGAGTGTGAACGTCATTTAACAGCTCAAAAAAAAGGCACAAGAATGTCTCCTTAGCTGATCATATTTTTCCTCTACTGTCACAATTCAGTACTTTAAGAGGCATCCTATAGTCTTTGGATTTAGGATTCATAAAGTAAATGAAAGCTAGAATACTTAATCTAAGAGATGTGGAAGGTTTAAGGCTTTAGAGTTGTACTGTAATTGTGTGTTCATGTGTTTGTGTGTTGCAATGAAGTTATTATTTATTCATTTATAGAGAATATTTACATTACAAATTGGTATCTGCCTTGGTTTCAATCAGGTTGCCTCAGTATACTTAACATTTGAACTATCCATGTTCAGTGTAGCATGCATTCATGCAGGTTAATTGTACATCGGTGTACTGTGTGTTTATGTGGCTACACTGTTATCTCAGGTAATCATACAGTGCCGACAAAAACAAGCGTCGTCATGACTTTTTTTTTTTTTTTTTTTTGCTTGCTCACTGCTTCCATCCAGTCCCATGTTTTTCTACCTCCTCACCACCATTCATGTTCTGGTTTGAACCACAGGGCTCTGAGTCCGAGTCGGTGAACGGACCAGGCAGGGACAGCGGGCTGGCATCCTCTCGCCTTGAGCCTTCTGCCACGTTACCGAGCAAAGGTGGAGCAGAGCCAGACACCATGGAGGGCATGCTCTCTCGAAAACAGGAGATGGAGTCCCACAGCAAAAAGTCAGCTACCAGGTGAGCGTTGTTATCGGTCAAGTGCATTTAAATAGTCATCAGAGAGCCGAGACGAGGCTTGATTTCAGTTAATAAATATTGAAAAACTAAGTTGGTTGTGTCTTAATCTGTCCTAACGTGTTTTACTGTGATATGCTGTAGAACTCTAAAACTTCAGGCTCAGGTCTCTACCTTATTTCATCTTATTTAGTTTACTCCGTTATATCTTTCAAGTTGTGTTTTGCAGTGTCACTACCTTTCTACAAAAAGTCTATATTGTACCCAAATGTCCTGATCTTATTCCTTTGTTCCTGTAGGTCCTGGCAGAACGTGTACTGTGCCCTCAGAAAAGGAAGTCTCGGTTTCTATAAAGACGGCAAGAGCGCTAGCAATGGCATTCCATACCACGGAGAGGTGCCCATCAGCCTGGGAGAGGCTGTGTGTGAGGTAGCACACGGCTATAAGAAGAAGAAATTTGTATTCAAGCTCAGGTGAGAATAGAGGCAATTTAAAAACCCCAGAACAAGGATTCCCGATAGAGTATGTTTTTCCCCCTGTTAGATTTTAATAAATAGTGAGATGTAGACTTGATAGCTTGTATTTGACTAATGGTTTACATCATCAACACTGTGTCTGCAGGCTAGGGGATGGAAAAGAGTACCTGTTTCAGGCCAAGGATGAGGTAAGCTGTATAAAACAGAATGACTCTACTAAAATAAGTAGTTCAATACAAATGATGTGTGTGTGCTGTGACTATGCTTGATGATAGTGAAGTATAATAAATGTTTTTTTTGTTTAAAGGCTGAGATGAGCTCCTGGATCCGTTCCATCGTCAGCTCCATTCCAACAGGGTCAGCAGACTCGCCCGTAGCTCCACGGGCGCTCAGCCGTGCCATGACCATGCCTCCCATCTCCCCCAGCTCGGGTGAAGCCGGAGGTGTTACCATGCGCAACAAAGACGGCAAAGAGAAGGACCGCGAGAAGAGGTTCAGCTTCTTTGGCAAGAAAAAATAGAACACTTGTGTTAAACGCTGGAAAACTACATTTTGTCTAAATTTCAACAAACTGAAGCAGTCAGAAAGCAGAAGTACAGAGAGGTAACACAAACACACTGCTCTCAGTGCAGACCCCCGAGGAATGTGTCGACAGCTACTATCGTATGTGGCTTACAGAGAACTTTGTTTCTTTTCTTTCGCTCTTATTCTCTCCCTCGGCGGTTTTTATCTGTCATTTACTTTCTCGTTCAACCAATTCATATTTAGCTGCACCCTGCATTGAAAGCCCTCTTCCAAATTCAGGCAATTTCAGCACAACCAGCGGAGCTTATTGGTCTAAGTCAGTAACAGCTGTGGTTGGCATTAGTAGGGATTCAGGACCAGTTCAGTTTCAATCTACCCAAAAAAACGGCCCTCCTTCAGAATGAATATGTTCTCTTCAGTGAGTCTTGACTGGGTCGTGGTGGAAACGTTTCATCAATGGCCGATGTTCTGCAAGGAATACAAAGGCCTAAGTAAGTACGAGTCTCGACTAGCTGAGCCGTTTTGATGCCGTGTCACTAATAAAACAATGGATGGTGGCTTTACACTGGGGTGCACTCTGGTTTTATTTCCCCGCTTTAAAGCGCTCTCTCTCTTTGTGGGAGGATCACATCAGTCTCTTTTTCTGTACTTGGTATTGATGTTATTAACCTGACCGATTTATTATTGCTATTATTATTATTATTATTTATCTTTTGCTATTGCTGGTTTGAGAAAACAAGCTAATTAATTTGCCATTAGATATTCATGATTAATGTTGTGGAGAGAAACAATTTTGGTTAAATTAGTGGAGAATGTTGGGCTTGCCCTTGTATGTAATATTTTGTTTAGTTTTTTAGGAATGACAGTTGATGAGGTGTTTTGAGAAAAAAAAATAAAGCTCATTAAATTTTAGAAGTGTGCAGTAAGTGATCACAAGTTTCATTGGGAAAATAATATATATATATATTTAATAAGTGGTTTTATTTTATATTTTGTCTCTAATTTTGCCTGTATTTGATCATTTCTTTTGAGTGGTCGTTTCTGCTTGATTTTCAACTTTATTTTTTCTGTACAAAGCAGAGAAGATTAGTTTTCTAGTGTGTGTGTGTGTGTGTGTGTGTGCGTGTGCGTGTGTGTGCGTGCGTGGGTGTGAGTTGTGGTGCTGTGGACTTTGCACGTTTAAGGTATTCCTGATCAAACGTGGCCAGATGAATGCTGCTTTTTCGGTATGCAAACGCAGACAAAAACCAGACACAAACACAAATTAATATTACTGGAATGATTTCATAAAATTTGCTTTTCTTTGCTTCTGGTTTTTATTATATGTGAGCTGACATTCATTCTTTTTGTTTTAGTCTTCTAATATCTATATCTGTTCTCTCTCTGTCTACTGGTGTGATGGCATGGGGGGCTGTTTGTAGATAACAAGCTGAAGCACATTCTCTGTGGCCGCGGGGATGCAAGCAGGTCAGATGGACACGGACAGGTCTCATTGAGTGAAGTGAGGGCTGCAGAAGTGATATTTGCTCGGCAGTGAAGAATGCGGCTTATGTGCTACATGACAGACGGGTGTATTGAGCCTTACTTGAACCCACTACAGATACACTGAACCCCCCTTTTTACAAACCCGCCCTCCATTCGAACAGTCTTTAAGGAAGCTTTCGTAGTACGAAGACAGGAATGTTAAAAAAAAAAGTGCCCTGTGGCAATGATCTAATGTATGTCAGTGGATTACGTATGCAGGTACAACATGAATTACAGTAACCACGGAAAGCTCTGCTCACTAACTGGCAGAGAGGGAAGAGTCCTAAATTGTCTCTTCAGACGAGCTTTGTGCTCTTGCATATGTGGCATGACTTCATGTAGGTTTATACTTGTACGCGTGTCATCGTTACCATCTATTCTCTTCTGTGTTGATGTACTCTGAAAACATGAGATCACTTCATATTCAGGGTTGGAGAGCAACTAATTCTGTGTAATTGGCATTTACAGTAATCTGAAACAAGATCATGGCAATCCAATATAGTTAATGTACAAAATATGGTAGGTGTTTTAGTCTCCTTAAATATGGTACATGTTTGAAACGATAAAGGCATTTACAGTATTCTGTGAGACTGTAGGCAGTAGTGACGTTTTATATAAATTGATTGTTAACTGTTATTATAATCAGTCACTTAAATCCAAGTTTTGATTTATCTTTCTAACTGCCAAAATGCCACAAGACGTTACAGGACGACAATTAAATGAATTTTAAGAGTTTTATGAATTATTTCAAGTAGGTTACAAGTAATGAATTATTTAGTAATTTATTTCACCTTGAAAGTAACTCTTTAAAGCTGGTAATTGCCTGGATGTGTATATAGCATGTCTTGGAGGGCTTGAAGTCCACAGGAATGTCACACCAAACCGTTGTGACAACACAAACAGCTGGAAATAAACTGGTTGCAGTCTAAACAGGTTGGCCTTATCTTGCAGCCCCAAATGAATGTGGAACCAGTGATCGATTGCTCAAAGACCCCCGAAGCCAGAGATGAGAAATATGAGAAACATCCACTTTGAGACTATTGAACAGCTGACAGCACCTGGTTCTCAAACTGACTGCCTTGTCTCTGTCCGTGGGGTTTTGTATCTCGAGTGGGCGACCCATGCTCCCAGTTTGAGTATCCAAAGCTATACGATCATGGGGAACCAAGTCAATAAGGTCATTGCATACATAAGTGAGCCAATGCAGTTAGCGTACATTGTGCACAATTTTCGAATGGAGGAGTCATTCTTCCCCAGTGGATGAGCTGTTTCTAGTGATCATTGCTACCTTTTCTCTGCTCTGGACATCAGACACGGCGTTCAGTTGACGTTCGGGTCTCGATGTCTAAAAGGTCACACAGTGTATTTTCTTATCGGCTCATTTGAATGTGAATGATTCAAATTAGTTTGGCCAAATTGGTCATGAGAAGCAAAAATATTTCGCATACTTGACATACTGTACACAAAACTTTCTCTTTCACACACGCTCACACATTAATACTGTATAATTACTGCAGAATGACCCTGGCAATCCAGTTTTGTGGATATGTCCTCAGCTGGCTGTGATTCGATGTTGCATACGGCATCCTTTTTAAAATAGCATTGTGCCGCTGGTGAGCTTTGACCAGAACGTGGGACGTAATGTATTATTGATGTCAAAGAGACAAGTTTTTGGTAATGAGAGTACTTGTAACAATGGAGTACTTAATGAAGAGAATAAAAAACAACTTTTACTTGTATTAGATATGGGTGAAATCAGACTGGTGACAATTTGAGCTTCCTTTTTTTTTTTTAGAAAAAGGCAGGATACTTGCTGTCTCGTGGGAGCTTGTATTTGTTTCATCCAGTGGTCTGTCTTGCAGCATTTGATAAGCCTGTCCTCCTACCTTCATTTCTCATTACTTTTGACGAATGTCTGTTCCTTCCTCTGTAATTCAGAGTTGTTAATACCACTACTATTATTAATTGCTATTATAATCATTATTGCTACTGTTGTTACTATTACTACTACTGTTACTAATGCAACTTATTGCGAACATTATAACTGCTGTCCATTTTCAGGTACGTGTCTGTAATACCAGACCCTTCCACACGATGTCAGTGTGCTGTGGAGCATTTTCATTACAAATCGAAAAATAATGTTTGTTGACTTGTGTATCTACATCTAATATTAGGAATAATAAAACATGGTTTAATCAAAATCATGATATTGTTTGGGGTTTGTTTTATGATGGAAAGGTTATCCACTGCACCGGCTTGTATTCTGTTCGGTGCACAAGAGAGAGAAAGTCAAGTTTTCACAGTAAACTGTATTGTTATAAGTAGCATTTTACGGAAAACATTGTCCCTGGTGCAAGTTAGTATTGTTCTAGGTTAAGAATCAATGTCAGAGATGTCTGATATTTAGATCTTACATTGCCCATAATGCAACTTAATAGTGTCTTTCATTAGACTCTTGCCTCCTTAATGGGCACCACCTTTCAAACCCTGCACCAGCAGTTTGTTAGGCAGGGTTATGTTTTTCATACTTTGGAAAGCTCATTCCAGAGCTACAGAAGACATTACACAAATACTGTATTTTCACAGAAGTAGTACTCCCCATGACGAGCAAACTGAATCCTGTGTGTTAAATTAGTGGAGTTCCCCTGGACTCGAGACCAAATGGGCAAAATTAAGATGAACAAATAGTTGTTTTTAGATCAAACATAACAAAGGTTTTAACTTCCAGTTATATTTATTTATATATATTTATTTCATTGTTTGATCAACACCAATGACGTCATGTACTATCGCAACAATGTACCCTTCTGCATGCTATTTTTAGATTGGGTAACTAGAGGAAGAATGAATTTCTTTCCTCTCTATAGAAATGTTCATGAAAACAATACAGCAGTTTGATGTACACACTAAAGATGACAAGTTAAGGAAACCTTTAGTGAGAATCCTTTAGTTTGTCACCCTGTTGGTGCAAGTAAATTCATAAAACAATGTATGTCAGCTACAAGAGGGCAGCATTGGATCATAATTTGAAAATAAAAAGTATAATTCTTCTCTGTGTTCACATTTTACTACAGTACATGTGAAATACTGTATAGTTGTATGAGTGTAGAGGATGTTGCTGCAGTGCAGTCATTAAGAATAATATTACTGATGCAACTGCAGCCAATGAGGTCAAGGATGGTCGAATAATGACTAACATACAGTAGGTTTATGATGAATTGGTGGATGAAAGAGCAGAGCAAACCTTTGCTGACAGTTAAGAGAAACCTGAGCCTTAGTTTCATCACAGTGGTTCTCTCTGTACTGGAGGTTGAAAATAGAAGAGGATGAGGATGGTGGTCAAAGACATCAGAAAAAAAAGATAACATCTAAAAGTATGTATTGAGAATGGGTGTATGGGGGGCCGAGGAAATGCCTCATGGAGCAGTTAAACGTGGTCTGTGCTGTTTAAATGCTTTCCTGGGACTGGAATTTAAAAGCCATGACGGGACTGGAAGAGTCAACAGATTAAAAGCATTTAGGTGTGAATAACACTGAATTATACATTTGAAGCCACAACCAGTAAGTTCAAATTTACAGTGGAACTTTTCAGATGAACCCTAACTAGGAGTTTGCTGACATTAAAGTGTAAGTGTAGCCTTTACCTACAATTTGTAAATGTAATTTGGTAACAATTCAGGTGTTACTCAAAACATAAAAAAAAATAGCTCTATTGTCATTTTATCAAGAATATAATGTAGAGGGATAATTTATCCTCCATGTATATGAGCTGCTGACGATAACATTTGTATGGAAATAAGTCAGAATCACATTTGTATTGCTTTGTATGATAAAACATCGTGCAATGCCACACTGTCCCAGTGAGGGGCGCTACGTGTCACGGTCCTGCTCTATCTGCCTACAAGTCCTGACGGAGGGCACACATAGCCCGCGGCCACTTTCCCCGTCTACCAAAGCAAGATGGCAGCTGTTGTTGAGAATGTTGTCAAACTGTAAGTGTTGGACTTTTCTACACACCTTTACACCTAACCGGTCGACTCAAACCGCGGTCACATCACTACACATGTACGTTCGTACAGCCAACGACCGCGTCACTAGCTAGCTTACCACCATTCCCTCTGACTTAGTGAGGTTAGCCAGCGTCGGACCGTCGTGTGTGTCTTCACATCCTGGAATGGAAGTGTTAAGTTAGCAGGCACGCCGATGACGTTTCTAAAAAAAAAAAAACACGAATCACGAGGCAATGTAATAGAACATGCGTCAATTTGATCATAAATGTATTTATGAAGGTAATGCGGTTACTTGTGTCTTGCTGGCCAAACGGCTACCGCGGTGCTAACGTCGGTGAAGTATAGCAGCTAGGTGGCTCTCGCGCTAACGAGCTGCGGCTGTTAACGCAGGCTGGAGTGCTTCTGGCAGACTAGTCCACAATGAATGAAAGCGTGGCCTCGGAGATCACTCCTTCCATCTGGGGACCAACGAGTTACAGTCACTGTAGCTATCACATGTATAATAAAGTTACTCTGGACGTTATTGCAGTTTATAGTGACCCCTACTCACTTTGTAGTAAACCGTGCTTCCATTTCCGTTGACTGTGCGTAGGTGCTCATGTGGTTGATTTTAGACGTTTTACGGTAATTAACAGCTTTTGGCTCGGTCCTTAGTTACTTTGGTAACGTATGAAAACATGAAGCTTATGTTAAGATGCTTAACTTTTTAAACTTCTTCAATTCTGTCTTAGAAATTAAAACGGTAGTAAGAAGCATGTAAGAAGCCTCTTTCTGGTTTAGTCTTGACGAAATAGCATCACAGACCGATTTTACAACGTTATACTCAATTATTCCATCTTTACGTTGGACTGAATAAAATAGTGAGATGTGTCATTACAATTTTACATAAGCTTGTTTGTCTCACTTAGCTTTCCTTCAAGGGAATAGCCCTGTTTGAGTATGTTTATGTTGAAAACGCATTTGTGACTGACTACCGCGCTCTTTGTTATTGATGTACCAACAAAAGAGCACCTGTTGTTGAACTCAATAACGAGTTAGTCTGAAGATCAAAAGTCTTGTGAGTGAGCGAGCCGTCTCCCTAAGGTGGCAGTACAACAGAGAAAGAGAACAGGCTTTATACTGACAGAGAGGGATAAACAGTTTAAAGTAAGACTGTGCTGGTTTTGAATTACCTACACCTGCTGATTTTTTGTTTTGTTTTTAAGTATAAATAGACCGAATAACAAGCATCTGGCTCTGGTTTGTGGCATCAGGTTGGGAGAGCAGTACTACAGAGACGCCATGGAGCAGTGCCATAACTACAATGCCAGGCTCTGTGCCGAGAGGAGTGTCCGCATGCCGTTCCTCGACTCTCAGACCGGTGTGGCTCAGAGCAACTGCTACATTTGGATGGAAAAGAGACACAGGGGACCAGGTGAGACACACAACATGTAGTTCAAATGCACTGTACGCCCTCCTACAGGATTTCTTTAAGGCCAGTGTCTAGGATGAAGGATTTGTTCAGACTGAATGGATGAATGGGGAGCGGTGGGTCACTTTAATCAAGCTTGCAGCTAAATGTTCCCGCTTGGCTTTCAATGAGAAGGCTGATTCCGCTAACGTAAAGCTTTTTGTCAGGTTCTCAAAAATGCTGACACGTTCTGTGTTAATATAGGTCCAGTGTTATGTAGACGGGTTTGCTCTGATCCCTCAGGCATGGCACCAGGGCAGCTCTACACCTACCCATCCAGGAGGTGGAGGAAAAAACGGCGATCTCATGCTCAAGAGGACCCGCGGCTTACCTTCCCTCCTGTCAAGTCAGGTATCATTCAGCTCAACTCCCCTCATTCTCTGTTTCATTCTGTCAACCTTCAAGAAAAGCTATAAAAAGGTTATGCTTTTCCTTACATCTAAGAAAACGGAAACACTTTGCTGTTATAAAAGAAGAATGTGTTTTGTGTTTTGTTCATAGAGATAGACGTAGGCGTGAAGAAGGATGCTCTGTTACCAGTGGATGGCAGCAGCCTGGAGGCCCTGCTGAAGGGGGAGTCCGTGGAAAAACGGACCACCACAGAGCTCCGAGGGTCTGAGGAGGATTCAAACCAGAGCGACTACACCGGAGGCCTGAACCCTGCTACTCGCATTAGAAAGGTTCTTGTTTTCAGCTTAAGATATATTTGGAGTCAAGAAAATAGTTTTACTTTTTTTTTTTTTTTCCCTCATTGCCTCAACATAGAGAATCCTTGAGCCAGATGACTTCCTGGACGACCTGGATGATGAAGACTATGAGGAGGACACGCCTAAAAGACGAGGCAAGGGAAAGGGGAAGGTAAATAACTGCAGAGTGTGCGTGAACACACTTTCTCAAGAGTTCATCCCAGCTGTTTGTGTGTGTGTGTGTGTGTGTGTGTGTGTGTGTGTGTGTGTGTGTGTGTGTGTGTGTGTGTGTGTGTGTGTGTGTGTGTGTGTGTGTGTGTGTGTGTGTGTGTGTGTGTGTGTGTGTGTGTGTGTGTGTGTGTGTGTGTGTGTCCCAGACTCTTAATTACAGCCTGTGTTCCTCAGAGTCGAGGAGTGGGCAGTACCAGGAAGAAGCTGGATACGGCGGCACTGGAGGACCGAGACAAGCCGTACGCGTGTGACAGTGAGTCCTGATGGGGGAGAGTAGAGCATGTGAACTCGGGCCAGAGCAGAGAGTCCCTGCAGATGTCAAGAGCTGTAATGTTTGTAATCTAACCGAGCAAGAGTCCTCATTCTTTATCGCCTTTTGTTTTCATGCTCTCCCCTTTCTGTTCATGTTCTCCTCCATCTTCTTCCTGCTCTTTGTTAGCCAAATCTGATATTTATTAAGCTAGTCCAGGCTCAGCTATATTGTTGTGTTTGTCATCATGATGTCATTTCTTGATCTTGGGGGGGGGGGGGGGGTGTTTCTTCCACTTCTTCGGTGTTGTCAGCCTATGTAGATGTACTGCTTGATGTGTTTTGCACTTTCAGCTGCAGGTCTCAGTAGGGCAGCGCTGACTGACTGATCCTCTGTCAGTCTACGGGTCCATTTCTCTGAGTCTCTGTCTGTGCTCTCTCTTCTCCTTCTCTTCTCCCTTTCAGACACTATCAAACAAAAGCATATTTCAAAACCTTCTGAAAGAGGTATATTTCTCTCATTCCTTTGTACCCCTGTCTGCCTTGTCTTTTGTCTTCACTGCCTGTTTTTTTATTTTCTCTCTGTGTAGTAAATGTGATTAACTAGATTTAGAAAAGGTCAAGACCAATGTTCTTATACACCCCAATTAAACTGTGGTCTATAATCAGTCAAACGTATGAGCCGTCTCAGTTTACAAAAGATTAGCAGTGATCCATGAAAGTATCGTTTTCCCCTCAATCTGGCGTCGCTTGTCCCACAGATTTAGATAAGCTGGATCCTGCTGCTGTTTTTCTTTCTTTGTCTCGCTTCTTGATGTGTGCAATTTGACTGCATTAGGTGTTCCTTGCTCCCCCCCCCCCCCCCCCCCTTTGTTCCTATTCACCACCTCTGCAACCTGTACAGTCTCATTCACTGTTCCCTGGTTTGGAGTGAACTTCTGCTTGTGTGTTGGGTCTGTTGGATGCCTCTTTTACCTTTGTCACTCCACACAATCACTTCGCACAGGACCAGCTGTGTCTTTAGCGATTTTGCTCGGATGCTCTGGAGATGAAGACAAAATCACTCCTTTTAGATGACAGATGAAGAAATAGGACATTAGCCTTTTTAAGGGAAATGAAAATGAGAGAAAGTATGGAAGTGAAAGAAGAAGTAGTTTGTCTTCTCTTCTCTTATGACGAACCTCACACACACCCTGTGGTGATGGCTGCACACAATGGCAACATTGTCCTTCATAAAGCCTCCGTACCCAATCCCACTGATGAATACAATTCATATTGAGGTCAGAAGGAGTTAAAACCGTCAGATCAGCCGATGTGTGGTGCTTACAGAGGCTGAGATGTTATCTTTCTGCTGTGCCTGAATACATGGCTACCGCAGAGCTGTAGCTAAGAGGATGTGATGACGCATGTCATTGCCTCAGAGCATGTTTTTCATATCCCCAAACTGCCTCGTCCTCCTTCATCTTTCACTGTTAATATATCCTGTCACTGTGGTGATCCAGATACCAAACAAAGCAGAATATCACAGACATATGTCGGGTCTTTGAGTGATTTTCACTGATCATCACATCAAAGACGATGAAGTGTGTTAAAATATACGACCATGTGTTTCAGCTAAATTGCCTTTTGTCCACACATTCTTCTTCCTTGTCAAATGCTACGTTACCCAGAATGCAAATCTGCTGACAGTTCAGTCAGTTCATCAGCGACTCAGGTGAATTTTTTATCAGAGTTCACTTAGCTAGTGTTGCTCCGATGCTGATACAAGTAACGGACATGCCTCCGATACAGCTTTAAATTCTGGATCTGGTAATGGCGAGTATGTGAGTCTATGCATCTATCCGATATCACGTAATCAAATCATTTATCAGCTCAAGTATGCTACATAGGAACAACAACAACACGTGTCACAGTGGAGAGTGGAACGCTAGCCAGAGCTAGCAAAATGTGGCTATCATCAATTTGGCAATTTTTTACACTGAAAAATCCCAAAACAGTTTATTAAAGTAATTGTTTTTTACACCCAGATTTGTTTAGTTTAAGTTGCTGTTGCACCACTGTTCTTTACTATTACGTCACTACGTTGTGGCTGAACCTTAATTTATTAAAGGAATTGTTATCTATTACTAGATTTATTTATTTTTTAGTTAATAAAAGAACATTCTATGGCATTCATTCTCTGTATGTATTTGTTAATGTTTTACAAAGAGCCATACAACAATGATAGCAATCATATCACATCCATATAGGGTTAGTAGTATACAGCTGTTAAATAATGTAATAATGATAATACACTGGTATCGGATCGGTACTCCGTATCGGCTGATACTCAAGTTTAAGTTTGGGAATCAGTATCGGGAAGGAAACAATCTGTAGCTTTACAGTAGTTTACTGTTATATGGACGTCCTGGTCCCTGCTGTGAATACACCATGCTCATGTACGGTTTCCCTCGGATTCACTAAATTCTCCCCAAAGTCATTGCATCATCATAAAAGACAGACACTATATACAACACTCAATTCAAATGATTCCTTTTTTTATTTTTTTTTTAACCACTGTCTTTGTATTACATGGACTTTACTAATGTATTCTTTGTTTTCATACACGTTGTGTTTTCTGGTTTTGGTGGCAGTCTGTGGGAAGCGCTACAAGAACCGTCCCGGTCTGAGCTACCACTACGCCCACTCCCACCTGGCTGAGGAGGAGGGTGAGGAGAAGGAGGAGACGGAGAACAACGAGCCTGCATTGCCGCAGCCCAATGAGCCTAAAAGTAATCGTAAAATCATTTGCTGTCCTCAGAGATTCCGCCATTGGATTGCTGAGTTAAATGTAGCGCTGAACTTCTTAGAAACTGAAACACTGATGCTCCTTGGGTGTTTTCATCTCGTTTCTCAGCTCCCAAGAAAGGCCCAGATGGACTCGCATTGCCTAATAAGTATTGTGATTTCTGCCTGGGAGACTCCAAAACCAATCACAAGACCGGCCAGTCAGAGGAGCTGGTGTCCTGCTCCGACTGCGGACGCTCGGGTACGTTTGGAAGACACCTGGCTGCTGCAACAGGAAATGTGTTTAGCAAAGTGATGTGTATAATAAACGTTGTTTTACACTGCAGGCCACCCCTCCTGCCTGCAGTTCACTCCTGTAATGATGGCTGCTGTGAAGACGTACCGCTGGCAGTGCATAGAGTGCAAGTGCTGCAACATCTGCGGCACCTCAGAGAATGACGTAAGTTCACCTCCACTCAGATTTTACTTTATGTATTGTAGAAAGCTGAAGTCTGTTGTTTAACGTGTTGTTGTTGTCCTGTTTCTTCCAGGATCAGCTTCTGTTTTGTGATGACTGTGATCGAGGCTATCACATGTATTGTCTCAACCCACCCATGGCTGAACCTCCAGAGGGTAAGATCACTAAAAAACTAAGTCAAAGTCTGAGTTAAGTGTATCAAAAACGTACCTTAGTGACAGGGATGTAGAACTAAAACTACTTAGTTATAAAAGTGTCATTACATTTATATGTAAATCAGGTAGAATAAGTAAACAAGTCTTCTTCAGGCTCGTGGACGTCTCTGACATTAATAGATTGTTCTCTGTTATTTTGGCCCTCAGGGAGCTGGAGCTGTCATTTATGTCTGGAACTTTTGAAAGACAAGGCGTCCATATACCAGACCCAGAACGCGCCACCATCGTGATGGCTGCCTCCCCCTGTGCACACACTCATCACTCAACCATCCCGCAGCAGTGTGGTTTACCCTTCAATATCAAACGTTGAGCTCCCCTGACGAGCTGAGCTCGGAGGGAGCGTCTTCAGAACAGACAAATTGTGAAACGGGATGTTTCCCGTAACAAACGTCCCTCACGTAGCTTCAGATATGACTGTTACACAGTTCCAAGCTCCGATACAGCCCCGTTGATTTTTATTTTCATCTCTTTTCTACATAGCCAATTTGAGCAGTACTGAATTTCACAGCATAAATAGACTAAATCTGACCTCCCATTCAGGTTTTTTACACATACAGACACACAGTTTGCTAAAACCTTCTCTATCCTGCAGTGTGCTGATTTTATGACGAGCTCGTTTGAATCAAGTAGCATGCCAGTGCTTGCTAATCGTAAAAATAGATTTTATAATATTTATATATTTCTATGGTATACAATAGTGTTAAGTATGTACAATTTGGAAAGAAACAAATGTTAATGCAACGGTCTTTTTATTAGTGCCCATTTCATCATGATGGAAATATCCACAACCACATGTTGTTTTATGGCACTGCTGATATTTGGGGGGATCTGCTGAGACTGTAAAGGATTTTTGCATCTTATCCACTGCCACTGGCCACACAGAAACCTCAGACAAATCAGGCGCTATGAATAGAAACCCTTCCGTGGCTCCCAAGGCTGAGGGACTGGAGGAATGGCAGGTCAGACTTTAGTCTGGTTGTTGACTGATTAAGCAGCGCAGAGCTTCGAGAGGATGCATGACATAAAAGTGTGCATGTTTTATTCAGGCTTTGGGGCCTTTTTTTGACAAAAAATGTTAGCTTTTTACACTGATCCTCTTGACATTAGACTGAAAAATCTTCAATCTGCACACCTGGCCTTTGTTAGACAGACGATGGTTGCTCCAGTCAAATCAAAAAAAGCAAATCTTACTTCCATAAAAACCCCTCTGTTGCTGTGTTTTAGCAGTTTGCTCATCAGCACTATATCCAATATCTGTTGATTATGTGACACCATTAGATTGTTTTAATGTAACGGAGGACTGGGCAACCTTGTAAATGGTCCCTTGATGACGATATAAAAGCAATACAGGAGCTCCTGTAGGAGGCTGAGATGACGGGGATTCATGGCAGTCTGTTTAAGCTCTGTTGGCAGATAATACAGATAGGGGACTGTGGCAACAAATATGGATGACTCCATATTGTAAAAAGAGATTATAATGTGTATATGTATAATCCTATGAAGAACTGTTCTTTTTGTCACTGCTTTCATAGTTTTATTATGCAATGCTAAAAGAAAAGGTCTGGTTACGTTACCTCAAACAGTATTTAAAGGGTTGAAACATGCTGTTGCTAGATGGGACAGAGGAATACATAGTAATGACAGCTGCAGTGTCTGCTTCAATAGCTGCATATTCTACAGGTAAATAAGTGCATGCTCCGTAATCGTCTGCACTCTCATAATGCTACGTATCCGTCTCAGCGTTAGGCCCCGGCAAGGTGTCGGGGAAGTGGCGTAATATAAATGAACCAAGCTAATCATGCCGTTTTATTAGCCCACTAACCGTTACTACACAAGTATAACTTTGGTTTATTTTCTCATCACGTTTGAACTTGGTTATGTAGAGACGGTGGCGCCTAGAATACTTTGCTGGTTGTTTTTGTATTCATGGATGATGTTTGCGTACTTGATGTGTGGGACATTTGGGATACAGTGGAGTTTGCTCTCTAGTTAATCCTGTGATCCCCGGTGTCCACTGTGCTGCTCTCTTCCAAAGCTCAAAACAAGAAGCAAAGCCCGTAATGTGATTAAGAGACAAACTCTGGAGCTGCACCTTTAACACTGGATGGTTAAGTAATGATGTACTCGGTATCTACCTTCTAGGCCGTGAACAAGAAGGAAGTCAAACTGTTGTCATAGTATATTTTTTATATATAAATAAATCTCAGATTATGGTTTTGTGGTCTCGAGCTTTGGGAGAGAAGTGTTCATCACGACAAGTAATGTTAAAGCCAAGGTCACAGGTTTACATAGAAGGTGAATTATATTTGGATTGTGATGGAATGTTTTATTGTGCAAAATTTGTCTTCAGGAAATAAAATACTAGGCGCTATAACCTGCTGATGTTCTTTTTCTCTTCCGCAATGAGCATTTGAGATATTAATGATGCATTGGGATAACACAAATATTGACAAATCTCATAAGCGCATTGAGACGTCGCCCTCTTTGTTAATGATCACTGCATCAATGCTATACAAGCTTGTTTGTTAATTAGTGCCCAAAAATGACTCGATGAGTTCCTCTTTTCAACACCTACTGTGCATTAAGAACCAACACAATATTCAGCTCTGATTACTTATGTTAATGAGCTACCGTATTTCATTTTCATGTCACAAAAAATTATCAAAAGAACGAAGCTAAATGTGATTATTTTGACTGATTGTGATTTGATTGTAGGGAATGAGGATCTTTACACAATTATTTTTAAAGAAAAATCTAAAAATTATTATGGTGGGATTTTTGTGGGGATCTGTACCAACATGTGTGGCCAGGACATCTCCGCACCATGACTATTTAATTTAAAATGGTATTTGGGCACACATCTGTCCTTTAACAAATAACACCTGTGACATTCTCTGACTTTTCTCGACACAATGGCTCTCATTACTTTTTTCGACATACTTTACTATGAATTATTTGTCATCTTTAACTTACTATACTATGACTTTGAAATTACTTTTTTTATACATACTATACTATGACTTGACATATAATAATTAATAATTAGCCAATACTTTGGCTTATTAAAAAAATCTTGCGACAAACTATACTTTACTTCTTTTAAACTTTTTCAACATGTACTATGGCTTCTTTAAAAAAAAAAAAAACATACAATAGTATGACTTTTTATGACTTTTTGACATACTATACCTTCACTTTTTTTTTCAACATACTATCCTGTCTTAATCATTTTTTTCATAACTTTTTCAAAATATGACTTTTTAATGATTTGTTTTACTTTTTTTCTACATACCATAATATACGACGATTTTACTACATGCTACACAATGACTCACGATATGTTTATAGCCCTCTATATACTACTTCTTTATGACTTCTTTTGACATACAATTATTTTTTAATCACATTTATTATTTTTCATGGCATATTAGACTGACTTATGACTGCTATAACTTTTACATTTTTTATGACATTTTCTACTATGACATTTCAAGGCATACTATTACTTTTTGCTAAGATCTTTATGACATATTATATTATGACATTTGGTGTAGCATACTATGACTTTTTCACGACATTTGTATTACATCTATGACATATCTACCGATTGATTTTCATTGAAATGCCGTAATAGTTTTCAATGTTAGTTTTAATAGCATTTATATTACGACATTTTTTTACGGCCAAGTATGACATTTTTTAGAATAAAGAAAGTGTCTTAATTAAAAAAGGTCATGTATTAAATGTTACTTCAGGATTCGATTAGATGCCCGTCATAGACTAAATGTCCTTTTTCTAATCATTAGGCTTCAGGCAGCTCCATCCATTCACTATCACTGCAACCTGCAGGAAACATCAGGTGAAATTCATCAATTGTTATTGCACGTTATTTATTGGTCTCAAGATACAACAGTCTTCTATGATCCAATACGACCTCTAAGCAATACATTTCAACTCTAAAACATCCACTACCTCCTAACATCACAGCAGAATAAAGAGAACATTCTTTGAATGCGTTGTGAAACCACAACAAGTACTGGAGTTCTTGCAAACTGTTTGCTTTGGTGCTGTTGTGTCTCTCAGTAGCAATCACTAGCATATTGAGATTATTAGTAGATCTGAATACATGAGTTAACAGAAGAGACTACCGACAGCTGAGTGAAAGCACAAATTAGCATCACAAGCTGCTGTAAATCATTTCCTGGAAAAACACAATGAGTTGATGATGGTTGTGGATGTATAACGAGGATGAAGGTAGTGAGGACATGCAGAGACAGCCTCTACATCAGAATGGCATTCTCTCACAAATGCAGAATTAAGAGCGGGAAAAATAAATGTTTTCCATCATTGTCAGCCTTTCTAAAGAGCAAATCCTCACATATGAGGAGCTGCAAATTACAGATTTTGCATGATCAAAGATTCAAACAATTAACCGATTAACAGATTAGTTGTTGATTTATTTTCTACTGATCAACTAAACAATTATGCAACTAATAGTTTCAGCCTTTTTTTCCTGAACAAAGCAGTAGGCATGGAAAAAAAGTGACCCATAAGTGTCAAAGTGTAGCTTTTATATTTAGGATACAGGCATTTATCAGATAATTATCACATTTCTTTTTGGCTCAAACATTTTAACGGTGCATCCGTCGCAGTAAAACCCCATTAAGATGCATCGAGTACAAAACCTTTTGGCATGACATCTGAGCAGATCTGATCAAATATGATGAAACTATACTTTTAAACCGTAGCTTGAAAGATGGAAAAATGATGTAAACCTAAATTATGACAGATTATATTGGGACAATTTAGAGGGAAAAGGGATGAATACTTACAGTCATTTAAACTAAGTGGCATTTCTTCTATTCTAGTCATTCTTTAAAAAATGAATCAATACTGAAATAAAAGATTTTAGTGCTGAAAAGATTTTAAGACAACTGCAATTGAATTCATAGCAAGTGCTAGTCTGATATAACAGCCTTCATATTCCACTAAACAAACTGACAACATATGCATTCATCCTGTTACAATAGTTCACAAGTAGGCTTACATTATGTATTTTCTTTTTAAAAATATCAAAAACGTCACAAAACTAGTCTCTGTCGGACATTTATTATTGTAAAACTATGTTAATTATTCAACATTTACAAACAGTAAAAAGTGTTGTCAGGTAGACAATGATAATAATATTAATAACAATAATAATACAGCCATTTGGAAAAAAGACAAAAGAAATTTGCCCAGTTCCTTTTGGTGGAACATTTATTCTTGAATTCATCTGATTATCTGAATGTGTCCAAATTGTTGTGCTTTCTGAATGATCTTATAAAAAGGAGAGAGGAGCAGCACGTATATATAGAATATACAGCATTATTGCGACGCCACACACACAAACAGATACAGTATGTGTGAGTATATAATGTGCTGCTTCTGTCCTGATCAGAGTAAAAATGTTCCACCAAAGTTAAATAATCTCATCAAATGTACAAGAAAAATACAAACATCGATTGTCGTACCTAAACGTGACGTATTACAACTAACCTGCAATCAAGGTCATCAAAGATTGTGACACTCATCGACGTACATTATATATTATTCTAGAAATACTGTAACACTAATTTAATCTTATTAAGTACATTAAGCTGTACCAATACTTGCTTATAAGTAGTTAGGCAAAATATTGTCACAATAATGTGCATTTTCATATCAATGTTTATATTCTAAAAGTCTACTGACATACCTGTCCTTTATTGTACCTCACCATCTGTTCAGAGGTTCTTTGCTGTAATTCAGTGCCGCCTGCTACATTTGAATGCATGTAAATATCTCCACACTTATGGTACAGGTTGTACATTCAAAACATACAAGGGTGTTCAAATCTAAGGCCAACAGACAATTTTTATCTGCTAAGTTTTTTTTTTTTTTTAAATCTTGAACAATAGGTCCAAGCATGACATGGCAGATTAAAGTACCAAACATCTGTGAAAAGTGTTCAAGCTTTTACCTAAAGCGGTTGAGATGGCCATACACTTTGAACACTCAGCATATTCCTTAAATCCTTGAGGTAACTATATTTGTTTCTTCAAATTAAGACAATATCCAGTTTCACCACAAGCAACTATGGATTTCAGCCTTTTGTTTCACATCCTGGTCTCTGACTTTCTGTTACCAGAGATATACATTATTGAACACTCCTCACCAACACAAACCGATGGGTATATACTCCCTATAATAAATACCTTCTGATTGCTGTGTTGTTGATGAAATCAACTAATTAATAACCCTGTGATTATTATTATTAAATATGATGATACATTTAAAAGATGAAAAGAGCTGCAGTGACAGCAAGCAAGACTCTTTTTCAAATGACTGTGAATCTAAAATTAAAATGACTTATTGCTTTAATGAAACAGTGATGACACATTCATTAAAAAAAAACTATTACCAATTATTCGTGATTTTTTTGATTTTAGTTTTTATGTTGGCGTCACTTCCTGTTTCATATTGTTATTAAAGGCCCACAAGCCGACTACTTCCATCTGCCATGTCATTCAATATTTTGGTAAGTCACCAAATTTAATACTTCAAAGACGCTGCACTGTACGAAAATAAAAGAAATGGTGCTATTGATAAAAGACAGTGTGTGTGTGTGTGTGTGTGTGTGTAGTTGCATGTGTACAGTATCGCCCTAGTGAGTCCAGCAGAGGTGCACAGAAACTCTCACGAGGAACACAACAATGCTGTCGCTCTTTTTTGGCTTCAGGAAAGAGGACGTGTGGTAGAAAGGTAGGTACTCATCATGTTGTCCTACAGGGTTGACTTTTGACCTTAAGGCCTCACATCTGCCCGAAGAGGATGGAGCAGAGCAGGAAGATGGTGTAGAGGAACAACAGACCCAGACCCAGCCGGCGATCCAGCCTCCAGTGGTTCAGATGAACACACATCACCTGAAAGCAGAGCGACAGTGGTGAGGAAGAGCCAAAAAGATTCACCTGGAATACAACGGTTTTTAAAAGTTTTTGCTCTGTAGAATGGGCAGTATGAGACACCAGGATATTTATTATAAAAAGGTAGGTAGAGTTATTGTCAAACCATTAACTCTGTTTTGGAGAAATCTAAGAGTGGACATGTAGTAGAGGCTGACTGATACTGGATGTTTCAGGCCGATGTCAATATTTGAGGGTAAATAAATCCAGTAACTATATATCAAACTATCCCTTAAACCTGCATTCATTAAATGTTTGGTCACTTGCTTGTGCACAAAGCTGTAAACAGCTCACCATGTACAGAAGTGGGGCGAAAATTGAAGATGAATTAATTGATTTATTAATTTCAATCTCATTTTAGGCCTCAAATATAAGAAATCATTTTAGAAAACCGTTTCTGTTTTTGCGTTTTCACACTGAACTAGTGGCCTGGGAGACATGCAGGTCAATCGTAAGTCTTCAGGGTTTAATTCAGGTAAATTCTTTTTTTTCTTCCATGTTCAGTTATTTCATCAGACACTCTGCTCTGCACAGGAACAGTCCACGGTGTCTTGAACTGAATCAAAGTTTCCTCACCGTCAGAAACACGGATGCCAGCAGCAGGACGACAGAATACACAAGTCCTTTATTATTGATGGAGATCTATAGTGGAAGAAAAGCAAGTGTCACAATTTGATGACCGTTTAACAGAAGTGAGAGCCCAAAGTCTTGCTTTTTTGACAGCCCTCTCAAACACATGCAGACATCAGTGAATCACAGACAGAAGGAAAAAGAGATCGGTATTGTACTGAGATAAAGTGTATGCATACTGATGATCCGTGCTCCACCACAAGGGTACGCAAAGCCCAGGGGAAACCCAAACCCAGCAGGATGTCAAAGATATTGCTGCCTATGGAGTTAGACACCGCCATGTCCCCCATGCCTGAAAAGAGACGGGGAAAGCGACAGAGAAATGCTGAATTGAAGCACTTGCACCACAAAGACAGAATAGTACTTGGAGTTGGAGATTCAGAATAACGACGTCTACGAGGCTTTTTTTTTTTTTTACCTTGTCGAGCTACAATCAGACTTGCCATGCAGTCTGGCACACTGGTCCCTGCTGCCAGGAAGGTTATACCCATGATGTAGTCTGGGATGTCTAGTGTGAAACTGATAATCGTGACCTGAAAGAAACATTAGGACACACCAGGGTCAAGTATACACAGAGGGAGCATTTTAAGGTAGCACAAAAGTCACTGTCTGTCCTGTTAAACCTTTGGATTGACCTCTGTTTTGTAAGTGATATACATCTATGCAAACAATGTAAAGAGTTCAAAGCACGCTGTTAACTATAGCTGTATTGTTGTGGTAGGGCTGCACTGAATACCGTTATATTGGCTCTGGAGCTTTGGGAGTAACAAAGTAAGTCAACAACGAATATTCAAATTCTTTGGCCGGTGACTCAACTGCAGTGCGCGGGACTGCCATGAGCGTAGGGCTCATGTCAAAGCAGCACAATTCCTCTGTCGCACACTCGGAGGTTTCCTCCTTTTTTTTTTTCTCGAACAAAATGTGTCGTGAGTCCGCGAATCCGGTTTTCATGCATTGTGTAAATGGTGAACACATACAACCCTCTGTCTGCACAGAGGCTGTAAGCCCTCACGTAATGCAGCCCCCAGAGGCCTCCGCTCTGCCCTTTCAGCCCGGGCCCCTCATTGATTGCGCTCCGACATACAAAACAGCGGCGAGGGCTCTGGCTTGGCTCGGCTCCATGCTAAAAGTGTCTTTCGGGTTAAATTAAAGGCATTCACTTTTAAGGATTCCTTTATTCTTATTTTTTTCACGAGGGGGTTAATAAAAAACAAATACCTACACAGTGAACAAAGATCCTAATAGTCGAATATTTGGGTCCAGCCTTAACCAACAGCCACTTGAAGCATCTATGATGATTGTTTTTGTCATTTTTGCTGTTTTTTGTTGTCGTTTCAGAATAAAAGATCACGGTCTTACCATCCACACCATGAGGTAGGAGAAGATAGCGATCCACAGGGTCGAGGCCGCAAAGGTGACCATGAACCAGCGGTGCCAGCGCGGCAGAATACAATTAGGCACAGTGCAGTAGAGCACGAGGCCCAGAGGCCACTTGATCACCCACTTCACCCGCGCACAGCAGCTACCTGTGAGGAGCAGGAAGTCAGTCAGGAGGGCACATGGTAGTCAAGACATCAAGAAAGTCAAACAATCAACAAAAACAACAAAAAATCATCGACGGTCTTCCTTGAACTTCACGGCTGTTAGCAGTTAGTGCTGGATCTTCCTCACCTGGTATACGCACAGGGCTGAAAATCCCATCGTAGTCCCCCTCCTCTTCCTCTGTCTGGCCCACCTCGACTCCAGGCTTGTCTCCTGGCTTGTCTCCTGGCTCTGCGTCTCCTATCTCAGGTCTCCTGCCTCCGTTCTCCAGACTACAGGAGCCCGTCCTCTTCAGGCTGTTATTGGTTGATCCCCCTCGTGACCCCGGGCCGGCCTCGCCATCCCGCTGATTCTTCGAGCTCTGGATCAGCCTCTGTCTCTAATGAGAGGAGAACGGAAAGTTTGTTTTTGTTTTTAGAGCTCGGAGAAAATTGTGTTATGTGCGTTATATGTGCATCAAATACCTCACTGATGAGCACGCGTCCTGCCATGGAGAGCCTGGTGCGGGGAGAGAAGTGGGGGGTAATCATGATACGCAGGCCGGCGTCAGAGAAGGACAGTTTGTGGGGGTTGAGGATGAGAAGCTCGTCCACCATGATGACTGGAGGAGCCTCCTGACCAGGGGCTTGGCCTGTGAAGAAGTTGTTGTCGATCAAACGCATGGCAAATAACTTTCCGTTTATATACGACACAGCGAGAGAGCAGACCCACAGAAGGGAAGAAGACCATTCAAACATCTTCTGACCTTTGTTAAGAAGCACCAGGGAGGTGTTGCAAGCAGAGCCATCCTCTCCCATCTTGTTGTCTGTGTGATTCTCTGATCCGAGGCAGCACGGCCCGGAGCTCCTGAGCTGACGCGTCACAAACGCCAGAAGCTGGGAGTTGAACCTGCAACCAAACAAACGGATATCGTTTGCTTACATTCATATATACCATAAATACGGTTTGTCCACAAGTGTGGAGAGATGACGACTGTTTAGTCTTTTGGTAAACTTACTTCATGATTATAATGTAGATCCCATACATCGTCATGAGGAGCAGCGACTCCCACCTGCACAGCAAGTCATACATTTGTGTTAGTCTGGTGTTTGCACTGTACGTGAACTTCAAATATAACAGATAATATAGTAAGTTAACCTTTAATCATACTGTAATAGCAAGGGGTGTCAGAAATGATTTACATCAATAAAAATATTAAATATAATTCATTTTAAAATATGTAATCTTTAAATTACAGAGCATAACATTTGTTATATATATTATAAAAAAATTTAAATAATGAAATATATCTTTAATTGCCAGTTCTGGAAGTCAAATCTAATCAAACCACAGCCACACAGTCACGATGAAGCAGATTAGTTGAGTTTTTGAATGCTAAACGATGAAAAATCACTTTGATTGTTGCTCACTTGGTCAGCAGCAATACATGTTATAGAGAAATACTTCACAACACAACTGTGTACTCCTGAAAATGCATCAACACTTGCTGCTTAGCTCCACTGCTCAACTAAGCCTGGATAGGCACTAGATGACTACTGCTGCAAATGTGCAGAATAATATCTCAGATATCAGGAGCATGTGATACAAATCTTACAAAGTATATTCAGAAGGACAGCGGTGAGGTGAAATACGCCGGGACAGCTTGGCACGCTGCGATTCAATTAACAGCCTGCCATATATCACTGATGAATCCACACCTTCAACCCACATTAAAGCCATGAATAAATCTGCTCTTTCATTAAAACCACTGACACATACAGCAGCGGAGGGACACTTTCTTTTTACAAAAGGCCTCAGGCTGACTGATGGGAAAACATTCAGCACAGAGTGGAGGCTTCTAGCACAACTTCACCTGCTTCCAAAGTGCACTGAAAAGGGAAATCCAGCATCTCTTGTAGTATACAGAACAACTTTACTATTCAGATCAAAGCGTTTCAGCTTGTGGCCTTCATCAGGGTCAGGGTTAAATATTCAGGACAGGAAGCTAAGAACGCATCAACAGCACCAAATGAGCCTGTTAAGAAGGAAAAGCTACACAAAAGAAATGAATCGAACAGCTAAGCTCCAAATCAATGTGTGTGATGACAGTTACCTCACACAAACGAAACAAATGCATTGCTTGTTCCTCGTCACCTCGTCACTTTGAAATGAGCCGACTCGAAATACATATTCAGATGTTATTGTTATTGTCGAGTACGAATCAAGAACCAAATCGATTTAACATGTTGAACAATCACTGATTGTTGAACTCGTTGATTCATGATTGTAATAACAGTCATTTGAGGGGGAGGTTGTTGACACCAATCAGAGCGTGAGGGGACCGAGATTTATTTGCAGATGTGCGTCGGTATGAATACAGATGCCGGCTGCAGACATGCTCCTTGGGAAATGTGATCATATGACAAGAACTCAAGGTATGTGGACTCACCAGACAACTGTGGCATCGTAGATAACCTGAAGAGGGGAAAAATGTATTCTTCAAAACACAATGTGGCGGTGTAGAAGATTTACACACAATAACTTTAAGATTATTTTGACTCAAAAGCACCAACCAGCAAATCTCACCATGATGAGAGCTAGTACAGAGAGGATGTAGTAGGAGGAATCTCGAAAAAGCGACCACCACGTCAAAACCACCGTCTGTGGAGAAAAGTTATAAATGTCAGTGTTCCTTCACTCAGGAGCAACTGGGTGCAAGATATTGTGCACGTTTTTCCGACCTGGCCTGCAAAGATCCCACACAGGCCAATGATGACCAGGATGTTGAAGACGGCAGAGCCAACGATTGTGCCGACTCCAACGTCTCCTTTGGTGATGAAAACACCTGAGGGTGGGAGACAGATAGACAGATGGGAGGAGAGGAAGTCAAACCTGTGCTTTTGGTATCTGCCTTTGTTTAGAATTCAGATTAGATGAAATCCCCTCAGTCTGTCGTCTCCTATCTCATCTCCCTGTTTTCTTTTTCTTTTTAATTACACACAGAAACCCACGCCATCCAGCTCTGTATTTAGAGATCACTAGTCACTAATCTCTAAGGAAATACCAAAAAATAAGGAAAATCCTTTTTAAAGGTTGTAAATTAGACTCTGCTGACATCTCCTGGATGATTTTGGCACTGCAGAGGCAGTGAAGACTTCCAATGTGTTCAAATATTCAAATGTTAAATACATGAAAACTATTTTTGGCAGGCTTTTGTCAAAACTGCCACAACTGGTACTTGGTCGTGGTTGGCTGAGCTACTAACCAATGAGAGAGGTAAAAAGCTCCGGAGCAGAGCTGCCTGCCGCCATAAATGTCGCCCCAGCCACATCTTCACTGAGCTGCAGGTTCTGAAGGACAAAAACAAAACAAAAAAGCTCATAATAATAATAATAATAATAATAATAATAATCAAATATGAATCTACTAAACTAAGAAAATGATATCCGATGGCAGGTTGGTGCCATTTTCTCACCTCGGATATTTTCTCAAGGGAAGGGACAAAGTAGTCGTCACAGACGATGGCCAGAGCGTAGAACATGTAGATGGCCTGGACAGCACAGTGGAGCACAGATAAGAGAGTGGAGGTACACATGCATACCCTTTAATACAATACATGAGTTATATAGGTCTTGGTCTGTAATACATGTTGGAGACATCGTGTGACATACTCACACAGAGTGCATGCAGACAAACAGCCCCCTTCTTCCTCTGCTCCTTGGTAAAGATGTCCGCTGGGAACTCGTGGATGGCTGCGGAGCGATAGACATGATAGATGTACAGTTATTTTTTTTCTCAGTTGATTTCTTTTTCCACTCAAAGACAGCCTGCGAGCTGCAAACGAAATGCTATTTTGACATTATTTCACCAAAAGAAAAGTAAAAATACAGTGGGTCCAGAGAGTCTGTGATATAATGATGATTTAACTCATAACTCTTTTGACCTTGAGGCATTGATTTGTACTTGAATACAAAATGTTCACCTTCAATTTAGAGAACAAATGACATTGTTGTTCTCTGCCTTATGGAATATCTTTACCAAATTAAATGATTTGACTAACTTCCTTCTGATTTCTGATGTACAACTACAAAGCTTAATTTTCTAAGTATTACCATATTTAATTATATCCATTCATTTTAAAATATCTTAAAAGACAAAGAACAGAAGTCATCATTTCACATTTGTGTCATCTTCCCGTGTGTCTTCATTTCTTTCAGACGTGGTACAACCCACAACACCATCATGTAGACACAGTGTTCTTCTTGCTCTGAAGAGTGAGACAGGAAGTGAAACTGGCAGCTGCTTCCTGTCCTTCCTCGAGTTTAAAATAAAAAAATAGAAACTATTAAAGACAGCCTAGCTTCCCTCTATTCCCTTGACGTTCCCAACAGAAAGCCTCGAGAGTGTGGTGCAGCTCCAATTCACAACTCGAGCCGAGCTGGTTGAATTCAAACTGCTGGGGGAGCGTGGAGCTATTAATAGCTCTTCTGCTGTGTGAGACAACGGTGGGTCGGCCAGCACACAATAAGCACAGTGCAGCCGTCATGATGCATGGAAACTGAACAACAGACAGCATGGATTAAGAGAGGGTCCCTTGTGATCGGGCATATGAGATTTGATCCTTGACCCTCCAGTGTCAGAGAGTGAGAGGAGGAGGCCACATGGTCCCGAGGAGGGGGGACAGTAATTTGGCTTATGTTCAGTTCCAAAATGTAAATGTTTGTGCAGTGATGTTTACACATTTGTGTCTGTGCCAGAGTGCAGCACCGCCTGCCTGGCTGCTTGTTGTGCCATGAAATGCTTCTTGTGCATCATTTTCAAGGACCAGAGTTGAAGAGAGTTTTTCTGACGGTTGGTAGCGTCTTTGTTTTCGTCTCCCTTAGAGGACAAAGCCTATTTTCTCTGTGCCAGCTGTTATTGCAGGACAGGGCTCGTCTGCTCAATCACCGGGGCTTAGCATGCAAACTTTGTCATCCTATCGCACGAAAGAGGCAGCCAGAATGCGACGCGGCACTGTATGCGTCTTCTCAAGCGGCCTGTCATGCTGATCAGCTGTTGGACATCTGTGCTCTCTCCGTTGGCTTTGTTTTGTTTTTTTCCACCTTTCTTCTTTGCTCTCAGCCCTGGAAGCCTTCCAGTCTCCTTTCTGCCCCAAAACATAAACTCTCAGGTTGTTCTGTGGGTAGAAACCGAGGGCTGCAACATGCACCTCAGATGGATGCTTTGAGGAGTTGCTCTGGTGAAGGCAGTTGCTATGGCGACACTCTCCCTAGGGGCAGCTTTTCCTTTTTTTTTTTTTTGATGGGTGGCAGTAGGAAGCCAAAGGCAATTGCCTGAACAGTGAGAAAGGGGGAGGTGAATATGTGTTTCCCATGGTTTATGAAAAGTGAAAAAAAAGAGAAGTGACAGCAGATCTTGCCTGTAATGTCTAAAAATATTTATTTTTCCTTACAAACCCTCAGGAGAGGTCTGAGAGAGGGATGGAGGGAGGGGAGGGGGGAGAATAGCTTTGAGATACACAGCATGTCTCAGCGTACTGGTCTACTGTAGGCTAATGGACAGGAATGTCTCTTGCCGAAATACGGCGTGATTTCACAACGCAACACCAAAAATTGAATCACCGGGGCTCGAGAAGATTGCACATCTGCAACTTCCCAAATCTGGGATTTAAGCCAGATGTGCCATCGGCTTGATGAAGTCAGTGGTTTTGTAATCGGAGGTCGAGCTGCATTGATGTGCCGTTACTCTGACAACACAAGTGTCTCTGTACTCAGACCTCTAACATCACTTCTCTCTTGGTGCTTGGTGTCTTTATAATGCCAGCATCATAAAATGCTCCCGCAACTCCTTCACCTCTGATCCAGTTCTGTCTGTCACAGTCCTCACAGCAGCTCACATATCTGTGTTTCCTTCCTGCACAAGCTGAAGTGCTCTGAAAACTGAGCATCCACAAGTGTAAATAGCTGCATACATTTCTTCAACCTACGCACATCTACTGCACGTAAACTGCAGCTATGAAACATGAAGGACATCCCAGACGGAGTGAAGCTTTAATAAACCGGTTGCATCGTTGATCTATGTTACCAATCAATGAAAGGTGTTTCATTTATAATGTGTCTATTTGTAAGTGTGTACAGATAAGTTCAAACTCCATTCATCTAAAACAGATCACTTCATTTAACATAATATTGAGGCTGTGTGATGATTTCTTCAAACACTTTGATCTAGTCAGCTTCCAGGTTACATGTGAAGTGACAAGCTGTCGCTAATAAGAAGCTGTGAGAGGAGAGAAGACCTCGTCACAGACTAAACTAGAGGATAACAACTCAACAACTTTTTGGAAAATACAGTTTTATGTGACATCTAAGTTAGTTAGTGTGTGTTTACGGTGCTTACGGTTCGATTATGGGTGCACCCATGATTAAAGCAGATCCAAAACTAATTAGAAGATGTGCAGAACGAAATCAGCGACCTGCTCTTGACAGATGGAGATCTGAATTGGACCATCATGAATGTACTCGTCATTCTGTTGTGATATCTGAGACATAATGATGGCTTTACTTATTGTATCCTTGTTAAATAGCATGCATGGTAGATTTATGCTGACTGTAAAGCAACAAAAAGACAGCGATGAATAACAGAAGATAACTCTGTGATGGAAAAAAGGACACTTAACAACTATTTTAAATATTAACTCCACAGCATTCTAAAAGCCAGGAGGCACATGTTAAAATGAGACACTGTTTGTCAAGAAGCAAAGCGTAAGTTTACCCCTAATGCGTCTGCTATTAGCCTAACAAACTGAGTGTCTGACTCTGCTATATAAAAGTTTATTAGCTTTTAGTTGACTCCACTACAGCATTTATAGCAATCATAAAACACTGTTGCCTATTTCAAACTGAAGGAAGGAATAAACCATCCTGGTTCATTTTGGTGTCCTTTTGATCACATAATAATGACAGATAATAATTTTAGTCTTAAGTCTCCGTAGCAAATACGGCGTTATTAGTTCAATCACAAAGGGAACTGTTTTCTATCACTAAAAACCCAAAGTGAAATCTGTACTGTTATGAGTGCTTCACAGAGTACATTTTATCCGAGGTCCAGATCAATAGAGCCAGTGCAGCAGATCATTTCTTCAAGTATAAGGTCAAGGCCGAGCAAATACTTCAGAAGGAACAAGAAGTGAAATACTCAGTGAGAGCAGTGCGGATGTGAGGAGCGGAGCGCTCTCTGAGTCAACCTGCTGCAGGGGAGCTGAATGAAGGAGCAGTGGGCGGTGCAGAGTAAAGGGATCGATCCGGGAGTCTGCAGGGGTCCTGGAGTCAAGCTCCGGTATCGACGTATCATGCATCAACCAAACCAAACCCCCCTCCCCACACACACACACACACACACACACAGACCTCTGCAACAAGCCTGCATTTTTCATGAGGAATCAAAGAATAAATATCTCATCCAGGTGTTTAATGTAAATTCAATTATGCATTTGTTCTTTGATTTGCTTTCCTTTGAGGCGGTTTAAATGCAACTATGATGAAACGATAGCAGGGCTTCAAACCGCAGCAACCACCTCGCCCGTCAATACAAACACTAAACATCATGTTACACCGGTGTGACGTACAACAGACGTCCATCATGTTCTCCATCAACTCGTTGGGTGAAGAAAAGAAACATTAAGTCGGAGGAAGAGGCTAAATCTCTTCCCTTTAGTGACGATCAAGGCGTTTAAGAGGAGTTTTATGATAAGCCTCACACTCGGGCCTCATTGTGGCCGGAGAGTGAAAAACATCCAACAGAATTCTGATTAAAATGTTCCAACAGCATCCATCGTCTGATTGTGCTGATAAAAGGCCGAGACCATTTGAAGACAATTTCTGTAAGATTATCTGCCAGCTTCTCTTTCTCAACTCTTTCCCAAAAACCCCTAAAACCACGGCTGTGGAAAAATACTATTCTCAGCCGACTGTCGCTTGCCAAAATAAACAACACAACAAGCCCCGAAACGACACACACACACACACACACAGCATGAGCCATTCACTTCATTTACATAATTTATATTCACCCCCCAACCCCTCTGCTCACGGTCTATTTTTAGTCCTTTGGACTTTTTAATGCTTGAAAGAATTGTCTGGGTTTCAAAATGTTGCATTCAGTTGCTTAGCAACAACGGTCTCCGGCTCTTTTCAGCTGAAGGCGGGTCACACCGTCTCCATCTTGTTAAGCAGCGGAGGGATGAAAGGAGAGAAAGACAGCCTGGACGTTACTGTGCAATCCCCAAGATAATATCCCCCCCCGAGGCCCAGGGCGGGCTTTTTAATCACACTACAGATTATGCAATCACTGTCAGGCGGCCCGCTGAGGAAGAGGGCGGCAACCTGAGCCCGGAGCCGCGCTCACTGCTGTGTCGTATACTACCTGTCCAGCCCTTTGTTCGCCTGCAGTGCATTACTACAGTGAGGTATCCGCCCGCAGTACGCTTGTGTCTTCGTAAGAGATAATGAGGGAGATCTGTTTGCAGCCAGGAACTCGATAAAGGTTAAGTGTGTTATCGGGTAGCACAACACAAATTGCTGAATAGAGCAAATGGAGCACTGGTAGAGACACGGAGTCTCATTTTCTCTCTCAAGGGTGGAATAAAAATGAAAAAAAACACTTCTAATGTAATGTCATGAAAGAGGACAAGCAGTGACAGGGAGCTTGTAATGTGTGAATTTACTCCAAGTGCCAGACCAATTGTCACGGAGTCCGTGTTCGTGAACCTGTCAAATGTAAGCGCTCCAAATATATAACCAAAGAATAAACTTGTGATGCCACTGAGCTGTGGAATCATTTTTCCAGATAAGATTATCAGGAGCTAGAACTGTTCATCATATACCTATTAAAGATTAAAAAGAAGAACAAAAGATTAACAGATTAACAAAGGCTCAGAGATGTGGTGATAAGAAGTTCATGAAGTGAAGGCTACACCTCTGTGTACTATTTAGTAAAACTACTTTTAAGTCAAACCTTTCATACGGAAGAACAGCCGGTGCCAGATGTACGTTATGCAAACATTTTGCAAAATAACATTAGCATGCCCTGACATGATGATCTTTCCCCAACTGCTGTGACAAACAACATACTGTATATTTGAAAAGTTCTCACAAGTCTCTACGAGTTATGCTCTGCATAGTCGTCTCAGGCATGTCACGAAAAAGCCTGTTTCACCTAAAATCATTCATTGTGTGCAGGTTTTTTTTTTAGGTTGCACACCCTCAAGTGGGCAGAGTATATTTAAGGTGGTAATTAAGGGTGTGCTCTGGACAGGTTATTTGCATGATATATTATTAGCAAAATTTGATTTGCATAAATGTCTCTGAGAGTACAATAACCGTGCAGTTGGCACACAATACAACGTCGTGACTGACAGCCTAATATGCAAATGATGCAAATGATGTGAAGATACAGAATTGTAGCCTGTCAGTAAGGCAGAATATATTTTATTGTGCAGCCGTGTTATTTTATCTGTGCTATTCTCCCCTCACACAACAATAAAGACATTTCCTCTCCGATCTGAATTTTTAATAACGATGTCAGCTTTGATGAATGCGGCTCATGTCAGCCAGCGAGCTAATCAGCCTGGGAACCAGAGAAAAGGAGGTCTCATTATGGCTGTCGATCGGCTGCATGTCTCAGCGATAATAAGGAGCCGTTTGAATCTGTGCAGACTATTCAGGGAGCAACCAGACTCAATGGAAGGTAATGTGGCGCCTGCTGAAGACAGACTACCGTAGAAAATCTAATCTGACTTTCACTCTGGCAGCCTCCTCTTGTGCGCTCCGTCTGTCTCCTTGAGTCTGTCGGTGCGCAAGCTTGACACCGACTACACACTCCTGACAACTGACACAATGCCGCATGACCTTTCGATTCACCTGCAGGGGAGGGGCAGAAATCTCTGGTACACACGCCGCCTTTCTTGATTACCTACATTACACCACACAAACGCACACGTTAACGTCGTTAAACTTCTTTGGACTCAAAACACAAAGCGTCCAAATGATCTCATTTACCAACGCAAACCATGCAGCTATCATGGTCCTGTGTTTGTAAATCAGAATACTGTAAACGCTCATTTAGGCATGGGTAATATGATGATATTATGTACCGTCAGGTGTTTCTATTACTTTGTCGACCCAATTATTATTATACTGTATAATGCAATACAGTTCAACAGCACCACAAACTATATCCTCCAAAACAGACAAATAAAAAAATGAATCATCAGATAAAACAGACGGCATTCATCCAGGTAAAGAGTGACTCACCTGCTCGAGGCTGATCCACGCTCTGGTTGTCCGACTTCTCCTCCATCAGCCGACGAGTCCATCGCAGCTCCCCACCGTTCACGCCTGGCCGAAACCCAGAATCTGTCTCTGTTACAAAACAACACCAGAGTCATTTTTTAGTGCAAAGACGACCTCACACAGTCAAAGACCTACCCCTCTGTGCTGTGATTTATGGACAGACGATGGTTTTCATTAACTTTCATTCTTCAGTTTGCTTCGTTGTTTCGTCAATAAAATGTAGAGCTGAAACAAATCAGTTGATAAACAAGAAATATCTTTGTCTATATTAAAGAAAACGGTCAAAACTAGACAAAACTACCAAATTTGGCTTTAGTAAACTGATAGATAATGTTCACTATTTTCCCAAAGATGAATCAATTATTCAATACAATAAGTTGCATCACAGATTCAAGAGTCCAAGGTTGTGTCTTGTTATGTCCGATCAAAAGTATAAAACCCCAAAAGCAGCAAATCCTCGAATGTCAGAAATTGGAAGAGAGTTCATCGTTTTGTTTTGGGTTTGAATCATTAATCGTCCGTCAAAGCTGCTGATTACTTCTGTGTTGATCAACTAATCAATTCATCCAGCTATACTTTGATTTTTTTTTTTTTTACAGACAGGTTCTGTTTGCAATCACAAAACTTAAATGTTTCCAAAGAACCTTTGACTGAAGTTTAATAAACAAAGTATCTATTTCACAGTAATTGTCTCCAGAGTGTACTTGTGTCAAACGACAACTCAACAGCCTGTCGCTTCATGTTCCTGGCTCGAGGAGATAGCAGCACGTTCAGTGATTCATTCCCTGCTGCCGTCAGCTGTCCCGAGCCATCAGCACTGAAATCTTTATGGTGTGTATTTCAGCTCTGTATTTCATTCCTCAATAGCTATTCTCTGTGTTGGGTTTCAGTATTTACTACGCCGACAGGCGAGGAACTCCCCACAGATATATCCGACTCATCTCTCCTACGGGGGAAAAAAAAACCACCGCCACCACCCACAGAGATCTTTCCGCTATCGCAGAGAAGATAGTGAGCCGGTTATTATTACACTTTGTACTACAAACTGTCCTTTCATTTACAAGGCAGCATGGTGTCTGTGTCTGATGCATTTTCTGATTGCCAGGCGATGGAGAGTCTCTTTGTACCTTTCAGCTCAATGAGCCCATTTCACGAGGGCAGCGGTCACGGCTGAGAGCAGACGTGAAGGCTTTCATGTCGAGGCATCAAGAGGAGCTCGACTCGTATGAAATTCAAATGGATTCCTGCCACAGATGGCTCTGCACCATTTTCCCACCTATAGCTGGGAGAAATCTCTAGCACCTAAACCCCATCGTGTCTCATTAGAAAAGGGAGAGATGGATGGATAAAAACTGGATTCTAGTTCTTTTACAGATTCAGATTTTATTAACTCAAAACATTGTCTGGTTACAGCTTCTCATATGTGAAGTTTTGCAGTTTCATTGTAATCGATTGGGTTAGGGATTGTTCGCGAACAAAAATAAAAGCAAATTCAAGCTTTGAATCACATTGGGCTCTGGGAACTTATGGTTATAGTAGAGTGATGTATACCTGAGCAGAGAATTATGTCACACTCCCTCTCTGGGTGTTGTAATCGTAGCTTCTCTGTGCTTTGTTTTGGTTTAGTGCATGTGAGCGCGCCCCACTGGCTAGCTGGCTAGCTCATGGCCGCCACTCTGCACTGCACTTACACGGCGGTGACAGCTGACAACGCCGTCACGACCGACAGCGTTGTCGCTGAAGTGTAGTGCCCACCCTCTGGTTCCCCCTCAGGTAAACACCGTTTGCTCTGACAGTACAGTTGCCTTAATTTGTACCATTAGCGCTGTGAGCATCGTTAGCTACGAGCCGCCAGCTCAGGAGTCGCCATGTTGAGAGCCAATCAAAATGCTCCCAATCTCGTGTTCAAGTCCTTATTGTCTATGTTTGCCTGCGTAAATTAAATCTAAATGTGATACTTGTCTCCCAGATGATCGTCATTCTGAAAGTTAGATCGACTCTCTTGATTCCTTTCCAAGCCTTTTTATCTCTAGGGTTCTAGACGTTCTAGGGTTCTAGACGTTCTAGGGTTCTAGACGTGTTTAGCTGAGGTAGTAAGCCACATAGGTCTTGGCTCCTCTCATCTTGATCAGTATGATCAACAATATTTGTAGATGACAGCCTAAACAACTGCTAAGGTTTCATTTCATAAAAGTGCATTAAGGCGGCCCAAACTGTATTCAGTTACAAAGATGTGTTTAAAATGGACATAAAGATCACAAGCTCACACACCGTCTTCACTCTGACCCGGAGCCTTGCATTGAAGTTGCTTAACATGTCGGTTTATTAACCTCTTGAACCCTAGCCCCATTTTTAGGCCTCTGCTCGAACTTTACTGCAACAGTGATTGTTCCTCGAGATAAGACTGTCTGCTAAAGGCCTAAAATGTAAACATAATGGAAAGAGGTTACAGAAAGATCAGTGATGAAGCTGATGAAACATGAAATGTGGAGTTTGTATGGAAATATCTTAATCCTGCCGTCACATGCCTCAACATAAACACGTTGGTGGAGTGCAGCATGGTAAGTGTAAATACCATCATTCATTCCTCTCTCTCTCTACACAACAAGTATAATTATGCAGACTTATGGGAACCTCCAAGCCACGTGCTTATTTTGTGACATTTATGATTTTGTTTTTGTCGTAAGGCAGCAAATAATAAAAAAATGCAAGAATTCATCTTGTTGCAACACATGATGAACACAGATCAAATGGTGTCACTGCTGTAAATTATTATACAGCATCTAAGGCCTGGAAGACTAACCCTTCATTTAAAACACGAATGTCTTAAACCATGCACCATCATCTGCTCTCCTCAGAAGGGACAAACCAGTGTTGCCTCCTTCTTTAGCAGAAACAAGACATTTGATCCCGTCAATAACACATCGACTGGAAAGACCGGCTTCCTGAGGTCTTACCCCAAACACTGCCTCCACAGGACAGGACTGCAGTCGGTGTTAGTCAACGTCTCGGAGCGTAACATCCTCAATAGTGACAATGCGGATAAGCATTTGCTGCCTCTGAAATCAGAGTCTATGGATATTACTTGATAAAAAGATAATATTTGTATTTCAGCCCCGACACTCTGAGCTCCATTTCCACGTCGATAACACTGCAGTCCTCCACTCTGATATTCAGACGGGACATTTAGGAAGTGTCATGTTGCAATAAACAGAGAGCTGATGAAAATTTGATTTGGTCTTAAAATGGAGCTTAACCACAGTTCTATAAATATCTTGACTGTATGTCGATGTAAATATGTACATGTAATGTATTTATCTGGATTGTCGTGTAATAATAAGTGCTACAATTGACACAAGCTCTGCCATGGTGATATTAATATACGATCCACTTCCTACTTTGTACGGTTCTTAATTATTTAGTGACAATTTCCCTTTTTGTGAAACAGCTACCGCAGCTTCATTCAACGCTACAGCTTTCATGTAACCAATTTCCCAATTATTCTGGAGGCATTAGAATTTTCTCTTCGTAGAAAAATGAGTCAAATTGATGCAATGTGTCTTCTTCTACCTGGGGGTCAGAAATATTCTAATTCTACAAAAAGTGACTTTACAAGCAACTATGATGAACATTTTTGTATTTACTAATATATCACATGACAACTAGCATGTGAACCCTACCCAACGCTGCTGTTCCCCTCAGCTCTACGGACCACTTTAGCATGTTTAAGTATAAGCTAGTTCATTTGATTTTCAGCCCACAATTTGTCGTAACAGACAGCAGAGTGATTATTAGACGATTCACCACGACTCCAAAGGATGCTATTCTGATGTTGCTTTGTTGGATGTGTACATAAGCAATAGTTTATCTACACGATAGCTATATCAACTTTAAAAGATGATAAGTCCGTATATTTCCACAGCCCCCCGAGTGACCCAGACATTTTATTTATTGCAGGTTCAATATCTGCTTAACTGTTCAAAAGCTAGTAGTTTTTTGCTGTAATGGAAAGTGTTTGGTGTGAGCCACACAACTATCAAACCTTTTCAATCAACACTGAACTTAAGTCTGTCCAGTGTGTTTTCAGACATAACATGGGACACACAGGGGATCATTATGCGTCAGCTGTTAGACGCACTGCTGCTGTGATTTATAAATGTTTGTAAAGGAATCCCACCACCTGCATGTGCAGACGAGGGACAGCTATGTTGGATATAAAACGTTAGTCTAGCGAGGCTTGAAATGTTCAGTTACGAAATCAATTCCCCACGTTTGCAAACATGGAAAATAGTTCAGCAAATAGTTCATCTTCAGCAAAGACATTTGTTGAATGTATTAATTGCTTCAAACAATGTTTGTTGCCTCTGCAAAATCGTTCTTCCTGGAGACTATTCCCTTTACAACTCCAACATAAAACATACATTTTTCATCAAGCCGGTGACGTTATTGTAAATTATTTTTCCGATATCCAAACCGATGTTTTTGTCAGAATTAGAATGATATTGATACAGACTGTTGGATAAGCACATCCAGAAATGCTTGTACTAGCAGTGGTATTCAGGATGCTACAGTATGTGTGATATTTTCCAAGCAGCAGACCACATGCTTTGCCCCGTGCTTTTATATGGTTTAAAGTTGAGCGGCCTTGATCTCAGTTCAAAAAACCTCTTCTGGTTGTTGGCACACACTCATAATTTAAAGGTGAAGTATAAATATTAATGACACGGCTCATTCACCAGGACACTCTTTCATGGAGGAGCGGACTGCAACACTACGGGTGAAATCTAAATGTGAATCAAACCCCTGAAACAAAGTTCACTCATTCATATCGGTATATAATGCACTCAGGACTAGAGAGGATACCGCTGTCGGTGCTGAAGCTGCTGATGAGTGTTACCACATCAGCAAAGGTGCCCTGCTGCAAATGAGACATTGCAAAATCTATCGAAGAACCACGCTCTGACCATTTATGGATACGGATGTGACTGAGAACGGTAAATAACGTGATGGAGGTTGATGATGTTAACGTTTTAAATGACAGTAACTGTAAACAAGACAAATACAATAAATGTACCAATCAAGTATCTACATTTAACCACAATTTATTTAGGCAAATGAAAAACACATTCTCAGCAACAGTGACAACCTGGGAAAAGGCAGAAATAAAAAAAGGGCAGGCAGACTATTGAGAGATGCATCATATTCTGCTGAGTTTAGGATAAAATAACCATGGTCAATCTGCAATAACCCATAACCGAACTGATCCCCAGTGATTGGATTTAAACATGCCACAACCTCTGTCTGCTTTATGTAATCAACAAACTGTCACCTTCCTGCATTGTAAGCTGGGAGACGGTGAGCAGACCATGTTGGAAACTACTAAACTAAGATTTAAATATTTAGAACAGCGATTCAGCTGTCTGACGTGCAGCACTGTTTGTTTACTTTAAAGACAATAGGCTGGACAGTAATCATACTCAACTTCTACAACTGCATTTTTTTCTTCAGGCAATTTAAATGTTATGATAATGTCTATTTTAACTCGGCTTGTTTTTGATGGAGAATGCAGCAACCTGTCTACAGTAGAATTTCTAAACCAGCATACACTGCATATATGAAATATTCATATTTGGATTCAGACTTTTAGATCCATGGATAAGAGGAGGGGGGGGGAAGGGGAAGGATATTGGATCTTTGCTCCAAATGAAGATACAAGTATTACATACATGCTCTGAATACCGGTAGTATGCAGCATTTTCTACTAGTTAGCTCTTTATTGAGACAATAATAGATGTATATGGATCTGTTTTGTAATGTGTTAGAGTAAAATGTATTTTACCATTTCCTTTCCTTTTGATTGGATCTTTTTTTTTTTTAACTTTAGGTCTAGCATCGATCTAAAATGTGGGCTCTATATAGCTGCATTCCAAACGTCTATGAAATGTCCACACATGTCTATAAATTGAAATTCATATAAAAAAAACTGTGATTTATATTGTATGTTTTAGATTATGTTTTCACATATTGATGTAATACCAATTTTCAAGTGTGAATCTAAGAATGTCCATAGGACTGTAATTATTGTGCAGGCACGCAGGCGCGTGCAGTCGGTGTGTCTATATTAAGGTCTCACCTGGTGCCTGGATGACCTGTGAGAGCCAAATGACGGCGACCAGCCCGACTCCACAGCAGCAGAACCGCTGGAAGGGCCGCCGGTGCCTCGCTGCTGCTCTCATTCTTTAGACGGCCGCATTTCCACCGAAAACATCTGCTGATCTCTTCCTTGACACTTGTTTCACACTTTCTCTGCAAACAAACAGCTCCAGCAGCAGCAAACGCCAAGTCTGCCAAGTTGTGTCCAAAAAAAAAAAATACAGAAAATCCCCCCAATCAACAAGCCCGGTTCCCCCCCTCCAGACTCAGAGCAGACGCTGCGCTGGCTCACTCCGCCAAACCTCCGGGTCGAACATAGCGAGTGAACGCGTTAAAAAAAGCTTTCTGCGTTCATGTGAACGGTCTGAAAGGTCGACAGCAGATCCCACAGTGAGGCGCAGCAACAGGAGGCGACATGCTCTTGAGCTCCGTGAGCCTTCACTCTCTCTCTATCTCTATCTCTCTCTCTCTCCGCTCGCGGTGTAGTTCACACATGTGGCCACCAGGCGGCGACTCTGTTTCTCTGAGGAAAGGGGACAGACATGCCCGTTTGAGCTGATGGACCCCTGATGAGATGCAAACTCCCAAGCACCAAAAAACACACACGCACACAAATGAGTAGCTTTCGCCAGTGGTGCCATTTGGTGGCCCAACACTGCACTACATGTTCCACCTAAAAGACGCTTTGATTAGCTAAATGAAGTGTGAATGGAGCAAGGAAAGGTGGACTGTAAAACTCATCGTTAATTCCAATAAATGATTTCAACTCTCATTAGCAAACGAAAGTCTGGCTAAATTTGCATTAGTGTTTCTAACCAGAACCATGTCAAGTGCATTTCTCTCATAAAACATTAGAGAAGCAGAACAGTATTCTTCTTCAGGCTTTCTCTGCGCATTACCGCCACCAACTGTCGATCAGCGGAATAGCGTGTTGAGCATTTAGTCTGACTCTAATTTAATAGTTTTAGTACCAGTACCAGACACACTTACAGCTGGCTCAGGACTTTCTCGATAGCATCCTGATGTAATACAGCATGGGAAAGGGTGATGAAGTAATACCAATAGGAAACACATAATACAGTAAGAATCAGTGCTTTTGCTTTGGTTGAGATTGTCTGAGAGGACAGAAAAAGGGACAATATGAAAGGTAAGTTTTGCCACTAATACTCTACACGTGATTTCTCTTAGTTTTTTCCTTTTCCTTGTCTTCTTTCTTCATCTCCAGCTCTTGAATTATTACGAAATAAAAATGCTAAAAGTGTGGGGACTGGCCCGGTGTCTGTTTGGGGGAAACACAGACTACTTGTCACATGGAGACCTTCCAGAAACCGGGTGAAGATTAAGCAAAACTGCCGCAGCACTGTCTGCTAATAATCCACCCAGCCAGATTCCCAGAAAGTACAAAAACGTACACAAGCCTTCTTGTGTAAAAGTGCATGTACTGTACGATAGAAGAAGTCTGGTTAATGTCTCCTTTTAAAATTGAAGGCCGTTTAAAATACCTTCACTTCAGTGAAATGACATTAAAAAAGTGAAAGCAGCCTCACTCATTCAACGTCAGTGGGTCGACAGTGTCCTGGTGTTTTTCCATTCTTTAATGTTTAACTGATTTATGACAAGAGGGCAGGACTCTGTGATGAGTTTATCACATGGTGTGTTATATGACGTGCATCACTTATTAACAGCTCACACGCTTTACTAAACTTTGTTTTACTTTAGGTTGAAATGTTTTGAATGGCTAATTTAATTCCACGTTAGTCTGGACGCATAAACTATTGGATGTATTTGTAAACATTAGGAGACCTCTTAAATCAAATATTTATCCGTTGTTTGTCTGTAGATGCTGTGACGACCCTCCCACTTGTAGTAATAATAAAAGCTATTATAATCTAAATCGTATCAAATATGTTTAGTAAATTTAAAGCAGTGATGCTGTAGGCGGACTCACATTAGGCCTCATCTACTTGTTGTATGGGGCAACAGTGGCCTGGCCATTTAAAATACGATATACACCCTGTGAACCAGGAGTCTAAACACACACACACACACACACACACACACACACATGGCCTCTGTATTTACAGAACACGGCTGAGTCAAACTGGTGTTGAGCCCTTGAGCTGTGTGTGACACACAGCCCCTAGTGAAGACTCCGTCCTGCGCTCCAACCCCAAATAAAGACATAGGCCGGTGCATTGTTGTCGTCAGTTCTCCTCCTGCTGTCAGGGCAGGGAAGATGAAGCGTTTTTCTGCGGCTGGTGTTTAGGAAAGTCTTCCAGAGGACAGAGTCCTGGCGAATGTTTGTATGATGTTGTCGTGCTGTATTATGATCATGGAACGAGCTATGGAAAGTGTATTTGTCTTATACCTCATGCTGTATCAAGTCAGGGAGATGGGAATGTGCATCCAATCAGGATTTCAAACTGGTTTAAAACTAGATAATGTTACTCTAAATCTCTGTATGTGTTTATGTGACACAGGCTGGTTTTATTCTTATATCTTGGAATGAATCTCAATCAAAAATGCCGTATTTAAATGAACATAAATGACTGTATTACAGTTAAGAGTTGGTAGAAGGTGGTGGTGTATGGTGTAAATATGTGTAAATACAGTCTAATAATTTCAAAACGTGAACCAGATTAAACAGAAGTGGCTCTAATAGTTTACTCTGTCAGCATTTTCAGTTCCCTGTAGGATGTTAAACAGAGAATATCTCGACAAACAAAGCTTAACAGCTATTGTGGTGAGGTTTGAAGGGTCAGGGACAGAGCTCAGCAACAGGACGTTAAACTGTCCGTATCTTGGATCTGTTAAAGGTTGTGATGAAGTTCTATACGGCTGAACCGATTCAACATCGACACATGTATATTTAGTGCACCTGGAGTATAACACTTAATAATCCTCAGCATTTTGCTGACGATGTTTTAGCCTTAATCTCAATACTATTACATTGAGATTAGAAGGTTGAGATTAAATTATCTTTTCAAAGATTCTCAACAGTTATTAATCTCAATGTAATATGATTCGTCTCAAACGAGTTGACGTCTTGTCAAAGTCCTTCAAAAGCGGATCTATACTATTGTCTAATGAGCTGCGTTAAGCAACAAAGACATTTCTGATAAAAAAAAAAAAAGGATTAAAATGTTTTTCGTCTAACGTGCAACCAACAAAAATCTGATTTAGAACATGAAGCAGTTTGGAAAGAGATGAGTGTTTTTTAATCCTTCTTCTCAGAGCTGCTGAGTTTCATTTCAGCTGTGGGATTGATGTACACCTGGAACATCACTGCAAATACCCAGCTGGTGTGACTGAAACCCTGCAGGTAGAGAACCACTGATGTGGAATAAATGCAGTTTGCTGTATTAGGCTGAGATTTACTATGACTTTTCCCCAAAATCATATTATGGCAGCTATTTGATGATAATGCTGGATTATTGTTTGGAGATGTAATTTTCAGTGTAAATGCAGATCTAAACTAAAAAAACAAATCATTTTGTACCTCAAGCATATTGCCCAGTTAAATAGACTGTATATATATTTGAATAATACTTTTCCTTTTGCGAGTTTCTGTTTATACAAATTTCTTGTGTTTTGATCCAACTTTGTCGACTGACTTTTACTCTCTCTTCTTCTGAGTCAATCTGATCTGGCCATGACCTCCGTCTGACAAATCATGTTGTTGCTGTCAGACCAGCTGTTGTTTCTGCTCTGTTTCACATCCACCTCCAAGTGTTCATCAGTCCAGGACGTGAGATCCTCAAGAGGTTGTGCTCCTGGACAAATGAGGCTCTAACTCTCTGTCGTCATCAAAGTCATCTCTAGATCCGAACCATATCATATTCCTAACATGCCCTTTGTGAGTTTAAATCCCATGAACACCATACATTCACAATAGAGTCTCATTTCTAAAGACTTTCCATCCCTGCTTCGCATTTCAATCGTGCAAATCAATAAAGACAAAATAATACTAATAACTTAATTTTTTCCTTTTAATTGTTTTTTGTTGATTGAAAAGTAAATAGAGGTGTAGAGTGAGCACATGATAGCTAAAATCTTACATTTACATCTTGTTTTTTTCTCCTAACACAAATTCAACAAATTAACGTTTTGAACAGTGATCTTTCTCCGCTGTCTATGTTGGTGAGAAAATAAAAATATTTTAAAAAACCTGAATTCTCACTGCAGGTATTTCCTTTTTTTGGAGTTGTTTTATGTCACACAAACCAAAACCAGAAACACCTCCCACCATCATTCTATCAAATCTTAAAGGCAGCTACACACAAATATCTCAAAGTCACTGTGTCGACAAAACATCTGCATCAACTCAGCCACAATCAGATTTCTTTTTTTTTCCAAATACGCCATTGGATTTTCTGAGACAATTAATTTTTTTAAAATATCTAAATACCAAAATAATCATCCTTTAGAGGAAGCATACGCCATTCTGCACATTCATATCAACTTAAACTTGATTCCAATGCAACATGGGTCATTTTCAGCAACTTTTTCCTTTTAATTTGCTTTTAAAAATCATATATTTGTCGGTTTGCTTCTTTCAACCATCGGTGGTAATCACTGAGCCTCAGTGATTCTTCAACACACATCTATTATTATTATCATCATCATCATCATCTGTTCTTTCGGATCATGTGTTACTCAATGACATTTCCTCGCACAGCGGATGACAGACCAGATGTTGCGACGGTCTCTTAGGAAATCCTTCATCTGCCACAAAAAAAACCCTCAGTAAGTGCAACCAAAGACAAAGAAATGAGGTCACTAAGCTGGGTTACCATACATTACATTTTCTGGTAGGCACAAAGTCAGAGGAATAAGCCTTCAGATAAGACCAGTACGACCAATTTGAACATCCATTCCAAAAGAAGAGTTTCACTCATTAAGGCGTACCTAATGGTGTTTTAAGACCTTATTATATTCAAGAGCTATAGCTGAAATAGCTCTATATCAGAATGATAAAAAGAACCATCGTCACATTTAGCAGATAGTATTTAGTCATGTCATATATCATGGTTGTTGGTTTTCTACAAAAGAAACTTAAATTTATAACCAAGCCCACTTTTCCTTTCTGCCCTATTTCACATTTTTTCCCCTCAAGACTTCCCTCCAGTTAAAACAGCTACAAGAAAATCCACATTTGCATGATTAATAAGTTACATTTTTATACATACACACAAACAGAGGGGGGGCTTGGAAGTTGCTTGGCACATTCTCATGCTTGACCAACCTCCTACAATCTAAATAACTATACAAGACACAGTTAAAACAGGTCTTCTCACACCACCGTCTCCCTGTTCAGTCGTGAGGCTTCAGCATGTACAGGAGATGAAACGAGACGCCTGCATGGTCATGATTAATAACACTTCTCTGCATAATCATCCTGCAAAAAGGAGGGCATACGCAACCCAATGCACTAAGTAACACGGAACAGTTCAGCTGTACATACAGTATCTTCACATACTGATAAAAGTTTAGATTCATAATTTAATCTGTATATATTGTATCTTAATATGCTGGTACCAGGTATTCACAGTGACTCTAAAATAAAATTACAAGAGGAAGTTTGTACAAGAAACAAAGAGAGTCGGTGTGACTGACGAACGTTTGGCATCCCTTTTTGTCGGAGTATAGAGTTTTGTAGTTGGAGATTAATTTGTGGTCAGTTCCGTTTGGATTTCGGTGGGATTCAGGAGAGCTGCCTGCGCTTTTTTTCGTTGGCACTGAGGAGAAGCAGTCCGACTCCTCTGAACACACGTTTACTGCTATTGGCGCCAACAGCAGTGGACACAAAAAAGGTGAGGTAAAGGTGGTGGCAGGGGGATGAGATCTTATCCACCTTCTTATGTTTAGCAAGACATAACCTGGGCTAAATAAGGTTCACTATGTGCCCTGTCCAGTGCTGATTTTACAAAATAAAAAGTGCAAGAACGACACAGAAACACATACAAACACACAATCAGGGTGGAATGGTAAGATTTCACCAAGTGTCCTTACCGCTAACCACTCATAAGCCATACTAAACAATTACCCAAAATAGTCACTGTAGACATCCGCCAAACACAAAACATATTTAAATACAATATCCTGTATCTTACTATTAGTTCAAGGTGTTTTATTCTGACACCTAAAGCTATTTTGCCAGCTGAAAGTAAAAGCTGCCTTTTGGCATTTTGTGGTTCAGGCCAGTAGGAGGAGATCTTCTACAGTATGGCTGCTACAATAGTGAGGTTAGAAGAAAACAGCTACAGGCAATCGTGGAAGGAAGCTGAAGCAGCTCTTTTCCTGCCATTGTTTGCGTTTTCAGGAGGGGTTAAAACCCTTTTCAGTGTCCCTTTTACACTGTTTTCAACATACTTCCAGGAGGAACAAGCATGCTCAGTTCCTTTTTTATGACATTTCCAGGTTACATCCCTTTTATGTAAGGGTTTTTAAAAAAAAAGAAAATCCCTTCTCCCTAAAAACTCCAGTGTCTTAAATACAGTACTACTGAGAAGTGAGGAGGGCAGAGAATTATGTCCTTTACATAACAGGCCTTGCTCTAAGGCCGGTCAGTTGGCATCATTACATCTTTTGAAGTAGAAGGCTGCCTACGGGCTCGTCATTGTCATGTCCCCCCCTTTTTTTTTTTTCTTGTCTTGTTTTGTTTCAAGGCCTTCCACACTATCAGCGCCGGGCAGAACCACATTGCAACTAAAACGTCTGGCAGAGAGGATAGCGATACTACTGTTCACATATATTATTGGTGATACAGTATATATACACACACACTTTTGGTCATTTCAGATAAGACACCACCAAACATGCTATACAGTGTCTCTCAGTCTTAATTGCCACTTTTTATGCAAGTGCTATTCAGCCCAGCTTGTCAAGTATTCGAAGCAAGGTACAGTAAGAGATGCACACATACAGACACGCACACGCACAGGCACGCACACATGCGGCACACATCCACACGCATACTGTATCATATACACCGAGAGAAGCACTCTGGCACAGCACGCCAACGTAGCAGCCTGAGAGCTGCACATTGGTCAGTCTATGAAGGTCATGGGGATGTTGGAAATGTCATTTCGTTCTTTTTCATGGGTTGATTTGCATACTCCCTCACCAAAAGGCAGGTCCATGATTCAGGATTGAGACTGTGGTTACACACAGATTGAACAGGATGCGTGTGTGCGTGTGTCTGCCTTTGCAAATATATACGAACAAAATCTGTCTACAGAGCGTACAAGCACGTTGTACGACTTGCATCTTTCTGCTGATTTTGTGTGTGTTTGTGCGTGCAGTGGCGAAGCTAACAGGGCTTGTTGACGTTGCACAGCAGCTCGGTGACTTTGATGAGGCGAGCCACTGTGCTCTGCGACTCCTCCTGCAGCCGCTGGTTGTTCTGCCTGAGGCTCTGCACCTCGGCCTGCAGCACCGCCTTGTCCTCCTTCTCCTGAAAGACATCGGCACACAACAAAACAAAAGCCGTCGCTCAGATCGCTGTGGCAGGAACGGGAGGGGAGCGACAGGTACAGCGGTGGCTTTAAGGAAACTAGTGGGCACACATAAACACAGAGCTTGAAATAAAACAACACAAACAGTGTAGAGAAGCACATCACGCTGCAGTGGGGGAAAAGAAACAATCCACTGAACTGATCATTTCTTTGACAGAAAAATCCTAGTTCAGAACTTCAACTATAGTCTGTAGTCTCAGTGCTTTGTGGTTTGGCCTGCTGGTCAGACGGAGTAAGCAACTAATCACCTATAATTGGTCAAAGGTCGCAATTAATGATTATTTTCATTATTGAATAATCTGACAACTATTTTTAAATAATTGTTTGACATATAAAATGTAAAAGATATAGTGAGCCCAAGGTGACAGCTTTAAATTGTCTGTTTGTATGACCAACAGTTCAAAACCCAAATATAGTCAATTTTCACATTTTAGAAGCTGGAACCAAGAATGTTTCATTTGTGCTTCATATATATGACAGACAATTAATCAGTTTATTTGATCTGTTAATAGAATTATTATTAGTTATTGTTTGAGCACTAAATGGATACTTTATCATTATTATTATCAGTCCATAGACTAAATGGTATATTTATATAATATGTGTCGAGGCACAGAGACACATTCACTATTGACCAAAGATTCTCAACACAACGTCCACTTGTCTGCTGCTGACTGACTCCGCCCACAGAGGAAGGCCATAATGTGCGGTTGAAAGCTCCGGAAACACAAGTGGACTTTGTGTTGAGAATTTTGTTTGTTTTTTGTCAAGTGGCTGTTTCCGAGATCGAGATTAAGAACAAGGAGTCCATCACATACAGTATTCTTTGACATCTACATACATGGATTAGCAGAAAATAATAAAATAATGATAACAGGAGTTGTCGGACAAACATTTTTACATTTTCTTAAGTATGATATTGGGGGATTTACAAATCTGAAATGTTGCTGTACAAATGTCCAACATTAGGAATAAATAAATAAATAAAATGAATGAATTAAATGTCTGTATTCAGTGCATCCACAGTGAGCCCGCTGTGATTGAAATGGCTGAATGGACGGGAGGATTTGTACAAGTGAACAAAAGCCTGCATCAGAAAATACAAATAATCTGGCACCAGCGACAGAAGCAGAACAATTTGAATACTTTTTCCTACCTGCTGACTCTCCCGTGGAGCTCACTGAAAATATTATTACAGAGAAAAAACGTTCATGAAAGTCAAAGCACCTTTTGCAGGTCATCCTGCAGCCTCTTCAGCATGGACTCCAGCTGCGACACCTTCTCTTCTAGGTAGCCTGGAGAGTCACTGCAACAAAGAGAGGCAGTGACACTTTGTCAAAATCAATTATTGTAATCAGAGAAAGTCTAAAGGAATTTGTTTTCCAAGTCACAAATGAACAAGATGAATGTCTTCACTGGTGTATTTCATAGAAAGGTTTTTCTTGTATTTCTCTCCCGTTCTAACACCGCCCTCGTCTCATTTCAGCAAGTGAACTGTTCACTTTGCTTGATTGATCTTGACTTCCACTGTGGCAGCTTCAGAGCTCGAAGCATCGTCCCCGCTGCCTTTAAACCTGTAATACTCAGAGATCAATTTACTGTAATTGCTAGGTTGACAAGCAGACCCACTTTCAGCGAGAGAAGTCATCCCATGATGCATTTCGTCTGATTGCAGTTATATATAACGAACGCTTCTGGTGATGTGAACAGCATGATGATGCTTTTTGAGGAAAGAAGACGTCAGGCATTGACGTCAGATGGTTTGGGCACAATAGTGCGTTTTGAGTTTGATATTTAATGATGTGACCATTTATCTTATCTTTTTGGTTGGTTTAAAGCTCATTTGTGTTTATTTGTAGACATGATATGTGATATGGAGTATTCTGTGTGAGTGTCTTTTATAAAACATTTCACATGCTCGTTGCAGCCAAATTGAAAGGTGAAACAGTCATCAATACTGACTACAATACGCTGGGGGGGCGTGAACTGCGCCTGTAAAGACTTCCTTTGAAGAAAAGCTTCACATTGGTGTTTTGCTTTTGGCCAACAGTTCTGGACTTTGTATGTTCAGACACAGCATGGAGGACTAAAATAAGGTGAGCAAGGAGCTGGACAAAGTGTAAAAGAGAAACAAAATGGACCAGAGTGGGAGTTTTACAGGAAGATGACAATGCCAGTGAGTCAGACAAGCTGTGTGTGCGTGTGTGCGTGTGTGCGTGTGCATCTGTGACTGCATGCGCATAACTGCATCCCTGAGTCAGCAAGAGAGCTCTCTTTATGGGGGAGAGAAACCGTCGCATTGACTCACACAGTTGGATGTTGCCTATAAAGTCTAAATAATTGAGAGAGACTAAAGAAGTAGTGAAAAGGGTTGTGTGCAATGATTCTGACAAAAGAATAAGAGACTAACGACAGAGATATTGAGCTGTCGGCTTCACCCTGAGTGTACTGTATAGCAACCAGTGGCGGCTGGTCCATAGAGGGCGCTAGGGCGCCGCCCCCCCTAGAGCTACAAAAAATAAAAATAAAAATAAAAATAAAAATATAAATAAAAATAAAATTTAAAATAAAAATAAACTATACAAATTGTCAATATTTGTGTTTTTGAAACATGGAATCACCCAGTAATATGTGTAAAATATGATATCTGCGGTAAATATATGCTTTTCCTGCTTGTCCTCTCTGCCTGTCTGCTCTTCCTCTCTGTGTGTGCACGTCTCAGCTGCTGGGGCGCTGGAAAAACTGCCCCAAAGAGGCGGGTCTATAAAGCAGTTTAGCCAATGATGAGTAAAGATATAAATGAGTGACATACAATTCAGCCAATCAGCGTCCTCAAATAGATTCAGCTTGGGGCAGTTTTTTTCCTGCCCCAAGCTGCGCGTTCTCGTCAGGAGAAGTCTCTACAGGAGAGCGCCAGTGTGAGCACTACTCCTCCAAGACCCGTTTGAGAGGAGAACTGAGAGGAGAAACTACTGAAAGAGCTGATCCCAGATCAGCCTGACCTCACAATCAGACAGCAGACTAGCAGGAAAGAGAAGCAGTACATGAAGCTTCTCTACTAGCTGTACACCAGACAGGTTTGACTAGCTGGATGACGTCATGATAATAACTTATTTATCTTTTTAAAACAACGGGGACAGAACCAGCATGGACAGTTAGGGAGTGAGGGACATGAAGCACCTGTCTGAGAAATGGATATATATATATATATATATATATATGTATGTATGTGTGTGTGTGTGTGTGTGTGTGTGTGTGTGTGTGTTTTATATTATAGTGAATATTATTATATGACATATATATTATTATATTATACAGAATATTATATGATATATATATATTATTATATTATGCAGAATATTATATGATATATATATATATTATTATATTATACAGAATATTATTATATGTTATATATATTATATTATACTGAATTCCCTGTGAGGGTGACTAAAATAAGATGTCCTGACGTGTTTGTGAAAGTGTTATTTACTGCTTTTTTTCGTGTTGGAATAAATGTTAAATATTTAACTGCAAAGTAGTAATGCGCGTTTGATACCTTAATTTGTTTGCATTAAATCATTCTGGGATGTTTGCTGAAATTGATTGGATGTGGCACAGCCCTACCAAGAACATTTTCCACCAGCCGCCACTGATAGCAACCCACCTCTCATTTGAGTCTTTCAGCTTGCCGTCTGTCTGGTCAGCTCCTGCTTGGGAGGGGTCTCCGGCTTTATGGTCTGTGGTAATCAACAATATCCACGTTAATATTTAATACAGCCATACATACCATAATGAAAAGATGAGGCAGACGAAGACGGGAGATGTTCACTTTCTCTCAGTAGAGAACATATTGTCATTCATACACTTATCTTCATATAGAGCGCAGATCCATTGCACTCATATAATGTTTTTTGGCCAAATTGATGTGGCCAAATGGACATTAAACCCATAAGTGATTGGTGAAGATCTCACTCCAAAAACAACACGCTGGGAAGACTTTCTACAAGATTTTGGAACCAGGTGCTAAGGCCTGGTTCACCTTCGGCTTTTCAGTTCATCCCAAAAGTGTTGGGCGGGGTTGAGGTCAGGCCTCTGTGACAGCCGGTCCAGTTCTTCCAAACCAAACTCAGAAAACACATTTCCGTATTGGACCTCACTCTGTGCACAGGGGCATTGTCAGGCTGAAACACGTAAGGACCTTTCCCAGTCTTACTGCTGTCTAAAACATCACTGCGTGCTGTATCATTAAAGCTTTCACTTATTTGCATAAGTAAATAGCTCCTCACCCTCTCGGGACAAAGCCTCCAGGATGCTGCGGCAGGCCGTGGCCAGGTCAGCGATGGACTGCCACTCCTCCTCAGTGGTCTCTGTCGTCTCTGAGAGAACTGAGAGAAAGAGGTTAAGATTTAACTGGCTTTTTGTACGGGACAATACAGCAGAGCAGTGGGACTGCAGGGTTTTTAAGCAGCCGGTCTACAGTAACAACGAGCCACCACTGAGGGGTGCTGCTGTGTTAATGCTGGTCAGATTCAGGGGCAGAATGTAGAGGCACAAGGAGGACATGTTATAATGTACTGTATGTCGTGTGCCTGCAGGTTTCACTGAATTATGTTTCTGATCTTTTTGACATCAGTTTAGATTTAACTCAAGGCGGCATACTAAAATACAAGACAATGAGCTCAATATAATTAATAATTGTTACATTTTTAGGATCTATTAAGTCCTTGAATTTGATCTTTTCTTTTAAAAGTTATCAGGCATTTTAACAGACTCCCTGTGAAAGAACGTGATGTGAAACAATCAAGAGTCTTCAGAGGCCGCCCCCGCAAAAATCAGAAGAATCAGATGAGAGGATGAGCAAGTGTGCTCTTATGGCGGATAAATGATGAGTCCCATAGTCTCAGCGGAGGCAGAGCAGATGGCGTAAGAGGGGCTCCTTGATTTCGGGCTGCTGCCTAAAACTCCACCCCTCCCACCACCCATCTGTCCCCCTTTTATCCCAGCCCTGGCAGGGGGTGGCAGCAGAGCAGGGGTGATATTAGATTAGCGGGGATAGAGGGCAGCGTGGATGAAAGAGGAGGGACAAAGGGGATGCAGTGGGGAGCAGAGGGAGGATAATGAAGAGAGGGGTTTAAGGCAGAGAAAATCTGGAAAAAGGGACTTTGAGGCTTAAATCAGGCAGAGATGATTTGCAAACATGTGTAATTGTTCCATTTTGGCATCATTTGAGCAGTCGTGTCAGCTGTTGTGTCTGAGAATGGAGCTTTGTGTCGAGTCCACGATCAGGGTCATAATATCTCTTTGTGCTCTTTGTCTCGTAATTAACACACATTTCATTTTTTATTCAACATGCTGCCATTTTAATATGTAAGGTATTATACATATATAAATATATTATAAATATAATATTATATATATATATACATATACATATATATAAAAATAAAATAATAAATAAATAAAGAATTAGCAGCAATAGGGAACTTACTCTTGGTGATGGAGTTGTGAAGACTTAGGGCTCGTGAATTTCTTTCAGCTCGGCCTAAACATGACAACCGGGAAGACGAGTCACTCACTGAAGCTTTGTCATCACCAAACTCAGCGCCCATGAACTGAAGACATAAGAGATAGAGATAGAGGGGAAACAACACTGTCAGAGAGCGGATGGAGTGCTGCGGTGAGAAACTACTCAGATGTCCTCTCGTCTCAGTCTGTCACCTGTTCGTCCTCCAGGGGGACCTTGGGTTTGACAGCCAGGATCAGATCAGGTGTGGCGTCCCTCAGCTCGCCGACATTGCCATAGATGTGGCATTCCCCCTTCAGCCCCACGTTTTCGTACACGTGCCTGTCCAGACCGAGAGGGAGAAACGTGATGGTGGTGGTGGGGGGGGGGGACACAAAGCAAATCTGTTGTTGATGCTTTGTGACATTTTTTATCCAATCCAGAGGTCAAAACAGAAACTGGAGCACTCCCGACAAGCAATCCCCAGGATGGCTTAGGTTTAGGCCTGATTGATGTTTGCTATCCTGCACTCGCAAAATCATCTATCAAAAAGATCAGATCTGCTGTGGTTTCGGTCAGATGATTTGCGTGACAATGAAAAGCAGTCAAACTCATTTTGGTGAGCAGCAGAGTTTAATATTATCCTCGTGAATATTTTCTTATGCACAATTTCTGCTTCAAGCTGTTGTAGCTTTTTGGAGTTCTCAGGGTGAAACCCACAGTGTGCTTAAAATGATTTGTCTGGCAGACACATACATATACTTCTGCTTTTACATAGGTGTTAATACTTGGCAAACATTCTTGTGTCTGTCAGAGAAGGACCTTGATACTCAAGAAGATGAGGAAATACAATGCAGACCATGGTAAAAGTGATTTTTGATGACATTTACATGATTTCTTAACTTGAATCTAAAAAAGAAAAATGTAATCTATTGTCATTTTAGTGTTTTACTGCTGAAGAGTTAAAGATCTACCGTCCAATCATCTATGTGAATTTTCTAATGTGAAACACAATTTAAAACCTTTTGCATTAAGTAAACAGTTCAGTTAATGCTTGGCGTCCTTTCACCGTACCGTGTCCTTTGCAGGAAAGGTGACGCACTATGACTCTGAGATTAAATTGTGATGAGTCAGCTTCCGTTTGAGGATATTTTCAGCCATGCTGGATGATTTCAGAGCCATTTTACCTGACGGTCTCCCAGTTTGCAGATGTTACTCGAAAGATCTCTCAAAGTAGCATTTTTTGTTATTTATATTATATATCTCTCTATAATATCTTCAAAGCACTCGTATGTCAGGCTACGAGAGCTTGAATGAACAGTGGCGTGATCTTTAGTAACACTCACCCATCACACGTATCCCTGTAGGTCGGCTGTCTCTCCAAAGAGCAGCTGCGTGGGAGCTGCGAGTCGCTGCCCTCCTGGCTCTGAATGGCCGGTTGGTCCTGCAGAGAAGTGGCCCGTAGCAAAGGTATGCTGGGCGGCGTGAGGAGCGAGCCATGACATCTCTCACTTTGCCCTTTATCACACGACTGTCCTTCGCCCTCTTCGGCCTCCACCTGCACCTCCGTCATGTCCGCTTCATTGACCCCACTCTCGTTCAGCTTTTCCTCCTTTGCTTCTCCTTCCTCCTGCTTCTTCTCCTCCTCCTCTTCCTCCTCTTCTTCCTCCTCCTCCTCCTCCTCCTCCTCCTCGTCATCATCATCTTCTTCTTCCCTCTCGTCCAGTACCCAGGCCTCTCCAGACTGATCTTCGCCGGTTTTACACTCCGCATCCTTGATGGCTTTCTGGTACAGCTCGGAGAAACTTCTGCAGAACATAAATCAACAACATACTTAGTAAGAAGATACACACACTTCACAACTCTCAGCTCTCTTTTCGGCCCAGCCTCTCATCCCACTGCTGAGTCATGAAACTAATCTACAAGCCAATAACAAAGATGAGGTGGACATATGAGGTGCTATATTTGCCTATTATATCCCTTTGGGAACACAGAACCCTACTTCCTCTCAATAATTATGACATCTTTGTGGCAATTTGTGCTTTCTTGTCACAGAACAAGCATTTCAGCAATGACATATACATAAACCAGTGGGATTCACTCTGAAGCTGCAGAGGTGTCCACTTTAATATTGGTTTTTATTTGTTTTAACAATTGTGTCCACAGCTGTTTCTGCCCCTCTGTCTGACTTCAGCTGAGTGGAAAGTGTGCTGTTAACAGTGGGAGGCCCTTTGCCAGTGTGATTAAAGATCATTAGAGGGATTGATTGGTTGTTAGCCAGCTGGTGTTTACACTGATGGCAGGCCATCATCAACAGCAGAGTGAGCCGTGACCCCAGAGTGGCACCTCTCTTGTTTTTCTTAACTGACTTGTCCCACTGACCCCCTCGTCCTTCTTTGCTGTCAAAACTTTCTCTCACCGCCTCACTGGGACTATTATCCTCTTTCTGGAGCACGCTTTATGCCCATGAGCCCCTTCTCCGGCCTCTCCCTGTGTCTGTTGACCCATAAGTGCCCTTGTTAGTGTTCTCTTTCTCCCTCTCCTCCTCCTCCTCGTATATCTGCAGCTTCACCCACCTGCGTGGCTTGCCGTTCTCGTCAGGTGGGATGACAGTGATGTGGATCTTGTGCGCAGTGCGGAGCAGCCTGGTCCTCTCCTCGGGGCTCAGGTGAACCAGCGAGTGGCCGCACAGTCGCACCACGCGAGCCCACAGCTGCAGGCCTCCGCTCTCAGCGTAACAGAACCGCTGCAGCTCCGTCACGAAGCCCTCCTCGTTCATCAGGAAGCCGGGCTGTCCGACGCCGTCGCGCAGGGGGGTGACCTCAAGGGCCTCACATCCCCGCGTCACCAGCTGCAGATGAGCGGAAGATGCGGAAGATGATGAATGAATCAGAAAGACATAAACCACCCACTGCTACATTTTAAATACGAACACAATCACCCACCTCTAGCCTCTGCACCACCTCGCGTATATCCTCCGCCTGGTTCTCCATCACACTGATTGAAACAGACTCCCCACGCTCGTAGAAGATATCCAAGCAGGGCCCCCCCTCCTTAGTCTCTGTCACTGCCTTCCAGCCGATGACATCTCGACAGGAGCAGTTAAACACCACCCTGCGCGTGCACCTCTCAATGAGCACCACCGACTCAGCAGACACCCCGAGCAGACAGGGGAGCCTGAGTTCTCCAACCTCCCCATCATCTCCACCGTTGACCATCACAGCCCACACCAGCGCCCCAGCACTGTGCAGCTCGGCCCCTTTGGCGCCCTTCAGCTTGTCTTTGCGCTTGCCACCCAGAGAGAGCAGGGGGAACTTGGTGGAGGAATCGATGGGTGTGGTGGTCACATAGTTTTCAGCCAGGTCCTTCAGGTATTCCTGCCGTGTGCGGGTGGCCATGGAGCGGAACTTCTCTGACTTCTCTGCAGCGTTTTCGGCATTCACGGCCTTCGCCAGGATAAAGTCTCTGAAGGCGGGAGCGCTAGGGAATCGTGCGCCCTTAGGGAAGAGTGGGCCAAATAATGGCATGTCTTTAGACCGTGTCACGGCCACCCTGAGAGGGAGAGGGAAAAACATGAATGCTAGAGTAAGAGAGAGTGCAGAAGAAGCATTCAATCCATGTCTTGTTTTTCCGAGCTTGACTGTGGACTGTAGTGCTCTCCAGAATAACAAACGTTTACACTGAATCTGCTGCAGAGGAGCACAGATTTGTGTTTCCTCCTGAGCGGCCCCATAACTACTATGATGTATGAGAAACATGTGTAAGAGTGCACATAGTAACACCCCTCTTTACATTGATTTACATGCATATCATGAATGACATGGTCAGAACATTTTTTCTTAAAGCCCAGAACTTATTTTAGTTCACTACTTCCTATGACACATAGGATGACCATGAATTTATTGTCTCAAGAAACTTGAGGGTGAAAAGAGATTATTTACAACATAGTGGAAGAGGTATGATCAGACCTGTAATAGGTGTTGTCAGTGCAGGGCTCGTGGACCTGAACGATGATGAAGACATGTTGGAAATGGGAGCGGATGGACTTTGGCGTGAAGGGCAGGGCGCCTGGCTCCTGGAACACGATCGTCACAATGTCGTTACCGATGTGTCGCTTCCTCAGCAACTGGAGAGGCAAAACAGAAACAGAGAGATTCATTTAAGAAGCAGGCACGAGTCATTTTAGTCAACGAACCACATCTCAGTTTGCCATGTTTTATATCTCAAGAATCTACAAGAAATGTTGTAAGAAGCAGCTAAAGAGATTACTTTTAATGAGCAAAATAGGTGCATTAAAATAAACTGATATTATTATTGTTATTAGTAGTAGTAGTAGTAGTATTATTATGGTTTACTTATGAATCCATCTAAATGTTTCTGTTTTAATGTTTGTATGTCATTTTATTTTTGGATGCACTGGTGATGTTGTCGCTACATTATTGACTGTATGTAGTAAAGGTGTAAACATTTGTTGATTATATGTATTTTCCAGGGTTAGTAGTTTCCAAGGAAACAACTAATGTGCATCCAAATAAACAAAATGATGAAAACCAATGCTGTTAATTGAACTAAAGGTTAAGTCAAATTAAATGAATAATAAAATAAGCAACTCTAAGTGCTATTGTTGTTAACTCAATACTACTAATATAGAAATTAACGAATTTTGTAACTTTAAGTTAATTAATTATGCTTCTTTATGACAAAGAAAATAATGTTTCTTACAAAATATTTAAAAAAAAACTAGAACTGAAGCTGAATTAAAAAAACAGCTTCATCAAGATATTATTAGATCACAAACTGTTGCTGCCAAAAAGCAGGTGTTTTGTTTTATTTAAACCTTTAATCTATCTTGGCATGTCATGTCCAGTCTCTTTGTAAGTGGCAGCAAACAGGCTTAAACCATACACTTCATATAAAGAGCTGACAGTCAGCCTGCCTGAGGGGCGACTGTGAATACCTCCGCGGTGGGAGTGAACACTGGGGGGCAGGATTTTTATGTCACGCTTGTTGCGGAGTACAGAAGCTTTTTCTAAAGCGTTTACAAAAGCATGAAGTCTGAACAGAGATGGGTAATGAAGGTTGTACCAAGACTGATGCAATTATATATTACGAATAGACGCGAAACGTTTGAGAAAACTTGGTATTGGAAAAATGGTTTCAAATATCAAATCTCTGTTGAAATACATATGGGTTGTATTTTTACCTGTTGCGTGTTGTTGGCTGTGTACGGCAGCATAGTAGACACGTGAAACATAATCTCATAGTCCTGGTAGCGCGTGTAGAGCGAGTGTGTCCCAGTTGAATCCGCTACACAAGCAAAAGACAAACAGGGAAACACGCATCACACAAAGAGAAAGACAGATAGGGATTTAGCAAAGTCAGTCAACGAAAGACTGAACTCAGATTGTCACATTCAGGGTCCGTCTGATTTGCTGTTCTCTGCCGCTCACTGAGGGGAAAACAGCTCTGAGATAATCAGCAGTGACTATGCTATTTTGCAGGCATTACTCAGATTACATGCGGCTAGATAGGAGTTATCTTAGGCTTTCAGTGGTGCACTGATGCCCTTCGGATAATGGTCCTGCGACAAGGTGAGATGCAGCCAATAGATGCGGGTGTGGTGTGTGTTTTTTTTCCCAGCTCACTCTTGTTGTCCAGCTGAGCTCTGTATTTCTCCCAGCCCTTCAGCCGCACACGCTCCCCGAGCAGATCCAGGAACTCTTCAAACGCCGGGCCCGAGCTCTCGTTGTTGTACATGTCTTCCTCTGAGCTCTGCCCGGCCCGGCAGTACATCACCCCAACCTTTCGCTGGAAATTCAGCTACATTAGAAGACAGAGAAGCACAGAGTCTATAATTATCCTGTCAAGACCTTTCACCTAATGAGGCATCCTGATCATTTGACATCTTACTTTACTGCTGAAAAAGCTTATCTGAGAGAATTTATGCTGTAAAATATTATACACCTGCACAGCACACATTACACTATTAAACCTCCTAATACTTCAAAGGTGGAGCTAGTGGCGATCTGGTGTGTGTGGGTTTAAATGGTCAGCAGCTTCTGCTAAATGAAGTTTCAATGAATGTGATGGGGCTTACCGGTAAATGTTTAAGCGATCAGCAGGAAATGATCTAAGATCATTTTGGTCACAGTTTCTCAACCTTGAATATTTGCTTTTCCTCATCTCATTCGTTTCATTCTGTTTGTCAAAGTAAGCAACTTGTGGACACTTTGGGCTCCAAGACGACAAAGAATTGTTATTATGTTGGACATTTCTGTAAAAAATAGTCCTACATGAAGAGTGAACAGTCACCATGGTGAATGAGAGAAGAATGAACAGATATAATAAGTGTACTTTCACATCTAAAAACACCTGATTGATCGCTGCGGAGGTGTAGACTTCAGAACGTCAGCTTTAGAAAAACATGTTTTTGTGTCTGACCTCTGAAAAAGAGCCATTTGCTGCTATTGGTATCCGATGTCCTGAAAATCCTTCTCTCAGACAGTCTTTGGTGTCAGCAGAGGCAGCCTTACTCACCCCCTGTTCGTCCAGCTTCAGCAGGGTGTCCCTGACCTTGGGGGAGTTTGAAGCCAAGCGAAGGCAGTGCAGGTTCAGTTCAGGCATGATGAACTCCAGTAGCCTCTTGGGAGACAAGCCTCTAGGGGTCGTGTGACGAGCGGCAGAAGGCACAGACTCCTCCAGGATGGAACCTCGCAGTGTCTTCATCTGGGGGAGACGATTCACAGGCATCACATCCAACCAATTTCACATACACTGAAAAATCGTGGAGAGCTTCGAGGATAGAAAAGCGCCAGGTTTACCTCTGTGGTTCGAAAGATGATCCTGTAATTGTACTGAGCTCCGCTGGATCCGTCTTTCTCCTCTCGACGGAAACTGATGGCCACTGGGCCGAGGCGGTCGTCCATGCCGAAGAAATTCTGGTGTTCTGCGATGACAATACAGTCAATTTCAACTGTGACAGCATTGGGGTTCAAATATAACTGAAAATGATTAGGGTGTGGAGGGGGGCTGAATCTTGTATTTTATTCTAACAACAAATTCTAACCCATTTTTGACCTCCCCCTCCTCTTTAATCATTTTTGGGCAGTCCATAAATGATAAGCTGTGATACAGACTTGTTCAGAGTTGAAATGTGATGGTTCATCAATGATTGAATAGCACCACAGTGTACATCCACACAGCTGGACAGCAATGCTTTCTTAACCCTGTCATATTATTCTCTCCATTGATTTGCCATAAACAGTGGAGTCAGACAAAATAGAAGTTTCACTACACGTACCTTTCATGTAGAAATATTTGCGATAGTAATGGGCTCCCAGATCTGCATGCTCTATAAAGTAGTTGCTCTTGCCCTGCTGTTGGACGTGACTCTCTCTGGGCTCCTCCAGGACCGACACTGCATCGTTGGGGGTTCGCAGGCTCGACCAGAGTCCCCGCCTCCCCTGGGATTGACCGAGGCCCACCTGCTCTTCTCCCCCCGTCTCGTTGCGGAAGTGGGGGCAGCTGAGCAGGAGCTCGTTATCGTTGCCATCGCCTTCGTCCAGCAGCAGCGACTGCTCGGGGTCGTCTGCATTCACCCCGTTGCCTCCCCCGCCCTGTGCAGGTGAGGACGGGGTGGCTTGGGAGAGGGGGCGCAGCTGGGAGGCGGCTGAAGCCCCAGAGGTGATGTTCTTTTTCCGTCCAATGCTGTCTCTGTTTGTGGCCGCCTCGGTGAGGTCAAACAGGATGCTCTGGACATCGTAGTGGGCAAAGTTCCTCACCCAGGCTCCGCCCCCAATGTTGTCATTCGGACCTGGTTGAGGGATCTGAGGGGGTTTAGTCTTCTTACTTAGTCCTTCAGGCTTCGGCGGCTTGGCAGGTTTTGGGGAGTCCCCTGTGGGCATAGACAGACCACGAAAGAATCCATCGGGCTCTGGAGGGTTGCCCTGCAGGCCCAAAAGCAGGAAAGGGTCTTTGAAGCGTAGGGCATTTGGACTCAGGGGCCCCTGATCGTCTGTGCTTGGCTCCTGTGCTTGAGTCTGTCTCTCCAGCGAGGACAGGCTGCCGTATTCCCTGTGTAGCAGCACACCTCCATCACCCTGAGCCCCCGCACCCACGTTCTCACCAACCACCCGAGCTGCTTTCCCCCCTGCCTTCCCGGAGGAGTCCAAGTCTCCTAAGGTTACATCGCTGTTACTTCTCTGCATGATGTGTCCGCGGCCCACCGACCTCAGCGTCAGCCCCACGCGGCTCGGAGTGAGGCTCTCATCCTCGGCTCCGTCAGCCTCCCTCCTCGGCGGCCACTCCACTAGACCTGCTTCCCGGTTGGGGTCAAAGTTGACGGTGGCAATAGGCGGCCGCATGTTCTGACGGCGAAACTTGCGGATGAAGAGGTCATCTGACTGCATGGTGCCTGAAAAACCGACTCCAGTCCAACGATCGTCTCTCCACTCTGGTCCAGAGCTTTCTGCTCTCCCAGTAAAATGTCTGTCCTGGTCTCTATGGTGCTGGTGTGAGACGGGAGCACTGCGCGCAAAGATGAAAAACCCCTCTGAGTGAAAGCAACAAATACAGTCCTCATTCACGTCACTTAAGACGGTTGAATTTTCTCAAATCTTGGACGTCTCTGTGAGGTGCCACACTTTGTCCCGAGTCAAGTTGTTAAGTGTAAATGAAGAAGATTGAGGAGAATATGCAGATGTGTCTGGTTGCAGGGGTCCGTCCCGGTGTGCAGATGTGTGTTTTGGTGCTCATTCCTTCAGAATAAGGACGAGAGGATCCTCACTGGAGCCGGAGTCCTCTTTGTAGCAGAGGCTCTATCAACCTTTCTAACATGGCATCCATTCGTCTGCACTCTTCAGTGCCTGCTGCTTCCCTTTTGGTCAGGTCACACTGGCCACCTGCAGAAGAAAGAGAAAGAAACGTCTTTTGTTACCTCATCATTCACCCACACTGCTAATATCTGAATCGACAGCTTTATGTTCAGCCCATAGCAGCTTGTCAGTGAGTACACAGAAACACTTTGTTTAGAAGAAAAGATTTGACAAAGTATCGGATTTCAACAATAAATCAGAAGGCAGGTCTGACGTCTTTTATTGTTGAGTAATGCTTTGTACCTCTGTTTTCTCTCATTATTATTCTTTCCTTTACACAACTTTCCGTTCCAAAGTTTCCCTAAATAGTTCCATCGCAGACTTAATGCTCACCACATCCAGCCTGCACACACTCACAATAGACAGTATTAACACAGGGGGGGGGGGCCTTCCTGGCTTACTCTGCCAACATACGAGAAATAAGTGTAAACTGTCTCCCACCCTCAAATACGTTCACACAAAAACACACACAGTGTTGTTAGTTCACTCCTACACCAGTATTTAAAAGAATATATAAATAACAACAGCAACAGACACATTGTAAATAACTTCCGACATAGAATATTGGATCAGCTGTTATTATTTTCACAGAGTTGGAAGAGTACGAAACAGTGTGCTTCCCTTTTTTTTAAAAAGTCTTTAAACAATTCATTGCTATAAGTTTTGACTGCAACTTACCAACAAAGTGGGTTTAGTTTCAGGTACAAATCAGCTAGTCTCTGTCATAATTCGTCGCAGATGCACTGTCTTTAAACAAACCGAGCTGAAACCTTTTGTCGCTCTCAATAAGGTACGAGGCTTCTTCCTGTCTAGCTTTTCGCATGCATCTCCTCTCTTGTGCTTGCAGCCTAAAGAGCAGGTGCAGTGGTGCAGAGCTGCTACCAGAGAAGACACACACACACACACACACACACACACACACACACACACACACACACACACACACACACACACACACACACACACACACACACACACACACACACACACACACACACACACACACACACGCTATAAAAATGCTATAGAGTAAAGTGAGGAAGTCACAAGAAATCTTTGTTTCCCTTTCGTGCCTGCTCTCACACACTCTCCTTTTCAGCAGATGTTTCCATTTTGCTGCGAAGAGAAACAAAATGTAAAAAGCTGTTATCGGTAGTTTAAAAGGCGTTAAGAGACATGCCAATGTGTGTTGAGGTGTTTACATACATTTATAGAATCTAGAAGACATTTGAGGGGCTCACTGTTAGCAGGAAGTGTTGCTGACGGCAGATTTAGCTAGTTTCTCTAAACGTTTTTTGTTAATACTGAAGTGGATAATGTCTGCTCCTCAAAAAGAGGGACAAAAAGGCTTCGTAGCGCGCTATTGTTTTATATGCATTTGATCACTTTCAGCTTTCTCCTCTCATTATAGTTGGTAACAGTGGTGGTGGATACATGGTATGAGAACAACAGATATCCAAGTTTTTGTTTTAGAGCTAAAAAGACAGCTATAGAATATAGAATAACTATGTATTGTATTTGATCTGAAGTTCCAACGTTTCACTTGTTTTCTTTCAAATAACAACTGCCCGAGTTGTGTGACATTATTATTTTAAAGTCCCCAAAGAATGAGCAAACATGAATATGTTGGAAGGACACTGTTTTCTCTGTGGGAACAACAATCATGTTGAGGTTTGAACCAGTTACATTAACGATAATATGCATTTTAGTTTGGTGGTGTGGCTCTGTCCATGCAATGCTCTGAAACAAATGGACACAGACGGCCTTTCAGTCTGCAATCTTCCCGGCAGAGCTTGAGGCGCACAGCATTTGATGGTGATGAGCACATATTGGAAGAAACATTCAAAATCCAAATGACTCTAAATGTTAATAGAAGAAGCGACTGGGAAGGTGGGGTTAACCTACTGGAAACAGGCAGGATGCACGTGTATGTATGCGGGGCCATAGTCCGGATTCAACCCTAATCAAAACAATACACATGTTGATCACATGCTATATGTTGATCTAACTGTTAACTAAATTGTATTTTCTGTAATTCTGAAGCCTTAAGGAATTATTTGCAACGCCAGTGGAGAAAGACTATAACCTGTTATGTTATCTTATTGACCTAGAATGGTTAAATTGATCAGTATCAGCTTTAAAATGATCACCATGGGCAAACGACACAGAGGACATGACCTCGGTGGTAGCTCGTGGCTTCCTGTGTATGCAGATAGAATAAGTGCCAGAAGTTTAAATGAAAGGCTAGTGTTACAAATAGACTGTGTTCATATATGATTGAACAATATGTGTAACATTGGACTATAAAATGACTTCCATGTCTGTCTGAACCAACTCGAGGCTTGATTGTGCTGTTTGCTTCCATTAATACAGGGAATTAGTGACGACAATTCTAGACATTTCCCTCTATGTGTGGTTCCTCATCTGACACACTGAGCACTGGGTCACATAGAGAAGCCTCTGTGCACTGTCTGTATGGTGCCAGGGCTGCTGACATTAAAACCCTGCTCATGCTTCTTTCTGGGAACCTGCAAATGTTCTCAAGCATCATTACCCATGTGGGCACAAATGATGTTTGTCGACGCCTATCTGCGATGATTAGAGTGCAGCATCGGGTGCATGTTTCACAATGCCTTGAAAAAGGTGTGAGCAATCAATTGTCTCCGCTGTCTCAAAGTGGGAGTGTAGATTATTGGCAACATGTTCTCTTAAACAAAAAACAAATCACAGATTGCCTTCATGCCGTTCCAAACTTCCAGGCTTGGGCAGAAACACTCTTTGCTCTCCACCAACACAGAGCGCGGGGTTGAACTTGGACACTTATCACTCGCCGCCTTTGTACAAGTCACATATTCCTGAGCTTCTGAAGACCCCCGGCCCATGAATCAGTCCTTGTTTCCATAGCAACCTATCTTGTGCCCCCCCCCTCTATTGATGTGGTATCCAGTCCACAAGTGCTTTATTGTTAACTCTGCTCAGCGGGTAAAATGGCTCCGATTCGTCAAACAAATCTACGACTTATATTTGTGTCAGTGACCCTGGTCATAGAACCCTGGTCATGATTTAAAAACCTGGTTTAACACCGAAGTCAATAACAGATAGTTTATAGATGTTGTATCTATAGATCTATAGGACAATATAATTGTACTTCCCCCAATTCAGCTGGATGCTTAGCCTAAAGAAACACATATGAAATCAAAAACCACAAGTTGAAGGTGGCACATAAATAAAAAAATACACTAGCATGATTTTTTGTTTTTGCCATGGTAGCATAACTTACAATGTTGAACAAGGTGAACATAATACCTGCTTGACAACAGCATGCACTGCCATTGTGAGCATGCTAACATGCTGATGTTAGCATTTAGCTAACAGCACAACTGTACCTATAGACCACTTAATAGACCACCATAATACACTTAAATAGTGGTATCAAGAGAAAACTATGGCCTAAATGTTCTCAGTTGTTGCAGTTTTTTATGTTCCTAATTGGTCAGGACTGTAACTGTAACTGGCTTTGAAGATGAACCGCACAGAACTTGGATCATGAAGTTATTTGCAAGGTTCACATGTACATTATCTGTCTGGTGTTTCAGCATCAATCTAGGAGTGTGATTACGTTCTTTTTCATCTGTGTTTACAGATGTGTGGGGGTACTAAACACATTCCCTTTGAATCAGAATCAAGTGCAGAAAACTTAAAATGGTACTTAAAAGAAAGAGATGTTCTTACCATTACTGATATGCCAAATCTTCAATCAAAACTTCACTGGCGCAGACTTTAAAATACATATGACCACCACATTGACACTGGCCTTCCTTTGAATAGAAACAGTCCTCTGTGTGTGTTACCGCTATAGAGAAGTGTGTGATATATCTAACATAGCAGCACAACATGAAGAGGAACCAAACTGTTTTGTCCCTGCCCCCTCAAGTTTCAGCTCAATTTATTTGGGAACCAATTGTTCGTTTTCTCAGTATATTTTCTGCTGCATGCACTAGCCTGACAATTCAAATGTCATTGTACACCCTCCCAACTCAAAAGGAGAACAGCTTTTTTTCCAGTTAAACAACTACCTTTTGATCCAAGAAATACCCTAGAACAAAAACTCCCACATAAATTATTGATAACCATCATAATGTTTTCCCAGGATACTTCTAGCTGATCAGTCTTTACAAGTTTATATCAGTCTGGCTTAAACCAAACCCTAATATGATCACAAATGGATCACTTCGTAATAGCAGGACTGACTAAGTGGCAATAAAAAAAAAACTTAAGGGCATTATGAAGGCTTGAGACAATAAACAGCAACGGGAAGCTCGTTTTTCCAAAGCTTTCATTGAATTCTGTTTGCCTTTTACTCTGATGATGCCACATCTTGCTGGTTTAAAAACTGTTCCCAGAACAGGACACAATATCATAACTTCAGTATGGATCGCTCTAAATACTTTGGCATGTTGAACTACAAGGGAACCTGTGCAATATCTGCATCTTATTTAAATACAGCTGAAAACAGCCTGACATTCAGGAAGATTAAAGGTATTATTAGTTATTATTGCATAATAAGTACATAATAACACAACGGTATGTCACTTCCTATATTGGTATCACTGCTATTGACATTATTTTGATCAGATATCTGGTAGCAACACACACCAACTATACTTTCTCCTACAAGGAAGCAAACACTCTGTACAGTTAATGTTGCATGCACTCCTCCACATTCACAGTGTGCACTTATTTCTCCCTGTCAGTCAGTGCAGCAGTTGATGAAAACCATGGGTGACCTCTGATGCTCCCTGAGCCACAACTCTACCGCTACATCAACTGAAGCTTGACCCTTCATTGGACTGCATAGCAGGGACCACTTAAACACGTTGTGTTAAATGACTTTGAGGAGGAGGAGGAACTGAAAAGAATTTGATGATTAAATCTCCATGACCTGGTTGTTTTGCCTTATACACTTCACTGATATTACCAGATGTCATCCGTGTCTCAACAGTCTAAAAAAAAAATCAGTCACTCTCCTGCCGTTAATCCACACGGACTTAAGCTGATTCACCACACAAATTCAATCATGGATCATAACTCTGACATGTATTCGTATGGTCAGGCCATTCCATAAAAGCAGCTGTATTCTCCATAGTTTGCAGACATGGTTGGCTGTGTGCAGTGTGATTCAATTTTCATTGCGTCAATTTGAATAGTAAACAGAATAAAACAGTGTCTTTGTTTCTCTCTTCTGCCACAGGACCAGTCCTGGACAGATGCCCCAGACATGCAGCTGATGCTCTCCAGGATTGTTTTTAAAGATTTGGAGCATTCTCTAAAACACTTGGGAGGATGCTGCCCTCCTCTCATGGTACCAGAGCCATGTCTCCATCCCAGAGAAGCTCAATAATGCATGTAGACAGCAGTGTTTAATCTTGCTTCTCAGATCTTAAAACTCCGTTAGTAGCCAGTGGACAGTAATTATCGTTGTTGTGCTCACATGCTCTAGATAAACTAGACTTTTCTTCTTTAATCAATTTCTTTGTGTGCTGAGCTCCACGGTGTCCATCAGAGGTGATGACAGCGTCGGGTCGTCCTGAAGCCCTCGGAGCAGGAAGGGGAATGTGAAATGTCACTGTGGAGCAGCAACTCCAGGATTACAAGGATTATGTCTATTTGAGGACTGTTGCTTCCTTTGTTCTTTTGCACCAGATTCACTCTGAACGGCCATTACTGCTCAGGGTAGATGTTTGGTTTAACTGATGACAGTGAATGAGGTCCACTTCCATGTTAAATCCAGGACAAGGTCACTGGGCCTCTGGTGTACAATGTCAGGACACAAACTGGAGTCAGAGGAGAGTACTATTAAACACACACCGTTTTGGGGAAGTCAGGGTCGCTTGACTTATTTTGCAGCCGCTCATGAAAGTCTGCGTCCTGTGAAACAGGAAGAGATGACTGACTTCTGAACCCTGGGAGGATGAGTGTCGTCATCGTTTCTACTCAACACTTCCACACCTATGGCAGACAGCGCTGCAGCATGAATGAGCAGCTTTCTGCCAGTAACTGAAGCCGACTTAACCACAGCTTGTGTGCTTTTATCGTAATTACAGCTGATGTTGCAGTCATTTGAAGTATCTAGTGGTGAAGGAAAGACTGTGTCCTGATATAGACGATTGAGGTCGGATCTGTATTCTGTTCAGGTGAAGCTGCGAAAATCGGCTTAACAGCTTAGCAGCAATTAGATGTGATCAGTGACAAAAGTTGTGCGCTTACTGCAGCCTCATCAACTCTATCACATCAAGACGCAGAAAGTGTTCAGACTTGCAACTTGATGTCGTGCCTCATTTCTTTGTCAGAATTGAAGAGTGAAGTTGTGAAATACGCCGCATGCCTGAACATCATTATGCAAGCGGTCTTTCAAAGCAGCAGACCGTTTTTGACATGTGACATTAAAATGATACATAAAGATGGAGAAACCAGCAGGAACACCAAAGTCCGGTTACTGCACCTCAGTGAATATCTAACCAAGCGAGTAAACGTCCAGCTTCACAGCGTGGGAGGTCAGCTGCTGTAGTGTCGCTGTCTATCCTTGTAGTTAAAAGCCGCCTTGCCGATTCTTAACCACAAGGTCTAAATCAACTCCTAATAGTGATTGATTTTGGGAAATTTAAAGCCAGGCTGAGTCTCACTCTCATTTATTGATCCCACGCAACCTTGTTATGTTACATTTGAGATCAGGTTGCATCCCTTGTTTTGCTGCTGAATGTGTGACACTGAACTGACCTGGCTCTGCAATGCTTTAAAGAAAGTGAATGTGTGTGAATGTGGCTAGATCTGATTCAGAAAACAAGTTCATTATAATGCCCAACACTTGCTCTAGGCATCCTCAATCTACACCACCGACCCCCCCCCCCCCCCCCCTTTACCACACTGCGGACAGTGAACTGGGCCAAGTCCAGAGGCTGCTAAGTGGATGGTACTGCAGCACTCTCTTTTTTTGTAACGTGTTTTATCTCTCATTTTCATTCAAACTGTTTGCAAACATCAGTCTGAGCGATTGGTCCCCAAAGACACATAAGCCTGCATCCCCTGGCAACCTGTGTTCAACGGGCCGATTCAAAAAAAGAGGATAGCTGTCAAGGTGGCAGGAAAAAGAGCAGGTTTCTGAAGGAATTAATTATTGTGAGCAATATTTTGCACCGACATACACCGGCACTCTAGCCAAGTATGACTGTAAGCCACAGTTTGATCCTGCCATTGATAACCATTCATTTCCCCACCGTGCAAGCAATCCTTCACACATTTTGCCTTAGATATGACACATGCATCATCACTACTACTTAACTGTTGCTTTTTGATTTCTCGGTCTAATAACACTTCAAGGTGATGCTGACATATAACAGAAAAGCAGTTTACAACATTTAAAGAAGTGTTTATTTCCTGCACATATGTTAACTGAAGCATAGAACATTTTAAACACACATTTCTCTTGTGAGTTGTGTTGTGGCATATTGATGCTAATTGGATATTTTAGGGTTAGTCTATCCTATTTCAAAGAAGGGGCATGATTAGCTTCAAAAGGTCTGGAGAGGAAAATATTTCAACCAGTGGAAATGTTAAAAAAGGACCAATCAGCAAAATGCTGTCTTTATCTGCATCGGCTCTGCTGTGTAGCGCTGTTGTTGCGGCTGTATGTGGAGGTCAAACCTCCCTCTGGGCTCAACAGTAGGATCATGTATCATCTCCACACAAGCATATACCTTTAATTTCAAGGAGAGCTGTCCTCCTTAAAAAATTGTCCTTCAAATTTTGAAAATAAAGTATTCGGCCTAATAAATTATTAATGAAGCTGGACGAAAGGGGGCGAGGGTTACCAAGATGTTAATTATTCATTGGTTGGTCGCTCCCTTGTCCACTCTGGAACCGTCTGGGATGCACAGGCACACAGACCAGAGCTGATTTGTTATGATTTTCATCCTAGTCTGTGTCTGACTTCCTTGTGCATGTGTGCCTCATATCTTACAGTAAACCGATATGGTTGCGGTCATCTGCCATGTGACTTCAGTGATGGCTGGTCCAGTTTCAGTTCTTTTTCGAAGTTTTTTTTGTAAAGAGACAAGGTTTTACTTAAAAAATAAGCTGCTAAAAGAGTTCGACACTGTCACCGGCAGCAAATGTGAATGTTTTACAAATCAGTGCGGGTTTTGTATTATTTGTTTGACTCAGTGTATCATTATACTTAATCAGCAGACCTCTACCTTCAGAAACTGCAAAGAGGAAGTATGCTCAGAAAAGCTCCCTCTATACTATTGTGCATATTAATACCTAACTTCCTCTTGTAATAAATAGTACAACAGAAGACTGATGCACCCCCAAATACAAATGTAAGCGCTATTGTTTCTAACATAACCTACGTGCTGTTCTGCCACAGTAGTAGAAAGTACCTAACGTGCACTATTGTTTGACATGTTATTTGCCATGACATCACAACACTGTGTGCTGGCAGAGCTCTGCTGCTTCCTGTGTATCTGAAAATACACCTTGTGGCAGGCCGCGTGTGTGGCGGAGGGTACAGGCAGAGAGATTTAAGGCCTAAATGTGAGACGGTTCGAGTGCAAGTGTGTCTTTGTGTGCCTTTGCTGACTCTATAAAAGCCTTATAGATGTGGCACACTGTCCACACAGTGACAGGAAGAGCAGCTGTCTCCCTGTGACCGCCCTTTGTATGTGTGTGTGTGTGTGTGTGTGTGTGTGTGACAGGGAAAGGAACTGACCCTCAGCTTCATGACTGCATCTATTATGTTGAGACACAGTTCACTGTTACTCCTCGGTCATCAGTGCATCCAGCTCCGAGGCAGGGGAAAAGCGATTGCTCAATATTGCTTTAATAGGACCCTGAACGGTTACCCTACCTCGTCTACTTTCAGAGGAAGAGACGCTGACCTCCTCCACTTCCTCACTGTCCCTATTGTCTGCTGAAATGTAACCCAGATGGCATGAAATGGCTGCAGCACTAACAGTACCCACGCTCATCCCCATTTCTATATCCTGTTTATGGGAGCAAATCTCCGAAAGCTGTCCTCAGTTTCTCTAAATAAGTGTTGCTTACAACACAAATTGCTATCATTATTTGGAAAGATAGTCAAGTGTTTCTTGTTGACTATCACGGCTCAGGCATGAATGAAGTCTCCAAAGGCCTATCCAAGAAGGAGATTACTCCTAAAAAGAGATCCCTGTTAAATTGATGACCTTACTAATAAGCGATTATCTAATATGGACGGTCAACCAATGTGATATTTCATCCCCATAAAATATACAAATATTGTAAGAATGCTTTAATTAGGATTCTCATCAAATATAAGCACGTTTAAATCCGGGTTATGCACTTGTACTTCTAAAACTCATTGCATTTGCATGAAAACCACCTTTTCCTAGAAGAGCTAGTCACAAATATTAAAATGTGAAAAAAAAATCATGCTTATCCAAACGTGAAAAAAAAAATCTCATCAACACACTTATTCTGAGCGGCTTTGCATCTGAACTTTGCAGGCGAGCACTTACTGCAGTTTACAGGCCTATCTCTTGTCTGGTGCGCTTGTGTCATTTACACCAGCGGCTCTGCACCTTCTGACCTACATAAAAATGAGCAGCTCATGCACCAATACGTCAACTGTGGCGACGCAGATAGTGGCTGATTTCCTGTGACGCCATGTGGGCTATATGGTCATATGAAAGGAGCAGGTTCTGTCTGCACTTGAGTGAAGTGGAATGAAAACACATGACAGAGCGTCACCAGGTGATCGTGTGAATTACTAGTGTGTATGTGTGTGAATGGAAGGATTCACGGAGCCATTACAGACAGAACCTGCTCAGAAGTTTATCAGTCTATATGCCTGCAGCCAACACTATTATTTATGGTGCTAATTGTTCTTCACCAAAGTATAAAATTGATACATAACCGCTGTGACTGCAGGGCACGTATTTGTGTCACACTAAAAAAAATGACTCAGAGTATGAAAAGTGTGGCAGGAATTAATTTCAAAGCAGATGTGAGACACTCCCCTCCCCTCCCCTCTCAGACACTTTCTTGCGTTTGGTCCTATAAGGTTACACAGTCAGTGTACCACTGAAAGGTATACAGGCTCAAACTGGTCTCGACCTCTCACTTCTTTATCGCTGCCTTTAAACGTGTAAATGAAACAGTTGAGGTCGCAACTTCCTCCTCATAGTTGTGACAGAGCAAAGAGGCCCCTCAGCCATGAATAAATACGTTGATAATCTCTAAGCATTAGCCCAAAAATAAAAATATACTTCATGATGTATTTTTACACTCCTGTGAGCACAGGATGTTTTCTGCCTTTTAAAAAAAAAAAAACCTCTATCTGCCATTACGGCGATGAAGTGACGTGGTGCGAGTGTGAATGGTTGGTCCTGGTCTGCTTTCAGTGGCTCTAAATACCCTTGAGGGCACTTCTCCTGTAATAGCAACGCGAACAATGAGAAGGAGCCACTGCACTTAATGGTTTAATGTATGTATGTCATAACTGAGAGGGACTTTGTGATTAAGAACAACAAGCTCCAATGTCTTTCTGAAAGGGGACATTATATAACATAGTATGTGTTGAGGGATTTATTTTTTACATCTAAATATGTCTAAATATAACAAATAGAAAGGTACGTGTTCAGAGCAGATGCTAACATAAAAGGGATTCATGAAGGCAGCAGCTTCCACATCTTTTTGGACTATTATATCAGGGTTTTGTTGTAAGAAATCAATTTTGTATTCTCTCTCTCCATAGAAAACACAATTATTAACTATCACAACATCATTCATTCAAATAGGTCTAAAACATCATTCGACAATGGTTTGGTTCTTTGTAATTGAAGCACCTGTTTTTGTGTTCACCCTTGACACTTTACACTCAGCACAGCTGATGGATTTTGTGAGGGTTTCAGAAAGGATATTGATGACTATCATTCCTTTGTGTCATTTTAAACTGTTATCATAATTGTTTTGTGTAGACAGTCGGTGTTCCAAAATCATCCAGGGACATTTTTTTAAAGCTTAAAAAGGAGACAACACGACTCTTTAGCCGCTGAGAATTAACTCCCCAAATGATAAAGAAAAAAAGATTCTCACTGAATATTTGTCATACTAATGTATCTCAACTGTGCAGTCTGCAAAAGTAATACTGGACAACTACAAAAGGCCAGAAACTTTCAGACCAGTGGCCAACTGGGGGACAGGTGACATCAGAGAGCGCCAGCTAAGAGGATCCACCCAGAGGCTTACACTGCCGGCATCCTGCCATTTGATGAGGAGAAGGCTCCGCCTGTCCAACTGCCTTCCTCGCTGAGCCCCCACAGGGAGCCAGCCGAGGGGTGTATCCGTGCAAAATGGCTCCAAATGAGAGGAATGATACGATGCTGACTCAGACCAGAAACAAAATCTGCCTGGTAACCTTGGAACATCTATGCTGGATGGTGCAACTCAAACTGGAAGCACCTTTAGTCAGAACTTTTTTTGTCACCTGCATTTGTCGTCGTACTGTCAAGCGGAGCCGGCTGATTGTTGACTGTTGTCAGCTATTTGCTGAAGCTGATGCTTTGTGGACAGAGAGTCATTTAAGGAGTCACAGTGTTTATCTGTACAGAAACAGGACAAACAACGTGAGCTTAAGTTTAAATCCTGGCAGACGAACAGCATCAGGAGATATTAGCACGGATCTAGTGACTCAATCTTACCACACTAGTGTGACGCTGCTAACAGACTGTCATCATCGTTATTCAGTGTTAAGTAAACAGAGGTTATTCACTTCTCCACTTGCATTTAAAAGGGCAAAACAACAAAGCTCTCTTCTACCATTCTTTGTATCTCTCTACGGTTTGGTTTCACAACAGTAATGACGTTTTTTTGATGTCAAGAGGTCACGTTTGGCATACGCACGGACTATTTTAATGTCTCCGATAGACAACAAGCACCAAATCTGTATCCACAACATGACACACACATGTACTGTACACACTCAAGCTCTCTTGGCTCTTGTTTGGTGCAGGAAATAAAAGTAGGCCGATCGATTCAAGAGCCTCCTCTGACTCTGCTCCCTCCTACTCAACCCAGAATAGTACAACAGAAGAAGACTTTCATGAGAAAAGACACCCCTCGGTTGTAACTCTTCGCACTCAGAAAAGCAGAACTCTTGTGCATGTAGCTATTTTTGGGTCATGGACATTTCAGTTTATTTCTATGAGCTTGTACTACAAAAAGTACAAGAGTATTTTTGGATTTGTTCCGAGTTTCACATATTAAGTGTGTCAAATAGCTGTGTGTGTGTGTGTGTGTGTGTGTGTGTGTGTGTGTGTGTGTGTGTGTGTGGCTGCTGGACTGAAGAACGACAGAGGATCAATAGATTCATGCAGAACCGTCATGAGGACTGACCGTTACGTGTGTCCAGACCAGATCAAAATGTGCTTATATCCTGGATGTCGAGGTATCCAAACGATTAAATCAATTAATCAACTGCAACCATTTGGATTACTGATTAATCGTTTTAATCATTTATCAAGTAAAAATTCCATTCTGTTTTCCACTACGGTAAACAAAATGTTAGACTTTTAGTCGAACAAAACAAGCAATGTGAATGTCAGCTTGCTCTCGGAAATTATGATTTTAGCAGCCAAACTATTGAAGGATTAATTGAGAACGACAGATTAATCAATAATGACAATTCTGAAAATAAATAGTTAGTTCGGCCCTAATTCACGCATCTCTTATCGCCAACACACAAATCAGTAACTCCTAACTAAGAGCAGGCAGACGTGTTATTCATGTTCATTCAAGTAATTGTTTGAGGTGATTAAATTATGGAAAATAATGAAAACCAACTGGCAGTAATTGATAAACTACTTTACCACAAGACTTATAAAACACGTCTTCGGGAGAGAGGGGAATATATGAAGCAGTTTTGTTTGGCAAAAGAAAATTCCATCATTACATTTTCATGGAGATAGATACCAAATCATGGACTACAGGGGGCACAATGGCTTCAGTTATTCTGCTATTATTAGGCCTTACAATGTAATTTACACTATCTGTACCTGCGCTGTCAAATAACACACACGTATACTGGATTAGGGTACGGATAGTGTTTCAGTTTGATAGATATACCGTTTGACTGAAGATTGGACTAATTAGATATCCATCTACATAAATGCAGCACAGTGGATGGCAGCAGAACAAAAGTCGACACAAGCTGAGTTGGATGAATAGGCAGCGTACCGTTGGCCTCGTTATATCAGTGCACTTCATGCAGACACACTTATCATTTAGCATAAAAGTATGACCACAGTAAAACAAGGTGCATTCAAAGTTCACCCTAGATGAAAAACATTGCACCCTCCAGCCAGCCTCGCCATCAAGTCACATTCAGTTATCAGCCATCCATCCTTCCATCATCTGCAGGTCAAACTGCATCTTATTGTTCACCACAGCGAATACCACACTGAACGAGGAGCCGTGCGGCTCAATGTAAATTAAATGACCCGTCCTTTGAGTGCACTGGCTTATGTAAGCTGCTTGTCCCCCCCCACCCCCATCCCTCCCCCCCAGCTCTCCATCCCTGCCTTTCTTACCCTTCAGCAGCCTTATCCATCCCCTAAAAAACCCCAACGTCTCGTAAACACATAGCCCCATCCTAAACTGGAGAGTGCAGGGGGGTGGTGAGGAGGGGGGGGAGCCTGACTCCCGCATCCCTCATTTTCTCTGCCACCTTGAAAACAACACCCCTATTCTGGTTGTGGTTCTCCATTCCATCATTGTTTGTGCACATCACATGCAGCACTGTTACGATGCTCTTCATCCACACAAATCCCCTGCTGCACAACGCAGACTGATGGCCTTTTATTAATCCTTCAATATATGTATCGAGACAACAACAAAAAAAAATCCTGCTCCCCCTTTTTGTTCCTGCATCTTCTTTCTCTCTGTCTCTCTTTCATTCTCTCAGTGTCCCTCCATCTATCCCTCCCCTCCTCCCTCCACCTTGCCCTCATCTCCCGAGTCCTGCAGCCACAAGCGCTCCGCGGCGAGGTTTCGCAGTGGCTTCTTGACAATGTCACAACACCGTTTTTAAGGCAATCCTGCCTCGTTGGAGGGTGCACAATGGAGAGAGACAGGAGAGATGATGGGGGGTTTAGTGTAGGGGGGGTGGGAGAGGAGGACGGGAGGGAGGGAGGGAGGGAGGGGGAGGCCGGGGATGAAATGCGACAAAGGTTGCGAGCTGGATTCCAATCTACAATGTCGCGTGTAAATGGCATAAACAGGGCTCCCTGGGCAAAATGCATTTTTAAAGAGCTGACAACGACACAGTGGGTAGAGAGGCAGGGGGAGGACAAACTGCATGGTGATATGATAATGCCAAGCCATTATTTCATATCCTCTATCGCTCTCATACATTGTCTCTGGTTGGGATTGTGTGAGCATAAGAGCATAAGCATGCCTGTACAGAGGTATGTGGCACACACGGTGTGCGGATCCATCCATCTGAATTCATTATCGTCAGAAAGAGGACACACAGGGAGGCTGGAATGTGAATTCTCCGTGATCTCAATACAGAAAAGAAAAAGGCTTACCTCCACATTTCAGCTCTGCTCGACCCTGCCTTGTTTCATCCTGTTCCTCTCTGCCGACTCCCTCCCCTTCTCTCCCCATGACAGCATTTTTCTGCTATCTATCTCCACGGTGAGGCTCTTTCTCCTCCTCCTTCAGTTCCTCCTGTCTGCCGTTCTCTTCCTCTCTCCAAAAATAAAACGACACACACACACTTCCCGATCTCTGTGTCTACCGGCTCTTCTATTCTGTTGGTTAAGTCAAGAGGCAGGTTGATTTGTGCTGTCCTCCTCCCTCTTTCTCCCTCTCGCGCTGATTCTATTCCATTCACATCACACTGAAGCCAACCCCCTCTTTCTCCTCTCTCTCTCTCTCTCTCTCTCTCTCTCTCACACACACACAGCTTCACTCGGCCTCTCTCTCCTCCCCCCTCCCCGTCTCCTTGTCAGAGCGAGGTTGAGGCAGCGACGGACAGCAGAGGAGAGCTCTCTGTGTCTTCAACTGAGCATTCGAAATGCTTCAGTGGCAAGAAGGGAAATTTAAAAATGTGCTGAATCGAGGACTCAAGATTTCCCATTTAATAACATGACACGCAAAAGCAGAAGTGTGAAAGATAAGATGATGATGCAACGTTGTTTTAAGATAGCCACCTCTCACAGTCTTTCTTTTACTATATTATTAATGGAAACAGGCACTTGCAATATCAAACGCGTTCATTTAGTCTTATTAGTCTTTGCCAAAACCGACATTTCTGCACGAGAGAGATAAAGGCTCACAAGCACTGAGGGGCAAAGGTGAACATGGCAGTGTGTGTGTGTGTGTGTGCGTGAGAGTGTGTGTGTGTGTGTGTGTGTGACAGTTTGTTTATTTGTAGAGACATCTGCGTATACTCCCCAACATGTGGGTCGAGACCATAACAAACAATCAACCTGCTTAACAATGAGAGCACAGGAGTGTGACAACACAGCTCGCCTTTTCCTCTCCCATCAGCCACTGCCTCTTAAAAAGCACATACCTGAGAATCTGGGTAAACCACTTAATGGCGGTCAGGCGAGGAGAGGAGTCGTGCTGCTTAACTTACACTGCAGCAGAGCCAAGTGTCCGGCACCATCCCCCTAATTAGTGCATGGAGTCCCGTCCTGGCCGTACCATATGGCTGTGTGTGTGTGTGTGTGTGTGTGTGTGTGTGTTAGCAGGTCAATGGCTCTGGTCTGGGGAGCGGGGGAGGAGGAGAGGTTGATGGTGGTGTGTGCCTTGAAGAGATAAGAGAATTAACAGGGCCACTAGTTGATAGTAGATAAACAGTTTTCTTAAAAGCAAGCATACCTCGGTGACAGCATCAGCGGTAACTCATGAGGTGTTATTAGAGTTTGTCGCCTCCTCTGGTGTTCAGCGTTGTTTTAATCTGAAATAATAAGCCAATAAAACACAATTCATCGCCTCAAATACAAGTGAGTTAGAAAGTTCATACACTCAAACCAATTGAAATGTCACATAACACAGAGTTCATGGTTATCTTACACACATTAAGAAAATGAAAATGTAAATATTCTGACTGGTTTAAGACTGTCTAAGATTATGTCCCGTTGTGATACCATTCATACAATCTACACTTGACCAACTGGTATTGATAATGGTGTGGTTGTAAGCATGATTTGTGATGGTGGGAGCCTCTCAAACTGACACCAGAGCTCATTTTGGGCCATCAGTGCAACAGAGACACCGTGTGGAAATGTTCCACCAAGACCGCAAAAGACCCAAACGCTTAAAGTTCTTCTCTGCCGAGGAACACATCTGTCTTTCTTAAGTTGCGTATCTTTTACGACATATTACATTTCATGGGACATCACATGCCGGAAACATGTGGTTTGAAACAATGGCAGAAAATTGGCTATTCTGAGCCGTCAGCACAGTAAAAACAAAGACTCATTCTTAAACCTTTGTCCGACTAACTGTCCAAAACTAAAATATATTCAGTATATAATATTATAAACAGCAAATCATCTCATTAAGGTAAAAACCACAGAATATTTGGATTTTTTGCTCTAAAAATAGTTTAATTTCTTGTTGCTCTCATAGATTAATCGACTAATCTTTTCAGCTCTGGTGTGTATATATATATATATATATATTCTTGTGAGTAAAAATACCAGAAGCCAGATATATATTTAAAAAAATACTTGGATCCCAGAGGTCCAGATAACACACAATCTACCACCAGCCAGGAATCAAGATGAGGAAATGTACTAAACGTCAGAAAGCTGCCCAAATGAGTAATGTGCTGAGGATATTAGATTAGTGTGAAATTCTTCTGGGCCCTCGTGGGGGCTGGTGTGGCTCTGCCAGGTGCAGACAGAAAATGGGTGTGATGTGATGTTGGGGAGAGGTTTCACCAGAGCCGAGAGGCGGATAATTCAACCCGACTTGCTAAAGTTAAAGCGGCGCCAAGCACATGAAACTAGTAAAGAACGGCCCTGCAGACCCAACAGATTTATATGCCCCTGCAGAGGAAGTTAATGAAGGTTTCACACCGACCTGGTTCTGTCCAGCTGCAGAGCTGTGGGTCAGCTGCAGCAATGAACTAGAAGAAACGTTGCATTAACTTGCAGTGTTGACATAAGATCATATTTACAGAGTTATGAATCTACCTGTAGGATCACAGAGTCTGATCCACTGCAGGTGTCCGTGTGTTGTTCAAATGTCCTCAGTCCCTCAGCAGCTGTAATAGAATTACAATAGTGAGGTTGCACTATTGCATTTTATTTTCAACAAACACTCCTCTTGCTTAATTTTACCTTGTGGTTTGAACTTTGTTAATGCAATTTGGCACCAACAGGGAGGGACAATCACAATGCCACCCCCTGGTGGCCATTAAACAGACTTGCAGTAAGAAGAGAACCCAAACCGTTTTCATGAGCGGTATCCACATCGCATTGATTTCATCTTTCTGGTTTTCCAGATGATAATCTCTCACATTACGACCAGACCCAAGTTATATTCTACATAGCTCTGCGTGGATATTATTCATTTTACCGTTTTGATTTTAGCGTCGGGGATCTCTACACTGATGTTGGTGACATCCATCAAACATTGGGTTCATTTCTCACCTGTACAGTCGAAGCTGGTTCTCAGGACTCTCTGCCATTAAAGATAAAGCACAACGAATGGGGGAAAACACACATTTAAGACACTTAAGGTTTTTAAGATAGTTTTTTTTATCAATGCAATAACCTTTTTTTATATCAAACGCTCAAATCAAACCGTCGACTGTGTTTCACTTAAAGATGTACTAACTCCTTTGAACAGGGTAACTTTAACAACCTTTGTGACATGTAAACATAAAACACAAACTGAAAGTAAGATACCATGTTTATGTCTTTTCCTGTTGATATTGTGCAGCCAGTTAGTTTACATTAAGTAAAAAAAGACACGAAAGACAACTGTACACATAATTTACATTCCTCCAACAGTTCAACATGGCTTCTGTCTGCTAAGCTTTTTTCTTTTTTACACAATCAGGTCCAGTATGTACAGTAACGGGGAACAGACGTATTAACACAGGGAACTGATTTGTCTCATTGCAAACCCATGATTATGACACTGAATTATATTTAAAAAGGAAGAATCACCTGAATGATCACAAAGAGCATAAATACTTCCAACTATTTAAAACAGGGAAATGAAAGCCGACTTGCTGTAAAAGATAACAAACCTGAATTGTCCACGTTGGCTCTTAAGCAACATTATTACGGTAGATCTGGAGGTCTAGTTTTGAAATGTTTGTCTGCATCAAAGCTGTTTATTTAAATACATGTATGTCTCTTTGTTTTTTTTACAGGTGAGCCATATTACTACCAGAACATTTCTGTCCTCGCTGTTCGTTGAAAGATAACAAAAAAAAAGAAAATTCAGGCACTGGAGGAGAATCACAATAAACTGAAAGTTACTATCTGTGCGCAGAGATGAGAATTAGAATTTTTGTTTTTGTGCTGCCAAAACAGATCCTAAAATTGGTTTTCTTTTACCTTCTCACCATTTACAATCTCACAATACACTTCTCAATTTCTCTGTTAATAAGTGTGACTTGTATATCAGTAGGTATTGTATTTCATAACAATTCAAACGTGTGTGTCCAGGAAGAGGTGTTTGAGACATTTTGAATCCTGCACTTCGTACTATAATGTGTACTCAAAGTAGAGCGTGAAGACGAGATCGTGGAGTGCTGTCCCATTGTTTAAGGAGCGCTTTTGTACTTTTGCCATCGACTTGAGGTTTCTGAAACATGACTTGTATGACTAAAGCGATGATGTTGGAAAGCGTCACACACATGGAATTTGACATTTTTGGGGGTACATGAATAATTTAGACAACATTTTGACGCCACTTCTTCAAGTGGCAGATAGAAAGGATGGAGACACAAATCACACACTTAGAACAAAACCACCGCTCCTTGTTGAATTTAAGGAAAACAAATCCCCGCTTGTGGTTTTTACATAATGTGGACTCATGAACAAGAGGAAGTGATTCACTGAAGAACTATAAAACAATGTCTCCATTAGGTGGTCTGCAAGTTTGCCATTGCAGGCTTAAATGTACACTATTAAACAAACGCACTGTCGGTCATGAACGGGATCTTTTACACAGTAGAAGGTGTGGAGTATATTTTGGCGGTGTCACGGTTAACCAGTCTCTTTTTTTGTCCTCAAGTTTGAGAGCTTTTTAAATTCACAATATACAAGGAATATTCACAATAAAAGTTTTTTGCATCTCAAAGTGACAATTTATGTTCGTCGTGTCTCATCTGAAAAAGAGTCCTGGGTTCAGAAAGGTTTTGAGGTTCTACGAGAGGAACCTGGACAAAAACCTCGATCTGATCCACGGTTTGCTTCAAGTCTGCTATCTGGCGGTTTGGGGGGGGGGGGTTCAGTGAACCTGGCCGGGGCTCTACCACTTGCCCCTCTTGCTCCAGTCCTTAGGTGTGAAGTGAAGGCATTTTGGATCTATGCGCAAGTGTCTCTTCTGCATCGCTCTTTCGTGACCGTCCACAATGTCTTCTGAGAGAGTCAGGATGTACTGGCCCTAGATTCAAGAGACAAATAATAATAATCAAACTTAAATAAGTGATGTGGCTACATCACTATGTGACCTGAGTAGAGACCATTAGTGCATTATATCAGCCGTCTGTGCTTTGGCATCAAGTGTTGCATATTTCATCAGCGATACATTTTTAAACACACAAAAACTTTTTTCTGTTATTTGATGGAAGAAATAAACAACGCTTCTCCCTATCATCACATTAAAAACATGAACAAATGAAACAAGAGTCTCATGGAAGGCTGTGTAAAGACTAATGACAGAAGTGTGGAGGATCCGTGTTCTTTCCACCGCTCTAATGTTTTACAGTGGATGGAATCTAATGACCAAAACACACAAACACTTTTAATTTACACAGGGAAGTTGTTGATTGACACGCCACCGTGCTGGAGATGCGATCACAAAGGGCAGGGTTGAGGATGAAGGAAACATAAAAGGGAACACGGCGTTGGTCTCTCACCTTGTAATAGTTGATGAGGTTTAGGTACTGAAGCGTTGAAATGACGTCTTCTTTCTTTACACTCGTGATCTCACTGATCTCACTGGAGGGTCAAATGAAAAGGGAGCCAATCATTAAACTGCTGCAATGAAAAATTACTCTTGGGAGACAATTAAACGTGTCGGCAACATTTGAGAAACCAACAACAGCATGCTTGATTGTTAAAGTATCCAACCGAACAACCCAGACCTGTGTTGCTAAATCTTTTCCAATTAAAGTAGTTGGCAGCTCCAAAAGTTGCTAAATCTAGCAAGTCGGTTACATCGACAGTCCGTTCCTTCAGTCCTTCCTCCAAAGCTACTCCCCCCAAATGATCATTATGAATGTAAACAAGTGTGTGCAGGTAGACAGGCAGGCAGCCCGTTACAAATCATTTCAATCTATTGAATAAAATGATGGCCCAGGCTTATTACAGTCCTGGGACAGCCACAGACACCGGATTATGTATTGTTATTGACAGAGCATCTGATTGATTGATTGATTGATATAACCAAAACAATCTAGAACACATTACCAACCCAAGCTTTAAAACATTGAGATAAAATGCCACGAGTCACATACTTGATTGTAATCTGCGGCCTTTCTCCATTGTCGGGTTTAAGGTCCATGAGAATTTCCAAGATGGTCTGGGACCAGTAGGACCGATAGGACAAAAGACCGAGGTCAGAAAGTGGCTTCTCAGGCGTCCCCGTCTTCCCTTCTACCTTGGACAGCTCGTAACCTGACAAACACACACACACACACAGAGAACTGATGAGCACAGGGGAGTATATTTACCGGCACCGTGCCACTGTTTTTGATTCTACACTTACTGAACTCAATGAGCAGTTTGCCGTAGCCTCTCCGCTGGTAGGGAGGCAACGTCAGGATGCAGGCTACGTTATAATCTTCAGTCGACTCCTTTTCCTGCACAAAGAAAATGAAAATGTAACCCCTGTTTAATAGGAGACTGTTTCCAAGCTGTTACGAGAGGACTACACACACACACACACACACACACACACACACACACACACACACACAAAAAAGAGTTTTGCATCAGTTGTTTACCTTAGAGAAGTAGCCCACTATGTGGAAGCCTTTGGAGTCATACTCTGTCATTACATAGAAGAGGAAAGGGTCTGTGTCGTAATACAAGGTTTTGTGGTCCAGGAAACACTTTGCAAGTAAACACAGGTTCTGGGAATAAGTCTGGAAAACAATGACAGACATAGATCAATCAAATACAAACAAATGCTGTAAACAACATGTTTTTTATCCTCCCATCGCTTACTTTGTTTTTCCTGCCGTCAATCTCAAAAAATGAGATGGTGCCTTTGCGGTAGATCTCGTTGCCTGGAGGATGTCTTAGATTACATTTTGTCTGTCAAAGACGCAAAAACACGAGAGGATGAGCTCCATGTGCAGCAAGAGATTCAGGGCTTAAGATAGTGACATACTGATGATTCTTACCAAATGCCTCTGGAGACACTTCAGGCTTTTGAGGTACTTGAGACAGAATTCACAGAGGTAGAGGATGGGCAAAGCGGTGAGTTCCTGTGGGTACGGTGAGAAGTACCAGGGCTTCAGTCTGTGGCGTCCTAACTCTATACACTCGATGTTTTTCATCCGGGTGACGATGTCGTCGTGGCTGCGGTCGGACACCAGACTGCCCGTCATGCGGGGTGCAGACGGGATGCCGTCGGAACTGTCTTGGGAATCCTGGAGGTAAACAATGAGGACACTTGACACATTTGACACACTTACTGCAGCTATTTTCATGCAGATAAACATTGTGTTAAAACTGCTTGATCAGATGGAGCATATGTACTTTAAGAGCTCTACATATTTATATTCCTTTAAATAAGTAACATGAATAAGCTCAGAGGTTGTACATGTTATCAGAACGGTGGGTCTGATGTAACAAACACTTCTGTTCTATTGGACGTACTGAAGCACAGCAACATACAATCAACGTGTGATAATAACACTGACCTCTGGTGGCGGTAGAAAGACGCTGGCACTTTGAGGGTTGTTATACTGCAAAACCTTTATCATCTAGCAGGAAGAAAAGACACAAAAATCAGGCTTATGGTTCGTATTTACACTGAAGAGTTTGGTTACGGGGCAGATTGAAAGCAATGTTGAACTTTAGTGTAACTTTTGTTTTTGTGGATTAAAGGTTGGTTCATCGGGAGACACTAGTGACAATCATAAGTAGTGATAGAGAAGTTAACGAAGGAGGAAAAGAGCAAACACAAACGTTAGACCAATGATTTCATGCGGGTTTGACGGATTGTTTTGTTAACTAAAATGCAAAAAAGCAAAGGTCTGACCTGCTTTGTTTGGACATTTGTCTCATTTAGTGACATTCAATATTTTAGTGTGTAGAACTACCTTGTTACATGTACGTATTTAAAGTTATAATCAGTTGTTCTGCTCTTGAGTCTCTCAAAAACAAATGACATACATTTGAGATCATATTGTCATAGATCGATAACATTTTGTAACACAAAATGTATTAAAATTGTTTTTTTTGTATAATAGGCTTGAACATGACTCATGTCAAAATCAATACTCCTCATTGTACAGTTACAACACGGTCAGTCAGAACACTGAATTTCTGAATGTAGCAAAACAAAAGGCCAATATAAACGTATTTAACTTCATATAAAAATCAAACATCTGACTACTTGAAGAATTAGTGGATGTTGAAAAAAATTAAAATGTCCCCAAACCTTGCTGGTGTGTTGTAGGACTTTATGTTTGTTTCTAACTAATTTGAACTAAAACAGGTCTTAACCAAACAGATTTTAGTCTTAGAAACATTTAACCAAACAGGGAGTTGTGACGTGAAACGTCCTTTAAATTAAATGACAAATTAACAGATTTAAAGCGAATACTTTTTGTCAACATACTCGTATATTTGTGTTTCGTAAGGCTGGTTATATAGAAATTAGCACGGCAAAAAGCTTGTCTCATTTAAAACAGTAAAGCAGGAAAACTACATAGTAATCAATCATTCATGTGATAAATATTTGGGATTAATTTTTTGGGCAGAAAGAACTTAAATTCTGCTAATATTAATACAGGCAGTATGTTTGGTCATCTGAGGTTTGAATACTGCAGTAGATGATGCACATAAATTCAATTTATTCTTTGACTATTTTAATTCTATACGTATACTATATATGTTTTACATTGTAGTGCTCAAAATACAGATAAAATCATGCTTTTCAAAAAAGATGCACAGACTCTGACATATGGCCTACATTTAAAATGAGAAAATAATACGGTGACTGTGAAGATGAAATACACTTCATACCTCATCAGTTCCCCCACAGTTAGCTTTCCTCTTCCTCCCGGGCTGCGAGGGGATGAGTCGCCGGGCAGTGCCGTTCTGTCATTACAAATACATGAGAAGTTACACATTATCCAGTGAAACAATACTCAAACCTTTAAGAATCCCAGACCGGTTTCTCTACCGTTGTGAGCGAGGAGATCGGCTCATGGTCTTCGCGGGACTTAAACGTGTTGGGCTCCCTCACAGCGGGAAAAGCAGAGGCTTCAGTTGAACTTGGCAGGGAGGGCACGGCGGTGGACGGGGGTACCTGAGTCGCCAAGGGGACGGCCTCTACTTTTCTCTTCTGCAGCAAAACAAACGTCGTTAAAAATGGGGAACACGGACCAAACACTTCAACCAATCACAATCTGTGCTTCCAAACAAGAGCTTTTGATTCCAGTCAGACCAGAGGCCCGTGTTCAAGATGACACAGCGATGTAATGATTTAAAGATGGTTTTATGTCATGAAGCCGTGCCCTCTTCATATTATCTGCAGTCTGTTCACTGATATGAGCTCAGACTGTGTCTGGTTAAATGGCCACAGCATGTCACATTAAGCAGGTTTTACGTAGGTATTAAGATGCAACAGATACAGATCAGCTGCAACTCCACTGGGTTCAAACTAAAAGTGTTTCTTTTGTGTTTAAACTACCTGCATCAACAACTTCCCCCTTTTTCATTAGTGTGTGATTTATTATCTTGTGATTTAATATATTTCATCACACATCCGTAGATACTGAAAGCTCATAGAACAATCCATCTTCAGCACAACATGAACGGTTAGAACATAAACAGAGAATACCAGCTACCTTGAACGATTTGAAGTTGAAATGTGGCTTGACGAGTCCAGTGCATACACCTGACAAACATTTGGATACACTGTGTGTTAAACCACTTCCAGACGTGATCTGCACGACCGGATCGCCATCTTCCTTTTTTATTTCATGGTTGTTTATTTCTGGATTCCCGTGCAGTTCGGCATGACCCGATAGCTGTATGAGCACACAAGAGGCATGTTAACACCAGGCTCACACTAAGGTCTCCGTCATTTCTAGGATGAGTCAAGTCAAGCTGTACCGGCGTGGGGAGGGTTTTGCCTCTGGAAGGAGCTGTGGCAGACTGTGCGTTGAGATCTAGACTCTTCCTCTGAATTGAAGAGAAGGGAAGAGGTTAACTGACATTCATATGAACCCTTAGATTAAATCTCAGGGGTTTAATGCACACACACAATGTAACCAGTGTCTTCCATAATAACCGCACTGAAAATCAACAGTTCTGTGGCGATCTATGTCAAATCTGAAGATGTATGAAAACAACAATGTAGACTGAAAACTTTCTTAAAATAGAGCGTCGTCTATATCACACACTCCATTAATGTTTTGATAAGATGTTCCTTAAGTGTCGAGGCTGGGTTGAATATGAACATTGAACACATAATCTTGTTCCCATTCAGCGAGCAAACACACCACATACAGTGTACAGCATTTGAACAAATCATTGATTCAAGCAGCATGCAAAATAGTGTAGGTCGTTAGCTAAGAGACCATGTAAACTTGTTACGATTTACACTATGAAGCTTATGACATCCACTTAGCAATATTCATAACACAGGAATTGAGTTTGACATCATCATTAACTTTTATATTCTGTGAGTATCTTGAAGCAATACAAAAGGGCCAACTAGTCTGAAACATGACATATCTCATTCATCTAACAGAAATAGCGTCCACTCCATCTTTTAAAATGACTCAATCGCTGTTGAAGTTATCAAAGCGCTGGGATGTAAAAGGCTCATATTGTGTAACTCCTGTCTTCACAAAGGTAACGTGATGCTACCAAACCTTGGTGTATTGTTGGGCATGATCAATTAAGAAAAACAAACATCTGGTGGCGTAGCATCCACTTACCACGTCTCTCTCTGGAGAACCGGGACGGGAGCCTGGAAGACCATTCTTGGTTGGTGTTTTAGCTTCTTTCTTAGGGAACTGGAGCTTCTTCATGTCCAGCCTGTCCCCCGTGACCCACTCATCCAGGCGCTTGTTGACTTTTAACACAAGCAGTTTGACAAGAACAAAAAGACATATGCTGTGATGTTTCTGTGTTGTGTAATTCAGTCTGTAAAGCTGCAGTTAAAATGTCAAATAAAAACAAGATGCAACACAAACTATACTCACAGTCAATATAGTGAACATAGTAAAGCTTTCTCGAAGAGACTTCCTTCACACTTAAGATTTCAGCCAATGCTGTAAGAAAAGCAGAAAAGTCAAATCAAAACTTGCAATGACTTGTACTCAAATCAACAGAATTATTGTCATGGACATCCATGAAACAGCTGCTTAAACATAAAAGATATAAAACCACTCAACAACAATCATTGTGGGTAAAAGAACTAGTACGGAAAGACGTGTACTCAGAAAATGTATCACAAATATGCCAAATGCTTTTTGTTTTCATCTTCTCAATTGTGACAAATATCTGCCTTTATGTTTTACATTCAGTGTCTTTTGGGTTTTATAATGTTGTTCAGCGACAACAGTAACTTCACACAGCTCTGGGAATATAAGTGGCCATGTTTCATAACATCCAATGAACAATGACAAAATCATAACAAAAATAAAAATGAGCTGTCTCCCTTGCTGCAAGATAACTCCACGGTGTCACGAGATACTAACAAAAAGTATACAAGTACTACACAAATTATGTTTCACCTCTTGAGACCTCGATTATAAATTAATTTAAAGAGAAAAGCTCTAAAGATACGAACATCTCCCAACTCACTGCTCATAAATATACACATGCAACCTGTGACAAAGAGTAGCGAACAGTTATTGCTTTCATTTAAAATATAAATATCAAGCAAGACATGTATGAACCACTGCACAAAACCCACTTGGACATCAGGATGTCAGAGTAGTAAAGCTGCCACAATGGCCCAACTGAAGCTTCACAATAAACAAGTGTCACTGAGATGCCCGACTGATTTGGCTAATTTTGTTGTGGCTCTTACTTTTCTCATCAGACCTGTCAAAACAAGTAACGATCGGACTACTTTGGCCCATAAACATGGCCCTTAAAAGTGATCAAATCTTCATTCAGGCAACCAACTGTTCCACCTGAACAGTTGGTTTCAGATTTGTAAACAACAGCGTGATGTCAGATAGATTTCGCCCAAGCTTCCCAAAAAAATGTCTTTTATTAAAGAAAACAATAAGAGTTAGCTAGTTAATTAAATGTTGGATGTAGTAGTGGTATTAGCAAGCATTCAAATTAAATGCATTTACACTGTACAGCCCTGTGAGTGTGGTGTTTACAGTGCTTTCACTGGAGGCCGAGGCGTCTGATAACAACAGCTGAGGTTCGCTAGTTAGCATTAGCTAGCTTAGCACTGGAAAAAACAAACGGACAATACTTACGCCATTCGTCCTCGTGTTCTTGGTTTTTACGAAGAACGGGGAGGCGACAGCCCTCAACGATCTCGACCTGTCGAAAATAATACGTTAATTTGCATCCTGGAAGTGGTCAATGTCTCTAAAATAAAATGATATCTCTTGAAAACCTACCGATGATGCGCTGTCCGCCATTTTCGTCATCTGTGAGAGCAGGAGCAGGGTGTTGTGGGAAAATGCCGGTCCTCAACAAAGATTAAATAAACAGCAAGATGAAGGTCCTCGAATGAATGTGAAGAGCGGAAGTCGGAAAACAAACCCGGAAAAAAATCGCAGGAGTCTTCATCGAATGCAGGCGTGGTGCAACACCTTTATTAGGTTAGGACTACTACGACATGATTTTAAAGTGAGTGCATCGACCTGTCTCGTGGGGCTGAGGCCTTATAATGGTTACCAGTTATAACCTATTACTTTGTAGTGAACAACCAGAAGAGTGAGTGCACACATCCAAAAACTTAAATATAACCAGGTACCAGCCTCATTTTATCGAGATGTCGTGACATTTCCCAAATTCATTCTCACACTTAGTATTGCAAAGAGACTGACTGCATCAAACGCAATGAATCCGGACAGGGGTTGTCAACCTTTTGTAATGTAAGGCCCATTTCTGATTTAAAAAAAAGAAATCTCTGGATAACATTCCCATATAAATGAGAAAAAAAACAACGTCACCATAAAATAAGGAAAATATGCTGTCCCAGTGGCCAAGAATAGCTGACATAGGACATGCAAAAAATACTAATGTAGTCCTGCATGTTTTGAATATGAAAGGATTGTATAAACTTCTTGACAGCAGGGGTCCCTCTTGTCTACAACCAAATCAAGCAAAGAGGAACGCAAATAAACAGGCTTTGTACAGAATGTGACCTCCTACATGATTTTCAATTACACCATTAATTAGGGCTTAATATACAGCCAAATGGAGATTTAGATATTAGTTAGACCATAGGGGATCTGTTTCTGAATAACAACCATGGAAACATACCTTTTTTCCTCACCTACTCCATAGGCAACGATGAATGCAGTCTAAAATCTAGTTTTCTAACCTGACCCAATCTAGCTATGTGTCTTTTTACATGTGAGAGTGTAGAATAGTGTGATTGAGAAAATGAATTAAAATCTTGTTAAAGTCTCTATACCTTTTCTTAAGTTATGACTAAACCGCTTCACCACATTGGATGAAGCCATTATGCACATTTGCGTAGGCGCTCATTCTGCTGCATTGTGTTTACTGCTCTTGCGATCATCAGGACAATGGTGCCTTTGGGCTGTAAAATGGATATTTTTCTATTTTTTTTTATCGTGGAAGTAATTCTGATCTTTATGATCATTTTTAAAAGAATACTTTCTCCTCTTAACATTTGTCTCATTTCCCCCACAATAATACAGCTTACATTACAAAGTTGTTCAAAGTTAGAGGTATTTTCTTTCTGTAACAAGATGTTTTCTTATTAATTCATGACATGAAACATTGACCAAGCATGTTAACGTGCCTCTAATGTGACTTTAATGCTAAAACGAGTGTCTCCTGGCACATCTATGTGAAGAGTAAACAAAAAGTGGTTATGCTAAAAATGTCCACAGACTGCATCGGTGCCCTCAAACCCCTTGTGTACAGGCTACATAAAGTATTCAGTGCTGGTGTGGGATATCTGATTAAGCAAACAACAAATAACCATATACATATTAACTTAATAAACGTTGTCACAAATAAATGCGAACTAACAACAGTCAGCGTTTGAGCGAATCATCTCACTGAGCGAGGGCAAAGGTTATAAATGATCTTTATTATAATCCTTGGAACAGCGTTCAGTATACAGAACTTGCATTTTTCATGAGTTGAGAAACCATAAATTAAACTGTAAATGAAAACAAATTAAGACAAACAAAAATGAAAGAAAAAAACAATCAGTGTTAAACAGCCTTCCATTCTATTATTCATTTTCAATCAGCCAACATAGCTTTCTGTATATTATTATTTACCATGCATGATAGAGTGCACAGAAGTCAGGTGGCTTATTATGACAAACAGGTGTAATAGTATTGTAGTCAATACATGATAAATTAAAATGTCAAAGAGAGCGAAGCATTTTTTGACTTGACCATACGCTCGTCAACATACACAGTCACTATAGAACACTGCTTATACGTGATTTTAGTATCTCCAGTGGAGCCAAATCATATCTGTCAGTGATTACCACTCTGACCTGGAAGGGACACTGCAAAACAAATCTTAAGAAATCAGGAAAATCCATCTGGATTTGAATCACTACACACATTGGGGCCGACTTTTTTAGAGCTCTTTCTTTGGTCACAAGATTCACTTTTTTTTTTGTACCATTGGCCTTAAGACTTCAGGACGAGACGCTCCTAGACTGGTTAATGACTTCAACACTGAACTGTTTCTTTTCTTCTTCTTTTTTTAACATACAAAGTCATACCTGCAGGTCTGGTATTAACTCATGGATTTTAATATATTTTAAGGAAGGTTAAAACATATATCTGCTGTGTTGACAGTAAAACTGATTTTATACAATACTTCTCCCACTCTACACGTTGTCCTCCATTAACTCGAGAACCAATTGACGGGGTCTGACATTAAAATGGAAATATCTGCCAGGTAGCTTTAGCTTATCTAGCACCCGTCTACAGTACATTTTTCTATTATTATTCTGCTTCTGTCCCTCCAATTAAATCCTCAAGATGTTCATCCATTAAAGTAAACACACCCACCAAATTAGTTGATGAACAGAAGCAACAAAAACACTAACTAAAATGAAAAGATGAAAACGAGACAGACATTTCACATTTTCCTCTGTTGAAATTGGCCTGATAGAGTTAAAACACCTTTGGATGGTTATTGCACATAATAAAACTGGTAGGAACGAAAGGACTCATATCAAGGTCTTAATATAAAACATATGAACTGACTGATGCCACAGCAGTGGGAGGTATTACAATTAAACATCACAATGTTGACTATTGCTATTAATCACAGAATCCAAACCTCCTGCAGCTTTCTGTCTGAGCAGGACTCCACCTGCTGAACAGTGAAGCAGATCACTTGATCTGCTTCACTGATCCAGTTTGTTCCTAAAGAGACCGACAATCTCTTTAGCTACATAATGATACATTTAGTTGTCTGCCTTCCAGCACATTTCACACATTTCTACGGTACTTCTCACTCCCGATTCTATCTTTTTTTTTATCTACAGCGGTGACGCACTCGATTACAGATATTCTATAAATGTTCAGCAGAAAGCAGAGGATTTGCATCTCCTCAAACATGGCAGGATATACACATTTGGATGGGGGAAATAAAATCGTTACGCTTCACTCTGAAATTTTGTATTTCATAAATTTCATTCCTAATGTGAACATGCAACATTCGGTTGCTGTTTTCCCGTTATACTTTCAAGCATCACATAGATATATAAAAATAAAATGAAATACAAATAAATAAAAAAGAACAAACATTGAAAAGTGCAAATGTACATTTGTTTACAGTTTAACATATTCACTGTACAATCATTGATTATATACTTATTATTTTATGCTTTATAATAAGGGTTACTAAGTAGCATAGTTTAAGTAAGAAATATTTCATAGCAAGTCTATTGTAAAATATTTGCATTGCCCCGCAACAAGGAGGACTCTTCTAAACATTGTTTGCTTGTGAGTGTTGTGTGTGTCTGTGTGCACAAGTGTGTGTGAGTCTATGTGTGTGTGTGTGTGTGTGTGTGTGTGTGTGTGTGTGTGAACTGGCATGTACATTGACATAAGGTGTATGTGCAAATAATGAAGGAGAGGAAACTCAAATCATTCTAGATCAGAGGCACAAAAACTGCCCAGCCAGCATTTCAAGTATCTAGCATTGTTTTTAACAACACATTTGTCAGACATCAGCAAAGCAGAAGAAGAAGAGAAGGAGAGAACAAAATGTTATTTCCTTCCGTAGCTTAGGGAGGAGGCAGCTAAAGAGTCATACAACCGGTGAAAACAAGCAGTTCAAAGAAATGTGTCAAAAGAGCGACGCCATTTTGACTTTTTTGAACTATAGAATAGGCTGTTGCACTTCACCTGAAACACCATTCCTACTGTGCAACAGTCCTCTGCATCAGGCTAGAAACCGCAGTCATGCTTGATTTCACAATCTGCTCCCTGTTAACTGAATGCTTCCTCTCTTACAGAGGAAACAAACGTGTTAAGGAGCAGGAATCATAGGCCTGGTTGCAGGGCGAATCCACACCGGTCTTTTGTATACTACTTGACATTTTTACAAACATTTCATCCATGTCTAAATGCTCTACCACCTTCAATGGTAGGGCAGAAGGTCCTGCAAAAATGATCCACACTGCAGATGGAAAGCGAGGAAAGTCATCCGTTTGTTAAGGTCCTACTCCGTAAAGAAAAGCCGTCGTGTTCAGCGTCTTGGAAAGGATACCTGATGAGATGATCCTACAGGGGAGTGAGAAGCCGCACAAAAGCTTTCTGACACTGAAAGGTTCCACTTTTCCTGATGGAAATAAGAGGGTATCCATCTTGAAATCGTGTTCCTGTGCCATCTTCATGGGTGCTGTCCAATGACAAATCAATTAACGGGATTCTGATCCAAAGATAACCGTGGATTATCTTTTTAGGCATTGAGTTGAGAAGCTACACGTTATTGGACACTCCTGCACCATGATGGTCACTATGGCTCCCCATAAACCAGGGGGCTAAATCTAAATTTCTCAGTTTAAAGACACATGCTTTCTGATACCAAGTTGGGTATTCTGTTTATGTATAGTGCAGATACACAATATTTTTGGAAGGTAATGCTGGGCGGAAAATACTATTACCTGAAGGACATGTAAGAATGGGAGACAGAACAACACTTTTCCTTTTTTCTTGAATAACAAAAGAGAATATTATACTGTGCAGTTTGGTAGTGCAGCACAGCTTTCTGATGATTGTATGTGCTGGACTTGTGTTTGTTTTTGTACATATATGTAAAGTAAAGACAGAGAAAGAGAGACTATATGTTTGCTTACTATCCCACACTGCCGGGTATTGTGCAGGCGTCTAAATCCATCATCTGGACGTCTTAACGCTCTGACTTGACTTTGTAGCGTATAACCAGGTAAGTAGCCAGTCTAAGGACCAGGAAGAAAACCCCCAGCGCAATGAAGTCCACGTAGAGCTTCGCATCCTGCACATCCAGCAGCTGCAGGACCTCCTCTGGCTTTTGGAACTTACACACCACGCCCGGACACTCCAGCTCCGACCGGTTCATCCCATAGATAGAGAGTATCACCCCCTCAAAGCCGTACCTGAAAGACGACATTTGTTTACTTGTGAACCCAGCCTCATTTAAAGAAAATCAGATAGACAGATAAATGTAGCAAAAGTCTTAAAATAGTGGCTGAACTCTCTTAGAAATTTGAACTACATAAACTACTGACAGTACCTGACATAGGAAAGATAAGAGCTCCACTGTAGGTATTTTGGAATGGTGTCAAAATTGACAAAGAAGCCAGAGAAGAGTAGTACAGGTATGGCTGTGACTGGACCCACGAAGGTTGCTACCTGTGGAACAAATGAGTAACATGCAAATAAAAAACGGTCTCAATTAAATACATTGTCAGAAGATACGTAGAGGAATACTGCCCAGATTTACTATTGCACTTCTAGAACAATGTTGGACTCACGATGGACAGTTTAAGAAAAGGATCAAAGTCAATGCAGCAGAACCAGAGATATCGTCTTATTTATTCCACTCATTCTTCTTTGTGGCGCCCACATTACCCACAATGCAACCCGGCCACTCATGGCTAGTGGCAGCAAATGCAGATTCGAGCCACTGCCCTCAAGTAGAGATGAGGAGCAGGCTACAGAGTTTTGCTCACTTCTTTCTAACTCCACAAAACTGTGATCAATTACTCTTTGCACATTACTAATTATAAAGTCATTACATGACTTTCATAATTACTCTGCAGTAAAAATGTATGTGCTACATTACTTGTTACTTCACTTTCATTCCCTCAAAGGTGCCATTAAACAACACCGCTGGAGACAATGATGGCTCCTACTTCATTGAAAAGCTCATTCTCAGTGTATGTGCACAGAAGGTTTCAAGTTTCCTTGCACACTGACGGTCAAACGCCCAAGGGAAGTTACAAAAATCAAAACACATATTCTAGAGGAGGGGGACTTAAAAGTGTGCAGGTTTGCCTACCTGAAGAGACGTGGATGCAGCCCCTATAAGCAGACCTAGGGATTGGGCCACCAGGGCCGTGGATGTGGACAAGGCCATGAAGAGCAGGTAGCGAGCCGCCTCTGGAGGCTGATCAGTCATCCAGTACACTATACTACAGTACATGATCGGACAAAGCACCTGTAGAAGACATTTTGTAGTGTCGCTAATTTGAAATATACTTCAGCCACGTCCAAACCATTATGTGCTCGATCATTTGAATATTACCTGGAATGGTATATCAGCCATGGTTTTGGCCAAATAATAGGCCTTCAGGCTGTACCAGTAGTTGAGATGTTCCCTCATGAACACGGACATCTCCAGAGGAACTGTGGAACAACAGCAGTGTTAAAAAAAACTTTCCACTTCAACCAGAAAAACAAACAGCAAATCAATGTTTCCCATCTCTCCTGAGACTCAGCATCTTACAGGTTAGGATGGTGGGCATCAGGGCAGCAAACATGAGGAACAACATGGAGAAAAAGAGGAAACCAGTGTTGTTGAAGACCTTGCTGGCATCATTTCCAATGTTGAGATAAAGCAGGCCAATCAGCACTCCAATACAAATATGGGACATCACCCTGAGGTGGGTCAGCACCTTAAAAACACAAAATAAACATCAACACAACTCAAAAGCCTTTTAATTGATATCAGGAGTCTAACTACACCTGTTTTTACTATAATAGGCTTTGCTATTTACAGAGTTTGAGCAGATATAGACCATAGAATATTAATGTTACCATGTCTCTGCATATTGTTACAAAAGTTCTTTTGAAGAGGATGCAGAACTGTGTGAATGTACTGGTGGCAAAGCTATGTTTCTCAAGTGTTCCTGTGTCCTGTGGAGAAAGACAGTGAGAACAAGGAGTTAATTATGTAAATAATATACAATTAAATACATATATATATATATATATATATATATACAATATACAGTACACAGATACAAGACAACCTTTGAAAGATGAATCATAACCTTTACTATGTCACGTTGTGAAAATAGGAATACAAATAGTCTGGTTGTTTATTTAATATGTTTTTTGTTTTGTTTTAAATTGCAAGTGTATTTTACATCACGTAATAAATATGATATTTAAGTTCATGAATCAGAATGTATTCAAATCGTCCCTATTCTGATGCTGAAGAGGTAATTCATTCTCTCTTAACAATGTTATAATGTCAGTATAGACAAACATTTTTCCCCCAAAAGGAATTAAACCTCTAAACACACAATGCCCACTGTGTCTGCACCACATAATGCATGATGGCAGATATTTTGAGTGGAAGTGGAAGGTCACCTTAGTTGCAACAATATCTTGAATCATGTTATCAAAGCAGATGAAAGTTTGGAGGCTTTAGTCAGAAAACGAAGAGATGGCCGTATATAAGAATGAAATCACAATCTCTGGTTATTAGTGTAAAGGTTACTTGCTGATGACTACACAGAAAACACAAGATAGAAAGGGCAACAGAAAAAAATCAATAAACTAATAAAATATTTTAAGGCGTAGAAGGGCCAAACTGCATCACACAGGAGTAATCGTATAGCAGAGAGCTCTTGGTGGTTTACATTTACAGTTTTAGTCTTTAGCTGATGCTCTTATCAAAGGTGACTTATGGGGCTGAGAAAGAGCGAGCGAGAGGAAGCTGAGAGAGGCTGAGGGGAAAGATCGATGGAGTGGAGGAGAGGGGGAACAGTATGGATGATGTGTACAGGAAGAGGTTACAGGGTATTTGATTTGAATTCAACACAGTTCAGTGTGTGTTTAATTTCGGGGTTCCTTTACTGGCTGCGATTTCTTATTTAAAACTTAAAAAAATTAAGTTATTAGAGTACTTTTGGTCAAAATAGACGCTACCACCGCTACTTTATTATATCTTGTTTAATAAGGACAGAATTGAGCATTTCCATCACATTGTGGCTTTGCCGATTTGAAATATAGAAATGTAACTTTTCATGTAAATGAGTACATCCCTTATTGCTTAATGGAAGCAGTTAATCCATCAGAAATCACTGAAGGAAACTGATGAAGTCTGAAGCAATTTCCTGTCTTCCAACAATCCTTTGACATTATTAAAGTGAGACATTTTCAGTGTTCTGTGGTTAAAGGGCTTGCATTTTGTATTACTACGTGATGTGAGGCTATGACGTGTGTTCATCTAAAACATATAGGTGTGGTGCTAGGTGAGAGGGGTGGTACCACTCACACTGGGACAATGAGAGGGAGAGGAAGAGCCATTTTTGTCTCTGGAGTTCTTCTTGCCCTCCTCGGAGCACAGTCCACCCTGGACAGCCTCAAACAGCACCGGATTAAGATCCCCATACTCCCCTGATGCCACCTCAATGACTGAGGACAGAGAGGACAAGCTGGTAAGAACAAAAACACTGACAAACACAGACACACGCTTGTACTAAAGGAGTTGCTTGACTTACTGAAGTCAGCAGGATTGTGATACGTTGGACAGTGGAGGCCCAGGTTCTTCAGATAAGGGATGAGGTACGGGACTGTGCCCTTGTATATGCACTGACCCTGACTGAGGATGTACAGCTGGAGGAGGAACACAGGTACAACGTAATCAACATTGTTTTCAACACACGGACTGTCTGAATAATATATGAACAACTGACAAAACAACAGGGCTGTGTATCGACTGCTGCGCTGCTTGTCGGATAAAATGAATCATGCTAACCTGTAGAGCCCTGATCTGAGCAGCAGTTAATGGAAAGCTAAATGTGTCCAGCCCTAGAAGCACTCAAGTTACCTTATCAAACATCTCAAAGAGCTTGGCACTGGGCTGGTGAATGGTACAGATAATTGACCGTCCTCCCAGAGCCAAAGACTTCATGAGAGAAACCACCTGGAAGCAGGACGCACTGTCCAAACCACTAGGATGGGACACAAGACGAGACAGAAAACCACAGAGACATTGTTTAATCTGTATTTCATGTTGAGATATCACACATTCAAACCAGCCAAGCAACATCCTACCTGGTGGGCTCATCAAAGAACATGACAGGAGGATTGTTGACCAGCTCCAGGGCGATGGCCAGTCTTTTACACTGGCCTCCAGAGAGACAGTTGGTGCGTGTCTGAGCACACTCCTGAAGACCCAGAGCAGTCAGGATCTCATCCACCTGAGACACAAACAGAAGCAGATGTGGGAACACGATGACGCACATAACTGAACGTATGGGTGCCAGTACGGATAAAATACACAGTCATGGTACATGTGACCTTATATCATAATGTTGATACATAAAAGTGCTTTTAGTTATCCATATATAGGAAGTCACGTGATCTTAATGGACAAATTGTTATTTCATATCTATATTTAGCTAATTCAGTGAATCAGATTCTTGAAAAACAGGATACATTATTATGTTTATTACCATAAAGCACCCATAATGACTTCTAGCTGAGCACTACTTTGACAAATTTCTATTGTCTTGCCCACCTGTTGCTAAAAATAATTCTGTAAATTGAAATGCAATCAATATATTCAGACTTACAAGCTCTTTTTTGACCTGCATGCTCTCATTCAGTTTCAGATTGGCAGAAACCTGAAAGACAGACAGAAGTCGATTGAACATTAGGATTTATTGAGGTATTTAGCTGTTATTTTTTTTTATCTTCAGATGACCTCACCATCATGGCCTCCCTCACAGTGAGGTGTGGCAGCAGCATGTCATCCTGCATGATGTAGCAGGACATCTTCCTGAAGGTCCTCAGGTCCCTCGGTCGACCATTCACCAGGATCTGGCCCTTCATGCCCGTCTCCCTGTTTCCAAACGGAAAACGTAATTATATTACAGACATTTTCTAAGCAGTGAATTACGTCAAAGGTATGATCTTCCACATCTCACCTGTATCCCGCCAGAATATTCATCAGAGTGGATTTCCCAGCTCCAGAAGGCCCCATTATGCCAATAAGCTCTTTGCTTTTGAATCTTCCAGACAGACACTTGAGGAGGGCTTTGTAACCTGACAAACAGGAGGAAAAGCTGTTATTCATAGTGCTCTAATTGGTCTGAAATCTTTCTTTTCAATCATTCTCAGACATTTACATTTAGTATCTTTGTATGGTATTGAAAGATTTGAAACAATAAACTTCAAACAATGTGTTATTTTGTACTATTCTAGCTCATTTACCAGACTCACATTTGTTACAAGATCTACAAAATATTTCTGAAGTGTATTTTGAACATACACCAGTAATCACAGACAAAGAGGACAAATAACTGGGAAAAGACCAGTAAAAAGCTCATTGAGTAAAGATGGAAAAATACAAGCACAACAACAAAATAGCAAGTGTATAAAAGATTGTTTTTAAGAGCTAGATTCAACACAAGAGCCATAAATAATTTAAAAGTTAAATAATCTATCTAAGCTTATCTGACAACAAAGATGGTAAAAAGTAAGCTTAAAACATGTTATTGAATTCTGCATTATAGGTCAACTATTGAGGAATTAAATTACATTTTTAGTTGATTTACTGTATATTTTATGTCCATATATATTTATGTTACTGAGCCGTGTTGCATCGTGACAGGTCGTGCTCAGTTCTTAAAATACTTCTACAGATAATTATGCAGACAGCGAGCCTAATTCCACTCCAGCAGAGGAAGTCACTGACTGCTAATACTGAACACCAGGAACCATCAGGCAGAGCAAGCAGTGCAGTCAATCACACGCTGTCTGTTTAAACATTATCCTGATTAGCAGGCTACACCAAGCCAACATTTTGAAAAATACTAGAAATGCTGGAAATGGAGAGTTAGACAGACAAAGATGTGCCAGAAGATTTCACAGTATTTTAGGAGAGCTGCGCATCAGGTGTGCAGCAAGACATCACTGTAAAAAAAACAACAACTAAAGAAACAACGTACAGAAAGATTTAAGATCATGGCTTCCTCAGAGGCGCCAACAGAAAAACCACAGACATTACTTCCCTGCAGTGGTTTTAACATTGGCGGAAGTGGAGTGGCCTTCTAATGAAGATGGTTCAGGTTTTTATTTATGATGCAAACCAGTTTTAGAACTGACAATCTGAAAGCTTCCAGATATGGAAAGTTAAAAAGCGCTGTCAGTGTCCTGTCTCGCCATCACCCCTCGCCTCACCCATTTCTGCAGGGATGCTTCTTCCTGTCTCGAGCTGTGTAAGGGTCTCAGCAGAGCTGCCAGCCCCCTTAACCCTCACTCTATGAGTAAAGTGGCCTAATGGCAGTGCCCCCTCCTCCCACGCAGGGTTATTACATCAGAGAGCCTCCATTTAGACAGCAGAGCAGCCTGCTGTAAGTGAAGCAGCCCTGCTCTGGCATGTGGTGCATACTGATGATCCAACCCTGTGCATAATAATGGCCTTTATCCGTCGGAGGCTGCGAACACATCCTGATCAACCAGTCTCATGAGAGCCACAGAGTATAGCTGACCTCAGTCACCTCCCTGTCAAAAACACACCGATTTAACAACATGTGACAGTGTACATCGAGTCTGATCTCGTAGGACATATCAAAGTAATTGTTTGACAAATTATTATGAGTCACGGTTGAGGTGGGGTTATCACATGCCTCAAATGGAAGCCCTTGACACAAATGACAACTCAATTCTCACACCAGGATTATCACGTTTCCATAAAGCGGTATGATTTAAAGAGAAGTAGTTCCCTTCCCTCACACTTGATCAATGTTTGTTTCATTACTACAATCATTCTAACCTGGACTGTCTCAACAAATTCTGTTCAATAGGCTCTGTGATCAAATGTGAGTACCTGTTTAACATTAGCATATTCTGTATTCACTTTGTTTAATTGACTATACACAAACATACACAGCACAGCCAGGCAGTGGTTGCCCCATAGAAAAGGCATTTCATCCCAACAGAATAATAACCTGTTCTTATAAAATGCTGTCATGTGCACATTATAGATTTGAATGTTTAAAAAGAGTACTCCATTTAGTTACCATTTAAATTCTGCATATTGGTGGATTTACAGAAGTACAACTAAATATCATCTTTTTTAATTCCATTTTTTTCTTCTTCCTTGTCAAAACCTGGTGCCTACACAACCCACGATGCAACTCGACTAGCAGACAGTTTGGACGGAGATTCAGGTGTTATGCTAGTTGCGGCTAATGTAGCTTTCGAACGGCTACAGAGGTCTGGGAAGCTTGTCTTCAGCTACAACTGAAGCTGACTCAAGTGACATCACTTAAGGCAATTTTTCAGACTTTGCACAGCTCCTTCTGGAGACACAAAGGGCTATATATATATATATACAACTTTTTCACATGTGCTACTTTACAAGACCTGTAAACAGACTTCGATGTGTTTAAGTCAGTGGAGTTCTCTTTTCAGTTAAGCTATTTGAACGATTTATAACTGTATAAATCAACTCAGGTCAAGCTAAGTGATTTGTCTGATGTCCTTGATAATTTTCGAATGGTCCACCCCCTCACATCAGGACATTTAGTATTGACATCATCCTCAGACTCTGTAAACGGCTCCCATTCTTCACATGACAAATACGTAGAGCCTCGCTTTGATTTCTGTTGTACTTTTTCTGACCATCTGGTCTACAACAGAACAGGATAAATAACCGAATACAAGGCTTCTTCATATTTAAATCTAATTACACCTAATCATACATTTTCATAACCATCCCGAGTTATCGTGTGCATGGCGATGCATTTTAAAAGGAGAACTGTCTAAGCAGCATCGAGCATATTGAGTAGAGGATGTGATTTTATCTGAAAAGATGACCACGCTCCTCTTCCTCCTAACAATTCAGCAATGCAGGAGCAGAGACTAAATTGCAGTACACAGCAAAATGCAGAGCTGATATCACCTAGAGGCATGTAAACCTCTTCCTGTCCTTCCCATGCGGTGACTGGGCCAGAGTTTCACCAGTTAGGAGAATTCCTCAACAGGAGGAGAATACCCAAAACATGAAAGCAGGTCCCAGCAACCTATAACTAATGCAGACGGTGGGCAGCTCATACATCACCTAACCTTCCTGAGCCCTTTTACAATAAAATAAACAATTCTACATTCACTGCTTTACAATATCTTCCTCGATAATCTCTTCCTATTGGCCACAGACATTATAAGGAGTGACTCATAAGTATGGTGTCATTGTCTCAAAGACTAAAACACTTTGAATTACAAATGACATCATGGCTTCAAGGCTCCTCGGTCACATCATCCCCTTTCCATCATCAGCTGTAATTACATGTCATTAAGCAGAAATGACATAAAATTATGTCTTTTTTTTTCAAGGAGAAATAATCTCTGACTACCAGAGGCCACAGCAGAACAACAGCCTCAAGCCTCTGTGTGATTATACCTTTCACAGCTTTGATTCGGCAGACAGGAATTGCAGAGAATCAGCTCCGAGCTTAGCTTGTCAAATGAGACACAAACACCAACAAGCCCCTCAGTATAAGCTACAGTTCATGTCAAATGCAAGAGCAACACCGTGATTATATTACTGTATGAGTGGCAGAGGTAATTGGTGAGGCAGAAAGGGGTTATAAAGAGCTGGATGTACAAGTATATGACGGGAGGTTCAGTCAGATTGGAAGGAGAGCCTCTCTATGAAAGGCACATCTTAATTAGTAAAAGCTAAGACACTTCCTGCTCACACATCAAACAGCCTGACGGGTTGAAGCGGGCGCCCTGAAGAGACAACACAAACAACAGCAGAAACCACAGGTTGATTTAGACGAGACCACTGAAGCAAAAAACATCGGGATGAAGCACTTTCTGATCCTCCTCGTTCCTACTCTCCATACATTCAGGTTTCACAGGGGGAACAACAAACACTCCTCTGCCAGACTTTCATAATGCACATCAATATTACACAAGACTGAAAATAACACACAAGACAACCTGCAATGCATAATGTAAGGCCACTCCTAAGGATGCTATGTGAATAAAGGATTCCTCTGAAGTCCACCATCCTCACCCTGCTAAATATACAGGACGTAACAAGAGCAGCTACACATTTACAGAGGGGCGGTTTAGTTGACAAGCAGAAACGACCAAAGGTTGGAGGCTCATCATCAATAAAGGTGGTGAGTTTGAAATGCTGTTCATATTTCATGAGTAGATCAATCGTGGGCCTGACTCACCGCCCATCGTCAGACAACACAGGGAAAAGAGAGGCAAGCAGTTTGCCAACCTGCGAGCGTAAATAATTTACTATGTCTAAACTCTGCTGATTGCAGCAAAGCTTATACAAGCACACCGCCTGCTACAACATGGTGGAAGTCTGCAAGTGTGTGTGTGTGTGTGTGTGTGTGTGTGTGTGTGTGTGTGTGTGTGTGTGTGTGTGTGTGTGTGAGGACAGGGCTGGGCTACATGTGTCAGAACAATAGAGCAAAGCAAGAGAGGCAGAATAACACTGAGAAAAAAAATAAGATTTGTCTTAAATGTCAGGCTTTTAGATGGCTCCCTAGGAATTTCTGCACTCCAGATATTGATCTTCATGGCTGGTGCATGCTCGCTCATCCATCATGGTTACTATGTGAACTGAGCTATGCAGTACCTCTCCTCCTCCACCAGGGACCCTCGCGGATGGTGTACGAGAGCTCGTTGAACTCCAGGTCCACAGTAGAGCGGCGTGGGAGGTGGGAGAAGCGCTGAGCCTCGGTGATGTGGTTCTCCACTTTCTTCAAGTGGATGAGCAGTGGCGCCTCCGGAGGCGCTCCGCCTTGGAGTTTGGTCTCCTCCATGGGGATGCTGACCGAGCCCTGTTCCAGTGTCCTCTCGGCCATGCTGGAAGGATGCAAAGAAGGGCAGACATGTCAGTCTTTACAAGTGTTACCAAGCTCAACTCCACTCTACCGCTTCAGAAAAGACGCCTCACATTTTCATACAAGAAGAGCATCAGATGCAGATTTTAAATTGATCGGTTTTGGTTCCTTTGTTTTGTTGGTTGACTGATTCATAGAAAACTGGTGCCTCAGCAGGAGATGTAAGGACACAAAGGTGTGTTGTAGAAGTGATTTTAGGATGACTGCAGACACCATCTTAAATCTAGGTGCTTAGTATCATCTGATTATAGTTTATTTTATGATCTGGCTGGTTGAGGGGAATGAGATTCTAAATGTGAGGAGTCAGGATCTGGTTTCAGTCCTGCAGCAGGCTTATACTGCTGATTCACATAAATTTCCTTTTAGAGGCGGCCTGTCTGAAGTGTCTTTTATGATATGTAGTAGCTGCTGATCCATTAGCTTGACAATAATCTGAAACTGTACCATTTTGTTTCACCAATATCAGCATACTGAAGATGTCAGGAGGTGTAACAGCACAGCAAAATATACTCCAGCACTGAAGAATTATGTGCATGATTCAAGTTAGTTAAAAAAAAAAGAAATCAAGTGATTTACAAGATTTTTAGATTAGTACCTGTAAATAAAGAGCCGTGTAATTATCAGTTGAAAGTTTAAGGATGATCATTTTTAAATGCTCAGGAAAACGAATCAGATGTGTGTTTAAATGTAAATACATTGTGTGTAATAGCCTTATGAATAATACAAGTGCACTGCTAACATACAAAACAGCTGATTCTATCAAAAAAAGTTAGAAAACAGTTGAAAATGACCTATTTTGTGTACATGCACTCCTGACATTGGCATACAAATCTACCCAAACACGTTAGGACTGCTTTGAACATCTTTGAGCAGATAAATAAGTCATGTCACACAGATATACATGATGTCTGTTTGGGTCAGAAATGGATTACTGATTCATTCAGGGACACTTATCCTCGTGAAAATATAACATTTTGTGACACCATTCACTAGGTTATATAACAAATACTAACAAATATGAAAACATTCATCATAGACAAAGAGTTATGGAGCAAAGCAAACCTAAAATAGAGACTAAGAAGCAGAATTTAAAAAATCAAAACTCGCTGTACATCCACTGCTGCCATGCCATGCCATGCAGTCTCTCTTAGTACTACTATCCATGACCTACTGTATATGTGCAGTTAAACCTCCCCATGTGAAGAGCGCCGGTGAAGGAAATTGACCATGGCTTCTATTGATCACCCTGCCATTAGTGAATTTCCATTACAAGTCTGCATATAAGATCAGTAAAACGCAGACGGGCTTTAATGGCCTCTTAGTCAGATTGAAGGCCTCGATGTTCCCTTATGTGCGGCCCCTAAGCAAGGACATGTGAGCACACACAGGCGTTGTAAAAGCCTCCGGGGAGTGAAATATGGTTTAATAAATGTATAGCTTTGCAGTGGTGTGGCGACTCTGTGCTCTGCAGTGACTTGTCAGTGATGGGGGAGCTGTCAGCTCTTCAAAAAGCACCTGTTAACAACAAACTGATGAGAATGAAAACAGCAGACACTATTTAGGCTGTGAAATGACAGAGCAGTAGGGAGAGGTGACTTTTTTTTTTTTTTTTAAAGATAGATGAGTCATAAATAATTCTGAGGACACACATGCAATAAGGCTGCTGCCGTGTGTTGCATTGCACATGCACGTGCACACTCAAACACTCACTCACACACACGCACACACAGGCAGGCATTGCACATACTTAATATTGTGTGTTGAAATGACCAGGTGAGCAGCTCAGCCCTGGTTCTCCTCTCTGGGTGAGAGCAACAGTGCTCAGTTGATCCCTTCAGACGAAACAGCACAATCCCTCTACATCAGAAGGTCCCCGAACCGTCCCAGCCGGTAAAAAAAACAAAAAAAACAACAACAAGATGCTCACTGTGCGCCACGGTCCAGGAAAATCCTTATCGGTCGAGAGGCATTCAAGGAAAGGGCTGTGTTCTCCTTATCAATATATCTCGGGGTGCGGCGCACACCATCCCGCATCCACTACAGCAACTCGCCAGATTAAAAGCATGTCCGGCCCCAAACTATGACTGCATCCCCGATAATCGTCAGGGGAATAGGATGCCTGTCATGTTTTCTGTCTTCCTCGGTGGGATTATTCCTTTCAGTGAATCCATCCCATCCGAACTGGCATCGAAATACCCACACACATCCTCATTAATGGCGTTGGTGACAATCTCCTCTCTGTCTCTGGCATCTGGAATGAAACAAAAACAGCCAAACAGCGCTGCAGATGCTTCAGCAGCAGCAGCAGCAGCTCGATATAGCAGCCAACGTTATCCTCTTGCCGGTTAGTGCGTCTGTGTGGTACGCACACCGGTCTGGGATGCAGGGCGTTGCTGACAGGATGCTAATGGAGGGGGAAAAAATACTGTTTTTGTTTTGTGGTAATCCTCGCTCGCTAATCCTCATCCTGATCTCATGTTTTAGAATTAATTGAAATAAAAAAAATTAAAGATTGAAGTCCCTGTAAAGACATTTCAAAGATATTACAGCGATTTAAGGCTACCTGAAAGTTGGAATTAATTCACAGTTGATTAAATTAATTTAGATCAGGTTGATGCCACAGTCTGTTTCATTAAATGAGCCCCTCAGATGCCAATTTAAACCTTTTAACTATTCCATTTCCTATTCTGAGGCCACTTGTCTCTGGGGAAATGAGAGATATGGGAATAACCCAATGAAATTAGGATAAAGCCCCGCTGTGGATAGTACTTTTCTATTTAGCCTCTTGCCACATAATACTGATACAGAGGATCAATCTGGCTCCATCGCCGTCACTGCACTATTGTTGACAGTCTGTGTAAACACTGAGGAAGGTTTATGTGGAATTTCAAGGCCCCGCTGTCTCTTTAAAGGCCGCACCTGCGCAGCTGCCTGGTGCTGATGCTGCAGTGCCCGGGTTATTTTCGGTAAAACAGCCGGGGTTACTCGCGTTCAAGCGGGCGCTACATGGTTTACACCACCCGTGAGAGGAAATCCAAACCATTTTTAGACAATTGCACCTGCCTCTTAATCAGACCAATTTAAAAAGACCCGTCGCAACGTGAGCAATTTCAGCACAGCAACCCATCTCTCTCTGTGTGATATATGGTTCCCTTATAAATGCATTAACAACCAGGACCATCTTCTCAGACAGAGACACTGTAGTAAACCTGAACCCATCACACTGCACATAGGCCAGTCATTATCAATCATCACATCTTACACTGTGTTGCAACACATTTTGTTCTTGTTATGTTGTTCTACAGCTCAATCTTGGTGTGATTAGAGACAAGTCAGTGTCAAAAATTAAGATGGAAGCTTTGATTTTAGTATATGTGTTGCATTGAAGCTTGACTGATTGACAGCAATAGGTACACGTGAGGTGCTAATTAAAGCCATCATTCTAACTAAAAGGCCAAATCCTGATTGCATAATGTAATATTTGCCTCGAGGAAGGAGATACGACCTTTCTTACATTCTCTGAAGAATAGGCTTGCGTTTGCATACATAACTTATCTAAGATCAACCAACCATTTGTATTCATGCCCTGTGAGGAAAGATCATTCATCAACTACATGATCATTAAGTCACCTCATAGCGGTGGTTCTCTATTCATAAAGCACACATTAACAGTGACGGACTGCCACATAAGAGCAAACACTCATGATAGCTTTTGTTTCAGTCTGTGGCTGTGAATATTTGACCTCAACAAAGACATCTTTGCAAAGTGAGATGGTGGCTGCAGGAGTAAAGGTTTTCTATAGGACTGCAGTATGTGCTCGTAAAAGAGGGATAGGCTGGCACACTATAAGTACTGAGCTGAATGAAGCGTTAGTCGACATCTGAAGGACAAGATCTTACAGGATGGCACTGAGGACAACTGCTCTCCTCTCTGTGGGCTTTTTTCTGCTGCTAACACAAAGAGCTCTCACAGAAACAGGTAAATATATAAGAAAATATAACTTGAACCCACTTTTGTGTGCATGTATCATGCAAAGTGTCACTATAACTGAATATAACATGGTGTGCAGGTCAGGCGACTCTTCCTATCCGACTGTCTGTGGAGAATGACCTGTCTAACATGACTCCTGAGTCCCATTTCGGCTCTGTGGTAGAGGGAGGTGTGCTGCTGAGCGCTCTGAGGAGACTGCAGGAAACACAGCAGGACTTCAAGTAAGACCACCCATGACGTCCCCTTTATTTTCTCTGCATAACATCCTTTATTCCTAAAGGTGGCTCGGCTGTTTCTCCTTTGCAAGCTTGTGATTATATTTATGCTGTGGACAGATGTCCTGACACTCTCTATGTTTGTGGCCAGGTTCACTGTGAAGGAGCACCCAGACTTTGGCCTGTTACTGGAGAGTGTGAATGGAGTAGCTGGAAACGAGCGCGAGCAGACTTACTGGGAGATCCTGTCAGAAAGCTCTGGAGAGTACATCAGTCTGGATGTTGGTGAGTCTCCTACCCAGAGATTCACTACAACATATCTGACTGAATGAGCTGCAATGAGACAGGAGACATGGTTGTCTTTTCACTCACTTGCCTCAGGATGTCCTCTGGTGTGATTTTTCTAAAATATTATTGTTGAGACGATATAACTCACTCTATCTTTAATCTTATCTTTTTATTATTACTATGGACCCTCGTGCGAGTCTGAAATAAAGTTTGAATTGAATTAAATATATTTGGTGGGATTATTGCTGTTCATGAGCAGGTGATGCAACAACATAATTATCGGTTATTTTTGAGTGCCTGTTTGGTTTTTGGATTAAAGAAGATGCATTATTAGTTCCTTATTATTTTCACAATTGCTATTAATGCACCATGTCAACTGAGCACTGAACCTCTCAGAATCTGTGTTTTTGAATGAACCCTAATGTTTAAGTTACTGATCCAAACGTGTCCCTCTTCACAGGAGTTGGCTGCTACAAACCTAAAAAAAACGAGCACATCATCCTTAGGTTCAGCACCTGGCGCCGACAGTGATGAACCAGCTGTTCAGAAGAAACTCTTCAGGATCAGATGTGGAAGAGAAGCAAACTTGATTATTTGTTGGCATTTATGGCTGTATCGAGTTCCTATAAGTGCATTGGGAGATAAATGTTGTGACCTGATGTGTGAGAATAAACAAAACAGCAACATCTAGTGGCAGTCAGGAGCAATTTCATTTATCAAATCCACAGAGAGAAAAATGTACAAAGTAATACAACTTTAAAGACCACAGAGACAATATAAGAAGAAACATGTCACATACCAGGACGTCTACTGTCCATCCAAATGGTTTGAGGGCAGAAAGGTTGATGTGAGATGTTATGAGAGGCATCATTCTTCAGCTGATGACAACTTAAAGTGTGTTTGAGGAAACTATACTGCAGATTCCAACTCAAAATGTCTGTTTTCAACCAAGTAGCTGCTGGATTGACTCAAAATAATCCAGCACAATAATCCAGTGACACCGAAAACTTAAAATTTGAAATTAAATGGGTATTTGCAAAGGAGGTGTGGGTGCTTTGACTTCAGATAGGGGAGCACAATCTTTTTATTCCTTTCAGATGCATCATTTCACGTTGATACAATCCATCTCTATAAAATTAAGGATTTGATTTTGCAACAAAGAAAATTTACTTTTTTCACAGTAGATGATTTACATATTAAAAAGTTAACATGGTCTACTTCCTAAAAAAACAATCATGTTTATAATAAGTCTTCAACACTCCTCGTGTTAACTGACTCCTGAGCTCGCTAACCAAAGCTCCTCCCTTTGTAACAAGATTACGTTTTCATCTCCTTCCAAGACAGATGGACTGAGACGAGGAGCGACGAGCAGTGACACTAATCTCTGTGGTTTCACATCCTTTTCTCCTTGACTTTATTCATTCCTCTCACTAGAAAGGCAAACATGTTTACAGACACATGTTAAAAGAAAGCATGTGAGATATTCCTGGTGGGTAGAATTTGTGACATAGAATTATAGTACCAAGTTAATTCAAACCAGAAAGCTACCTGAGCTACCAAATACTGTGAGATATCATTTGATACCCAAATGAGCTTCTTATCAAACACAAACCACCACCTGGCACTTCAGGTAAAACTTTTTATTTTAAGTATTTCAAATAATTATTTGACCCAAGTCTGACCCGGCCTCGAAGACTTCTTTTCTGACCCCGTCGCCACCTTACATCACACAGATTGATAATTCACCGCTGACTCTAAGGGATTTGAACCTCAGGAACTGATATCTTCTTGTCACAGTGTAAAATCCTAGAAATCAAGGAGAAATTGTAGGCTTCAGTGTGCCAGACAGATTAAATCAATGTCTTAAAACATACAGATTTTGGTCCACTGATTTGTCCACACAATTGGATGAAGCAGCAAAAACATAGCGTGGCTCTGCCGTCCGTGTACAAGCTGTATCTCTTCTTCATCTGATGTCTCACTGTACAGCCATCATACTGTTTTCTCCATATTTTAGCCTGTAGATGCTAAAAAATAAAAAGACAAAGGTGTTCTTTGCATGAAAGAGAGACAGCTATGCAGGTTTAAAGCAATAATAAATGAATTAAGTGTATTTGCACTGAGTCAACATTGCATCCGTTCATCATTTATGCTAGACCGTGTGATGAAGGAAGCTACTCACCACATGACAAAGCGCAGTCACAAATGCACGGGACACACTGTGTGAAGAACCGCTTCCAGCCAGTCTCCTTCTTCGTACAGTTGTCTATCCGAGAGCAGCCTTGTTTTAGTGGGCCGAAGTAGCTCTTATATGCACAGGTGGAGTTGCACGTCCCATTTAGTTCCCTCTCACTGATTTCAATGCGTCCCCGCTGACACATTCCTAAAAACACATGTAGAGGGAGGTCATATCAAAAGCTAGAAGGTTCATCAGGGATCATGGGATCTTTGTTTACTCACTGAGGCAGGTAGGTCTCGGGGTCCAGAGGCCACTAGGCTGGCAGAATCTGGTAGGGTTTCCCACCAGCATGAAGCCAGAGCTACAGGTGTACCTCACCACAGAGCCCACCCACCAGTCGTCACCATAAACCTCTCCATTATAGTCCACATCCGGCCTCCCACAGTTCACTGCCATACAATGCAAAGGAAATGCATTCGCAAAGCATGACACAAAGCTTCACAACAGGTTGATCAGACAAAGTGACCTTCTATCTAATGTCAGTCATTGTTGTGGTAGTCTTACCTCGGCACAGGGACTTCTGGCCGAGCCAGCAGCAGCTGGAGTCTCCACAGCGATCTCTCCTCAGCTCCTCGTGTCGCGCCATACAGCCAGCTAAACAAAGGGGCGCTGACCCGGACCAATATATGTCGTCTATGAAATCTGGTTGGGGAATCCATTCTGTCTCACCTACAGTAAAACGTGTTTATTAGCTTTTTTTCATACATCACAACTGGACTAATCACAAATATTCATATAATATACTGAATATTTTCTTTGTGCAAAACCTCGATTTGGAAATATGTCTAGGATTCAAGGCCAAGATAAAGAAATATGTTATTGTTGTTATAGAGGAACCCATTGCCAAAGCACGATTGAAAAATAACATCATACTGCCGTCTTACCACTACCTTCCACCTCACCAATCCATCCAGGAAACTGAGAATTGGCTATTTGGAAGGACCCAAACATCAGCAACAGCAGTAGACATAACCTCATGGCGTCCATCTTCAGATGCAATCAGTTCCTGTGAAAAATAACTGCAGATGGATCTGGGAGCTGAGTCTAAGTTATATTGCTGTCCAGCAACATTCTATACATCATCATCATTCTTGCAAAGTCAACAGACACGAAGCCATTAGACGCCGTCCCAGTAGAGCTGAGTTCACTGACTGCAGGGTGAAGAAGCAGAGAGCAGTAAGTAACACTTCAACTAAGCTCTGTGCGCTGCCTAATCTTCTACACACTGCTAATGCCACTATGTGCTGTACGCCATGCTGCGACAGACACAAGCCATGATGTAGGTCACCTGATCACCACAGCTTTCCTGATGAGAAGATCACATCCAGGTCGGTTCAGGTCACTTTGTTGTTTGAATATCAAATCACTGATATTGTAAGTACGTACCTTTGAGTAGTAGGATAAAACGAATAAACAGTATGTGTCCATTTTTGGGCTGAATATATTATTTTATCAAAAGGAGGAAAGTAGAAGTGAAACTAGAAGTGTACCTTAAAACAGTCTAGATATAGTTTATGAGTGAATAATACAAGAGAGACAACATTTCAGTCACCTTATAGCTGTTTGTCAACATTTTAGATCCATAAAATGTCTAGTTTAGCAGAGCCCGATATAATCATTAAACAGAGCTGCAGTAGAGCCGTTAGATTCAGCAGGGGGCGCCATAATGAAGTACAGTCAGTAAATACTATCAATGCAGCTACCTGGAAAGCATTTGATTTAAATCTAAATGATGCATATTCCTCTCTTACTGACTTGTTAAAATGAATAAATACAACTATGTACTAAAGAGACATTTTCTTTCTGTGCAACATTAAAAGCATCTGAATAAGACAAAAAAAATGTGATTTTTACAAACATTTTGTCAACTTTATTCAAGCTGTAGATGAAGCATACAAAAAATACACACTGAGCTAATGAGGTATGCCCTCTTAGCTGGATTCCACACATGTTGGTGAATATTAATGCCAACACGCCATTCTTCAAAAAAGGTGAGGCTGGTGTATTTCTGAATATCTGGGACAGAATTACCATCTAAAAGAGAATGGCAACCCACTAGGCCGCGCACCATTAGCATCCAACTGTCTAAATGTGTTACAGTGTAAGATACAATGAATAACCTGAAAATAATAAGAAATACTGGAAAACAGACTATCCACAGGCTCAACATCAGTAAACAAAAAACACATAAAAACAGGTTTACCTAACATAGGCTGATAGTCAAAATGGGTCATCACGGAGTATGCATCCTCTCCTTTAGACGTGTTAATTCAGTATTAAGTGTCTCCAGCCCCCATTAAAGGCATAGAACATGTGTGAAACTGCACAGCTGATAACAGAATGCCCTGTCATGTATAGGACGTGTATGCAGGACTGCAGCAGTCAAACCACCTGCATTCCATGCTGCTGAGCAGCATCGTAGTCCTCCCCTGCTTGTGATAAACCTCCAGTGAGAACGTACAGCATGACCTGGCTGCCCTCCTCAACGCTGGCGGTGGGCTCCTCGGTCCTCTGCTCCTCCAGCAGCACCCCTCTCAGTTCTACCTGCAACTCCGGGGGAGCTGCCCCCGGGCATTCTTCCTCAGTCTGGCCACTGTCGTCGTCATCATCCTCCTCCGCTTGACTACTTTGTCTTTCCCTCATCAGCTGCTCCGTCAGTTCCACGCTCTCATAGCGAATCAGTTGCAGCCGCAAGAAGCCGTCCTCGTGCTCCTTGTACCTGACGGAGCGATGAAGAGGCCATCAGTGCCGCAAACACCCAACACATCTCAAATTCAGCATTGCTGGGTTGATCTGTTTTTGTCGATGCAAGACTTACCTGAACCTGGGGTGTCCAGAGGGCCATTTGAAATGGTGCTTTTTGTGCAGATGGACAGTTAGGTTGTTGCCCCGGGTGAAGCACTGATCGCACACATGGCACTTGTAGCGAGCTACAAAGTTACCCTGATTCAGAAAGATAACATTTGAGAACTATAAATGACATTCAAGACTCCCTTCCCGAGTGCAAGTTAACAATAATTTAAAAGATTTCCCCCTTCACCTTATGCTCTTTTTTGTGGTGAATGTCCATGGTGCTGAGGGTACGAGAGCTGAAGCCGCAGCCGGGAACATCACAGTGAAACGACGGCTCGCTGCTGTGAGTATCCAGGTGTTTGCGCAAGTCTATCAGATTCTTACAGCTGCAAATACAAAATAAAGTGTAGGACTATTAAGAAAACAATAAGGCAAGAGTGTGTTTAACAGCTTAATCTGGTTTTGCACCGCTGCAACTTCAGAGGATAGACACCTGTATTCGCAGTATTCACAGCTGTATGGCCTCTCGTTGCTGTGGCGGAACTTAATATGGTTGCGAAGTGAAGAGGGCGATGGACAAGTCATGTCACACAGCGGGCATTTGTAGTGGCTCACTGTACCAACAAGAGAAAGACAAACCAGTGATGAGATCATATCAGCTGATAATACTGCACTGTTATTAAAGTGTAATGTGTATATTTAAGTGAAGAGCTGAGCAGGGAGGTGTAAAAGTATGTAACGGTCCAAGTCAGTGGGGGGTCCCAGGCTTTGGGAAGAAAAACCCCCAAAACAAACAAAACCCTGTGTGGTGATATGATGGCTGAAATTTGAGGCTACGACTATAAACGGACAAATACACTGATGTAATGAATGGCTCCTACACCAGTGTCTACCTGGCAGGTATAAATAAATGTAAACATGTAAGGAATGGTGTGGGAAAATGGTTGTAAGAGTTAAAACTGTGTGTGATTTTAAGTTTGCAAAAAGAGCCGTGTGGTCTTTTAAGTCCTCCGCAGCACATGGGAATAACAGCACTGATGAAGGAGGGACTGACCGTGGGTTCTCATGTGGTCTCTCAGTAGTCTCTCTGTAGCAAAACGTTTGGAACAGTGGGAACACTGGAACCTCTGACCTACAACACACACACACATACAAGCACACAAAGCAAGAATTCTTAGATGGTAAAATCTTAACCTGTTGCAAACCTTGTTATTAAGTTTCCTGCCATAGTTCTGACAGGAATGTTACCTTCCATGGCGCTCTGTCGTATGATGTGGTCAAAGAACTTGGTGTTGTTGGCGTACATCCCCCCACAGCCTGGACATGCCACCACCTTCTCCTGGGTGTGGCTGCGCAGGTGCTCCCGAATCTTAGGACGTCCTTTAGCGGTGGCTTCACAATCTGTAGAGTGAGGCCGTGTAATCTTCACTGACATTGTCATTTCTGATCTACAATCCTGAGATAAATCACGTTAAATGACGTACCTTTCCATCCACAGCGTATTGGGAATTCATAGTCTCCCACTGGAATGTCAATGCACAGGCTATGCATCTCCACATGGCGATAGAAGAACTCTGGGTTCTCATACGGTGGTTGCTTTAACAAATGTGGATAGAAAGAAGAAACACATATCAAGAACAAAAGGTTTAAACTCTACTTCACACACTTGAAAGGCAGAAATTCACCCAAAGTATATCTCCAATGTGTGGACATGGAGGTCCAGTCACTGCTTAGCTTCTGATATAATTTGCACAAAATGTATCTGTTATATCAAGTGAATGTATTAAGGCAAGTGATGCTGCCATTTGTTGTGTTGTGTGAAATGTGTCACAGATGTAGACTTTATGCTTTCCATACATTGTGGACTTGCATTGGATTACTGTACCTTGCATACTTAACTGAAGTCTGCATTTGAGCAGGTGGTTGAACACTCCACAGTTATAAGTAAACATACAAGTAATCTTGCTTTGCTCCGTCAGCACTGGCCTCTGTCGAGCTTACCTCACAGTCCTCCCAGAGGCAGATAAAATTGTCTGGGATATCGGGGATGAGGTTGCAGTTCTGGTGGCAGATGGAGCAGGTGCCAATTTCTGGCTGGGCATTAAGCACCTGCTGACCCAACTGCTTCAGCTTAGTGTGGTAACAGTGAAAGAACAGATGTCTGCGCAACTCTTCAGGACCCTCCACGGAGCAGAAACCACAGTCTCTCCAAAGACAGTTTCTCTCCCCTTGGCACAAAAAAAAAAATGCAGCGTTTGCATTATTAGGCTTTAACCTCTTGGGGGCTACGCAATGCAGCAATATCTCTGGCTTATCATCTGTCAATTAATAAACTACAGCACATTGTATGTAAATGAGGCAATAACTATTCGGCTGAAGTGGCAGTACATTTTTTTTTTTCCACACAACTTGATGCAGGTGTAAATAAACATTAACAAAGCCACAGGCAGCTACTTTAACAACTCCCCACCTTCTGTTTCTTCCTCGTCCTCCTCCGCCATGTTTAGAGCACTAAAGTGAACCTCTGCATGATTGCAGAAATTATCCATCCGACTAAACGACTCTTGGCACGAACTCCATTCGCAAACCAATTTCAGTGTTTTCTTATGGATCCGTTTGTTAGGAGGCATCTCTTTGAACCTGAAATTGACTAACTGCAGTGTGTTTTACGCACAGACTGAAGCTGTCAACGTCGCCCAGGATTGACCATAACCTAGTGCTAGCTAACACCGGGTACCTAGTGCTAGCTAACACCGGCTGCTGGTTGGTAACTGTAACCACTAACCAGAGACTGTTTCTGAAACATTTACCAGTTATTTAACGCTAAAGCTTTAGAAACATCATCCTGGAACACTTTAACAAACAATAAAACATATGTTGCGTTATATTCTTACTCGAACAGGAGCTTCAACACAATAAGACGCTGTTCAAAAGCACTGACATGATATAAACATGAGTTGTTATGGCCAAAACGCGGGCTGTGTGCTGCGCAGATGTCTCCCCAGAAACAAAGTATACTTATATAGTTCCGGGTGTAACATGTACCGCTGTACGCAGACTTGAGTGCAGAAGTACTTCTACTTTCATTTTATGCTACTTTATACTTCCGTTCTGCTCGTTTACAGAGACAAATATGGTACATTTTACACCGCTACATTTATTTGGCAGTTGTATTTACAATTTACAGATTAAGATTTTTATGTACAAAACAAAGTTAGAGTACGCAGTGTTAGAGGTTAAAACACCATAAGAACACACTGTAAAGTAGAAGAAGTAGTAGAGCCTTCTTGATACTGACTTTTTGAGGTACTGACTGACTAGCATCTATAAAGTCAGATAAAAATATCAGATTTTTTTATTAACACAAAGCATAACATAAACAAACCTTGTTAATAGCAATCCTTTTTAAGAATTCTGAACAAGATGTTGGCTATTGCTTTTTGGCATTTCTGCACTGCAATTTCGTATTTGTTGGCCGATATACACACGGATAACATTATCTAATAACAATATGTGATAAAAACTTTTAATTTTGATACATTTAGCTGATAATAGTATTGTGAATGTAGGACTTTTAGTTGTAGTCAAGTATTTATACATTTTCATCTCACTCCTAATTAAGAAACTGATTACTTCTTAAACAAGCAATAATAGTGATGGCAAAATCCTGTGCTTTCATTTTCTCAGCTTTAATTTCTCAATTTTAGGCTTCCATCTCAACAGTAAACAGTTTCTCAGTTGTCGTTACATTCCTAAGCAAAATATTCCAGTGCCATATTTACTTCACATTAATGTCCGCTGAACCCTCGTGGGGGGAAAAATGCATATCAGTCATAAAAATACAGCTATAATACCAAGAAAGGTATAAACAATTATAATTTTTCTCATCAGGACACCCTTCACCTTCCATAGGCCAAAGTAACTTTGTCAACAACTCTTTTAATATCCCCTCCATTTACCTGTCTCCACCTAATTCTTGGTCCTCAGACTCAGATTCAAGCCTCATCTCGTCACTGCTTTTCTTCACAATGACCATTTTGTGTGCATTTGTTCAGCGGTAACAAACAAATAATAATAATTATATATTAACTTATTCATTAATATTACTCATGTTGCATGGATTGATAGTCGTGGTGAATTAAGTGTGAGTGGGCACATTTTCCCTAAGCCATGTTTGCTTCAACAGCAGATTCAAGTAATGGAACATTGCAGTGTGAACATTTGATATTTCCCATTACTACATCCATTAGGCTTTTATCAATTCGAAACAATTTAGTGGCATCAACTATTGATGTTGGCTGACATGAAAACCGAAGGCAATCCCCACTTACTGTACTTTCCTTTAAAAAACAAGTACAAAAATATACTTTCAGGTTGGACACATAAGATCATTAAGACCTAGTTACTTTTTGCTGCTTGTAATTACTGAAATTCAGGAGAAAAAACACACTGTACTGCTGTTTATGTCAGACCCCTAGCAGTTTACGTTGGAACACTGTACGTGAAAATGTTGTACAAAGTGAAATATAGCTTTGAACCTTCCTATGGGTCTATACTGCAAGTAGAGTCGGACGCAGAAAAGTAACAGTGAGGTAATGGAGCCTGTCAAAAGGCAGATGAGCCTGTAAAAATAGTTCCATAAAGCAGCATCATATCTTCTCAGTCAATGCTCTCTCCCCTCTTTCCCAGAGTGCTGTCTAGGAGTCGTAGAAGAGACGCACCAGATGATAACGGATCCCGAAAGCCATTACACTGCCCATCACCTGGGAGAGACACAGAAATGAGCAGCCAGTGAAACATTCACATACTTCCCAACGACCAACACTATTCCAGGGTATTTGTTATACCTGAATGACGAGCATGATGACTGTGAGGTTTCTCTCGTGGGTGGGGCCGAGTATTTTCAGGACCAGATTTATTAAGGTCATGTTGTTGCACTCAATAAACTCATCATCTCCCTCCTGGCCTCTTCGCACCTCTTGCAGCTTTAATAACTCGGCCACCTGTTGAGGATCATCGAGACATTATTGTTATAACCCAATAAACACAGAAGTACACCTGCTACTCTTCTGTGTGTTTACCCAGCGTTACCAATACTCATTACGAGTACTTTTTATAGTAATAGTCTATTAAATGATTAGAGACAGAGAAATGTATTGGCTTTCTGGTTTATTTTCAATTTTGCCAGACGCTTTCTTGTTTAATTAAATTACCAAGTAAAAATGCTAAACATTCTCTAGTTCGAGCTTCTCAAATGCGAGGATTTCTTTTTGCTTTTCTCTGTTTTATATATTGTTTTTAATTCAATATATTTGTGTTTTTGTTTGTTGGTTGGACATAACAACCAATTTGAGGACAATATCTTGGTTTAAAATGTAATTGTTCTAACATTAAAATAAGAGAATAAACAGGTGCAAGAGCTTTACCTTCAGAATGAGGTTTCCTAGTTTAGAGAGGTCCTTTCTTTTGAATTTAGAGTAGCTCATCCCCAGTTTGCCTGTGTCTGAATTCAGCCTTTCATTGGGAGAAAGTCAAGAGGATGAATGGTGGACATTGAGAATACATAAACAGCATCAATGATGAATGAAAAGATGTCAAAAACGGATTGAAAGGTTGTTACCTGGGGAGCCGGTGTCTGGGACAGGGGATGACATGAAAAAGTTGAGGCAAGGAGTAGACAAAGTTAACCACTTGAGGAATGAAGAACAGCAGCATTGTTTTGCTGAAGTGTCCCAGGATGCCGACTACAGCAAATGTCATCCCAGCAAAGTAGCAGAAGGTGTCTCCCACAAACACAGACGAAGGGTACCTGTGACAAAAAAGGGTTGCAAGTTGACAGAATTTAGAGGCACTGACGTATAATATATGTCTCTGTATTTTCAAATTTTTTTTTCAGAAAACGGCCTCAGGTAATAGGTTTGACTTACCAGTTGTGGTAAAAAAGTGCTAATGTGGTGAAGAAGAATGGTATCATGAAGTAGAGGGAGAAAACATGGTCATCCCGGTAATCTCCTGATAAAGACGAAACATGTTCAGCCGTTTGCATGTCATGCAACAGGAAAGAAGTACACGGTGACGCATCCACAATCATAAATCATGCAGCATCACATTCAGTCTGACGAGGGGGATAAATTACACCTGTGTGATACGATAATTCCACACTTATTTCCAACCCATCTTCACTTGTTTCAGGAATTTTGAGAGAGTCCACACACCACTGAGCTCCACCAGGTTGAAGACGATGATGGAGCCGGAGATAAACAGGGCTTGACCTGACTCGATGCCATTGATGCCTGCGAGGATGTTGATGGCATTCGTGCAGAAAACCGCAAGCATTCCCATGTAGACATAGTAGAGAATACCTGCAGAAGATCGGACATGATGCAATTCACAGAGCGACTGCAGCAGTGTCATTTCAAGTGAAACGACAACAACACACAGTATCCAGAAAACAAACATAATGTGTTTCCCCAAAACTGTATGCATGTTCATCAGAATAATGGGCAGAAAAGCTAATAGGTAAAGACAACCACTTTATGTTTTCGACGAAGATTCATATTTCACAGTTAAATTAGTACCCCAGACAAAGATCATGCTGGAGGCATTATTTATCCCATCTGGCCTGGGAACATCTTGGGAGCTGAAGGATGTGACTGGGTTAGAAAAGCACCCGGACATTGCTTAGCCCGCTGCTAACCAGACAATGCCGCAAACAGCCGCACAACTCACCCAGATCCAAATTCAGCCCCAGCAGGGCTCTGAAGGGCTTGGGCACCACGATGACCGTGTTGCCGAAGTTGGTGAAATACACCATGAGCAGTGGAAGGGAAGCCATGGTGGGAAGCAGGAGCTTGTGTCTCCACCGCAGGTTCAGGACGTCATCAGCAAAGCCCAGGAAGATCATGCAACAGATGGCCAGAAGTGCACCAATCAGCTGCACAAACTATGAAAAGAAGAAGACAACAACACAGAGAACAGAGTTAAGTATCAGATGTGAGAGAAACAAACAGGTTTATTATTATGCATCAGTCGACCCACCTCATCGTGTGGGAAGCCCGTGCACTTATCCCCTACAAAGCAGCTAAGGAAAGGCACCGGGATGAAGCAGAAGAGGATGATGAGGAAGACTGTCCCACTGATGACTCCTTGGGACTCTGGGCTGCGAACAGGAAGAGAAACAAAACGAGAATCCGAGCAGGGAATGAGCACACTTGGCTTCCAAACAAAGACACATTTTTACCTAAAATAATATTTAGGCTAACAGATCATAGGATAGATAACACAATTACTCACACTTCCTTTTTGGATGTTTTGTTTAGGTCCATTCCGTACAATCTGGCTGCGATGAAATGGTCTTTGAAAGCAGGGATGAGTTTCAATGTGGCCATGCAGCCGAGGATAGACAAGAAACAGTTGATCACCAACGGTAGGACGGGTACTGGTGACATGTTTCCAGGCATTTTTGGTGGGTCTGTTTCTGAAAGATCAAGTCACGTTTCTAAGCTAATCTGACGTTGCCTCTTCAGGCGATCGATGAACGAGCTTTGGCTGTCTTCACTTCACTGAGGTAAACATATGTCACATCGCTAATTCAAAGCGTAATACACCTCCGGGCTTCCGGTGTCAACGGAAAATAAGTCCACGAGTTACAATGGTAATCCATAACATATTGCATTACGTGTTATTGCTGCTAATATCTGCTCACTGGTTGTCTGAACTCCACGTCTGTTTAACCATTTCCCGAGTGTTACTGGGAGGTGGAACATCCGGTCAATCTATTCAAAATAAAATGATATTCAAAAGGTCACAGTTGTTGCATAAAGCGATTTTTTAAATAAATACATATAATTTGTTACATTTTTTTTGAACAAAATACCTCTGTATTCGTGCTGTTTTTAATACCGTTCTCTCCGCACTACATTATTGCTCACTTGACATACACGTAAACAAACATTTAGTTTGAACAGCTTCCTGCCACTCTCGTGTTGACACGGAAGTGACATCTTCTGCCGTCTGTAGTCGATGGTCTGCTGTCAAAATAGTTTTTAGAGTGTATATGCCTGTCTTCTTTCTTTCTTTTAAAAAATGCCAGCAGCTTATTTTACATTCGTCCAACCAGCCTTTTGGCATGAGGAGATGAGGGTAAAACATTATAATAAAAAAAGTGAAATGTATTTATTTAGAATAAATAAACCACAATCTAAAAAGAAAACCTCAACAACAAAGGCATTGTGGAAATGTTTAGAGGGCAATGTATTACCATTTGAATTGAAGATAATAAAAAACACACAATTAAAAACTACCAGCCTCCTTGCTTTAAATACAGGACATGTGACTTTGTCAGTGGGAAGAGGTAAAATGGCCAAATACAGATTACTGATGGAATAGGTATTCAGATCCATAACTTGATGGAATGCAACATTTTTAAACTATTACATTAAAAAACAAGCCGTGCATTCAAAAAGTACAAACGTATATTCAACCAAATGTATCTAACCAGATATTAGTACTATACTATACAAAAAAGGCCCACTACTCAAAGTTATAATAGATCATATATTATATTATTAGGTTTATACTTATTGACGGTGATGATGCATTAATGTGTAAAACAATAAGACTATTGAAGCTGGTTGTAGGTCTATGTAAAAGTTTAATCTGCAAAGTAACTAGTAATAATAGTCATGTAAAAAAGGAGAAGTATAAAGTAGATCACAAATTAAGAGAAACTGAAGTACAAATATTTTAAAATGATGTTTCATTTCACTTGTGCAGATATATGGGGATGGAGGGATTCATTTAGAATTTTATTTTGTGAACAATAATTTTGACCATGTGATTAATTGATTGTGATGATAGATTGTGTGATAATTCAGAAGTCAGTTGATATTGTATATTGTAGATAACCAAGACTTGTGGGATGGGTGCAAAAAAAAAAGAAGAAACATTTGAAAATGAAGTTTGACGTTTCCTGCTTTTATTTTGAAGGCTCCGCCTTTCACTTCCTTTTTGCCTACGTTGTGTTCCTCTCCTGCAGCGCCACCTGTGGGCCACAGCTGCTCTTTGTCAAATCATCATTGAAGAGCGGTTACAGAGGCAGGAGGGTACGACCGGCGGAGAATTGAAACCCACTGATATCTGTAACGCACAAACAGAGAGGCGGAGGCTTTATTCTGAATCGATAAATGTCTGCAGAGGGACACCGGTGCAAACATCGCTGATGACTCGGCGATGGGACAAACACATTAGTTGTTGGATGCATATCGCCATGAAGCCAGCTTCACATTTCCAATGCATTGCTTTTGATTCCCTGCAGCCTGCAGCACGGACTGTTTAAGTTAAACGGTAGGTTGGCATGGAGCCACGATTTGTTCTCTGAGTTTTGTCTGCTAACACCGTCCTCTTTGCTAATGCACGATTCATTCTCACATATCTGACATACGTAACGGTAGCGCAGTTTCAGTACATGGGCTTCTGCTTCATACACACACACGTGACCTTTTTTAACGTGATCTGAAAAGAAGAAAATTACAATTAAAGCGGTCATAGCCACCATGTCGCCGCATCCATGGGTTATTTCTCAGTTATAACTTATTAATAACGTTACCCTTTGAATGAAGATGACTGGCTGTCTTTTGCTGCCACTCACAGGCTACAGGGGGCTGATCTGCTCTGACTGACAGTCCTGATATTTCCACCTGGACCTGGTGACATGAGAGGCTCCAGGAGACGCTGATGGAGCTGCAGGAGTTGGGCTGGATGTGTCTGGTGGGTCTCTTTCTAACCTCCTTGCTCATTGTGCTGGGATGGCTGTGTCAGTACTTGCTGACCGTACTGCGTCTGTGGAGATCCAGGAAGACAGCAGACAAGCAGGACAGGAAAGCACCAGCCGGGCAGCAGCTCCCCCTCACACAGCCCCACCAGAGCCTGGCTGGAGGTGTGTGGGGATTCCTGCTGAAGCTCCGCTTGGGCCGGGATGGAGGACCTATGCCTGAGGCCGGGGTGAAAGGCCTGTTGACCTCTCTCTTCTCCTTTAAGTCCTTCAGGGAGCACTGGCAGAGGACCTGGGTCAAAGCTCTGAATGAGCAAGCCTGCAGACACGGGGTGAGTTGTTTATTTGGAGATCTTATCATATTGCAAATGAGAGCTGAATAAACATGATGGCGCTGTGTAGAGGAGCACGCCTAAGGTTACTCCACTAAGCAGAGGCATAAATAGTTAAGCAAGGTTTATGCAGTTGGTGTGCGCTGGGAGTGTGTGTAGGCAGGGAGGTGGAGGTGTCGGAGTGTCTAATCGGTAAGAGGATGGGGGGCTGAGCGTTGCGTAACAGCTCTGAATCAATGCACATCAGAGCTGAGAGGCGAGACCAGTCAGCGTAGCCGCGGAGTGAACGCCCACGCTTCATGAAAATAGTCTGATACCCCGGCCTGTGGGGGGGGGGGGGGGGGGGGGGGGGGGAATGGATGTGTTTCGATCACAGTGGGAAGAGTCAAAATCTATGTTGTTGCTCAAGACAGGAGAATGGTTGGCTCATCTTAACCTCAAACTCACAACCTAGTGAATCCAATTGTATTCAAACTGCAGTTGGTAACTGCTTCACACAGAAACACTGGATTCAGTGTGGTGAGCACAGACAGTTACATATTAGAGGCTTAGAGCAAGTTTCTAAAAGGTCTTTCTCCTTTCAAACAGTTCTTTGATCCGTGGGACTCAAAGTCTGACACACAGTCGGATGCTGTGAGCACCGAGAGAGGAGATGGATCCTCTGCACACCCCACTCAGAAATTCTGTGTGTTTTGAAGATGAGTTGGCGGGGAGTTAAAAAGGGGTCGGATCAATCCACAGAGCGAACGTACAGAGCGAACGTGCACAGCAAACAGCACTCGATTCTGATTCATATGAGTCACCTCACCGTGGCTGATTAAAAAGCCTCCCTCAGATGTTCAAGTGAACACTTTGGAGAAAGGCTCAATCAGTGATGGTGCAAGTGTTGTACATCGATTTGGAAAAAATGCATACTTGGCGCTTGGCGTAATGTTTAGCAAGATACTCTTTGCTTGTTTTAGCACCCAAATAAGTAAGATGTCCAACTTGTCTTTTTTGACTCTGCGAATAAATATACAACAGACAGAAGTAAAAATTATATTATTATTATTATTATTATGTTTGGGCCATAATATCAACATTCATTAGTAGTGTATCGTGATGAGGTAATCATTGTGTGTTGTCATTTTCATGTTTTATCTGTTTTACTAAAATGTTATGACTAGACGTGTGATTTTGCATACATTTGCCATATTGTGATGTATATACATATTGGAAATATAGTTAATGTTTCAACTAAATCATCCAGCTCAGTAATACTTGGAACTCTTTCAGAAATACTTTTGCTGGTAGCGGATTCTTTTTAACCTTTGGAGGTAGCCAGGCTAGCTGTTTCCCTCCTTTTCCAGTCTTTAATGCTAAGCTAAGCTAACCGCCTGCTGGCTCTAGCTTCACATTTAACATATGAGAGTAGTATTGGTCGTCCCATCTAAGTCTCTGCGAGAAGAAGCACAATTCCTGAAATGTCAAACTCTGCCTTTAAAGTCTGACAGTGTTTGTGTGAAGAGTACAACGGGGAGGATACACGACAGTGACTCCAATATACCGCACAAACTGCTAAAGCTAGAGCACAGACATGTTCATGTTTCTTCGTGTGAATCCTTCACGGTTAGAGGTTCTGCATTTTCTCTGCATACCACATATGTTTTGGTACGAAGCATTCATCCAGCTGTCTCTGTTTTCATCAAAGTGTTACATATTCTTGTGCTGGTAATAAGAGGTCAGTGGGAAGAGCAGTGGGATTCTTCGGAACTGCTTCCCTTTGATACGTGGCGGTAAATTGGAGCGTGCCAGCTGAGTTATCTTACAACGACCTAATTAGTTGATCCATCGTGACCTTCTTTGCTCTCAGTTACCAAGAAACTCACTGGAGTGAACCTTCGGTGGTATTGGAAGTGTTTAGTGAGAGTTAGATTAATGAGGTTTCCAGGTGAGGAATACATTAAAACACAACATAGTTGCTAGTTGCTCATAGCACAGCTACTTTGTTTGGGATATAATTAGTAATTCAATAGCCGTTATGCAGAACTAAACACACAAGAAAGGCTTAGTAATTCAATTTAAAGGGGATGTTTGCTATGGATATGTTTGTACGTAAGAACCTCATACCTTCATGCTCCTCTATGGGATTCATCTATGATGACTGTAGGACCTTCAGGCTTTTGAAATGCTGAAAAACAACAACCAGTAGACACAAGGCTTTTTACCCTGGCAGTGATGAAGTATATCATGTTTATTGTAAGATAATTCTCCAGACTGAACAAATGCGTCAGTGTTGGAGGAAGGAGACGGAGACAAGCATTCAGTGTGTGTCTGTCCATGCGGTGTCTAGTTTGTGAACCGAGAGTGTGAAGCCAAAGCTTCCCGATAGCTTCCACTCGTCACAAGGAAATATCTGCTAGTCATTGTGTCTGCGTGCAGAGCAATCTGTTATTCTAAATGTGTCTTGGCCATATGCAAATCACGTGTGAGGATGTTAATGAAACCTTGAACTTGATATTGAGATAACAAATTACAAACATGTCGAGTTGAATAGATATCCCTCCAGGAGTCCGTCTGAGAGCCGGTGTGGCCTCGTCTTGTAACTTAAAGGTCACATGTTGGGCCTCCATGGCGTTCATTATTAAGTTGTAACATTATACATCAATGTTATAATAGCCAGTATACTCTGTCCTTTGGTCTGTGCTGTTTACCCTCAAGAGTTGTAACTTGGTTTGTTGTTGTGGTGTTTCACCTCCTCACAAAACAAAGACGGCCTGGAAAAACCTGCTGGGGGGGGTTTGTGGAAATATTGCAAGTATTAAGTGGCCACAAGTGAGTCACCTGGCATTCCTCACCTCACACACACAATAGGCACCTGCCAGGCATGTTGCCATGCCACTTCGAAAAAAGACACTAGAGCAGCCGGCCAAAAATGTAATCCCCAAGACTCACGTTCTCCTCCAACTTGCATTTCCTGATTATGTTTCTACATCCGGGCAAAACATGAGCTTCTCAGCAGGAACACAGCACCCAGATATACGGCTTCAGTATCATCATGTAGGGATTAGCACGCAAATCCTTTATAGCATTAACCTAAGTACTTCTGCAGCATTTAAGATTAATGCTGACAGAGGCCTTTAAATAATTAGGTTGAAATTTATCTAAATAAAAGGCAAGTTGAATTAGCCCGCATGGAAAGTTGGCAAGTTAGCAAAAACATTTCCCCTGCAGACCTCGTTATGTTTGGTCAAGCATTAGAGTGGATTTGTTTTACTCAACACCTTGTGAGACCCCAAAATAATAAAGACTTTTATTAGCAGCAGAAAAATTACATTGCAACACTTTCCATGGTAAAAATATCCATCTGTACCCTCCATGAAATAATTATATGTAGAGCTGAATTTATTGACAGAAAATGAATCAACAACTATTTTGCCAAAAGCATTAGGTGATTAAAGGATGGGCCTTTTGGGGAATACTTCTCATCGCTCTCTTGCTGATAATTAGATAAGTTAGTATGCCATATATTATACCATCAAAGTTATGCATTTCATATCTTTTGAAGTATAAGGCCGTGTTCTTGGGCTCTCTGGCTTTCCGTAGATTAGGCAATGCTGAAGTAAGACTTCTGACATCTGACTCAAAGACTACGCAACGAAGGATGTAACACTCAAACTGGATCTTATTACATTATATCACCATTATCTGTAGAATTATACACGTAATGGTTTTTAATACAGTCTCTCTGAGTGTAGCTGTTCACAGTAATATGGATGAACATTATGGATATTTCAGCAGCAGTCAGGAAAGGAAGGGTTTTTTGCTTTTGTTGTTAACACTTCTACTGTGGCTATTTGGTATTCATGGGGCTTTACCTATCTTCTGTCAATCTTATTATGAAGATTTCACAAGTGTCAGTGGGTCACTGTCTGTAGTTTTGAACAACTGGTCTGCTTCGGCTGTCCTCGTCAATATTCTGCTCACTGCAGCAGAGCGGCATAAGCCAGGAACTCAGCAATACTAACGTGTAAACGCCACTCGCTTTCACAACAGCTGATGTTGTGACACTAATGTTGAGTGTCGTCAGAATGCTGTATGACGACACTCCGTCCTGACGGGAGACCCGACCCTGACTCCCAAATTACAGTCTTCAAAACAGAAGGACAAGACAAAAAAATGCTTCGGGGGGGTGGGGGGGGCTGAATCGTGACAGGACGGTTGGGGGGGTTGTTACATAAATATAGAAAACAGCAGCAAACAAGCTAAAGCGTCATTTGGGTTTGTACGGACAAGAGACATTAGTGTCAGCTTCAGCCTTGGAGATATTTAGCCAAGATATTTGTATTTTCCTCTCCGCGATTTAAATCCTGAGAGGAAAAATAATTTGTATAAGCGGAGGAGATGGTAAATGCCTTTCTTAAGATATAGATTAGAGGAGACAATTTCTACCCCAGGGTAAAAAGCAGAGTGGGTGAGATGGGTTCATCACAATTTTGCAGATATGTGAAGTCTAGACCCCCCCCCCCCCCCTGGCACTGTTAATAGAAGGATGCCCACTTGCTGCATTAACAAAAAAGACGTATATGTGGTGATTTCCATGGAGTCCCGATAGTTCATTAGATTTACTTGTATACCCTTGAACACTTTATTAAGTCAAAATAAGCATAATTCTGATTTAGCTGTCTGCGTTCAAAGATTAGCTTGGTTTGCACACCGTGGTTCCACTGAGCCTTTCAAACAGAGAGATTACAGACACCTGAATCTGTTCAGAAGCATAAAAAGCACCTCCTGCTCTTTTTGGACAGTAACCCCACGATCATAACAGCATCGCAAACCGTGTGTGCATCTGCAGCTGACACATGATGGTATGCCATTGTCACTGGGTTCAGTGGGTGGTAGAGGAGGACTAATAGAGCATACGAGTGTGCATCTGCAGGGAAGGAAGCTCCCTGTCCATTCAAGATCTGCAATTATAAAGAGCCTGGTGATTATCTTGAGGGCCACAGTTCACTTCTCCCCTCTCTGACTGTGAGCTGCCGGTAGATGATTAATGCTGTGTGATTATGCTCAAGTAGATTTCTTCTTAACGACGGGGAACGTTAAGCACTCAGCACTCATTTGCAATGACAGGGCAGGAAACTAACATCAGGCACTCACAGCCGCTGAAGAAATTCAAATTCACCAGAAAGTTCTATTTTAACAACACAAAATTTCCTTTGATTTTACAATCTTTCTGTGGCAGGCACTGGTCTACAAGGTGGCTCCTCTGACTCGGCATTTAAAGTGGAGACACACATTTTGTCCCTGAAAAAATTATAAAGTGAAGCTAAATCCTAAATGCTTCACATAGAAGTCCTTTCAGTCTTGTTCCTTCTCCTTATAATTTTAATAAACTGTACTTTTGGCAGATTACATTTAGTAGTTTTATGTACACTGTAGTTAGACCAACAGTTTTCAAAACATCACAATAGCCGACATACCAAATTTGAAATATAAAATCAATTAGCAACATTAGCATGCTAACATGCTCCCAATGACACTGCTAACATGCGGATATTTAGGAGCAGGTAATGTTTACCATGTTCACCAAATCAGTTTAGAATGTTAGCATGCTAACATTGCTAACACACATTGCCATCCCTCCAGCCGCACTGGTACTATGGGTAAAAAAAAAGTTTTTGTCATTCCAAGTCATGTAGCATATGTTAGCCAACGCTATGAATTACGAAATATGAACGTTGGATAGCTATTTCGACACCACAAAGTTTGTACCCTTTTGTAGCCTGAACCTGAGATACACAGTACTGAAAAGGAAGGGAAAGGAGGATGAGGGTCAACAAAAGCCACTGGGGGGGGGGGGGGGTATTTTTGGTTGACCCACATGCTTTTCAGAGGCGTTCAGCCAGGCGAACCCAAAGGGGGTGACTCTGACAAATCTGAAGTGACACCATGGATGTCCTCAGGAACAGTCTCTTTCCAGAAATACCTTACACACACACACACACACACAGTCTAACAGCGGTGTTTCACAAGGACGAATCAGAGGTCATGCTGCTAGCATTGCCCTGTCCATGACACAATTAGCTCTGCAGCCTCTGCCAGGAGGATGCACAACACCACAGAGCACCAGATGGCTACCTAAAAAGCCAATGGATGCCAAATATCTGAGTGAACTCCCTTTTAAAGAATAGAAAACCATAAACCAGTTAGATATTCAAGGCTTTACCAAATGAGTAAATCATATTTAAAAATGTCCAACCATATTTCATTTCAGGGTCCAAAACAGACCTTAAAACTGGGTGATGGCTGCCATTCTAATTTGCAAGCATGTACACTTAATAATGTTAAATGTAAGATAAATATAAGATGCTTGGATGATAGTTCAGCCCAGGAAGTGATTTTAAAAGTATATCAGTGGAAACAACAACCGACCCAACCTTCCTTCAGGCACGCAAGATTTTGACTGACACATATGGCAAGCCTGTGCTGCTGTGTGTCCCGAAGGGATTTGAAAAAAAATAAAGTTGTCCGTTTGTCTTTGCCATGTTTCACATAAAAAAACACAAATCTGTGCTGTAAATGCACTGTGGCTTGTCATAAATTGTGATCTAGACTTGAGGCTTTTTAGGCTTAAAAATAGCAAAAACAGGACAACACTGGGGAGCATCTGGTGGCCCAGTGGTGATGTGTACCATATAAGCTTTACAGACATTTGTGCATGTCATAAACTGTATATAAAGAGTATATATAAATATTTACATACACATTCATATAAATATTTATATATAATCTGTGGTCAAACCCCACACGCTCTCCCCCTACGTATTTCCTGTTTATGTCTACACTATCAGATAACCAATGAAGGCAAAATGCCGAAAACAAATCTCAAAACGTAACACTATTTTGCTCTCATTATGCTCATTATTGTGGAATGTGCATGTCCCAAAAACAAATACTGACATTTAGGAGTATTTGCTCACAACATTGTACTGACTCCAATTTGCCTCATTGAAAAGATGCCAGTGGGGTTTGACTGCAGTGACACAAACCTTTAGTAATGCCGATCTATGAGCCACACACAATCAGAATATTGCGATTAATGGATTTCTCACATCATATTCGTTCTGCACTTTGGATGTAATGAACGGTTGGTTGGGTGACTGAGCAGTTTCAGAAGCTCCAGCTAACCGAAGTAAACACAGCCAGTAGTACGCTCTAGTCATGTGGCTGCAGTGTTGGTCCAGGGAACCTACGTAAGCTTGCAGCATTGCTTTTGGCTTCCTGCCCTTCTTGCTGAAACACTGACACACACACACACACACACACACACCACAAACTTTGTTATATCATACTCCCACCTCTACCCCGCCTCCACTACTGTGTTTGATAGAGATTGGACTTGGAGCTAGAGGAACATATGCCCTGACAATAGGGGATTTGTTTTCTCTCACTTGCAGCAAGTCGAAAGCCGCCTATTGAAACAGATCCTCTGGCACACACACACACACAGTGATAGTAGGCCACTGGTGTTGGCACGGTTCTGGTGACTCTTTTCTCACAACTGAGATGCCTTTTGTTAGGGGGTGTCTACCAAGTCCAACAGTGAAAGCTGCCTTGCTGTAAGCATGACTAAGCATTGACTGATGCAGTCTTCATCATTTCTTTGCCAGTGTCAGTGCTCATCTGAGTGCACATATCCACAGATCTGCCTGGACTTAAAACCACAGTTGTGCTTTGCCATGCGTGGTAAATACAATAGCCTCTATGTTTGTTTGCATACACATTATAGCACCTTACAAGAGTCTGTTTATTGATTCATGTACTGTTCCCGCAAAGCTTGTGAGGTTGCTGTGGAAGGGAAGCAGAAGCATTGTGTGATTAGCATGTGAATGAAGTGATCAGGAGCATATGTGAGTTCAATCACTCTGAGCAAAGATCAATGAACTACCTAGTTGTCTGATACCAAACATGCTTAAAATTCATGAAATGCAGCAGTTCATTTATTTGCGTACTAATTGAGTAAAGATCCATAAGGATGGTGACTAACTGCTTCCCAGCTACATTAAAGGCTTCATCACTGCAGCACAGAGTCGTTTCTGTCATCCCTGAGTGTCACTCCTCTTTCTCTTATGTAATATTTAGGACATTTGTTCTCTTCCTCTGTCTCTCCCAGAGCTCCATCCAGATCACTTTTGACAGCGGTCTCCAGTTAACGGCTGCCTCTGCTATAGATAGTGTGACCTGCACTGACAAATCGGCACACCGAATGGTACGTGATTAACTTATTTAGCCAGTCCCCCAGTTTATTTTAATTGGGTGAATACATGACAAAAAAATCACATTTTCTGTGTCGTTTTCGACATTTCTGTATTTTCCTTTGACAGCCTCTTCTTGTTTTACAGGTTTTACACTGTCAATGTTGGGTGGACACAGTGACGTTTCCTGTGACGGTCACTCAGCAGTCACCAGCTGCCATTTCCATGGAGACCTATCAGATCACTATAGCACCAATGGTGGCAAAGGTACGAAAGCACTCCACGTAGATTTTGGCAATTTGCACATTTGAGGGCAGGCCTCCAAAACAAATGAGAATCTCAGAGCATCATTTGCATTGTTATTCAAATGTAAAGAACCACGTGTAATCCCGCCATCACTGTCATTGTCATGAAATAAAGAGTCTTAAGTATATTTTACTATTCATGACAATCAATAGCCTCTCTTATTTCAGTAGTGCAAGTATTTATCACAACTAAGAACCCATTTCCCATTAGTCCTGCTGCTTTCTGTCTCAGAGAGCAACTGGATCGCTCAGAGTCTCCAAGCAACAAATTCAGCAATTTATTCAGAAATATATTCAAATATATTACATTGTAATTCATTCCCAATGCTAAACACAGTGACTAGTTATTCTGCCAACATCACAGGGTCTCTCCCTCTCCTCTTGCACCGTCGCTGCAACCGACAAAACCGCTCATCTTTATGCAAATTAATACACCATGACGTCGCCAATATGCAAATTGACCTTTGGCGTCATCTGGTGACTTTTAGCAGTTTTGGGAGGTAGTGCTGGCTACTTTCATTGGAAAAGAGTTGGCAACACTGCACAGGACACAGTGCATTTGGTTTCCCACGACTGTAAATGGAGCCTTAATCTTCCCGGGAAATCGTCACGGTGGAAGACAGAAATGGACGGTGAAAGCGAGGCTTAGAGGGAAGAGTATAATCATGTGATTTCCCAACTGTGCGTCCCTCCTTACACCATCTAGCATGATGAGAAACTTTTACTTTTGTGAATAAAGCGTTTTCTGCTTGTTCGCTTCTTACAAATGTTGCTTTATTATGTAAGTGTTTTGTAGAAGCTAGCAGAGACGTCTTCTTCTTTTACTAAATCAATAGTGTGGTGATTATTTATTAATGAGAAATTCTACACGTTTAATCCTTTAATGTTATTACTCTTATACTCCATCGTAAAAGCATGTCGGTTAACCTGCTGTCGGTCTCCGTCAGGTGGTGGTGTGTCTGGAGGAGGTGGAGGACGAAGGTCTGCTGATGTCCTGGACTCTTTCCAAGCAGCCATCATTTACTCTGAGCGTGTCTCCATGCAAGCTGCAGAGACATGTGAGAATATCGGATACTGACACCACTAATATGATATGCCCGTCTCATATAGTCAGCAGAGGCCTCGTTTCTCAACACGTTTACAGTTTACAAACTAGGTTGCATGCATTCAAAATGCATAATTATCTTTACATTAACGAGCATTTAACAACACCAGTAAAGTAACATAAAAACATATATTAAGCAGAAGAAATTTAACTAATACTGAAGATAGTTATTGGGCATACCCACTGATTATTATATATAATAATATATAATAACCACTGGGTATGCCCGACAACTGTATATGTAGTCAAGCTGAATGTAAGTATGAATGGTTCAATTCCCCAAAGCTGCTTTTTTGAACAAACTAAATGGCTTTTAGATTAAAGCAACAGTAAACAATTAAAGTTTGTTCCTCTTGGATATTTTCTGTTTATTATCATTAATAATCTTGCATGTTATTAAGTATTATTAAGTAAGATAATATCAGGCATACAAATGCATTAAAAGCCCCAGTTTTGTCTATAGCTGAGTTTGTTGACCTCCCATGCTTTGGTTTATCATCAGAGAATTATCAGCTGCTTCTTTTTCATCTCAGGGCACTGAGGGGGGTGCAGACCTGGACACGATTAAGGGACTGATAGAGGATACTCTGTTCAGCACTCAGCCGGCCATGGTCCTCAACCTCAAGACTTGTGCATCCAGTCCTCTGGTGAGAAAACATGCTTTGTCCTTCCTTCGCAGCAATAAGAGTAAATAACAAGGATCTTTTTTTAAACAAATGAATTGCTATGACTGGATACTAAATGATAGAACCTGTACCCTTCACCCTTTGTCTGCACGCTCCCAGGCTCCCATGGACCATCTATCAGTGAGATTGAACTCTGCATCCCAGAGTGTCTTAGTGAAACGACTAATGCTCCGGCAGCTCAGGGCGACCTTAAGTAAAGGTCGGACATTTTCCCTCAGCGTCAGATCATTTCCACCCGGCTTCCTGCGGTGAGCCGAGGTCTCACTGTCTGGCTTTCTGCATTCAGGTCAGTGGTCTAGATCGGGGGAGCTGTGCTGTGTCCTGAGCCTGGACCAACCCTCCACAGAGAGGTCAACGTGCTTCCTGCCTGCGCCCAGCAACCCCAACGCCCCGGTGGAATGGAGTGAAGAAATCACTCTGTAAGATGGCAGCCATGACACCTAACTGCAGTTATTTAATTTTTTTTATCTCTCTTCTCTTTCGCTGATTTGAATTGGGTGATGTCTCATTATGTGGACCAATCATTTATCAACATTTGAATCAGAATCTGATGACAGTTGGTGGGTTGTTACCGTCACCGTCAATCAAATCTGATCAAACCACACCCACCAATGATGAAGCAGATTCGCTTTATTAATATATTTAATACATAATTTGACTTTGACTGTTGCTTATATAAGCAGGAATATTAGTGTTATAGAACATTATTTTAGATTTGAAGTTTTTCAGGAAAAATCAGCTTGAGGAAGAAGTCACACTGTTTGCATAGTGGGGTTTGACTTGAATTCTTACACAGTTGTTTGCTTTGTGTTTTGAAGAGAGCTGGGCCTAGAGACCAAAGAGCTGAGAGTAAGACTTCTGGAGCGGAACGGCAAAAGGGAACGTAAGGCATTGCTCGATAGCGTTTTAGTATTGGCTGCGTCTCAGAAACCTGATCAGCAGGAATGTTTAGACTGCTTCAGCAAAATCTTCATGCCTCAAATGCACTGTTGGCAGGCTCACTGTAATGGTTAGCGTTTTAGGATGTATAAAATGTCAGGGGATGCTCCCATTATGGTCTCAGAACTACTAAAAATAAACAGCTTTCACGCTTTTTGTACAACTATGTTAAACAACTTTCCTTTTGTTTTAAATCTGGATAGAATTCCTGCCCGGCCACGCCTGCATCGCCTTGGACCTCCGGTGCAAAGTTCCCAGTGGACAGCATACGCTGTCAATAAGCCCCGGCCACGGCCTGGCACCCAACGCTACCGTCACAGCAGAGGTGGGAAACAAGATGCAGCTCATTTCTGTGAAAATAATGGAAAGCTCTCTCAAAAGCCATTGTCATGCTTTGAAGTGTACAGTTACATCACACGTTATTATCTAACGTCAAGCAGGCTGGAACTAAACAGAGATTCACCACAAAAGGAGAGGGAGTGTTGCATAACAGCTGATACATAGTCCATTGTCAAACCTGTGATCGCTGTCTCAGATCTCTTCTGACCTATTCATCAGCCAACTTGTTGACGTGAACATCTGCTTCATCTCTGCAGGCTAACAGTTCATATTGGTACACTCCCTGTTTTCCTGTACCTCTCCTGCAACCTGTTGCGCCTCCACTGATAAGTCATCTGAAATTTGCCCGGCAGGTCCAGATGTCAGTTTAAATGGCCACCTCGTTAATAAAGTGCCCACCCCCACTTTACGCTTTATTAGCTAAATGAAGATTATTCTTAATCCTCCAGCTGCTGTATGTGGAAACAGAGGAGGCCCGCAGCGCCCACAATGCTTTGCCTCTTCGTTCCTCACTCACCCCCACCAAGAAAGTCGATGTGGACCGAACCATCATGCCGGATGGAACCATCGTCACCACTGTCACGACCGTCCAGTCCCGACTGAAGCTGGACCGCAGTCCAGGTAGATGCACAGAGTAAAGTATTACATTGTGCCAGGTTAGGTGTACAAGAAGATATGAAAGAATGTTGTGATGGTATTGACAATGACATCAAATATTTGTGATGCCTTTTAGGTGATTCCCCTTTGCGTTCGCCGTCCAAAGTGGAGGTGACTGAGAAGAAACCCACCATCCTGTCAGATGGCAGAAGCAGCACCAGCCCCAACCTCAGCAGTGAGTTCTAGACTGAAAGGCCAGCTGTTGTTTTACATCACAAATGCAAAGTAGGATAAGCAGCAAACTGCGTTGTAACACAAGATAAGAGGAATGCAATGTTTTGTACACATTATGCACTCTCGGTATAGGAACTCCGGAAAACCTTAATTTAGTTTCACAACAGGGTTACGCAGAGACACTTCTTGCTTATCCAAAGCAAAGAGCAAAAAAGTATGATAAACACGATGGATAACGTTTGACAGATCTAACGACAGATATGATTTCTGTATATTCAATAATGTGCACCTTTTTATATATGCAGTTTACTAGTATAGTGCTGATTTACATGTTTGTGTTTTTGTTGCTCAGAGAGCAGCCGCCTCTCTAATGGCCTGGATCCGGTTGCAGAGACGGCCATTCGGCAGCTGACGGAGTCCGCCTCCAAAGTAGCACGGAAGACGCCAACCAAGAGGAGCACGCTGATCATCTCGGGCGTGTCAAAGGTCAGGGAATGGAAACTGTGTCAAATGTAGTGGATTGTTGACATACAGTACAGTATATTTATTTCAGTGACAATTCATTTATTTCAAGAGCCATTAACAAAGTCTACGAAACCTACTTTTAAAGGTGTTCAATACGGATTGCAGATCATATAGTTTGGCCCCAAACGGATCTCAACGGGGTGTAGGTGAGCCGGCAGCTCACAGATAACGGTGCTAACAGCTAATGATGCTAACAGTGCAAACAACAGCAACCATGCTGTCAGTGCAGAGGGGGAACCGGAGGGGGGGTGCTACGCTTCTGCGATGACGCCGTGGGTCAGGATGGCGTTATAAGCTGTAACCGCAGTGCACAGCGGCGGCCATGACAGGGTTCCCACTGGTCCTGGAAAACGTGAAAAAAAGTTTTAGTGATGTTAAACACATGGAAAATTAGAAAAAAGGTAAAATGTTCTGGAAATCTTGTGTTGTTCTGGGAAATTATTTCAATATTCTTCTATTTTCCTTCAGCTTAGAATGAACTACTAGGCTTTCTATCAGAGCTCCCCAAAACAGATAACATTGCCATCTGAAAGGGCTAAGTTATTATCAGGATCATATTAACGATCAAATTGTTTATGGACAAGATTATTTTGAATAGGCTGTTATGTTGAGGAAACGCTATGAACACAGTCCCAAGTCACAACACATGGTAGCACATACAGGTTGGATGACATTTCGTGGCTGAAATGTAACATTATCCTTCATATGTCAATATTAGTCACTGCTGGCTAGTAACTTTGGTAGTTTTTCTGATTATATTATTTAATATATATATAATTTCTAAGCACCTAAGAGATGGTTTCATAGATAAGTTACAGCCACAGACTGCACGTCTTTTAAACCAGACTTCCACAGAGAGGAAATAATAGTGAATGGCATGATCCAGCTAGGTCCTCACTGAAAATGTTCTGGAAAAGTCCTAGAAAATGATCTCTAGAAAAGAGTGGGAGCCCGGCATGAGCTATGGGGAACGCCACGGAGAGACTCACATGCACTAAAATGCACGGACCGGCCCGCCTCTGTAATCAAAGCACAGAGAAGCTGGGATTAAAAACACACACAGAGGGAGAGCAACTTCATTCTCTGCTCAGGTAGACATTACTCCACTATATCTTTAACTTGGAAATAGTTGTTTGCTGTAATTAATTATCCTAACACTCAGCAGGTTCCACTCTCAGAGGATGACTGCTCGTTATCGAGCGGCTACGCGGCAGCCATGGACGCCATGCATGGCAACCATTTCGGGGCGGGGCATCACCAGGACCCAGATGAAACCACACCCTCCGACGTGTCGGAGCGTCCGTCAGTGGACGATGTGGAATCAGATACTGGTTCCACTGGCGCCTTGGAAACCCGCAGCCTCAAGGACCATAAAGGTAACACAGTCGTCATAGTTTCAGAAGTTACGCAAACACAATATTATATTATAATATTCAAATATAGTTTTTGCAGATTGTTTAATTGCATGTTGCCACTTCGCTGGATTTTGATTTATTTTTGTCCATGTGAAATAAGTTTTTATTTTCAAAGCCCACTGCCATTATGTTAAAGAGAACAGTTTATTTCACATGCAAACAAATCTTTTATAGCCTTACATAACATCAAAACTTCAATTGAGCACAATGCATTTACAGATTTTGGGGCCATATAACATGAGGGACCCTACTGCCCTCTGGAGGCCATGCTGCAGCATGCATCCAACCACAACAAAGTGGTTTTGAATGGATCAGAGTCTAATTCTATTTGAATATCAACTTGATACGAGAGCTATCTCATGAAATTGGTGAATTCATTCATAAAAGTAGTAGTTGAGTGATTGGTTCGTGTTTTTCAACGAAGGCCCCAATTCTGTAATTGTGGATTGCCACTTGAATACAGTGACGTATTCCCTCTGCTTCCTCTAGTGGGCTTCCTACAGAGTGGGACGAAGCTGCTGTTCCGCAGAAGACATCGAGAGAACGAGTCCTGCCTCAGCCAATCCCATGAAGACATCTCCAACATGGGCAATAACTTTGCTGCTGCCACCAACATCAGCCGTAAAAAGTCTGCCAGCTTCTCCCGGCGTCTCATCAAACGCTTCTCTTTCCGCTCATCAGGCAAATCGAAAGGCAAAGCTACAAACGGAGGAGCGAGCTCGCTGGATAACTGATTATCATCGTTAGGGTCGGACATGGGTTTTAAGGCCTCTGTTATTACTGTCAGAAGAACAACTAAACCTTACAAGAGTCTTTGACAGGCTGAACACCGCAGGCGGGTTTTCACCTGTACATTCCCCTGGGAGGGCTTTACTCTGGAGAGAAGTCCTGTTTAACTCTCATAGCTCGCTGTGAGAGTTCTCATAGACCCCCGAGAGTTAATCACATCACTGAAGTTAAAATGTGATGATGAAATCTATTTCTTTCTAGGAGAAATCTGCTGCTCGAGGAGAAGGTAATACTCACAATGAAATGTCTTGTGCCCTGTTTGAACACAAACTCTAGTAGGAGTGTTTGATTGTGACAGATGGTGGAATCGCTCTTAAACTATTTCATGATAAAAAGATGCCAGTATGATGCTATTGGTTACACTTTGGACTGTTTTTGTAACGGCACAATGTACAATTCCTCCGTTGTATAACGGTAATTTATTATTGTGTGGTTCTCATGAAACAAGTGCTATTTATTTTACCCCCAAAAAACAAGTCATCATAGTTGCATTGCACTGTAAAATAGAGACATTGCTGTGTGTTTTTCCATGCAAATGTAATTTTAAACACATATTTAAGTAAGTTGACAAAAATCTGTCTTAATCTAGCAGTCCATTCATAATTGCTAATGTATTGGTTTTAGAATGTTGTTCAATGTTGTATCTTAGATAAGAAGAAGAAAAGTTAATATATTTATTGTACTTTTTATTTTATAAAGGTACTTTCTGTGGAATATCATAATGCATTTCAGTTTGCTTTTGAAACTACAACCAGCCAGGATCTCTCGCAGGCTCTTCAAGCCTGGCAATAAGTTTAAACTTTTTTCTGTCAGTAAAAAAAACAAAAACAGGTCTGGCTCTCCTTGTGGCCCCTGTTGACCCCAAATGAAGTTTATCACATTAACCACACACATAATGGAGACTTCAATTGATGCACAAATGGACATTTCAATATTGCAATAACTATCATTATTGTACAGCAACACCATATTATATAGTGCGAAATGCCTCGCATGGGTAGCAGGCAAAAATCGTTACAGGAAATGCTGACATATATTCAGGAGCATTACATAATGCATTTATCATACTGTATATAAGAAGGCATTTCTTTTAGAATATATGTAAGTCTCACATGAGCGACAATATTACAACAGCTCTGCAGTTTAAATTGTAAAAAAAGGAACTTTGAGGTCTCTGTGAAGGTTTCAGAGATGCTCTGCTGCTGACGCTGACGCATTAGGAGCAACAATTGTCAACGTTTATGACAAGGTGCTGGGTGGAGTGGATATACTCAGGGCTAGAAATTAAACTGCAACTAGCAACTTCAGATATGAGGAAACCTGCTGTACCAAAAGCGAACAGAAACAGTATGTAAAAATGTACACAAACTTTTGATCCAATCTAAAATATTTCAACCAACTTCAAAACAATAAAATTAAATGATTTTGATAACGTTTCCAGGTTTATTTGCATCAATAAAAGGAAAGCTAATAAAAGGGATCACAGAGTTGGAGCCTGCAAACGTTTAAGATGTGTATGATTTCTGTTATATTTGAAATGTTTAATTTATTGCAAATAAATTATTTTTGGAGCATCAGTAGATTACTTCTGGCTATCTTATTATTTTTTTAGGAAGTTACATACATTTTTGTATCCCAATATCCTGTGCCTGTGTAGATAATGTTACTTAGGTTAAAATGAGCCAACGTTGTCATAAAAGTCAGACAAATAACTTCACACATCTGGCCTGCTGTTAAGTTTATATCTGATCATGAGTGTGAGTTTCAATCGCTCTTTCCATGGTTTCCTTACTCTCACAGGCAAGCTACACTCTGGGGATGTACCAAATATGTAAATGATCTGATAATATACAACCAATGTTTATAATTTCTATATTAGATCTGCTTTACTTTTACTGCATAACGTACAAAAGCGCCAACATTTTAAGGCAGGAGGGAAGATACTCGATTGGTCTTTAAAGTCCGCCCCTTCACATACGACCACTCACAACTAACAGGGGAAACAACAGCCAATCGCGTTCCTTCCTTATGGCCCATCGTGATTGGTTTAGGACCAGAGCAGATACACCAATAGTCATTGACTTCCGGCCCCCCTCTGACCTAACACAGCCAATCATTCTTAACTATGTTCACTCCAAGAGCCAATCGCGTCTTAGGGCGGGACAAATCTCAGGGTTTATAGGCAGGTTGTTGTGCGTCTAGTCATTCATCTGTTCATACGATTTCAGCAATTTGTTGTGGAAGATAAACTCGACAACCGACAACCGACAATGTCTGGAAGAGGCAAAACTGGAGCAAAGGTCCGCGCTAAGGCCAAGACCCGCAGCTCACGTGCCGGTCTGCAGTTCCCCGTGGGCCGTGTCCACCGTCTCCTCCGCAAGGGTAACTACGCCGGGAGAGTCGGCGCCGGAGCCCCCGTGTACCTGGCCGCCGTGCTGGAGTATCTCACCGCTGAGATCCTGGAGTTGGCCGGAAACGCCGCCAGAGACAACAAGAAGAGCCGTATCATCCCTCGTCACCTCCAACTGGCGGTACGCAACGACGAGGAGCTGAACAAACTGCTCGGCGGCGTGACCATCGCCCAGGGCGGCGTCCTGCCCAACATCCAGGCCGTCCTGCTGCCCAAGAAGACCGGCCAGGCTGCAGCACCGAGCTCCGGCAAGGCGGGAAAGAAGGCCTCATCCCAGTCGCAGGAGTATTAGCTTGCTGGCTAATAACACTGAACCCAAAGGCCCTTTTAAGGGCCACCCAATCGTCATCGAAAGAGCAAATCTATCTGTATTGTTTCTCCTTTTCGCATTACTTTTATTTAATAAACGCTTGTTTCGTAAAAGTGGTCCGCACCATTTGTTGATCAGTTGGGCTAACTGAAGCTACTTGCTAATCCTGAGAAAGTTTTGGTGGTCAGTAACAGGTAAATTAATCCATTGACCAGATCTCAATAGGCCACGAGGGCTTCCTGCTTTAATGTGGGTATCTGAGGCTCGTAGTTTCAGTTTCTATACACTAGTGTGAATCATTCAGGAGGCACGTACAGGTCTAGGTTAAACCATGGCGTGCTCTTCATCCGGTTCCTTCTAGCATGATTAAGCAGCTTTTAAGAAATTGGATTTCTTTCTTAATTCCATAACTAAATCATTAAGAACCGATAAACACATTTTCAAATTGGGCTACATGGCTGCTCACTGCAATTCAGTCTACTTGGCTACAAGCATAGTACGAGTACAGTCTCCAGTCAAACAAGACTTTCACTGTCTAACTTATTACACCCACCTAGCTAAAAGTAACCCAGTGTAGTCCAAGAATAAGTGCACCTTTAAAGAAATATGTCCAGTCAATGTTGAAACTGTCAATTTATGTTCCTCCTGTGGTCCAGTCATTTGTCCATCCCAGCTGAAACAATCGTGGTAAAACTAGTCTTCAAAGGGACCATAATGCTAAAATGTCAACAAGAACATAGCTTTCTATAGCTCTAGGTAGGAATCATTGCAGCACAATTAAATTACATTAGTTAAGTGTACCTAGGAAACTGACTGCATATATGAGATGTGTGAGGAATTTAAGTTTTAAAGTGCTCCTATTAATGGATATGTGTTGCAGTGTATTTACTTGTAGGAGTGTGTTTGAGTGTCTGTGTGATCAGGTTGAGGAATGTGCTGGAGCGGGGGTTGGAAGAAGTGGCTGGGTGAGGTGTCAACAGCCAAGGATGTTGGACCAATTGTTGGACAATCAATGAGCTGATCGATGAGCTGAGAGATGTAACTTTGGAGGGACAAAGGATCTTCGAATTGGGGGAGAACCTCAGAGCTCCTCCTGACCATGATGCAGACACAACTGTGTCGTGTGGCCCGGATTGGGCCTCTATTTCATGAAATATATGTTTGTTTTACTATTGATAGTGTAATTCAGTTTGTAACTGCATTTGCTTTTGTTAGTATATTAAAATGCTTTTGATTTAAACTTCAACCAGCTGATTCGGCCCTGCTTGCTGATGGAAGAAAGAGAGCAGAGGGGGGGGGGGCTGCTTCTTCTCCTCTGTGGGCCTCTTCTCCTCTGTTTGAGAAACGTTTGAACTTAACAGATGTAAGACATGTTGGTTTGAAACACTGGGATTTTATTCATTTAAATGGTTGTCCTGAATGGCGTGTGTGCATCGGTGTGGTTAAAGCCTACATAACGCATAACGGCTCTTCCTGATTGAGCTCCAGGTGTTTCCTTGTTGCACATGAAGAAACAAACAACTGCAGCTGGTCTACAATACAAGCTTGAGCACAGTGACATCTGATCAAGTGCACGTGGCTCTAGTGCAGCAGGCATACATACCATTGTGAATCAATTTAATCCTCAATAATGCACTCTACATTTTAAACTCCACCATCCAGATCAATAGTATATGAATTTAGAAATTAGGTAGCAAGTTATTTACATGACCCAAGGGTCATATAGAAGCATTTAGATAAAGTCCCAGTACATCATGCTAGTCATGAGTAGTGTAAGATTGCCATACATTACCGTTTGTTACACTTTATAAAATACGTAACTGACAATTAGCTCTCAAACTGTACCATGTGCAGAATTAGTGTTTATAGAGAGATGTAGGTTAACGTATTTTGTCTAGTCTGAAAGGGATGTGGTCTAATTACACAGGGATCAGTGCAAACCCCAAAGCCTCAGCTGGCCAAATAAAACCTTCACTGCCAGAACACTCCACCCTTCGAGCTCCATGTCAACAATGCACACTAGGTTGCACATATGAAAGTCATGACTTCTGACACCTTGCCAGACAGCTACACAGCACAGTCATCGGACTACAAACACATCCAGGAGTTGCAAAATGTAACTGGTACAGTTAGCCTAATCAGACACAACATGTCAGACATGGTCGTGGTGGTCTTGATGGTGGGAGTGTGCACTTCCCTGACTTTGCCACCAGGGGTCATTTGTTTCATGTCTGAAAATCTGGAGTGTGTTTCCATTTAATAACAATTGATGACTGCTCACTGCACGTATGGTTACAACAGATATTCAACACACGAACCCTCACCAGAATAAAAGAATAATGGACATTTTCCAGCTGGGAATGAAAGACTTGGAGTCATCACCAGTGACATTAAAATAGTAAAATATCTGAAAAACTATCTTGAGTCCTGCCGTCATACTTAACACTTCTATGTGTGGGATTCATAAGAGACGCGGTTATTTTAATGCCATCTTTGGTGGGGATTGCTTGTTTTATCATTACATGCGCAGCTACAATCACTCGTAACCTTTCCACAGGAGAGCCTGCAGATATTTCTGTCTGCTTCGACTGTTTTATTAGTGGCAAAAACAGCATGACGCACCAGGGTTGAACTGAGCCCAGGACAGGCAGAACCAATTACCCGGGCCTTGACAACGTGTCCAACACCGGCAGCCGAGCTAAAAATTCCAGCCTGAGAGGAAAAACTTGAATGTCCAACTATAATTTCCTGACTGGCACTCTGTCAAAGACTCTACATTTACCAGCTCTTCTCATCTGTTTGTGACAAAGCAAAGCAAAGACAGTGATACTCTCGGTTTACCTCCTCTTTTTCTGTGGTTGTAGAGTATTTATGTAATTCTATGCTTTTAAAACACAGAAACGTTTGTCTTGAGAGAAAGTATGTGAAATGTAACTCTCTCAAAGAGAAAACAAAGGCAATGTAACCCCGCATGAGTTTGAAGCGACCTCACCCGGACACTTTTACCACGCTTTGTTAATTTCAGCTTGGTGGGGTGACAAATGGAACAAAACAAAAAAAGTACTACTTAAAGCCAGATAAGGGATGTTGAAGGGAAAGTTTTCACCAGGTGTTCACCGAGTCTGTACATCTGAGAAAGTCTATGATCTTAGAGATCAAATCTGAATAGGAAAAAAGGAATAATAAGTGGGGAGAGAAAAAGGTCCGGAAAGAGGGGAGGACCCGGTGGAAAGATGTATGTGGATGCTCTGAATGTTTCACTTTGAAACTGTCCCAAGAACAGTGAAGTACTGGCAACGTGTTTGAATCCTCCAGGAGAGAACTAGGAGACTTTTTCTCATGGAGAGTTGGGAAGATGCCTCGCTTCAAGTGTTTTTAATCTTGGACTGAATCAGCCCACAGACAAGAAGATGTTCCCGGCCCGCTCTGGTAATGAGAAACAAACATTTTTGCTTCATGGTATGTGTGTGTGTGTGTGTGTGTGTGTGTGTGTGTGTGTGTGTGCGCGTGTGTTGCAATGAGAGACTAAGTGGGAGAGAGTAAGACATAATGGGGCTATTGTGGCAGTTCCCACTCAGGCTTTTCAGCCTAATATGACCCAGTTATCGCTCACTCATTGTACACTGTGCGTGACAGAGTTTACATACTTTCAGTATCATTATCTTTTATAACATTACAGAGCGGTCAGAGCAGGTGGGAGTCATCTGGTTTCACAAAGAGAGAGAGAGAGTTTTAGGGGCAAACCAAGCTTTCTCTGTGAATGGACACTTTTTGTGTGTGTGTGTGTGTGTGTGTGTGTGTGTGTGTGTGTGTGTGTGTGTGTGTGTGTGTGTGTGTGTGTGTGTGTGTGTGTGTGTGTGAGATCCGGCTGCCTTTAGGGCTCATGCATCCAGTAATGTACTTTGGTGGAATTACAGGCTGATGAAGTGTTTCCCCTACAGGAGTGTGAGGTGCAGCTGTGCCTGAGTGAGTATATTCTTAACTTTAAAGTGCCCAAAATCTTCTAATGAGACGCATTTCTGCATTACATGGGAAAAAACGGTAAACTATACTTTCTGATTTCAACTTGTTTGCATGTAGATGCTATGTACTCTTTACTGTTCTTATGTGCATTGTCTTGGTGTGCTGATAAATGATGAGAGACAAGTGGACAGTTGTTGCAAAGAAAAGAGCACATCAGTTTGATAGGATACTCTAAGGAAAGGTTTGGGGAATATCAGCAACTTCCTGTTGTTTCTTTGGCGTCGTCTGGGGTTGCGTCTTATCATAGTAGCATTTGGCCCATGATGTGAGTTGGTGCTTTTTGTACTCTGTGGTGATTGTTGCAATATATTTGAAAGTGTATGTGATAACAGATCAGAAGATTCAAATGGCATTCATGTGGACACATTGTTAATATTGGGCTGCATAACAAGATAGGTTTTGCTCTTTTTTGACAATGTTGCAAAAATGAGGCCCAACGATGTCCTGCTACAACATCTGGGTCTTTGCTGTAGATGATGTTAATCTATTCAACCCATCAGTCTTTTATCACATGATACATGGTGAGTCTCACATGCAGCATTCCTGCCAGCCACAACATGCTCCACCACTTGGTGGAAATGGTTAACTTCAGCTCAAGGTTAGGCAAAGCTCATGTTTTGCCTCGTCAATCCTAGCGGAAGAGGCAGGATTTGTGCACTGCTTGAGAGGAAGTGCTGCCTGGGTTCAGGGCTAGGAAGTTCCTGTTACTTGAAATAATGCAAGAAGGAAAGTGAAAGATGTTTCTCATCAGACTTCCACACATTCTTCAGCTTCATGGATTGTGAGCTGCTTCTACCTCTTTGACTGCATCCTGCTCAAACATTTTACACTAAGCTTCCGACTGTCTGTTGTCATGTGTCATGACGTCCTGCAGAGATCTACAGACATCTGATCCACAAGTCAGGTTAGACGGTTTAGAACCGTGTGCATCTCCAGACTGTACAATCTGAACCTATATAATCAAGACCATGTAGGGAGAATAGAGTTGCATATAGACAAGTCATAGTATTTGGCTATATGAATCCTGATCAGAAGGTAAACTGAATATTATTTATTAGTCCATCAGGATCATTTTGCATGATTTGGCTATCAGTGAAACAGTCCAGACCGATGTGGTTAAACTCCAAGGCAAAATAAAAACTTCATAATCCGGATGGTTTTAGCTGTTTGAAAGGATGCGTCACCTTTTTGTTAAAGCTAACAAGGAATCTCACTCCAAGAAAAAATGTATTCTTTCCAACCACCTAAAAACATGTCAGACTACATCTTTTCAAATCTCTCTGTTCATAATCTTATAAATCACAATATTTTTTTATGATGCTACTATTTTTTTTACTTTGAAGTCATGTTAATGCATGTGCTCCAATTAATAAGATAAGATGTGACACAACAGAATAATCATACATTTCCTTAATGATACGCCTTTGAAGACTAGATATTGGTGTGGACACTCATTGTCATATTATATTTTTGTTAGTTAATAAGGGCGGAAGCTGCTGTTAAGTATCCATTTCCTCTGTTGTATTACCGTATCTTCTGTGGTTACTGTGGAGTGTAATCTACATTAGAAATCACTATTTAAAAGGACATTCAGCAACTTTTCACCCCGTCTGCTGTAACTTCCACATCAACACCGAGGACGACTGACTCAGAACATCAACCCTCTCTGCAGACTTTAAGTCCATCTGGTTACTTAGCTGCCTCTGTTTGTTTGTTTTTATTTTCCTTAGTGACTCATCATCTGCTTCACTTCCTCCATCTCCTCTCTGGCCCCTGACCATGGGAAAAGCCTTGAGAGATCAATAGTGGAGTCTTTCTCCCACTCACTCACTCAATCTCTCTCTCTCTCTCTCCCACTCTCTCTCTCTTTCTCTCTCTCGCTCAACCTCTATCTCTCTCTGTGTCTGTGTCGGCCAAATCGTTCCTGTGGGACTCCTGAAGAGATGGCTTGCATGAGTTTGCTCACTTCCTGTGGAACACAGTATTTCTCTATCCCATCCTTATTGATGTATCAAGCACAGCGGACACATTATAATCCACCGTGCTTAGTCATATTATCAGAAACTGTTATCAACAGTTTTCCAGAGTGGAAATACACGTTCGACAGTTTGTTACACCAGTGGCACAGAGCAGGAAGCCAGAGGACACAAAGTCTTTTAAATCTCCTACTCCTACACCACGTTGTATTTCCTCCCTGGATCAGAGTCTTAACACCTGCTTAACCAATAGACAAAGCTAAGGAGACTCACGGCATTGAAGGAGTTTGGTCTCCAGCCTCCTCCTCTGATCATCTGGTGCGGTCCAGCTGAAATCCTGTAGGAGGGAATACATCTCAGGGACTCTCTGAGGAGGATCTGAACTTTGACACCAACGCCTCTCTTAATATAGAGTTGATTTTCTTTCCTCATAGGGTTTATCTGCCAAAAAAAGGAAAGAGAAAGGAAGCCAATAAAAAAAAACATGTACTTTAGTGAGATGTAATAGCACATTTTAGAGGGCAGTGCCGATGCCGGGTTCCCCCTCTGTAACTCTGCTCTCAGGGAGGAGAAGGGGTTGGGAGGAGGGAAATAGCAGAGGAACTCAGTGAGTGAATGAAGAAAGCTAGGAGCAAGACATAAACAATTATGTGGACGCTGCTCTGTGGATAAATACACTTCAGACAAACTCATGGATCTAGCTGTTGTCTGGACTCTGTAAGAGAGTAATGGTAAGAGCTGCATGCCTGTCAGTGAAGTAAGTAAACTGTTGACTGTGTTTGCAGCACTGTTGTGTTTGTAACTTGTGTTCTGCCTGTTTTTTATATCATCCTTTATAAAAATAACTTTCTATTTAATTTGATTCATCATGTTAAATGTCAATTTTGTCAGTGTTCGCTCTGAGCAGAAATCATTTCTCTTTAAAAGTAGCAGCCCAGACCGTGTGGCTGGCGGTGTCTATTTTCAGAAGCTCATGGCAACTCTGAAGGGCATAACTGCCCTCATAATCACAGGTTACAGTGGAAGGCCCTGCATTTGCAAGCACTAAAACTATTCTCTAGCCTGGGTGTGTACGTTCAATCACTGAGGCTTGTGGGAGCGGGAGTATATGTGTGCACGTGTGTGTGTGTGTGTGTGAGTCAGACAGCCAGAGAGACATTACCCTGCCCACTGTCCTGTCCTGTGTCTGACTGCGTGGCTCAAAGAGGGCCAGTGTTGACAGCCAGTGGGCTGACAGCAGAGGCGTGAGGGGTCCAGTGTCAGCGGTGAACAGAGGGGACGGTCTGTTCTCCGTGCCACTGGGTCCTCTGAGACCCACACACTGGACGTGATTGTCAGACGTGTGTGGTTTCATGCGGCGGCTTCGTCCGCAGTGACATCAGACGCGGATAGAACGCCCTGTTGTCTCAGCCGGGGCTAAAGTGGGAGCACAGCAGCTGTGGGTGGTTTTTTGGCAAATTTTTCTTTGTTTTTTCAAGAATTTGACTTGAACGGTGATGTCAGCATGGAGCGACAAAGAGCCCAGGCATTTTCCTTTGATGCAACAGTCATGTGTTGGTGCGCGAATGGGCTGATGTGGTCATTTCCTGACCTACAGAAAGGTGTGAAATCAAAGGAAAAAGCAGAATAAATGAGAAACACAGATGATTGAATGGTTTGATGAGTATGAACGCAATGTGAATCAAATACTATTACCTTATAGTCAACCCAGTGGAAAATATTTTCAACACAGTCAGACACCTTACTCCACCGCCGCCATCAAAGCACCGAATACAGGAATATCTTTTGGAAAGATGGTGTTCGTTCCTCCAGTAGAGTTTCAGAAACTTCAGTTTCAGACAGATCATTAAAGTAAAGAGATCTCCTTGTGATGATGATCTCCTTTGAAACGTCAACAGTCAATCACGACAGCAAGTTAAGTTTGGTCATGGTAGACACAACAGACACTAGATAGTAGGCAGTTGTGTCTATTTCAGTTTGGCTTGGAATGCTGAGCTGATACTAAATTGTTGCCAGGACAAGCAACCCATGTGGGTGATAGCGAGAGACGCGGGCGGATATACCAGCTTTTAGTAGAAAAACATGGTGAGTCATCTGGGCTGCGTATGTGTCTGTGTGTGATTGTTTGAGGTCCGTCTGGTCCTGTTTCCCTCTCGTCTCATGTGAGCCGCGATGAGCAGACAGCTGGATCAAATCTGCAGCATCTGTCTGCAAACATGGAGCTTGTGTGTGTGTGTGTGTGTTTGTAAGATGTGTATGTGAGTCGCAGTGACTCATTGTGGGCCGAGTGAGCGGTGATCAGACCCCTGATGTGTGAGGGACCTGCAGAGCTCATATACCTTGTGCTCCACCTCAAAAGTACAATTGTGATGATACTCACATAATAGCAGGCTGTTGTCAAATGTGTGAAACCAGTAATCTCTCTTAGATTGAGGCATACATCTTCTAGATGGATCATTTTGTCTGGTGAAACAATTACCCAGTATAATGGTTTGGTCACATGGGCTTACAAGTGGGGCAGGAGGTTGCTAAGGAAAGCACTGTTCCCATTGTAGTAAAACTAGCAGTATTCCCAGAGCTCCCATTCATGCCCTGCTCTCTCTCTCTCTCTCTCTCTCTCTCTCTCTCTCTCTCTCTCTCTCTCTCTCTCTCTCTCTCTCTCTCTCTCTCTGCATGTGTGTTTGCTTCAGGATCTTCATGTGTCAGATAATTCTGACAGTCCAGACGAGATGGAGCGCGTGAGCAGGAATAAAGTGGAACATGGGAGACAGACGCTTCAGGTCTTACAGGTGAGTCATTTATCAAATCATGATTTACAGTTGATACAACTGGGGTGCTAAATCATGAGAAACTGACTTTATTACTGTTATATATCTGCGGTGAGTCAGGTTGTTACTCAATATAATGAGAAGTAAATGATTTGTGTAAGGACTTAAAAGTGTTTAGCAACAAAATCAATAAATCTACCAATCCGTGCAGTAACAATGGACATATCTACCTTTATATATAATTTCTATGCTCTGTCTGTTATTAGATTTATACCATGTTCAGTCATCCATTTGCAAACAGATGTGTACTGTGTGTTAAGAAGTGTAAAATCATTTACAAAATGTTTTATTTTTATTGATTTTGTTTTGACAGAGCACACCTTTAGACCTGATTGAGACAGGCAAGTCCCTGAAAGTCCAGGCAGAGCGCCCCCACCTGGTTAGTTTGGGGAGTGGTCGCTTGAGCACAGCCATCACCTTGCTACCTCTGCTGGAAGGTGAACACCTGTGTGTGTGTGTGTGTGTGTGTGTGTGTGTGTGTGTGTGTGTGTGTGTGTGTGTGTGTGTGTGTGTGTGTGTGTGTGTGTGTGTGTGTGTGTGTGTGTGTGTGTGTGTGTGCGTGTGTGATTTGGAGTGTTTGTGTGTTGGTGGGATGGGTGGATATCAAACACTAGTTTAAAATGATATATTTTCTCATTTAAGTTATGCACCACTTATTTCATAGATATCTTAATGTCCTTGTTGAATAGGACATTAGAAACCTCATTGAGAGCTTGTTAAATTGCCTAATCATGCTGCACCATCACCCTGTTAACGTGACTAACTGTAAGAGGAGCTAATAAGATCAGGATACTCCACATGGTTTTAACCTACATCTCTGTACTGACAGGCTCTGTAATCTATGTTATTGTTTGCACATGTAGACACTTTCACAAGCATGTTATTAAAAACAAGTCAGTCGTTTGTCACAAACTGATGACACCTTACCTTCTCACCATCTTGTTACTGCCCCACAGTTGCAATTAGACCCTTGACTGGGATTTTCTTGCAGCACTGAGAAAAACCTTCTGGGATTTTATTTGTGTTCCATCAGCTATCACATAAAACCAAATAGTGCTACAGTTAAATCTCTTGCACTCGGACAGCAATATAAATACAACTGATGATCAAACTACTACACAGAAAATAGTTGATGGGTGTATTAATTTCCTCGAACAAGATTCCTTTCATCTGCCGGGGCTCAGCACACCTCTTGAAACTAACACCTGTTTTCCAACATTCAATCACGGGTTGACTCCATTTGTGACCTTGACCCCTGAAATGACACCCGTACTTCGAACTGTACCCAAGAATACTTCACAGAAGTATTCACAGGTCCACATCGTGTTCCTGTAACTGACGCTGAGAAAATGTTTTCTCCTGTTGCAGGGAGAACCACGCTGGGCAGTGGGGCGACAGACATCCCTCTGCAGGGCCACGGCATCGCAGCTCAGCACTGCTACATTGAAAACCGAGCAGACGGCATCACCTTGTACCCATGTGGAAACCAGTGCTCTGTAGATGGCCTTCCCATCACCAAACCCTTTCGCCTGACACAAGGTAGCTCTGTCACAGGTTAAGAGATGATTGTCGGTGTTAAAGCCGTTTCTAAACAAACACAAACATTACATTAGGTTAGCATGTTTCACTGTAAGTAAAATGTCTTACAACCATTGGCTGGACTGACATACAATGTTGTCCCCTTCTGAATGGATTGTAATAACTTTGGTGAATCCTTCACATTTTCATCTAGCGTCGTCATCTTGTCAATATTCAATTTGTTCGCTACTTTAGTTCCTGACTAAATAATAGTAAAACTAATGATTTCCCCATCAGTCTCAGCTGTACTCTGTCATTAGTGCAATTAGAAAATGTTAGCATGCTTTATGCTAAGCTAAGATGATGATTATAGTAAACATCACACCTGCCGATGTTAGCATTTTACTTTAAAGTATTGGCTATAGAACTATCTGTCTATGAAATCACATTGATGTACAGTCGGATGACTGAAATGACGATGATTGAAATGGTAAATGCATTGCAGTATTTCATACGCATATACATAAACCGGGTTCTGATGAAACACTGAAAGCAAGGTGGACGATAACAATGCCGAGCATTACAAAAACAAAACAGTCCCATGTCTTTCCAGTAACATGTCTACTTGCCATAAAAAAGACATAGCAGTCCCGCCCCCCTCAGTCCCCTCTCCATGGGATCCAAGCCAGCAACTACACCAGCATGTCATTTGAAGCCGGGTAATCAGCCGGTGTGCGTGGAGGCAGCAGCTGCTGAACAAGAATACTTCAGGCTTCATTCAAAGGACTCATGGAATTCTGAAAAAAACAACCCAGGAATGGAGGAAACTGCTTAATTTCTATCATACAGAACAATATTGCAGCCATGTGGACCTTTGACTACACTTTGAAGGATGAGATAAATATTAAACTCCTTGTGGAATGTCGACAACTGGAAAGGAAACTTCAGCGTTTGACTCTCAGGGAATATATCAGGCATTCTTGAAAGCCACCGGAGAGGAAATGCAGGGGAAGGAGTTGATTTCACTTACTGGTTAATTACACGTGAGTTCAACTAGTCCGTTTAATTATGTATGGTAAACTGCCAATACACTTCCTCTAATCGATTAGGGGACAAATGAACAACAATAGTAGAAATGTTGAGCTCTTTGCCATGTCTGTGCCACACTAAAGGACTGTTTCTTCTCTCATGCTGGATTACCACTTGCTTTCACTCTTCGATCAACTTGTTTTTATCAAATGTCAAGCTGCAGTGTTGTGTACATTCACGTTAAAATTAATCTTACAGAAAGATCGGTCTTTATGCTCACACCTCCTATTGTATTGATTATGTGATGCTGTTAAGCAGGACATTATTATGAAATTGTTTGCATAAACTCAGGCGTTTACTGTGGCCTGTAAAAAAACAGTGACTGCAGTCGTTATAGACATATTTAATTAGTTAGCCATTTAAATTGAATACTAAATACTAAATATGAAAAAAGCACAGTTAATCAGTCAGTTAAATATTTTAAAGCAGTGTATTTATGTTAGTGTCAATGCTTTTTCTGCTTGAAGTTGTTAACTATCATCACTGACGGCTTTCTACCCACACGGTCTCCTCTCCTGGCAGGGTGCATGCTGTGCTTTGGTCAGTCTGTCTTTTTCCGCTTCAACCATCCAGAGGAGGCCCTGCGGATGAAGAGCATGCTGCCTGGAGGGAGCCAAGGACTGAGCGCCACAAGAGCTCACCCTACAGGTAGGAGACCCTTTGCTTTGACAATTACACAACACCTAGCATCAGATTGTACAGTTACTGTGAGTCAGTCGCACAGGTTGTGTTCATATTCATGCATGGAGTTAGTAATAACCCAGAAAACGCTGGTATGTATGAAGATTGTACAGTTTCTTCAGTAGTTATTCTGAGTATTACAGAGTAAATACTTTGGGCTAATAGATATTTAGTCATAGCTTGGTTCCTACTACCTTAATGTACAAATCAAAAACTTCTGGTTAATGCTGAACCATTGTACATCTGTTGCAGTGAATTAAGAGACCTTGGGTATGATGACATATTGTGCATAATTAGCTGTTAAAACTATCCACGTTTTAAGGCTTACGTCCTAACAAATGGTTACTGAGTTGACATACAGTAAGCAGCATGATGAAGAGATAACTATTTTGACAGACAATTTTACGTTAAACACATTAAACTTACATTCTCATGTCAAAAGTTTAAAAAAAAGGGTATTTTTTTTCTGCTACTCAGATTTGATACCAGTTTTATCAGCTCTTGATTTTTATATCTGCGGCACAATTGGTCTTGAAGTCTAAATGCAACATTGGTCATTATCCTTGACAGGATGCAGAAATAGCTTGTTCAGGGCTAATTATCTTTGGCCTACATTGTGATCTAGTTCATTTAATTCTGTGGTTTTTCGCTCAAGGTGTGACCCCATTGTGACTGAGGATTGTTGTAACCTTTCTTTTTACAGTTACATTCAGATGATGTTATATTGTTCTGTCCCGTTAACTGCTTTGACTTTGGCCTCGTGCTGTGGATGATATTTAGAATCCATTCTCCTCTGACCTTATTGGTTCGGCTGTCAGTGCTTGAACTGTGCAGTAAGAGCCACCACACCCTGCCCTGTGTGTATGGCCCACTCTTTCCTGACCAGGCCCTGATTTCATCTGCTCTGAATGAGGTAGACCACTGCAGCTTTTATATTTAGCAGCTTCAGATCCCTGCAGGATTACAACACAACTGAGGAGCGCACCATCCCGACTGCTGGGTTTGGTTCATACAGGAAATGGGCTCCAAGACTTTTATTACTACTTAAACTGGGCAATCAGGACAATGTGTATGTTCAGGCATGTGTATTTGTCCTTTTAAGGGCGACCCCTTTTGTCCTAAACACCAATGACTGTGTGGTGGATGTCAGTAGGCAAAGATCCCACCAGCTGTGTTTGTTTATCTGTGTTTTTGCAACTGCCTTTTAGAGTGTCCTCTTCCTTTATTCAACAGGAATGCTCATTCACAAGTGTTTCTGTCTCCCTGTGCAGACTCTCAAAGTGTCCTGAACGGGAACCATCGATCGTTTTCAAGCAACGGCGACTCCAAAATCAGCAACATAGCAAAGAACCTCCAGGACTCTTTGGTGCTGAAGGCTGGATCTGGTAAACAGCCTATTCCTCAGCCTTTTCCTCCGAACATGCTCATTGGGAGAAACGGCTCCATGACCGAGGACTCCATTTATGAAAACAGCAGCAGCTTTCTGGGCCAGAACCTCGGCAACAAAACCCCTCCAGTACCAGCGCGGTCTGCTCATACCAACCACACTCCTGTCCCCCATCCACGGACCTCACTCTCTGTGGCTTCAAGCGGTACTAGTGGTGTTCAGTGGGCCCAGGAGAGCCCAAAGCTTCTTATAAGCACAAGAGCAGAGGCCACATCAAGCCCCACACCGCCTAATGGGGGATCAGGACAGGGCCTAGTCAAATTTTCCCCAACGGCTCCATCCAGCCCTCGAGTAAGAGGTTCTTCCCTACAGAAGAGATCCCCAAGTCCTATGCGAGACCAGCACCTCTCTCATGTTGAAGTCCCTCAAAGGCTCAGGACTCCAGAGCCGATCGGGTCCACCAGCCTGAGAGAGCTTCCTCCTCTCAGCCCTTACATGTCCCGCAGAGCGACTCCAGGATCGCAGGGCTCGGCTTCCTCCCTCGCCTCACAGGGCTTCACCGTTAAACCCGTTCCAGAGGGACCCCAGGGCCACCTCAAACTCACAACTACTTCAAAAGAAGAAGCCGTGAGGGCAATGTATGCCCAGGGTCCATCTTCATTCTCTGGGCTGGAGAAGGAGTCTGGAGGCAGGCAGTTAAGGTCTGGCCCGGGAAGTGCCATCATGTCAGGCATGGGTTCTCTGTCTGGTTTATCTCCTCTTACTAGCCCTCGTGGCAAAAGAAAGACCTCCTGCATGAACATGACAGGATCCTTGAGCAAAGAACAGAGTCTTGTGAAACCCTATACCCGCGAACGCAAAAACAGCATCTCTGAGATCAGTGACAATGAGGACGAGTTGCTGGAATACCACCGCTGGCAGAGAGAGGAGAGGCTGCGTGAGCAGGAAATGGAGAAACTGGTAAGTGATATTTTGGATATGACTTCACTGCAGATGTGATCGTAGAAAATAATTTCACCATGATAGGTTGAGTCCCAATCACGATGCTGATGTGAACGTCACTCAGGAAGTCATAAAGATAACATTTGCTGCTCTGGTTTGTCCTCTATGCCTGTTTGTTTATTCTATATCCTGTGGACCGGCGGAATTTGTATATACTTAAAATCTGCTATAATCTATTTGTTGGCCAATTAGGTGAACATCTTCAAAACAAGCTGACAGGTAGAGCCACAGCTGTATCCGGGCGTACAAACTGTTAGCAAAAAAAACATCTTTTAAAAAATAAATATTAAACATCCAGGCAGGCACAGAGGAACAAACGCATGTGACAGTTAAGTGAGGGTGCTGAGACCGCTGGCTTGACAGACTCCATGTCTGCATTCAGATATCTTGTCTAAATCCCCTGGCATACATCCACGAGCTCATCTCCCCAGAGCATTACTGGCATCGTCAGCCCATGTGGCCCGACTAACACGGGGTGAACATTCCTCCACCGGTCTTAAGGTCCAGAGCGGAGGGCGAGGCTGCATATGGCTCAACACTATATTTATCAAAAGGAAGAGTGGCTTTTACTTTCAACGCTCGACTGTAGGCTCTTTCTTATTCGTACCCACGCTAGATCATAGACTGCATACTTGTTATCCATCCCGAGTCCACGCCCAACACCCCCTCCCAGCCTGCTTCTGACAGCTGAAGGGACCATAGGGAGAGGGGGGGGGGTGGGGGTTCCCGCCCCTTCATGTCCACAGACTATTTCAGGAACCAAAAGGTTTCTGGTAACAAATAAGAGAGTTACCGACAACATGCATCTGAGTTGTACTGATAAGGGTTGGACTGCTGCGGACACAGTATGGTCCGTGTTCGTGTTGAGTCATCCACTATGTATAGATCATTTAATCTCTAATACATTAGTAGATAAACAGATGATATTTCTTGGCTGAAGAAATTGTTGATTAGTGTTTTTGCTTGTGATGCATATTTGGAATTTCTTCCGAGCTTTGATGCTGCATTCATAAAACATAAAACTATCTAGCTGTAATTTCATATTTTGAGATTTGTTTACTGTTGGCTGAGGGTTCCAGGGATTTCCGGCTATGTTATGTTGCTGGTACTTGATAAATTATGATAATAAGGCTTACTGTATGTGTATTTATGATAGAATATGTGCACACCTGCACACAAATAGGACACACGTGAATGTAGATCACCACTGTGTGAAAAAAGTTGCTTATTGACACATTAAACAGTAAATTACTTCATTAACGTCGCAGAGTACAAATCATAGAGGTGGATGGAGCTTCAGAACGTGATGATATCAAGGCACCTGTTAAAGGAATAGTTTGACATTTTGGAAAATTTGCGTATTCACTTTCATGTTGAGCGTCAAATAAGAAGACTGATACCAGTCCGTCCAGTAAGTTTGAAAACAGAGCCAGGAGATGGTTAGCTTAGCTTAGCATGGAGTTAATCAACACCCCTTATTAACACTTTATATGCCATTTGTTTAATACTCACAAAAATATGTGTAAAAATTACAGATTTTACTATGAAGATAGAGCAAGGAGACGTTAGCTTAGCTCAGCAGAAAGACTGGACAAAAAGTGTAAAATTTGGACCACGGAATAAACTAATGATATTCAATGTGATAATTAATGAGATTTAGAGGTGCTAGTCTTTTCCAGTCTGTGATAATATGCTAATTCTCCTAGATGTCATGTTAGCTTCATAGTTATTGAGAGACATGAGAGTGGTATCGATCTTCTCATCCAACCCTCTGGAAGAAAGCTAAGTGTATTTCCCAAAATGTCGCTTTTAAGAAAAAAAAAGTACTTTAAGGGGCCCTGCATTATTAGTCTTGCAGCCTCTATGCTTCCAGTTATTTCTGTTGCAGTTGTGTTTAAATGGTTTGTATTCCTACATAAAATGCATTTAATGACAAACCAGCTGATGTGAGTTTGGGGTCCTTGACTACGTTCGTGGTTTGTTTGGTTCCGCAGCCTTGAAAGAAGCACACAAAACAGATCAACTGTAGACCTATAGATGAGAGAGACAAAGAGAGGACTTCCTCACAGTGGAATGAATGCACTACATTTGGCACACTGCTCTCTTGGCACAGTTGGCAATGCCATGCAGGATTTTTTTTATCTCACTTTACTGAACCCAACCTACATACATGGATATTGCTGCACTTTAAAAAGCCCATGCTGCAGCTTATCTCACAGCAAAAGTAAAGGGCATAGCTAGAGAGGAAGGGATGGGATTGAAAAGTTAATTTTAGCATCAATTCCACTGAGAGGAGGCCAAACTGTGGGTTTGCAACAGAGTTCAAATATTTCTATTGTTGAGTTTCTGGTTAATTGAGAAGATTTCTATGGTGATACATTAATACAACATATTTAAATTGCAATGAACAGCAACATTTCAGTAATAACGAGGCAAAGGAGTTTATTTCAGTGTTACACTATTTTACTACTAATGTTCACTTTCTTGCAGAAAGTCAGATAAGAGGGTCGATACCACTCTCATTTGTGTCTATATCAAAATCAGCCTGATATGACATTACCAAACACAACACAACATACAATAATATAGTTAGTTAGCTTTAGAGGCGCTGGTTGGCAGATTTTTTTAACCTTCAGATGGAGCCAGACTAGCTGTTTCCCCATGTTTCCAGTCTTTGAGCTAAGCTAAGCTAACCAGCTGCTAGCTGTAGCTTAAATTTAACAGACATATATATGAGGGTGGTATCAACCTTCTCCTCGAACGCTCTGCAAGAAAGCAAATGAGCATATTTCTCAAAATGTTGAACTTTTGCTTTAAATGATAATGGTTAAAACATCTGTCAAATCTAAATATTTGGTTCATTGTAGCTTTATATTTCTATTTTTACGTCCATATTTTACTTGTAAACCTGCCAGTTTACACCTCTCAAGTCTAAAGTCAAAAAAATGAAGCAGGCAAACAGCATAAACAACTGTCTAAGGTGTAAATCTTGCTGATAAAGTCAATGCCTATGACAGAATTCATGTGGTTATTTCCACAGCCTGAATCATTTAAATAGCAGACAAAAGTATCCTGGTGGTTGTGGACACAACAATAGGCACAATTCCCAGTTGTGCCAGATTCAGATTCTGGTAGATCAAAGCAAACATCTCATTGTTTGGAGTGATGGGAAACAGAGGACTGGCCACAAGCTGGAACCATGTGGCATAGCAAACAAATACAAAACACGATGAAGAGACAAATCTAAAAAAAGAGCTACATTTAAAGCCTAAAAAAACTAAATGACAACTAGTGTAGTGCAACCAAAACTCACCAGTGTCTTACATTGATGCTTCTTGTCAGATTCTGTTCTCATAAACAACTTTGGTTTTACTATGAGCCCCCTCCCGAGAGACAGACTGCATCAGCTTCGGCCCTCCTGCTATCAGGTTACAGTTGTCCCGTGCCAGTGGCTGAGGGACAGCTGCCTAAATGGGACAATGTCACACAAGGACACTTGCAGCTTATCTGCAATACGATCTATAATATAGGACAGGCCCACTTACGTCTCACATGTCTTCTGTAGGAGCGACAGAGGCTGGAGACCATCCTCCATCTGTGTGCGGATTATAATCACGAGGGCAGTGCTGCGGAGCTGGCTGAGGTGGTGAGGAGCGGGCTGCTGGGGGGCGCCAGAGCAACCTGCTCGGACGCAGCGGGGGGGATGTCCCTTCAGGGAGTAGACAGACCCCAGAGGCTGCGAGAGAACGACGAGGAAACCCAGAGAGAGGAGTCCAGCAGCACAGAGAGCACACACCAAGAGGTAATAAACACATTCGGGAAGGCATGCATTGGATTACGTCTGATCTTAAAAGATGTTTTAAGTTTTAAAACATCTTAAAACAAAGTTGTATATATATATGTTCCCTCAGTGTGAAGAGCTGTTAGCCGGTCAGGAGCAGGTCTACATGGAGGAGGAGAGGAGCAGGATCTTGGCCAGGGTTGATGACTTGAAGCACAGAGTCAGTGAACTGGAGCTGCAGCTACAAGAGACCAAACAGGAGGTCAACACACACACACACACACACACACACACACACACACACACACACACACACACACACACACACACACACACACACACACACACACACACACACACACACACACACACACACACACACACACACACACACACACACACACACACACACACACACACACACACACACACACACCTTTAGCTTGTAGGCTCTTAGATCAACTCTTAAAGTGAGAAGAGTGGAAGCTGTTTCACCTTGAAGTATTTGGTGAGCTTGACAGGTGGTTTGCAGATTGTGACTCCATGCTTGTCTCTAGGTGGAGATGGAGCAGGCCCTGCTGCAGGCAGAGAGGCGGGCAGAGCAGGAGCAGGTGGAGGCTGAAAATGAAATCATCTCTCAGCTGCAGCTCAAACTCAGCCAGCTGGACAAGGCCACCCAGAGAGAGAAGGACAAGGTGGGCACCCAGGAAAAAAAACAATACAGTAAATGCTGTCGGCTTGCTTACAGCCATTGGTCTCCTAAGTGCAGTTTGCACGTGAATGTTCCTGAACATCTGCGTTTGAACATGCGAACAGTCTCGATATCTTTTTCTCAGATCTCAACTGACATGCACTGCTTATCCATTAGCTGTCTGTCCTAAAACACAAAGCACAAACTGTCTTCTCTTTGAAGCTTTTAACGCTTTTTAAATGGACAAAAACATCAACAGTGGACATCTTCCTCACATGTATGAGGCTTTCAGCTGGATGTGACCGACACTAAAATATTGATTCAGATCTGCATATACCTGTTTATTTTTCTCCCATTTTAACAATGTGTGGCGCATTGCGACCTCTTAACACACCTGCTAACCTAACTTCTGCTTCAACCCTTTAATACTCTAACTGCTCTGGCCTGTTTGTTAGCTTGGCTGCATGGATTTGAGTTATCTGTGATTTTTTTTGTGTGTGTGTGTGTGTGTGTGTGTGTGTGTGAATGCGGACCCAATCGTGTGTGTTTCTATGTGTTTTTAGGGGAGGGCTAATGTGTCGGCTGAGCGGAAGGCCCTGGAAAAGCAGAGGAATGAGTACAATGAGCTGAAGAGGCAGTTTGATAAGTGCCCCTTGTCTCTAAGGGAACAGTTACAGGAGCAGCTCAGCAGGGTCAGTGTTCTCACGCAGCCCACTGGCTGGCAACAGTGAGTTATGATATGCCAAATACCACAGTTGTGTATGATCTGCACAAGAAACGTCCGCAGACATAACGCTGACTCGGTTTTGAAGCACTCAGAGCTACTCATAAGTGTGCCGACTGTGCATTTACCTCTTTTTTTCTGCTGTTGCCCCTCATTATCTAAAATACATATAAGGTTATAAGTGTAACTAAACAGTAAGCAACGCTTTTGCTGCTCCAGCAGCTCTTTTAGACTGTTGCTTAATCTCTGCTCTCCCCCCCCATTCTGGATGCTTGAAATGTCAAATGCAATTAGTAATAATTAATAATGTCATTAACAGCTCTGCTCTAAAACAATTGCATGCCTTTTACCACGAATGATCCAATTCACATACGCACACTTAATGATCACAGGCAGATTATTGTCAGATTTAATGGTATACAATTTTGACTACTTCATCGTGGACATTAAAGGACAAGGCTGGTATTTTGTATACATTCTCATTCTCATTGTGAACAAATCCCATGAAAATGCCAAAACCAGGAATGTGTCAGTCCATCCCTCAATACTTTCCGACCTCTCCAGCCAGAAGAAACCATCAGTTGCTACTGAAGACGTAAATCTTCTCTATTGGGGCGCACATTTAGATTATTAAAATTGCATTTTTTAAGAAAGGCAAAGGGGTTTTCAATCTGCAACAAATTGTAGTTTTTAGCTAAACGTTACTCAAAAAGGAGTAAACTGCTTTTGATGGGGACTATAGTCAACTGTGGATAAATATGTGGTAGTGAGTACTTACAGCAGCAATGTCTGTGTTCATCATAGGGAAAGGTAATAAGATATATCCAGCTTTGGATACAGTTAATCATTGATGGTTTTGGTCTTTTCATGGGATTTTGTTAACAATAAGAAACATACCAAATATTGCAAGTCATATCATTTGATATCTCTGTCTGACTGACTTCAAACTGAATAACCTGCATGTGTATCTGTACGTGGGCAGACAGCTGAAGCTCTGGAGTCTGGGACCAAGCAGTTTGAGGAGCTGGAGTTCTGCCAGCTGGAGGAGGAGAGCAGCCTGGAGGAGAAGAAGGAGACTCAAAGCTCGCAGCTTCACCAAGAGCGAGCCGAGTATCACTGCAGCGTGGCCAAGAGGAAGGTGCGGACACAATTGTATCAGAAAATACGTACATGTGTGTAAAATACGATCACCGACTTGAGATTTGATGTCAGCGTGACATCCAGGTTTGATTTGCAGGAGAAGGTGACTGCTATGGAAGCACAGGTGAAGCAGCTGGGGTTACAGGCGGCTCATGACTGTGAGAGGATGGCTAAGGACAGGACGGTGGCTCTGCAGCTGCTACACAAGGTTAGCCTTTCACCGTTATAATAAATAAACCCATCCTACAGGAGGCATGTATTTATTAATTCATGATAGCGATGCATGGCAAGCTGTGAAAGCGCCTCTATGTCCATGCTGGTTTTGCCTTTTAGGAGCAAGACAGGTTGTGTGCCATGGAGACGAGGTACCACACCTTGACAGGAGGGAGAAACTTCACAAAGTCCAACAGCAGCATGAAAGAGGTGAGCAGGAACAAGTGAGACGTGATCTCACAACCATCTGTGGTTACTAAGCTAGAGGAGGAGTACAACAACAACAAAAACACCTCCTTTCAAGTGGATTTAGTTTTAACTTAAGTTAACTTTGTAAACAGGAATTTCTACACATCAGCGAACCTGACCTTGTTCATGTGGACGGTCCTCCTCATAGCCCCTGTCCCTCCTCTGCCTCCTTCTCCTCCTCTCACATGCCCTCCCCTGAACTTTATCCTGTTAGGCTACAAGAGGTAAACCTCGACAAAATCCTCTGTGTAACAACACCTAACAAATGGCTAATAAATGCCTGTGCTGCCGTTTCTACAATATTAAAAAACGAGCATGTTGTTGGGTTAGCAAATACTCACAAACAACAGCAAGCTTGCAGTTTGTGTGTTGTTGGGTAAAGTTCCTGCCTTTCAATGTATATTATGTTTGTTTGAGGTTTCTACATTCTCCAACTTGTAGGGTTACACTATCTAGAATGAAAGCAGTAGATGATGCAAAAAACTATTTGGAAGATGACCTTTGGGCTGATTAAACTGTAACGTTACTGCCATCCATGCTAATTTCAAAGATGGAGACCGAGGGAGTTGTGATGCCCACGTGTTTGCTTTGTGCGTCTCTGCATGACTTTTATAAGTGTCGACTATTGCCGCCTGCCTCCTTCTTATCCCTGTGTTCTGGCTGTCGCTGCAGGAGTACCTCAGGCTCGCTGATGTCTATAGGATGTATGGAAATGCTGCTATGCAACCTCACTCTTCCTCTCCTGCTGCTCTCCACTGCCTCTCCTTCGCTGTAGGTCCGGCTCTGCCATGTGAGGTAGACACCCCCCGCCTGCTCTCTGCCATACTCTCTGTTCCTCTGACTCATCAGTCTACTAAACACTGAACCCACCTACGCACATTTGCAATATCTCAAATGATCCTTCTTAAATATTCAGGCTTCTTAAAGTATGTTTCCTCTTTCTTCTCTCTCCCTGTTCTGTAAATGTATGTGTGTGTGTGTCTCCTGTGTCTCTTGTGTCTGGATTGACTGGCTGTGTGTGTGAAGGAGTACATCACAGTCAGTCAGTTAAGCCAGATCTTCGGGATGCAGAGAGTTGACCCCTCCTCTTCTTCCTCTATTCCATCATTCCAACTCGCCTCCTCTGAATCCACCTTCTCGTGCCACTCAGCTGCATGTGGTCCTTCCTCCTTTCTCTCTGCGCAGGTTTGTTATTCTCTCTAAACTGGCTTTTAAAAACCGACGACACCATTTCAATTTTTTTTCCGACACTGCAGCCATCCATTGAATAATTACTATTGCTGCGAGGACTGTTTTCGTGTGTATCTTTCCTACCTGCTTGTTGCTTCTGTCACTGATGCTGGTGCTGCGCTGCTCCCCTCTCCTCTCTTTGGCTGGATGCTTTTCATCACCTCAGAGCCAGCCTGAGCTGAGCAGGAATGCAATGCCTCCTATTAACCTCGAGCGCTGGTACCAGGACATCATGGCCGCTGGAGAGCCTCAGTCATGTCCACCACCACTGCCTGCAAAGTCTTTTTCCACACGCAGACACAGTCAGGTAAATGATCCACTTTCTCGCTGTGTGTTGCTAAAGGGCACTAACAGCAGGCCACATTGCATTGCCAACACTGTCCTGAACCTCTGAATCCAGGCGATCCACTCAGACTGTCCATATTTTTATGACTTGGAGGCCCTCTAGTGGGTTAAACAAGACAGGGCAGTATTTCTTGAGTTTCAGGAACTTTGCTTCGATTTGTCGCTGACAGATGCTAATATTGTGCTTATCATCAGTTGGCTTCTTTATCCTGAAAGCATTAAGTAAAGCATGTTATAACTTCCTGTAAAAAAAGAAACATTGCAAGCTGGAAAAGGAAGTCTAATAAATGAAAGAGTGCTCCATATAGACAAATAATGACGTTCAATGTTGGGCTCAGCTGAAGATGTGAGAAACAGAAAAAGGCCAGGTATGAATGTAGTGGAGTAGAAAGTAGCAGAAAATTGAAATACTTGTGTAAAGTACAAAAAACTAAAATGAAGTACAGTACTTGAGTCAATATACTTCCCACCACTGCCCAGATGAGCACAGCAAGTCAAGAACCCACAAACAAATGTCTTCTACATTAGGACAAACAAGTAGAAGAGGTAAGGTTTTTTTTGGGGGGGAGCAAAAGCACATCATCTTCCTCTCCAAATCGATCTGTCGTTCTTCTCTCAGCTATTGAAGTCCAAATCAGACGGTGAGGTTGCGCAGGCAGCATCATGCACACTGCCCCACTCGAGTGGTGCTGCTCATGAGAAAAATGCATCCACCAAGGTGGGCACAGCCGTTTAACACATGGAAATTGTAAAACAAATCTTCTAAAGCTACACATGTGATACATTCGATGTGTTTTCCAGGGGTTACAGTTAATGCTGAGAGAGATGTCACACCCATTAGACATGGACTCCAGGAGAAGGTTGGCTCTGCAGAGCAAAGGTACGTGATTCCTTCAGCGCGTCTCATCTATTCAGCACACTGGAGGGTTTCACCAGGGCCTCCACTCAGAACATACGTCTGAGGGAATGGATACCACCAGTCTCCTTATAGTTTAACATGCTTTTGGATGTGCTTATAACCAACCAGTAGCAATGAGTTGACAGTGTCAGTAGAGGGCACTGTGAGTCTGTGACAGCTGTCTCTGCTCCCACAGATCTGCCTCCGACAGTCCATCACTCCATCCTGCATCATCAGGCGCCGCCGAGTGGCAACCAAGCGTACGACACCCTGAGCCTGGAGAGCTCAGACAGCATGGAGACCAGCGTCTCCACTGGCAACTCCGCCTGTACCCCCGAAAGGTGAGAGACTGGAAAATGAGCAATCGGCTCTGTTTCCATGGGAACACTCAAGTCTGCCCCGTCTCCCAGGAGAAGGGTCACTGCGCTTTGTTCCCGTGACAACATGTTTTTTGTTACATGTGCGCGCCCGTGACTATAGCACACTGGCTGTTGCCATGCCAACCTCCTCAAGTTTTCAGTGTTTTCGTGAAGTTCAGAATTCAAAGGCTCCGTTTGGTGTTCGTGAAGAAAACCTCGCCTCCTCCAGCTCTTACTGCCGCCAGTGTTTGGTTTCCACGTGTGTGTGTGTGTTTACTGTTTTTCATCCAAAGTGTAGTCGTGGCCGTGTCATCAGACACTCCTTCCCTCTGTGTGTTGTAGTGCCTCCGGGTTAGAGGCCCAGAGGATAGAGGAGATGGAGAAGATGTTGAAGGAGGCGCAGCAGGAGAAAGCCAGACTGATGGAGAACCGAGTGAGTTCTATTGTACTGGACTGTTATCAGTTATCATCAGTTATCCCATCACTTCCCCCACTCACTTCAACATGATTAGTCAATTACTCGATAAACAGAACATTTATCAGCAGCTATTTTGATAATCTATAAATAATTTTAGCCATTTTTCAAGCAAAAACACCAAGAATTTAATAGTTCCAGCTTTTAAAATGTGAAGATTTGCTGCTTTTCTGTGTCATATATGATAGTAAACTAAATATCTTTAAGTTTTAGACTGTTGGTCCAATAAAATAAGTAGTTTGTATGCATCTTCTATGGGCTGTGGGATATTTTTTCGACCATTCTTCACTTCTTTTTTAAACATTTTATAAACAAAACAGCTTACTGATTAATCAATAATGAAAATTGTCATTAGTTGCAGCCCTAGTGTCAACTTCTAAAACTGATGTTAGTGCCTCACCTCTGGTGTAACGTGTGTTGTATGTTTCTGGCAAATATTAAAAATATTATTAGATGAGATCATTTTATGGCCACGCATTTTGTTGCTGGCATTAGGGAAAGGCCTTATCAATAAAATCATACATTTCAATATATATCTATATGGCAAACGTATGCAAATGACATAATCAAAATTCAATGCAATAAACTCACAATTTGTATGAAATAATTCATTGGAATTTACTAATTCCCCTGAAAGTTGATGAGCAATACCTTTGAATTATCGCAGGAGTCTCGTGTTTCTCCTGTTTAATAGATAAAAAAGTGATTCACTCAGCTCAAGGTGTGGTGAAATGATGTTGTAAGTAGTTTGTTTACCTTTGTATTATTTCTACATGTTGAAACAAAGTAGACCTTGTATGTAAGTATCTGAAAGGATCATTTTACATCAGCAAAGCTTACCCAGACTTGAGGGATATATTTTACAAAACCCTGGATTGGGACCTGGATTCTCATGAGCCTCCTCTGACAGTTGCTCACTTTGTATTGCAATATTTGCCTACCATTTACATATTCTCCCCGACTCCCTTTTGCCCCTGTTATTTTTCTCCTCTCTTCTCTCCATCTGTTCCTCTGTCTCCTCTCCCGACGCTCCCAGGAGAGGGAGGTGCAGGCTCGGCGGCAGATGTTGGAGGAGGAGCGGAGGAGGCGAGAGGAGGCCGAGAGGAGGCTTCAGGACGAGACGGCCCACAGGCTGAGGCTGGTGGAGGAGGAGGTGAAGATGAGAGAGAAGCACTTCTCCCAGGTCAGTGGAGCAGCGGGAGGAGACGAGAGAGGAGGGGACGGGAGACGTGGGGAAGAGGATGAGAGGCGAGACAATAAAGAGAGGCTGGGAATACGGGAAGATCAAAGATTGTCAAGGAAGGGAAAGAATGGAGGGGAGGGTGAGAGGAAGAACAGAGAGAAAAATGGATTGGGGAGGGGGGGGGGGGGGATATAATGTACACATAATTAAAGCTTTAATCTTGGCAGAGTTTGTTTAATTACCAGTCGTCTGTGGTATAAATACGTAAACAAATATCCTCAAATCACCAAGTACAAATGCACCCTGTTCTGCTGGAGTCCTATTTGAAGCTGCTACAATTAAGCATTTTCAAATTACATTCTTATACCATCCGTCAAATGACTCTGCGTAATGTGAAAGAGGCCGCTGCTAGTGATGAACCCACAGCGTGCTATTACCGGACTTTGCAGCTCAAAAGTGCGTTTTAGCGTCTTTTAGCTCACTGTTATGGTTCACTCTCACCGCTCAGGCAGCTGTTTCCTCATATAAAGCTCTAAAAAAAAAACACTGTCCACTACCTGCTCAGCACCAAACAGCAGACGGACACAGTTAGCGACTAGCTAGTGAACACAGGGCAGCATTTAGCAGCTAATGAGACTTGGGAGTTGGTAAAGACCAAAAAAAGAGCTTAAAGTCGAGTGAATATTCGCCCCATATTCAACAGAACCACGACTCAAAATGAATGCTAATGTTGCTCTGTATCAGGATTATAAAATGCGCAGATGTTTGCGAACAAGTTTGACATCATCGAACTTAATATGTTAGTGTTATTATTAACCACTGCCCCCGAGTGGTCACAAATAAATAGGCTTGAACTTGAATCCTTTAAGACTTGTCCTGAGACTCAAAAGCAACCTTGTACAGTAACACTATGAACTGTGAAAGGATCTATGTAGAAGACACAAATAACATGTTCAGATTCCATGTCGTTTGAATGGTCAGCAATCAGAGACCTGAAACATCTGCATCTTGACTTGTCATTTTCTTATGATGACTCGCAAACACTTGGTCAGCAGCAATGAAGCATCACGCAGCATTTTCTCCACAGGCCCGTCCAATGACGCGCTATCTGCCGAACCGCAAGGAGGAGTTTGACCTGCGAGCCCACGTGGAGTCGTCCGGCCACAGCATAGACACCTGCGCCTTCGTCAACCTCACAGAGAAGATGTGCAAGGGCCACCTGGTGAAGATGGGCGGCAAAATCAAATCGTGGAAGAAACGCTGGTTCGTTTTTGACCGCATCAAGAGGAACTTCTGCTATTACGCGGGTGAGGATACAACGACATTTCATCATGGGGTATATTTGTTGAATTATTACTGCTGATTCGTTAGTTCAGCTTTAATTACTCAGGAAGTCTCACTGATATCAAGATATCTTTCGCAAGAGAGACCTTGTAACGTGGTTGGTGTAGGTGGAGAGAGCTAGCAGGAGCTCACCTTTATTCTACAATACTTAACATCGACCACACAATACCAGGTCTCTACGGCGCTATATTCACTAGTCATACATGAGCATGTAGAACACAGCACAAACCTGCGCCAACTCAGTTATCTCTTGTGGTTGTCGGTCAAAGTGGTAGTTCAGAGTTGGGAGGGGGAACTTTTAAAGTGAACCTGTCACTATAGAAGTACACACTGGTACTATTACCGAGTACATGGCGAAGTTCAACATTTGCAAATACTAAGAGAGATGAAGAAGCCAAGAGCTCACTTGGTTTCACATGCAGCAAATACAGGGAACCATTAAGGAGCTCGAGAAGATGAAGAAACTGATCACAGAAAAGAAAAGTCTGAAGCAAAGTCAGGAGAAGAGTTGTATTATATTTGGCATATTGGTTAAAATGCTGACCAGTTTCGACCTCACAGGGTCATCATCAGAATGGAAATAGTAACAACAGACCGATTACCCCTGATACTCTAGGTAGACAATACACCAGGAATCAAGATAGATATTTCAAAGAACATGACACTGTCTATCAAAGTCCATTTTAAAATCTGCAAATTAAACAAAAGAGCAACTTTGAGGCCTTAAAGTTACAGCCTTTGTTACATACTACAGTGCCCTCTGCACCAGCAGGATCCCAATATGTTGGAGTTGTGCTTGGCTTCTTCAATTCAAGGCTCAACCCTCGTTTACAGAAGGTTAAAGTGGTCAAACCGGTTATAAGAGCCCACTCGTCTGTAGTATTCGTGAACTCAGAACTTTATGTTGAAGAGTTGCTGCGCGTCAAGCCAGGACCTGATTTATTCCGTTCACCCGGCAGCGGTGCCGAGGCTCTTCTGAGAAACGTACACTTTGCTCTCTTTGCTGTTTTTTTTTTTTTTTTTTTTTTTTTACTAAAACCAGACTTCTGTCCCGACCGGCATTTATTCATCTGGAACCAAACACTAATTAAAGCTGCACTAAGTGGAATTTCCCGCCTCGTTCTTGTGTGTTAACAGTCAGTTTGTAATTTGCGTCTATCAGACTGTCCCCCTGAATCTGAAAAGAGAGCAGTTAGTGTGCTGAATAATTCATGAGCGTGTTTTTTGAGGCATTATTTTACAATCAAGTTGAAAATAGAACCCACGTATATTTCCATTACTGTGGCCCCTGTTCTCTTTGCTCCTCTCTCTCTCTCCACTCACTTGCCTAGCCTTTTCACCCCCTTACTCCTGACGAAGATGATGGTGATGATGGTGATGAAATAAGATGCAATACTTTCTCTAGATGTGTTTTTCTTGGGGAGGAGGCTAGCTCCTGGCTTGTTCGTGACTAATAAAACGAAACTCACATTTCAAAAACATTTATCTCATTACTAAGCAGATTTGACTTATGGAAAAAGGGGGAAAGCAGGAGAAAGTGTCAGACGTATTTCAAAAGATTGCCTTTAATTGTTGCTGGATGTTTGTTACTTAGCCGGGCGCTCCAGTGTGCACGGAAGAGACAAAAAAAAAGACCAGTGTTTATTTGAACACGAGTGGAATCCAGAAACTCTTTGAACCGATTTCATTTGAAGAAAATTGATCTTAGACGTGAGGAAACTTAAATGCCTACAGTTTAGCCCCGAACTAGAGAAACCCATCAGTCCAACGACTGCAGTCCGTTGAGCTTCATCCGCAGGTTTCCCCGAAACAACTACCAAACTCCTCGGTATGGAGTGACTTTAACACGCTCAAAGACATTCTGCGAGAAGAGAACAGCAAGCTATAGCACCGGACACAAGGTCTGACCTGCTGGAGGGGAAATTGTTGAGCTGATCTGATATACAAAAGAGAGGCATTTCTTTTTAAGATTTACAAAAGATCTCAAGTCGTGAACCTCGCCAGCAGGGGAAAAAAAGGCTGAAAAAACCCCACAAAGACAATCCAGAAAGTACGACTGAAGAAAACAAGTCAAATTAATAGGACGGTAAAGACTTCAGGCATAGCTTGAAATAGACTTGCACTTTTAATTAACTTGTACTGTGACACAGTGCGGCTCATACCTATTCATGGGTTATGTGTTGCTGGGAAAAAAAGCGTTAACACCTTTCTGCTTTATTGTGTCTGGTTTCTCCAGATTTAAGTTACAGTTCCTCTGTTTTACTTACAAGCTTATTTTATGGCATGATTTTATCTTTTGTGGAAGTTTAAAAAATAATATTTATGAAATGATACAAAATTTCTCTTTAAAGTTATATGATTAAGTCACAACTAACAATCCTCAACGCAATTCACCATTGAACTGCTTTCGACCTGCGAGTTTCCATTCAAGTCATCGCTGATAGAAGAAGAGGCAGAAGGACTTCTGTCCAAAAATAAAGAGGTTTTGCTTTAGTAAGAAATTAAAAAAAAGAAATAATGGCTCATCACATGTCGGATAAATTACTCGAATGTACAACTTTTACTTTCTGCTGGTACTCACCATTATTGTCCTCACACAACACTTGATCCACTCGGCATGGGTTTGCATTTTCTGTCTACCTTGTTTCTGAAACAATTATTTCTAAATGGATATTTTAGGGGCACAAGGAAATGTGCAGTTTATTTGTTTGTTTTAGTAAAATGGCTTTCATGTTATTAAAAGGGCCACATGTTTTCAGATAGAATATTGTAAAATATTATTTGTGACCATCTATCTATGATCTACAGGTGTGTAAGAAATATTTGATTAAAAAAATGAAAAAGACTTGCTGTTTATTATCTGACCAAAGACAAACGTGAAATGTATCCACACATCACTGGCTGATTGCACTGTCTGCTTGGGCTGACGAGGTCTTGCATCAGTAAAAGGCATAATGTAATGTATCTTAATATGTTTTTTTTCCCCGTTTTCTCCTCTCAGACAAGCATGAGACCAAGCTGAAAGGACTCATTTACTTTCAGGCGATTGAAGAGGTTTATTACGATCACCTACGCAGTGCCACCAAGGTAATCCACACTCTTTTTTTACATTTCTTATCATTCAGAACCGTGATTTTATAATGTTTGAAATAGATGTTTATTATTTTTAAATTTATCAATGAACGTAGTGGAATACAATCTGAAGGGTTTAATACAGATTCTCTAACATTTCCCTATAATAAACTTTATTTCAACCACATGTATGATTTTCTTTTGTACTATAATGGTAGATATACTCACTTTAGAATAAAGCTGCATTTTTACAGTCACTCACAACTGTGAAAATATTGTCAGAAGTTCATCATACATAAAAAATGGGAATGTTTTCAATTGGGAGTTAATTTTAGATGGAAAAATCCATATTAAACTTAAGTTGTTAAGTTGTCTTCTTAAATTGAATTAGTTTTGTCATATTATAAGTGCATTATGTTACAGGCAATAAAAAAGGTTGAAACAGACTATCCGAACGTTATTTTATGCTATTATATATTTTGTATTTCTGACAATTTCCTCTGAGGAAAAAGATGCAACAGGTGCAGCTCGCAGTCTGAAAAGTCTCCCCTTTCTCTCCGTTATCCTCCAGAGCCCAAACCCGTCTTTGACCTTCTGTGTGAAAACCCACGACCGCCTCTACTACATGGTGGCCCCGTCCCCGGAGGCCATGAGGATCTGGATGGATGTCATAGTAACGGGCGCCGAGGGCTACACACAGTTCATGAGCTGAGGGACCACCGGGGGACAGATCTGGAGGACCACAGGGGACTAAGCGAGCAACACGGACACCTGCAAGCCAGCCTGTGCTGCTATACCTGCCGGAGCCGGAGCGGAAATACGAGACACGTGGCCCGATGGTGTGTAAACGGATGGACGTTTGAAGAGATGAACTATCTGGGGCTCTCGTAGAAAGCCTGATGCCTTCAAGCAAATGAGGGCTTAGCAATGACAGAGGTCCATTTTACAGAATTCATGAGTTGTATTTATCTTTCAGCCACTACGAGAAGGAAAAGAGTTTGAGCAACATGCCAATGGATCTATGAAGGGAGCTCTCAAAGTTACCAAAACATATTGTTGATATCATTTTTGAGGTTTCAGGAGGAACACTTCTTACTTCATATAAACTCAAACTGTGTTCACCTTAAAGCCGATCTATGCATGCAGTGTTTTCACTCTAATCGCTGCCTTTTTTGATACAGTTGTACTTTTCTTTTGAGTTTAACTTTTCTCAGATGAAAAGAAATATCTCTTGATATTTCAAAACACTAAAGAGTTAACAAATATTCTACAAACATTTTAAAAGTCATATGTCATATTCAATTAAACATTACTTGGAGCCAAATACTTTACGTAATGTTTTGTCAGATTTGTACAACACAAATGTTAATATCACTCTATATATTGTGTTATATATTGTTTTATTCAGGCATACAACACAACATTAATGTGTCTGTATTTCACATAAATATGTCAAAGAAAACCTTCTATAAGTATTTTAACACATTTCATAAATTATAGTCCTATAATGATATTGTAAAACTACCATGTACATGTAATAAATAAAAATATACGATGTATGTCTGTTTGTTTGTCTAATTAACTAGTTTGTTGCTGACAAATTGGTTAAACTGAGAACATGCAGCTATAAAAAAAAAAACACTTCTTGCTTCCTAAATTTGTTGTTTCTCGCAAACAAGCCGTTAATTACCAGCTTCCTTTAAATAATCTCATACGCCCTAATGAGCTGCTAGCGTTCACATTTCAAACGAGAGCACACAAGAGGTGTTCCATTTAAAACACAGCGGCTCCTCTATTTACATAAGAACAGTCAGGTGGTTTAATTAGCTAAGTTGCTCGTTAACTCTCATTATCTACAGAAGTTGTATATAATACATGTATTTCTGGCACAATTAATCACATGGCTCGCCCCTACACTAGGTCGGCCACATGAAAAATAAAGAAACATGAAGTGAAATTACATGCAACTTAACATGCATGATTCAACATCGAGAAATTTGAAATCACGTTTAAAAAAAAAAAAAAGAATCTCATGGAGAAGAAAAAAAGTCCCCGTAAACAAGTTCTTGTATGAAAATAGATCCACGCGGTGTATATGTTGCCGTGCTCTCAGTTCACATCAGCAACAGAGATGTGCAGATAGATGATAATATAAGACTGCAGCTGTGTGATTCATTTATTTCAGGGAACCACTGGAATATTTAACAGACGGTAATCACAGAAGCACACCTTGCCCCTGACAGGTATCAATTAGATCCAACACTTTAAAAGTTCAATTTTTTTTAACTCCCCGGTTTGAAGAGAAAATCATGCAACGTTTTGTAGATATTGATTAAAATGAACAGTTCACTACGGCTACATTTCCCCACAACTCAGACACTAGAGAGGACCACATCCATCCTCAGCTTCACTGACAGCGTTCACACCAAATTGCGCTCCTCTGACCTTGGCAGAGATTTTCACACATCGTGCCATTCAGTATCTTTGAGTCTCTGGCGCACCCGGCTGCATAATAAACAGATCTTTAAGAGGGCAGTGTGAGCTCATTACCGTGGTGATGAGCATGAGTGACACCCAGCCTTACTGTCGGGTGAAATATTAATGAGCCTTGGGTGATCTACGCTCGCTTTCACACGCGCAGACCGGCCGCACAAATAAGACAGTCAGGCTGTGAATTAGAACGGGTCTCACATGATTTTTGTCAATGTTAATGGGAGATATTAACCCGGTCTGGAGACAGCCTCAGATAATTCTGATGAAACGGAGACATCTCTCGGCTAAGAGGGCGAGTTTATAGCATCACCTGTCAAAGACTTGCACATCCTTCACTAAATTCCAGCGGAGACATTTGTTATTTAGAAGTTTTCATACCCACATGTGAGTTCAGAGTAATTTAAGAGATTAAAGAGAAAAATCTCCTGCCGAACCCCGAAACATGAGCCCCACACACACTCACACACACACACACACACACACACACACACACACACACACACACACACACACACACACACACACACACACACACACACACACACACAGAGCAGATGAAAGAAGCTTTCACTAAACGCATCTGATACACGCGTGGAAGTTCCACTCTTAATGTTTACCGCTTTGAACAAATCATCTTCACTCTACTTGAAGGCAATGCAAAATGACAGTTGTGAATTCCAAATAGGGTACACGACGTACAAATCATTAAATTACTATAAAAGAAACATGTTTTCGGATTTCATAGCGAGCACAACAATGATATCTGAAAAATATCCAGAGGGGAGAATAAGCATGAAGCACCAGCGCTGACCTAATGAGGCCAACAAAAACATAGATTGTGAATACCACAATGCACCCCAGAGTGGGATATTATTCACTAGCAGCCATGAAAGTGAAGTGCTTTTGGTTATTTTGGTTATTGCTATATCTTAAAGTTAGCTCATGTTTTAAATGTTCCTGTCTGTAACGTCATCATTTTGGGGGATATTGTTGGGATGCCATGTTCTTGACCTATGCCCTCAGTAAATCTGGTGGTGTAGGAACAAGATTTATAGTTCAATTAATGTAAAAAGCATCTCCCACATGACTAAAATGTAATGTAAAAATGAACTGATGAACAATGAGGAATGAAAATGTTGGTGTACAGTATAACCCAGTCGTTTTAAATTGACTTAAACATATTTAAAGTTCACTGTAAAATATAGTTGAGCGAAACGGTATAACGTGTGTTATGAGCGAGAAGCATATATGGCCCGGACGAATATCGGCTGTGTGAAGCTCAAAGGCGATAGACACTGAGCCTCTGGGGTTGAAGCGGCTCTGCAGGGGCAGCATGACACGGCCTGAGTGCTGCGAATGACACCGGGGAGCCATTTGGGACCCCGTGTGCTTAAAGAGCTGACATTTTTTTGAAGGAGCCACAAGTGATGCACGAACAGTAAGATCTGCTTATCTTGGTTATCCGCAAACTTTTCATACAACACTTAACTTTTCCATCCACGATCTATTGACCTGCTGATGTTGAAGTTGATTTTTTTTTTTTCACGCCGTGTTGCTGTGGGCAGAGCTTTGTGTGCCTTTAGGAGTTAGTGCTAGTTAGGAGTGTTCTCCTAAAAGCTGTGACATCCCAGAGGGGGACAGAAGAGACGCTGTATCAAACGCCTCTAATTCACCATCAAGTCCTTGAGGAATAGTAAATAAACATAACCCTGTGACTGACTGGTTCACGTCTGTCAAAGCTGAATGCAAATCAAGTGAGCCTAGACACCATACATGAATACAAATTACATCACGCTTGTCACCTTTTTGAGACTTGGATCATCTGTTTTTCGTGCCAAACAAGAGTGATTTGTAGGCTGAACACACGCGCACAAACATCGACAAATCCCCACCTGAGAGGCTCCCATTCACAAGTGCTAACTGAATTCCATGTTTTCATCGTATGTTCAAAGAGGGGCAAAAGTTGAGGACAATAAATTCTGAGAGAGATGATGATGAAATGATGGTGTAACCCTTACTAACGTGCCATACGTGCACTTGGCATGCAGAATCTAATTCTTTTTTCTGACTTCTCGCCTCATACACAATATTCAGACAATGAAATGTGGGCATCGGTTGATTGGACACACTTGTATCGATGTAGAAAAATGTAAATAAATATCAAATATACCTGAAGACCAGTTCGATTGCAAAGTTCAACAGCTTTCCCCCTCGACTCACTTGTCGTTAAGTTTATTTATGTTGTTTAACCTGGACAACTTTAATCATCCAGACTCTGAGCCCATTGGATGATCAAAAAGCAAGGGGGAAAATGTCATTTTGCTGCATATTTCACACATTTGGCATTTTTTGTCCCGAAATAATGACAAAGGTACAACAGGTAGGTGCTGTCGTGAGCTGCACCTTGTATTTCTCACTCCCACGGTGCACAAACAGAAGGCCCTCGGTGGACCAATTAACACAGACAGAGAGAGCAGTCAGCGATTTCCTGGGAGACCCTCCGACTTCACCAGCTTCCACTATCTCAATCTGGTCTCCATTACAACCGCACTTATCTAGATTGCATCAGGTTGCCCTTCTACAAAACTCCCAAGCTCCACTCCTGTGATATAGCAACCACATGGTGGGCATTTTGCTGAATAGCTCCTCCGCAACAGGACCGTCCCTTTAAATGACTCAGATTAACACAGATGGACTAGTGTCTATCAGAGTCCTGCTCAAATTCAATATAATCTATACAGATACGGAGTCCCTGTAACTCTCTTTCAAGGACACGTTTCCTTTTGTGTGCAAAACATGTGATTATGTGCAATCAATTCGAGTTAGATGTTTCCCAACTTCCACTCTAAACACAGACACGCTGCTCAGTGGACAAATCTATTTGAGGGTACATCGTGAGTGTCCCATCAATATGCAAATTCAGCACAACTGGAAATAAGCCCATTGGTTTTTGACAAACTCATAGTGTCCTAGAGATGCAACTCAGCAAATGGGATGGAGGAAGGGTTGAAACAAGGAGGGGTGCAGAAACAGAGGTGAGGTGGAAGGGAAGCAGCAGGTATGGAGAGAGAGAGAGGGAGAGCGAGAGAGACAGAGAGAGAGAGAGAGGGAGGGACAGAGAGAGAGAGAGAGAGAGAGAGAGAGAGAGAGAGAGAGAGAGAGAGATGCAAATCCCATGGCAACAGCAACCAGAAAACAAGTCTAAAATAGGGGGCAGTGTCCGCTATTACTATAGCAACAGGAGAACCGCACATTCACTCAGCTTCAGGATTTGCTGAAATGAGAAAAACAAAGCTGTGTTTCTCACATAATGATTGACAGTCATTACAAGTGATATTAAATAAGTTCCGCCAGCTGCTTCTCACAAATGAGCCACGGAAATACAGGATTCTCAAAGTATATTATGATAACACTCATTCTGTGTTGCAGAAGGGAAATTAATATATCCTTAAATACTTGAATACGATATCTTCCATTATTCACTGACTCAGTGTCGTTTTGTCAAACAATGACCTAGTGTAGTTGAGACCCATATAAGCTGACAGCTATTGACTACATTTACAAAAAAAGGACAATTAAATGGTGATTTGACATATTTACAATAGAGTAACTGCTAAATAATAACACAAAGAGACATGTCTGTGGTGACAACATGACTTCCTATGATGAGCATCTTTTCAGCCTGGTATTTAACGACTTAAACTCTCATTTAGTTTGTTCAGCTGCATAATCAGTCTGACTTGATTACCACAAGCTGTTTGGTAAAGCTGTGACACAAAAAGCTTTTCTCAGCTTTAAAAAAAAAACAAAAAAAACTGCAGCACCGATATCCACACCCGGTTTGTTTACCTGAAACATGTGCACAGTCTGCACTGCAGGAAGAAGAAGAAAAAAAGATAACAACACAGTGATGCTTTGCCTTGCCTACCGCTGACCAATCAGATTTCACTTGTAGCAGAATCCAACCAATGACAGACCGGCAGCCTGTGCAACGCGCAGCCAATCGCTCTGAACATGGACCACTGATGCAACGGCGATGCAACAGACGTCTGAACAACAAAGTGCGCTGTGAATCAAATAGTCCCTCGTCAAAACAATACCATGCCGCATAGTAAAGTCCAGTCTCTAAACTGTAGTGGTGTGTATTTCAGAGCCGAGTCCACGTAAACCGAGTCCATCATCTAGGGTTGGGTCATTTGTAACTTACTGTCTCTGTAGCAACAACGGGTTATAAGAGGAACAATGACTAGTTGTAACGCGTTACATAATGTGAGTACTTGTCGGATTACTACCGATATATCAACACTACAACTAGTCGGAACCAGATAGGAACTACTTGTGTATTTCCCTCCCGCTTCTAACTTTCCCAGCTTCATTAAATCATAGACCATGCTTTAGTGTTTAGTGTTGATACTTTACATCTAGGAGCTGGACAGTCACTGCAGCCCACGTGGTATTATTTAGCCTTTCTATTTACTTTGTGTCGGTTTTGTTTCCTTTTTACTCAACGTGAAAGCCACCTCTAATGTGTGGCTGTATTACAACAACAAGCCTATTATACGACATTACAACCAATCATACTTTATTAAATGGTGGTACTTTTGAAACAAGCACGAAAGGAACGAGTACTGAGTAGTGTACTTTTACAACAGAGCCCGTTCAGTGAGTTTGTGGGACGTCCTTCTGTGAGACGCGGAGGGTGGGGGCGGAGGGATCTACGCTCAGCAGCACGGTGACGCAGTCGGTTGCTAGGTGTGAATGAACTGATGCTTTCTCACAATTAAAGCAGCCCCTCAGTTTACAGGTCGACCACAACAAAGCAACAACTCGTCCTTCTTCGTTTTTGTTGTTGTTGCGCTGTCCCGGATACCCCGAGCTGAAACATGGCTCTTTAAACTCGCGAAGTTGTTGGACCCGATAAGAAATCGTGCTACGCACCCTACGTGCTCTACCTTTTTCTCTGCAAGAATGGAGTAAGTGAAAGTCTCTCTACTATGCACACACGTTGGCTCCAGTTTGTTTCTGCGTCGCTGTGTTTGCTGTATATCTGCTCGTGTGTCACACGTAGCGGAGCGGTCCGTTCTTATGCTGGTGTATCTGCTTTATACAGTTTATTTTAATATCTTCTTTTAGACAATTTGCCTAAATATTTAATGCTTCTTTAATGGCGTTTAGTCTGTTTTGGGGTTGCTTTGATAACAGGGACAGCTGTTACACGTATAGCCTCCAGCCTATGTTGTTATACACCGGAGAGCATCACATTTATGTCACTTTCAGTTGCATGCATCAGGTTTCTATTTAGTTATCGCCACCTATCCTGATTCAGTCGTCAAACGGAAGTGATTAATTTAAAAAGGAACATGCGATTATAAGCAGCTGATCTGCATTAATCGTGTTAGATGATCAGGGCGTCTCTCATTTTAGAGAGTTTCTGTAATCTAGAGCCAGCCTACTTGACAACAGTTGGGCCGTTGACAGCGTTACGAAGTCCCACGTGCTTTGAGGACGTCAAGTGCATTTTGCTTTTGAGGGAGTTCAAAGCTCAGAGGACACAGATCTCATGTGTATCACTGACTTTGTCAATTCTGAGGGTTGGTTTTTGAAATTGTTTATGATCCATTCTATTTTAAATATTTAAATATTTGCTATAAATATTCATGTTTTGGGAAGTTAATTTCCTTATAGCTAAAAAAAACCCCATTATTCTTACATGATGACCTGCAGGTGATTTCTTATTCTTTATTTTATCTCCATCAACAGACTGACTGCTGTTGAGAAACTTGCTGAGGGCAGCGAGAGTGATATTCCTGATATTCCCGGTCGACTGACTAAGTTGCATCTTTTTTTCTTCGGCGGCATGTTTCTGATCCACGTTTGTGTTTCCCCTCCAGGTTTCATTATGCTCACCCAGCCCTGCTCTCTGTGGCCCATCTGTCAGACCCCTCTTGCTCTCAGCACATGCTCGGACTTGGACTGAATCAAAGCGCCGACAGACACTATGATGGCAACATCAGCTCCTGTTTGGAAGACTCTTCGTGTCTGCCCGGCAGACCCCCTCGCTCCCTCTCACCCACAGGCTAACCACAGCCAATCACAGGGGTGCAGGGGGGAGGTGTCAGAGGAGAGTCAGCACTTAATTGGTGAGTTGCAGCGAGTACGCTTTTTTATATTTTTCCCCATTTCAGGTGGGCTCGGCACTGCAGCACATTCGTCCTTCTCGAACAGTAAGTAAAAAACTAGCTACGCCTAGTATGTTGATACGCTACAACTATAGTTTGTAAAAAGCTTGCTTTGCTTTTGCCGATCGGATTTTGCCTTCGTGCAACGTTGGTCAACTGACATTTTTAGAATGTTTGCATGAAGGTTGTTATTTAGCTGTGATGTTTTCCTCCACCCAACAGCTTCTCACGATTGCAATTTTTCTCTCTCCCCAATAGGTGATGGTCTCACTGACTGGATGACGGAAGAAGTGGATTTCTCCTCGTACCTCCCAAACCCTCCTTCCCCTCCCTCCTCCACCAATGCCTCCCTTCCCCCTTCGCCCCTCCAGAATGATATCCAGGTGCCCTCCGACTTGGAGGTCATGACCTCTCTGCTGCAAGAAGAACTCGCCCAACTGGAGGACTACTTCCTGTCCGAGCCGCTGCCAGAGAAAGGGCCGAGGCTCGCGAAATGCGACAGGGGTCCACTGCCGGCGGGTCCTCAGCCGTTCACTCAGCTGCCATACGCATCATACTCCACATCCAACCAATCGGAATCCAGCCCACTCCTTGTTACCCTGGCAACCGGAGAACTGGACCTGCTGAGTATCTGTGGCGGGCCCATTGGGCGATCCAAAAATCCAAGACACGCCCCGTACAGCTGCAGTCGCCCCAGTGGGTGTGTTAGGAAAAGAGTTCCTGACGGCGTGAGGTTCAGCGACGGCTATGACAACAGTTTGTTGAGCTCCAAAGGAAGCAACTCAGGTAACGCAGCGGTGACCCTCACAGGTAACTACGACTGTGCCGAGGACGAGCAGCTGGTAGGGAAGAGCTACTGTCTGGGTAGTGCAGTCGAGGTCAGAAGATGTGCCGTCCTGCCAAGAGACGACAAAAATTGCTGTTTCAGTCAAGATGTCGTAGGTGGTGCAAAGGTCGGCGGCGGTGGATTCGGCTTTGGCGGATCACTTAACGTCCCGCACAAGAAAGAGGACCTGCTGATGTACAGCATGAGGGAGGTCAGCGGAGGCAACGAGGCGCTGAGTAGCATCAAAGCGAGTGTGGAGATGACAAAAGCCAGCGTTTCGTGGAAGACGGAGAGCGGAGAAGGTTGTTATATTCCAGCGACAGCACAGTCTGAGGCCTATCATAGCTTCTTAAGCACCATCAACGAGCAGGTGAAGTCAGAGAGTCTGCAGATAGGGCAACATGATTTGCACTGTAACTTCCTGGAGGATCAGGGCCCAGAGTGTCTTTTAATGTCTAGGGAGAGTCTGAACCTGGAGTCTTCAGGGCACAGGCAAGCATGCCGGCTGAAGGAAGACCACTGTGCTTTGAGCTACGAAGAGGACTTCGTTCCAGTCGAAGGCGGCAAGCGCAAACAGAAGAAGAGAGATCAGAACAAAACCGCCGCTCACAGGTGACCTTTAGTTCTCAGCTCGATTCAAAATGCGACCTCCGACATGATTTCACAGGTAAAGATCTGCATTTAATCTTTTGCTTTCCTCAACGCAGGTACCGCCAGAGAAAAAGGGTGGAGCTAGATTCTCTGGAGGAACAGTTGCACGGCCTCGAGGGGAAGAACCGGGAGCTCCGGGACAAGGCAGAGTCGGTAGAACGTGAAATCCAGTATGTCAAAGACCTGCTGATTGAAGTTTACAAGGCCCGCAGCCAAAGGCTCAAGCAGGACACAACCGCGTAACACCGAGCTCCTGCAAGTACATTTAAAGAGGGCGCAACAGGGAGAATGTGGCGCTCTTTGTGTCTGTAAGATTGTCCAGAATTGAATGTTTAATCTGTTTTTTTTTTTAATGGCGGGTGGGGTAAATGCATGCTTTGCTAATGTGAATTATTTTTTACATTTTAAATCAACACTATCCAATGCTTCCATTGCTTTCGCACTCTGATCACTTGAGCCTGCACTGTGGCATTGCAATGCTTTAAATGACAATCATGTTTAATAGATCTCTCACTGCCTGGATCTACTAATTGAAATACGGTTATTTCTGAAGAAGCGATGCTATTCATTATGCAGGTTTAATATTATTAACAGCCTTACATTGGAATTGATGTCAGCAATAGAACTGAATGTTTTTTAGTTTTTTACATTTCAAATTTTTTTTTTACAATTTCTGTATCGCCCTTTACGATAGTTGAAGTCGTCAAATATGTTGTTGGTGTCTACACATGAAAGTGCATCATTTCATTTTTGAACACATCTTTCAAACCAAATACTTTTCTAGAATAATTTCTCGCCTCTCTTGAGTTCGATTGCTATGAATATTTTAGAATATTAGGAGTGCGCTTGAAGATGTATTGACTTTTACAACTGCGGAGAGAACGACCGATGTACGGAAGAGCAAGGAACTTTTTGTCATCAACCATAGCAAATATGTTTTATCATTTTAATATTGTTACTTTTTTTTTGGACAAAGCCTTTGATTGACTTCAGGTTTGATGCAGCCCAAAATATTCAGTCGTTAAAAGGATTTGGATGTTTTGAGCATGAAGTTCATTTAAACATTTACATTTTACCCAGCTTTGTTAGAAATATTACTTTCTCTACTGTATTTAAATTAGTTTTTTCTCCTGATATTTGCATTACTCTTAATGCCCAAATCACCCATTTATTCCAGACTAATGTCCAAATGATTGATTCTGTGACCAAAAGAGAATTAGCTAATAATGTATACAGTTTGGAAGTAAGAAGCTTGTATTGTTTTTGTTGCAGTTTGCAACATTTTTGCAAATTATACAATCTTGCAGCTCAGGATATACAATTTGTTCTCCAGTCCTACACATGCCAGTGGATGATTCATGGCAGGAGACTTCTGTTCTTCATTTTACATAAAGATTTCACTGCTATTGACATACAGGTTTTCCTGATGTAAAAAAAAAAGGGTTTTCCATATGTACAAATATTGTAACTAGTTGAGTTTTAGCAGCCTTCCTCTGCATGTTTTTCCATAAACGGAGTAGAAAATGTAGAATTTCAGAAATAAGGGGGATTTTTTTTTCTCTAAAGTGCTTGTTAAGGCAATACGTTTTATAGGCCTCTGGCTGATCTGCACTAATTTGTAACAACTTTTGTATGTTCAGGGAGTGAAGTGTGTTAGCCTTTTCTTTGTAGAAAATTACTGAAAAAAATCTCATTAGGTTATTTGTTCATGCTTCAGTGTTAGCTTTGGTGTAAGAGGATACTGTCGAATTTATTTCCCAATCGGATTTATTTCTAAGGAAATAAGCACTACTGTTACTGTTAAACATGCCTATAGCGAGGATGGATTTTTTTTCTATGCATATTTATTTTAAGACAATCTTGGATACGAACGCGGACTTTTAGCCGTTTATTTAATGTGTTTATTCAGCTTTTGGCAAGAAATTAAAGTCACATTGTTCGACCCTCCTGCGGTGCACTATCAACTCCGATTGTTAAAACCAAAAATATGTGACAGCACATAACGCTTTGTAACTCCATGTTAATTTAATCATATATGCATATGTCATTTGTGTGGAGTCAGGTTTTTTTTTTCCTAAAAAAATAAAATAAAGTGAATCATTAACTCAGTCCGTTGTGTTCTTTTCTCTCCGAGTTGGTGAATTGACCGGAAATGTTTTTTTTTTTACCTACACCGACTGTTGTAATAATCCGAAATTACAATATGCTGTCAAATTTATCTTGTAAACAAGTCGTGCCTCTTGAATGTCATAAATTCATATTTATTTGTAAAAAAGCACATTACAAACCTGCAGGGCCTGACGGACACCGACACGCGCTGCTCTCTGATCCGACACGCGGCCCATCATTCACTCCCCACGCGGAGACAAACAGCGCGATAACTATTTTTTATAAAGCTATAAATGTCATTATTAAGCGCTTATTGTTAGTCGATGTTAAACTAAAAAAAAAAGAACAATTTAAAAAGGAGTGAACGTCCAGCCCGACGTTTGTTAAAATGCCGTTCGCAGTTGCAAAATAAAAATAAAAGTCGATATTATTTATACCACCAAGAATCACAATTTTGCCCCAAAAGGCTTTAAAATCTGTAGACGACATCCTCTATACTGAAACACGACTTTTAAATGACGGACGCTAACTGAACTCAACCAAAATGTACAAAAACTACAACCTGAAACTATTTTAATGAAACGTTTATAACTCACCTATTTGTAGCGCTTATAACAACCACTCGTGTTTATTACTGCGGAGTGCGAGAGGTAAAAAGAAGCTCTTCTCTAATTAAAAAGACCGTCTCTTCGTGGAATTTCGATTCCAGTTGAATAGTTTTTTTTCAACAGCTGGTGTCATTAAGATAGATAGATAGATGGATACTTTATTCATCCCCAGGGGGAAATTTGTGAAATGAAACATCAGATAACAGTAACAACACACTTTGGTTTTATTTCAACACAGACACAATTTCTGCTGTGCCAACGAAGATCTCCAGAAAGAAAAGTTAGTTTTTATATCCAGCGTTATGATTCCATGTATTAAGTTCACTAATCTTTAAATAAAAAAGACACTTTATAAAAAATAATAAATGGGATATGAATACTGAATATAGGAGACAGGAGGAAGGACTTTTGTAATGTAAGGAAGGAGAAGAAATATTTACACAACATTTAAATCATCTGCTACCATTCCTGTTTATTTGGACTCACTTACAGCTGTCCGATGAGCTGATGATAGTCACATTGTGGAGCTGCGTGTTGTGAAGCCTGAAGAAGTTTCTTACTGGCGTCGAGGGATCTCAGGACCTTCAAAACGAACGCAAAAGAAAGTGACCGACTGGAAAATATTTGTTTACATGTTTAAAGTGACCACACTATAGCACAGAGGTGACAAAACATCTGCATAGCATTAAAGAATTTGCAATGAACTATGACCAGAAAACAAGTTTATATAAAGGAAGGAATGGGCTCAAGGCAATGCTACTTAAATGTAAATAGTGTTAATTGTTTTCTACCTTTAAGAAACTGTCATGAAATAAAAAAGGTCTTTCTATCCAAATTCTAAAAAACTGAAATCCTATTTGTAGTGTTGACCTCTGCCCTCCTGCGACCTGTTCATCGTGTTACCTGACGTATTGCGTCCTGCTCGCTGTACAGGCACAGGGTTGCTATGGCTGCTTGCCTCACTGCATTATGGGAATCCATGCACGCAGCTCGCAGGAGCAGGCTGGACGTGTGCTCCGCCAACAACAGGGATACAGCTCCATCGACATGTACCAGGTTTCCCAGGGCTGCACAACAGTGGCGACGCGTGAAGGCATCGGGGTCAGTGATCAGAGACGTCAGCGGCACCGCCGTCCTCCTGGCTTCCTCTGTCCAACTGCGCCCCTCCTCATCGTCCAATCCCTGTTCTACTATAACAGCCAAATCTCCTGCTGCCTCATTGTGTGCCTTCCCTTCGCCCCACCCTGTACTGTCAATGCCACCCGTTTTAAACCTTGCCCCTGCCGCCATACATCCCAACCAGTTCCCAACCGCCCTGCAAGCCATACGTCGGACAGGCATGCAGGAATCGTGAAGACACTCTATCATGCTATTGAAAATGTCAGGCTGCAAGGTGTGCAGCGTGGGAGGCCTGAATGGATCTAAGTTTCCTAGAAGTCTGCATGTGGCGGCCCTGATCTGGTCATAAGAGTGAGCCAGCGCCTGGTGCAGCGCCGAGGCTTCCAGGTGAAGCCGAAGGTGAGCGGGCCGGGGGGAACAGCGGGCTACTTGGGACAACAGAGTCAAGAGCTCCACGGCAGAGTCCCACAGCACATCCAGCTGCAGAAAGTCAGCCAGCAGGGAGCTTGCGGTTCTGCGCAGCAGGGTCTGGTGTTTGGAGGCGGCGAGCTGGCTGTCCCTCGGTGGCGCGAAAAAACCACCAGCGTCTTTTCCGAGGCGGGAAACGGAGCGCTCGGGGTCACACAGGAGCAAACGGCTCAGCAGGGAGAGAGGCAGCTCTAACAGCGCAGGAGGAAGAGTCTGAATTACCTGCCAAAGCACGGAAAAAAAACAAAATCACCCAGACAACTCGTCACAGATCAAACAGCCGACAACAAACGGCGCAACGCTCTCACAAAAGAACAGAGACATTAAAATGTACAGTAGTGTGTGGCTGATGTGAGCCTACTGCAAGAGTTATCCTGCGTTGCATCAGAGGATTGTGTTTGTCAGCAAGGTCTTTATTGGAGCACGGGAAGGCCCTCACCTGCAGGAGGCTCGCCACTATTCCACAACTGTCGTACGACTGTAAAATCGCGGACACGGCGTCTGAAGGCAGGTCCAGAGCGAACGGGAAGCACAACAAGTGGCAGCTCAACACAGACAGGCTGTCAGGACTCGGATCCACCTCAAGTCTCCCAGGACGGCCTTCAGCAAACAAATGAAGACTGGAGGGAACATCATATGATATTGTTAGCTTCAGACGTGGCAGCTGTGCTGCTCTAAGATTGGTGGTACGAATGAAACGGTAAGTTAAGAAATCTGAGAACCAACCAGTCGGCGCCCAGCAGCTGGCCCAGAGTGTACACACATTTTGATTCAGGCTCAGAAAACAGAGCGATGCATGAGTGTGGATCCTTGGTGAAGAGGAACAGCACGGTAGACAGAAAGGAATGAAGCCCTGATGTCAAAACAAAAAGGAAAAAATGAGTAAAGACGCCGTTAGTGTTGTTAAACAATGGTGGGCCTCATTAGACTCGTATATTTACCATTTGCCGAACAGAAGTCTGTGCCTGGTGTTGTCCTTGCTAGTGAACTGCCAATTGTTTTCCATAGATCCAGAAACATTACTGGGTCCAAACATGAAGAGCTATTTTCCTGCTGTTAAAAGAAAAATCAGGCAAAGCTCAGAGGAAGAAATTGCAGGTCTATCTGGTGTCTATCCAGTCAAGTTGTTTTTAACACATTGTAGTTGCTGTCTGACCTCAGAGAGTGTGTGCAGGACTAAAGACAGGACGCCGTCACAGAGTCCAAAGCCAGAGGGGAGAGAGAGTTGGGGCTGAAGAGGCACATGACACAATAGTGGATCACTTTAAACTGGTCAAAGTTGTCAAATTATTGCCAGATTACTTCTCACAGTTTCAGTACCTCATAGGAGTCCAAAAGCAGTTCTTTCAGCAAGGAGGTTAGATTGTCCATATCCACTTTGACGTGAACATCGTGTTGTGTTAACAGAGACAAAACAGAGGCAGCCAGATGCTAAAGAAGAGATCACAAAGTCAAAGGAGTCACACAACTGACGAGATATATAAACCAAAACGAATCGCCAGTCAGTCTATGAAATGCACAGACTAACTTCAATGAGTGCTCACCGCCAAAGGGACGAGGTCTGGTTCACTGAGGATCGTGATGAAAGGCTTCATGAACTCTTCTGGTCTACAGGGAGAGAACAGATGATGAGCTGCAATAGTTGAATTACGATAGTCACTCACTTACACTGCACTGTTCGTACAGCGTTCAACTAATTAGCAAGATCAGCTTCAGGACTAAATCTAACCTGTGCTCTTCTTCCAGCCGGTCACAGTGCTTCTCCCAGTAGATCAGAAGCACAACAATCATTTCTCCATATGCTCGGACACTCCATGGCTGCTGAGTAGGGAAAAAGTAGGAAAAGAAAGTCAGGAATACTGTTCCAGGACTAATTCATTCATTGCTGAATATGGTTCCATTCCTGAGCACTGACCTTGATGACGTGCGAGTTATCTACAGCATCACGGACGAGGTCAAAGAGGACACGGGGGAGTCCGAGTTCATGACCAACGTGATGCGACTTATCAAGGTCAGAGGTCACAATCAGGTTGCGCAAGACCTTCAGCGGGAGGTGAATCCGCCACGGTTCTTTCACGACGCCACCTGTCAGCTAACCGTACAAAGAAAAAAGACTACATGTTAAATTGTTTGGAGGTAGAAGTAATTTATGCTTTATTGAGTATTATTAAGTACCTGAGCTTTAAATGCCAGGATCTTGGATTTCAGTTGAGGTATAACTGCACCGTAATTTAACAGTTCTCTCTGCTGCCTGCTCAGATCTGATTCTTGGGCCAGTTTCTCCCAATAATCCTCACAGTCAACATCCTGAAAGACATATAAGACACATTTTTCAGTATTGAACAAATCCAGGGCAATTGTGCAGCGTCAATGTAAAGTAACGTTAAGTAAAAGTACTTTTTGTTGCTACTCAGATTGTATTATAAGTGTCTGAACAACGATTTCAGTATTGAGCGAGAGCGATGCAGACGGCAGCCACTCACGGCCTGCAATGTAATCACATCTGGGCAATTTGGCAACGTCAATTTACTTCCATTAAAAGTACTTGTGTTTGCCCCTGACCGGCTCAGACTGTGATTATACATGTCGGACAACATTATGGAAAGAGTCTTGCTCAAGGAGAAGTCTCATTGTCTCGATAATCTCGCGAGGTGATGTGTTGCTGGAGGACAACGTGCCTGTCGGTAGCAACAACAAGCACTTTTAGTGAATAGAACTTTACATTCACAATGCAGCTTGTTTTGCGGCTGCCGGTTACAAAATACAGAAGTTTTACTTTAAGATAGCGAACAGTTTATTGATTACCATGGCAGATTTGCAACTGGAAGGGAATATATACTCTACATTATGGAACAAGACACATTTTCTAAATTGGAAATGTCTTTAAGCAGCCGGCACTGACCTGCCTCTGCAGTGTGGTCCGGCTGTCTGTACTGCATCTCTGCACTAGTCGCGGCCCAAACTCCACGGAGGGAAACTCCTGTTCATAGTCCCTGCTGATCTGACCCCTGCAGAGGAAATGACCACAGCCGTGAACACACACACACCGCAGTGTGTTTTGGTAGAATATTGTACCTTTATTCTGAACTTCCATAAACACCTGTGTTTGGATTTCACGCAGGCTTGACTCTTTGGGTGTGGGCTTTGATTGGCAGCTGTCATGACCGAGTGTACTGAGGTAACGGAGACGTCACTGGAAGGGGGCTTGGCTCTCGGGGATGCTGCTGTTATTGCATAGTTGACCTTTTCATTTCCTACTCCGTCCTTCTCTTTCTGTCAATGTACACAGAACATCTTAAAGCTCCTCCCTGAATTTCCATGGGACTCATTTCAGAATGAAAAATCAATACGTGACTCACTTTCGCACTGTCACCGCCGGCTGGTTTCCCTGTTTTGCCGTCGTCCGTCTGTTCCCTGGCCCTCCGCAATAATCTGCTCCCTCCAGGAGTCGGTACCGTCTTTGCCGCCACTTGCTGAAGTTTCAGCGCCATCATGTCTGGGGTGGGTGTGACTGTCAGAGGGCTGAAAACGCCTGTGTCTGACAGCACTGGGCCAACACATCAACACGGGAATAAAAGAGACATCAGACATTAGAATAATCTCAAAAACAGACCAGCATCATGCTTATTTGGCATTTTTTAAACATCACCTAAAACACCATCAACAACAAAGGGATGTCTCAGGAGGTCCGGCCACGACAACCGCTTCTGAGGGTCTTTGGTCAACAAGCCTTTCAGGAAACTCTGGAATGGAAATATCAGATTAGCACCGATGATTTATCTATCCTTTAACAGGCTTGTAGCCATGGCTAACAATATGAACACGGTGCGGATGTTAGCTTTGACCTACACACGATGCAGATCAGACTGTAGCTAATGTATACTGTACCGTGCAGGTGTCGCTCATAGTGTCTGGCCATTTGACTGGGTTTCTCACTATGAGCTGCACCAGGTGGAAAATGGAGTTGGTGTAGAACGGAGGCGCCCCCGTGTGGAGTTCATAAAGGATGCAGCCCAGAGACCAGAGATCAGCAGTGTGGTCGTACGGCTTCTCCTCCACCAGCTCAGGAGACATGTACAGTGGCGTTCCCTTGATGGAAGTCAGCACCAAGGTGGAGACGCTCATGGCCCTCGCAAACCTACGGCAAGATTGCATCACATGTAGCTGATCTTCGTGGTATTTGAACGATGCAGCTACTTTGCCTTTAAAATAGTTACCTACCCAAAGTCACACAGTTTCACCACCCCACTTTTCCCCAACAGGATGTTCTGTGGTTTCATGTCCCGATGAAGAATGCGATGGGAGTGTAAATAATACAGAGCCGAGACCAGCTGGCAGGCGATCTCACGGACCTTGGAAGAAAGGGGAAGAATGATGATGCACATGATGATCATGAGAAACCATGATGAGTGTGATTCCTGGCATCTGTACACTGACAGTGATTACCTGGCTCTCTGGTAAGTTCCCATCATCCTCAAGGATCTGGAACAGCTGACCCTCTGCATACTCAGTTACAACCACAACCTGTTACAAACATAGAGAGGGATTATGAACTCACATGGGAAGATAAGTGGTTAGGTGGATCAAATTATGTAATAGCACATTCATGCTTTCTTTCTTTGAGAGAAGATTACAGTACATTTACCTCAGTTTTAGTCTCAAAGCTGTCAAAGAGTTGAACGATATTTGGATGTTGAAGCCCCCTCATGATCTCAATCTCTCGTTTGAGACTGCGCAGCTCCTTTTCAGACCGACCCACCTTTGGCATGAACTTCAGAGCCACCACCTAATGGACACACAGACACACAGACGGTGAAACGACACACGGCTGAACACAACAGTCACACCGCTATCAGACCGTTCAAACAAAAGCCACTCACTTGGCCGGTACATCTTTTCCGTCCCTTGTAAACTCGACCAAATGAGCCCTCTCCCGCCAGCTCCAAGACGTGATACGAGTTCATGTCGACGGTTAACGGCAGGAGGTTAAAACATTACAAGTTATCCGTTAGGACAGTAGACGAGCGGTTGTTTCATTCCTTACGTGACAGCATAGGATACGTGTGTACTTGTACACAAAACTTCGAACTTCACAAATCGCGAGTTATCCTAGCTAGCAGCCTAGTTTACATGCTATTGTGAACTAAACTTTGCACAGCTTCGTGTTGTGTGCCATTAAAGTAACGCTACTTCTTTCGATACGGTGACAACAAAAATGATTAACGCTCGAGAGCAAGTAGCTAAGCTAACTGCCGTTTCATAAAATTAACAAAAGACACAGTTAAGTTTAACTTCACGCACATTTATGCTCGTGGCCTTTCATTTAAGTATTTTATTTACGTATTTTAACAACGAACAGTTGTTTAAAGTATTGTTTTAAATTGTTATACAAAAGTCAAAACTGGCTATTCGGTGGACAACACGCAAGCAGGGGTCCTTAGCCTAGCAACCACTGTTGCGTTCTCGACAACGGGCTGAGAACGGACAACAAAGCAGGCAGCTGGCTGGAGGGGGACCTCGTCTTAAGATCCACTTATTTAAACACACAATTAATATGCTGCACATATATCCATTACACAGTATTGTACAGATAACAGATTTTTAGTTCAACAAGTCTGCCTCTCAACCTCCCCTCCTCTCCTAAGCCCTCTTTCACCTGTCTGTGGTTCTCCATGTGCCTCCGTGATGGTAGAGGAAGTATTATTCAGATCCCTTTCTCAAGTAAAAGTATCTACACAACAATAAAAGTCCTGAATTAAAAATGAGTATGAATGCAAAATGTACTCATTAGTGTTTTATTGTGATTATTATGATGATTGTGATTATTATATCTGGCATTGTTGATTATTAAAACAGATGCTACATTAGATTAAATTGATAACTACAGGTGGTATGTAACAAATCAATATATTTGAAAGGGGGATTACATGTTCTCTAAAAAAAGGTTTAATCTGCAAAGTAAATAGTAAATGCAACTGAGTAGAATAATATGTCCCTCTGAAATGTAGTGGAAATAAAACCTAGTATACGCTGGCATTATCAGTAATTCATAATCATACCATAATATAGTAGCCTATACTTGCAGTTGTGTCATCAGTAATAATCAGACTACACACAATCCCAGTTCATGTGCTGTCCACCAGATGTCGCACGCGAGTTACGGAGAGTATTCGACCTGACCACGACATGAAAGCTGAATCACAGCAGCTGTTCCTCCACAGGACTTCAGCTGCAATATTATCGGGACTTGTGTCATGTTCATCTGATTTTAACATCTCTGTAATATTCTTGCAGCCCACTGATGTTCCATTTAAGATGCAGGTAATTGAAGCACCCTTCTTAGTTATTTATAATAGACATGAGCGTGCTGCTCATGTGATCATGTGAGATTAAATGTATTATGTGCATCTCCGCAATGTGGGCAAAAGTGTTGAGTAATGACTTGCATATTATGCGGAGTCAGGCAGGGTCTGAGTGAGACATCTGATAATTCATCCCAGTGTGTTGGGACATGATGATAGGCCTGCGGTTTGCTGAGTTTCAAGTTTTCGCAGAAAAAGTCGTGAGCTGAGACGCGCGTCCAATGAGCGCCTCCAAAGACGGCCCCCCTCCAAAAGAGAGATTGAGTTTCCATATTTTTTTTTTTAACACATGACGAAAATGCATAAAGTCCGCAGAAGGCAGCAGTCGACTCAGCATACACAGGTGGAGAATGGGTCATGACCAGGAGGAGTTTGCACTGAATGGACTTGTACGACCTGCATTGTTTTAGAGTTCCGCGCATTGGATTATGCTCTTCATCCTGATCTGTGGTTCTCACCGCATCCATTGAGTTTGCGGGTTCAATATCGTTTTCGTTTTATCTGATGGTCACTGCATTCTTTATTGAACACAAACATCGTCATGTTTATCAGAACAACTTTTCTCCTCTGCTTTGTGGTTTCACTCTCAAAACTTGTTCGTTGCATGGAAACTGAACTTTGCTTCCCCATTAGATTGGATAACCACAAACATGACAGGAGGGATTTTGACAACGACGTGGGAATCCTTAATGGAAAATGTGTCTTAAAAATACGAGCTTTCCAGCAGGAATTTGTGATCGATTTACACCAGGACTCGAATTTCATTGCGCCTTCCATTTCTAACCAAGACGCATTCTGGCTCTCCAACACCGATGTCACCACTGACCTGAGTCGGTGTTTTTACTCCGGATATGTGCACGCTGACCCACATTCTTATGCCGCTCTGAGCCTCTGTAAGGGTTTAGGGGGTGCATTTGGCTTCCAGGGCTGGGAATATTTTATCAGCCCGGTGCAAAATGACACCACAAGCGTGGAAGGTGCGCACATCATCCGGCGCAGAACCAGCAACAACCTGAAGCTCAATTCAACCTCTAGGTGCGCAGTGGACAGTGACATAAGTCTCCAGGTTGCGCAATCATTGGAGAAATACAAGCGACTGCAAGACGACAACAATGTGACCGAAACGATGCTGAAGAAGATGGGGAGAACCAAAAGGTTCGCTTCCATCCCCAGGTACGTGGAGACGCTCGTGGTGGCGGACGAGTCTATGGCGCAGTTCCATGGAGACGACTTAAAATACTACCTCTTGACACTGATGTCAGTGGCAGCGAGGCTCTACAGGCACCCCAGTATTCTCAACTCCATCAGCATCGTGGTTGTGAAGATCGTAATTATATCCGAGGAGGAGAAAGGACCCAAGGTGTCCGGGAACGCAGCCATGACGCTGCGAAACTTTTGCACTTGGCAAAAAAAGATGAACAAAAACAACGACAAGCAGCCAGACTACTGGGACACGGCAATCCTTTTCACCAGACAGGTAAAAAAAAGGGTGCTTCATCTCAGTTCACGCTGCAGGGTCTGAAGAAACACAGGAGAATGTGTTAAATTAATAATGCGCAATTACGCACAGAAATGCGTAAATCTTTATTTAATCTCTATATGCTCTAAAAGAATGAGGCGATGATAAAGATAAACAAATCATCCAGTGTCTTTTGTGTATAAGACATGATTATGTTTGATAAACTATGAATTAGTTTAGTTAATCTCTTCAAACATAATCACTCCTGCTGCATCAGGTATTGGTTTGCTCTCAAAACACACTCTCCATGGCACTCAGTGAATGTACAGTCCACCAATACCGTCACAGCTTCGACATTGAGGCTGGGTCAATAAGGAAATGAGCAATAGTCTCTTCATGGATCCTGAGAGGGTAGTTTTAGACTTGGAACCCACCTCAGATTTCTCGCTGCACTCCCAAATATTTGGCAGATGACACCGGGTCAGAGATGAAGTCATTGCTCACACTCATTGGTCAGTGTGCAAGCCGCTGATCTATGATGAACCATCTGCTCCGTGCATTCTGGCTACTTTGATTTAATTTCGACATTGAACACTTTGAATAAAAGTTGACAAATCAAATCAGCAGGTATATATTTAATTACTGAGAATTGTAATATTTGGATACTGTTCAGTCTGCAGTCAAAGGGTCAACTGCAGAGGAAAGAGTGGGAACGAAAGAGTGAAACGCTATAATGCGCTGAATTACCTTTGTGCAATGTCACTAACATGACCCGACACATGATCGTATTGCAGACCTCAAACGAATGCTTGTTTTGACTGCAACTTTGCCAAATTTAAGTGCCACCAGGGACGCATTAGTCGGAAGTGTCCTGTTTCTCTCAGCATTTCCCATTCCTCCTCCAGCTGTGGGTTTTCCAGCCCTACCCACTGCCTTGCCTGCTCCTCATTAAACAGGCCCCTGAAGGGAGGGATGGAGGGAGCGGGGGAGTGATGTAGGAGGGGGGGTTCCTATGTGCATGTCAGATATGTCACATCCCTCCATGTTTCGGCCCCACCCGCTCAACCCCAGTCTGAAACAAGCCGCTCCGGAGGGGCAGTCCTGCACAGCTGCAGTCAGCCTGCACAGCTGCATCTTCGCAACACATTCTTCACCCTGTCACACACTTCCTCTCGCATTCATTCTTTTTTGCCGTAACGCTCCTACGGCATGCTCTTCCTGTTTAGGCCATGACATCGCAAAGATGGGCCGCATTTTCCATAAAAGTATTTCAGCTACATAATCCAGGGCGTTAGCAGGTTCTGGGATCATAAGCTCCACGTGCAGAGTTTTTGTTATAAACTCTGCAGCCAGTTTAAAATGACCCCATTCAACTGCACTGGAACTGCTTGGAGACGGTGAGTCACACGGCTGTAATCTGCAATATAAAGCAGTGAGACAGACGCCAAGGGATTCAGTCATTGTTTGAGTGACACGGTTTGAATTACATTTTTGTCAGCTTTATCTATGAATACAAATAATATTCAATCCATCAGAAGGAATTCTCTTTCACAAACAAATGTACAAGATTGTTTCGGGCTTGCCGACATCATGCAAAACATCCAGAATCTCAACACTTGAGGTGCTCCAGTGTAAAGTACGAGAGGCCAGCGAACATGATCATGAAATCATGTTAAACCGCCAGATTTTGTTTGTGAAAATCTGATGTATTTTTTTGTACCAAACCTTTTGCCATTCAGGCCTCTAGCATGCATACAAACAAGTTCACCCCTCCCAGACTCAAGGTACTTATTATATATTCACTTTAACTTCATATATCAAATAAGGCGTCTGCACAAAAGGCCCACTGATAATGGAGCATTCTGCTCAGCAGATCGCCAAAGGTCAAAAAGTCAACAACAGTCCACCCTCTGTTGATTCACGACTTGGTGACAGAAATTTTAGTCAGTTTAGTCAGTGGTGTTGTTTCGGTTTACCATGGCTTTCAATGGGCATTTAAGGCACATCTATTGTTTGCTGTTTACCAGCCCACAGTGTAATTTGCTGGTTTTATGAAGACCAACTCGGTGTTGTCCAGAGGCAACTGCGGTCGTCTTTAAACTCTATAGCCAGCATGACTGTTGTGTAAAGAATGTTGGAAGTTTTTCAGTTCATTAAGTTACACACAAAGTTTATTGTATGTGAACATCCAGTCTGTTAAAGATGAAGTCTGACTGTAAATCTGAAGTATTTAGGTTTTAGCTTGTTTGCCTTTACTTACGTGATAGATAATTGGTTGAGAAAGAAAAGAGTACACCCAAAAATGTCACGTGCACATTGTAAACCGATACCGTCTTATCAGACCTTTTTTTCCACTCCTTTTTGTCTTGAGTTTAAAAAGTACTAGCTGAAACTCTGAGCAACGTGATAGACGGTAACGTGCCAGATGGTAGTTAAATGCATTGAAATCTGTATACAAAATAAAATGGAAATATTTCTTTGCTGAGATAACTTGCATATTGTTTTTAAATTGCAGAAACACACACAAAATGCAAAGATAGATGACAGATGTGAGAAGTAGGTCAAAGCAAAGAACAAACTCATTGACACTGATGTTTCTTTTGCTCATAAATGGCCCAATCGTTCAGATGTCGTCTGCACACATGAGCACATCTGGCCTAAATTTGCGCAGGCCAACAATTGTGGGTTTTGTGGTTTATTCTAGGAGTGATTTGTCATAGCACTCAGGGTCTTCACTTGGCTCGGTGTACGTCCAGCGCAGAGGAGGGTTGCGAGGGCTGTGTGACATTAACCCAGTGCTTTGCTTTATCTCCAGCAGCTGACCTCCATTGGTTTTCTGTGTTTCTGGGGTTTGTAGAGACAGAGCTGTTTAGGAGCCAGGCAGATGGGCGGGTTCTCTGTGGCGGTTACTGCAGAAGTTGTCCTGTGATTAGTAGGTTCAGCTCCAAATGGATGCTCGCTAAGATTGGGGTTTTTTAAAACCTTGCGGTGGAGAAATAGGTCATCTGGAAACTCTGCTCTGGCATGGAAATGTTATGATTGGGGACAGTTGCATTACCTCATAGAAGACGGTGTGCTCTAAACACTGTTGCCCACTAAAAACACTTCAAGAGTGGGTGGTGGAAAGGCTGACTTAACACTATCGCATCTTTTCCTAATCTCTAGAAGAAAAAAAAACCCTTACTGTCGTGACAACAAGACAATATAAGGATAAATCCAGTTTGTTGCAACTTGTCTTATGTTTGTACTTTTGGCCAACGCTCCTATTGGCATTAATACCAAGTTAATTGCTGAAGGGAACAAGGAGACATCACTAAAAAGAGGTCAGACAGGGCGAGAAACGGAAACAAATCACATGATCAGACAGGTTTCAAACAAACTGCAAGGTCGAATTTTTCTAATCAGATTACAATGTTTTCATAACACACAGAAATGAAGGCCAGTGTTACAAAAATCCAGACTCAAATTGTAATAAACAGTTCTTACGTAAGTGCCTTGTTCGTCTGACTTGTTCTCTAACTCTGACTCTCATATGAATTAATGCAAAAAATATAAAATATATATAAATAATATATGTATATGTTTTTGTCCAGGACCTGTGTGGAGCTTCCACCTGTGACACTCTTGGCATGGCAGATGTTGGCACCATGTGCGACCCCAAGAGGAGCTGCTCTGTGATCGAAGATGACGGCCTACCCTCAGCCTTCACCACCGCTCATGAGCTTGGTGAGCCCGCACCATCCATTATTCAACACGCATTAGTACTGCGACGCTTCCTATAGCGTGAGCGCACGTGCACAGTCTACAGATTAAAGAATCCGTGTAATTCGTGACAGACGTCTTGACGTCTCGTTCCCTCTCGGCAGGACACGTGTTCAACATGCCACACGACAACGTGAGAGCCTGCGAGGACGTGTTTGGGAAACTGCAGGAAAACCACATGATGTCTCCCACTCTCATTCAGATCAACCGCACCAGCCCGTGGTCCCCCTGCAGTGCTGCCATCATCACTGAATTCCTGGACAGCGGGCACGGTAAGCTTTCACGACCCCTGACCCCTGTGTTTGTCTGCTAGCAGCCCCACGGTTGTGTTTGAAGAGGTGGAAAGTCAAAGTCGAGACAGACACAAGCAGACACTTACAAATCATTGAAGGGTAACTACACAGATTTTACCCATCAAAGTCTGTTAACACGTTTTGGGGAGCACTACATCTGCATGAGGCTAGCAGCTCGAGGCTACATTAGCCTCTACTAGCATGAGACACCAGCGGTCGAGTTGCATTGTGGGTAATGTAAGCACCAAGTTTTGAGAAGGAAAATGTCTTTGGGTTTGCTGCATCACTTTTGATACTTTTTCTTTTAAACTTTCTACCATCAATCCGACAATGTCACAGGAGAGCAATGCTACATTGAGGAAGCACTCCTTTAAAGGGCCACCAACAGTGCTTAACAAACATGTAGTTAGCGGTTGATCACATTAGGAGAGCACATATTCATTGTATTATTCATATAATCTGACCTTTTTCTGTTTACGGTTCTGTTAGTCCGTGGATCAAGGTACGCAGTTCTTGAAGAGGAGCAGGCTCTCTTTGTGACATTCACTGGGTTTTACTTAATTTGCCTGGGTTAAAAAAATCTGCAACAGTCGTTTGAGGTAAATGCAAACGAGAGCATGATTGACTTTTAACGTCAGTCTTGATTCAAATATGACATCTAACCCTAAACTTGTATAGCACCATGCTCGTAGAAAAGCAAAGCAAAGCCAGAGAGAAATTCATTCGGTTGGATGCGGATTGTTTGCCAAGCAGGCCAGACCGCAGGAGTTAGCCTCGGAGCAATGCTAAACGTTTATTTTAAAACTGCCCCCACATCTGTCCCAAATTAGAGAGCTTGTTCTGGGGAGAGTCGCCACAGTGGTTTGGACAGAGAGGTGTATCTGCCCAGGGTTTCCCATGCAGGTTTACTCCAAAAAGACACTTCTTTCTGTGTCTTCTTTCTGTGTCCAGAGACAAAAGAACACAAACTGGTCCAGAGCGAACAACATTTTGGACTTGACAGGGAGTCATTTCTATCCAACAATCTTGTAACTTAGTTTCTCCAGGCCATCTGTCATAAATCTACACTTCAAAAAGCAGCCGAAAGAAGAAAAAACAAAACATGTTGCCACATGCTTGAGGCAGTTTTCATGCAGTGCTGCGCCCAAAATGATTTGTAACCTGTTCATTTCCCCACACACACACACACACACACACACACACACACACACACACACACACACACACACACACACACACACACACACACACACACACACACACACACACACACACACACACACACAATACCAGCTATTGTTTTCAATGATTGCTCTTTGGAGAGAAAGAGTAGGAAGGAAGAGGTGAGGCTCAGCTTGTTCAGCGTAGAGTGACTTGTTTATATTGGATTGTACTATCAGTGTTTCTCTGCCAAATTTGCAATGAAATGGGAGTTAACTCATTTGCCACCAGTTACAGCTCATTCACTCACTGCTTGGTTATAAATTCACCGTGACACAAATGGCATGATAAACACTTCAAAGCGAGTGCACGTAGGTTTAGTGCAAATGCTTGTTTTGGATGTGTAAATTCCCCATAAGGGTGAGAAACTGTGTGATAAAAAAAAAAACCTCCTCCTGGAAACCTTCTCATCCAGTGACGTTGATCTTTCATGTTTCCAAGCACCTGCTCGTCAAACCCTTCCTATTATCAGCCTGTTCCTGGAAAAGTTTCTGGTCGCCATTTGTTGTAAATGGAGTCCTTTGACCTTTGAACTGCTCGCTTGCCGTATGTCATTTTGGTTTAAAGTTAGGATTTTAAACTCATATCTAAAAAGTTAAGATTATTCATAGTATAACTATATTCCTGGGTGGGATCACACATGAGAGGAAGAGCTTGTGGGTTTTTAGGGAGAGGTTAGGGTGGGGGTGGGTGGGTGGGGGGCGCTCATGCATGTGCGTGTGGTATGTGGCATACACTGAATGCACTGCATCAGGCTGAATTTTCACTTCAAAGAGCCCAAATCACCAGGGCAATGTCTGTTTATTGCCTCCAACCAACAATCCCACCCACAACACACACACACGCTTAATGAAAAGGTTAGTGGAAATATTGATGAAGAAATGCACTGTTTTTCATGATTTTGTGGGAGTATTTTGGTGAAATGTTGGCTCTTACTTTAATAAATGCGTGTTGAGTGCTCAAAGGTGGACAGGCAATGAAACCAGAGATAACGGTTGCTTCAGTGCGTTGCTCACAGAGTCTCCCTCTTCCAGGGGAATGTTTGCTCGACCAGCCTCCGAAACCGTTGGTCCTCCCCGACGTGCTGCCGGGAACGTCCTACATCCTCAACCGCCAGTGTGAGCTCGCATTCGGAGAAGACTCCAAGCCCTGTCCCTTTATGCAGCCGGCGTGCGGCCGTCTGTGGTGCACAGGGCAATCCAACGGCCACCTGGTGTGTATGACTCGTCACTTCCCCTGGGCGGATGGCACACACTGCGGGGACAATCAGGTCTGCAACCAAGGGGTCTGCTCTAACAAACATATCCGAAATGTGAAGGTAAGGCTCACAAAAAGACAGAGTTCTTGAGATAGATGTTTACCTCGACTGAGGTGTGATTGAGGAACGGCCTTTAAACCACTGGTTTGTGCATTTCCAGGTGGACGGACGCTGGGGGAAGTGGGGCCCGTTCGGCTCCTGCTCACGCACATGTGGAGGCGGCGTCCAGCTCTCCAAAAGAGTGTGTAACAACCCGGTTCCGTCAAATGGGGGTAAATACTGCCAAGGGGTGAGGGTCAAATACCGCTCCTGCAACCTGAACCAGTGCCCTGATGCAGGTACGAGGCTCTTAGCAGACAACTATGTCCAATGTCATTTTTTCCCTAGCGTCCCCCCCATTTCACCTCGTATCTTCTCCCTCTGTGTAGGTAAGACTTATCGCGAGGAGCAGTGTGCAATCAGTGGCCGCAGTTTTAACAGTAACCGCATCGACCCCTCCGTGGTGTGGGTACCCAAGTACTCTGGAGTGTCCACCGACGACAGGTGCAAACTCATCTGCAGGGCTAACGGCACCGGCTACTTCTATGTCCTGGCACCCAAGGTAAACAGCAAGTTTATTTTCTTCTTTGTCTGAACAAAATTCAAAGATAATGTGATCGGTGATTGGAGAAAAGTCAGGATAAATTAAGGTTTTGAGATAGTGTTAGGAGATAAGTTAGGAGAACACGAATAAACGTCAGCCAGCTGCCTCTGGTGTAAGTGCAAAGAGTGAAAGAAGGAATGAAGGAGAGGAGGAGAGTTTCACTCTTTCAGATAGCAGGGTGTAGAGTGAGCTTCAGCAGCAGTGAGGCCGGGTTCACACTTCGGTCCATCAAACCGTCTCAGGAAGAACAGATAAGAGTGCTCTGGGGATATGTAGCTCTGAGTCACGGAGCAGCTGGATGCTTTAACCATCTAGTTGTAACTTTGAACCAAAAAAATGAGTGTACAGTATTTACTGTGGACAGTTTAGTTTAAAATGTGAGTGGGAGTTTGGTTCATAAGGTGTCGGATACATTTTAGGATGAAAGAAATTAGGTCAATTAGGGAACTCACAACCGCAACAAAGTGAACCTAAGACTAGCAGTGAGGCTGATTTACTTGACAGCCTCACTTCAGATTGTTACTGGTGTGTTCACTGTACAATACATTTGTCCGTAACTAGTACATTTATGAGGGAGAATTTCAATGTTTATTTTGTCTGCTGGCCTATTTGCCTAATTTAGAAAAAACAGGACAGTACAGTATATAGAGAACTGTTTTTATATTTTAATAACCTGGAATAAAGATATAAAGCAAAGTAAACTCACAAGGGACTGTTATATTAAGAGAGTATAGACCCATTTAAAGTTCCTGTTGTGTTTGCTGCTTGTGATAAAAAAATAAAAATAATTCTGTACTTATAGTATATGAAAAGCTAACCTTGTAGTGTCTTTGTACAAACAAGGTTGTGGACGGGACTCCATGCTCCCCTGACTCCACAGGAGTGTGTGTCCAAGGGAAGTGCATCAAGGCCGGCTGTGATGGAAAAATTGGCTCCACCAAGAAGTTTGATAAGTGTGGAATCTGCGGAGGTGATAGCAAGGGCTGCAAAAAGGTGTCGGGACTCTTTACAAAGCCTGAGTGAGTAAAATCCACATCGTCATGGGACATTGCTAACGTCATTCTTATCCCCCCCCGCCCTTTTTTAAACATGATAGCATTATCAACTATTCACTATTTTGAGCTCTCATTGACTGCAAAATGTTTTGGCATGCAGGCACGGCTACAACTTTGTGGTCATGTTACCGGTGGGCGCAGCCAACATAGACATCCGTCAGCGAGGCTACAAGGGAATGAGGAGCGATGACAACTATTTGGCGGTTAAAAACAGCGAGGGCCACTACCTGCTCAATGGGAACTACGTGGTGTCGGCTGGAGAGAGGGACATCATCATACAGAAAAGTCTGCTGCGCTACAGCGGCACATCCGGCCTCGCCGAGACCCTGCAGTCTGTGAAGCCCTTGGGAGAATCCCTGACTGTGGAGGTGCTGTGTGCGGGCCAGATGACGCCGCCTCGCATCCGCTACTCCTTCTACCTCGCCCGTCAGACCAAGGAGGACAAGACCCTGAAGAAAGAGGGGCGTGTAGACTCCCACAACAGTGTTCTGGCTGAGGACAGCGTCAAGGAGAACGGGGGAGACACCCTGAAGAAGTCTTACGGAAAGGAGGAATCTGCTCTCGGGAAATGGATATCCACAGGTTGGGATCGGTGCTCAGTGACCTGCGGCGGCGGGATCCAGAGGAGGATGGTGCAGTGTCTGAGACCGGACGGGAAGCCAGGGTCGGACTGTGATCCTTCACAAAGACCCTCGGCCACCAGGGTTTGTGGAGACCCCTGTCCGGAGTGGCTTATTGGGCAGTGGTCACCTTGCTCCAGAACCTGTGGGAAGGGCTTCAAGAGACGACCGTTGCACTGCAAAACCCAAACTGGGCATCTGCTCCCAAGGGACCACTGCACTGGCATACGCAAGCCACAGGAGCTGGACTTCTGTAACCTAATGCCTTGCTAATGACTACAACTTATAAAATACAAATCTTTGTTATGTTTTAAAAAGGACTGAATCGAATCCCCCTGCAAGTATCACACACACACACACACCCACACACCGTGTCTGTCGGGTGCAAATTTTTCCACCTGCATCATGGGAAACCAAGAATTTTGGAAGGAGCGTGAGAACTTCAAAAGACATTGTCAAGGTCTAACTCTGATGGCAAAGTACCACGGTAGAAAGGTCAAATAAAATGTAGTGGGATCCTTTGTACTGTCAGCACAAATCCCCATTTGCAAGCAATCAATCTAGTTTTGAATCTGAAACCCATTTCATGTCATAATGTTTTAACTGTTGAGGCTTCAAAGTTTCAGTGGAGTCTTACAAATGGATCAGTGAAGCCTTCTGGTTTTCCAAACAACTACTCCAATATACAAGGATTGACGTCCATACCTTCTTACAGACTGGACTAATACGTAATGCTCACATGATTAACATTATGTGCGATCTTCATCTGCCATTACAGGTGTTTTTTCAGGGAGTCTTTAAAAATCTTGGAATTAATTTAAGCAATGAAACGGATCACATCATGTACATGGTTGTACTTTCTGTTCTGCTGTTGCTGCATCTATACAATGCAAATAAAATCTGTTGGTTAACAGCTCTAGCAGATAAAGATTGATACCAGATTGGATAGATATCTTTAGTAACAACCACTGTATTTTTTTAACATGTTTTACTCCTGATACTTTCACGGAAACCAACAATAGCGATGCAGCCAGCATTGCTGCTCCAACACTAGAAAGCGGTAAACAGCAGCAGTCATGGAAACAGTTTGAACTAGAATCTGAAGTCCCATTGGTGGTTTTTTTAATGACAGATCTGACGAAACAAAGCAGGCCAGGAGACAATGGTCAGTGGTCCCTGTCAGCTGGTGTGTCCGCCAGCTCAGGGATTTCATCAGGCTGCAACCAACATAACACTGCTTATCTGAGATCAGCTATAATATAGCTCTGATCTTATCTCAATAATAGCCACACATGCTGCATTCAATTCCCGCCTCCTGTGTTCAGCGCGGTTGATTGCTTCCTTCATTTCTGTTATCATTCGACCACAGCAATTGTCTTCTCAGTTCATGATGTTCAGCCATGTCGAGTCACGCCTGTCTGGCACAGTTACCACTGTAATTTATTATCAATGAAACGATAAGGCGGAGAGAGGAAGAAAAACTGGCAGGCCCTCCGTTTTGCTGTACAGAATTTGTGTTTTTTTGGATCGCCTTGTTCGTGGCCCCAAAGCCAGAGCCAAGCTGTTCTTTCTACAAACTTGCTGAAATCCTGTAATCCATTATATTCTTGTTTTGTTTCTTAATGGGGCCACATTGTCCAGTCCAACATCCAACTAAAGGGTGGATCCTGCTTTAGTTGGGTTATACTTTTTTAATTCGTATCAGCTTTTGCACGTTGTACAGCAAAAGAAAACTATGACCTACATGGGCTGTATTGTATACTATGTATATATTTATTCAGCTCTGTGCAAAAAATAATGTAAATACTTTTTAAATACTTTTTTTACACAGGCATTTGTAATTGTCTTTGACTTCAGTGTATTTATTCCAAAATAAAGCCATTCATGTATAATTACAACTAATACTGCATTTTCTTTGCCCTGTTCTGTAATTATTTATTGTTACTATCAAGGCTCAGTCACACATTTTTACGTAAATGCAGTTAATTAAAATGCAATTGCCGCAATTAGTAGATTCACTCATGGGGATGAGGTGAATCCATGCATGGTTTGAGCTGTTTATTCGCACCTTTGAGTCCAAAATGGAAATAGCCATCGTAGCACACTAGCTGTGTTGCAGCTTTTACTTTTATTTAACCTCCTCTGCTGGAGTGGGCCATGACCTTTATCCACTAAACAGTTCACACACAGTTATGAGACATACACACAGGTATGAGACACATAGTTGAGAGACAGGAGAGAAAAATGCCTTTTAAATGAACTGTGTGAACTCAGCGACCAAGCTAAGCTATCGAGCTAGCAAGCTTGCTAAGTGACCAAGCTCATTAGCTCAGACAGCTTTTATTTTCCTCTTCATTTACTTTTTATTGAATGAGATTGTTCACAAAGGTGAACAAAATGCCAGGAGTCACAAAACCTAAAGAAAGTTGCCCTTGACTTAGCACTTCTAGATAACCTTCACATAACTGCTAAATCCTAAATCTTAGTAAAAGGAAGCCACATTTGTCCATAAGCTATATTCCAGAAAGTTTGAGGGAAGGCTAAATGCACTGAAAGCCATTTATTGAGTTAAAGTAAATGCATAGTTTTTGCCAAAAAATTTATAATACTGCCAGAGGGAGAACAATTACAGAGCCCATGCTGAGCAAACTTGCAGCAAGGATCAGCATGAAAACTAAAGACAAGAGAGGAAGCAGATGAGGTGTGGACTATGAAACATGTGCCAGGACATATGCTTCCTCCCTGTGAAGTAACCAAACCAATCACCAGCGCTCACATGTGCAGCCACAGTAGAAGCGCAGAGGTGAGATGGGTGGCCAGCATGCCTTGTAGCAGTTCACCGTAGCCTATTAACTCTACTTTGCCGTGCGTTCGTTTCACGGTCAACATTTTAGAAATGCAACTACTGATATTTTCCACAAAGTTGACGTGGACTCATTCTCCCCCCGTCTGTGTCTACGACCAGTCCAAGAATGCAGCTGTGTGTGAGAAGGTGGAAAATTTGAATTGTGCGATTCTGGCATGATGACTTATGCATGTCTGAGGACTTTGAGAAAAAAGGTCAGAGTCTAGCATGGGAGGTCTTGTGTCAAGACATTTTTTAAAACTTTTTAAGAAGGAAGTGATATGTCAAAAAAGGCTGAATATTCTGACCTACATAAGAGCAGATAAAGGAAAACCTGGAGGAGAGCCAATGGAAATATTTATTTGTTCCCTTCCTTGCCTCTTGCCTGTGTTTATAGTCATATCTAGTTGCAGGTTTGATGGCTATAATTAAGCCAGACTCCTTATCAAAAAGAATGTTTGGCCTCACCAGTTTCTCTTAAGTGAAGCTTTTGAATTGGAAAAACAAATCTTTTACATTGGGAGGCCCGTGTTCAATTTGAACTTAAAGAGTAACTGCACACTTAAATGTGTTTTTTAAGATATAAACTAAATGATATGACTATACTGTAGTAAAAAACAGCAATGCTGGTGTTAATATCGACATTTCGTAGTTGGGCCCCAATCCCAGGATACCCCTGGTGTCTTTTCCTGTGAACCAGAGTGTATTTCACTGGTTTCTTTTTGATTAACCGCCACTGGGTGTGTGACGCAGCTATGTCAAGGCAGTTGTATTGCTCAGGACCCCAAGGAAGCACATTGTTGGGTGTAAATGTGTTTTTATGAGCTGTTCTAAGCACTCAGCCCCTTCTGAACAGGCATGTTTTGAACCGTCATTGCATTGATTGAAATGGTAGAAAAAGAGGTTTGAAAAAAATTTGAATTAGAAAAAAAGGCGAACAGTAAAATCTCTGCACATACTGCCCTTTTTTACGCATCCATCAGGTATTTAAAACTACCAAAAAACACTGAACCACCAACACCTGCACCCTCGTACGTGGTAAATGGACACGTCTTCCAACAAGGAAGGTTGTCTTCCAACACTGATGGCAGGCTACCATGCACGGTGCTACGGGACTCCATCAGGACTCATCAGCCTTCGGGAGTAAATCGGTGTCTTGGACTGGAGGACCCAGGGTGTCAGAAAGAACTACTCTCACCAATGAATGAGACGACAAACTCTATTCTATTTCTGCAAATCACAAGTCCAGCTTCTTTCACCACTGCTGCAAAGGCTCGACACTGAGCCACAATCTTGACTAGCTGGGTCAGCAAGCCGTGCATTAATGCATTTCCTGTTTTTAAAGAAATTACCCATAACTCTACATTCTTGTGGTGCCTTTAATAGTTCCCCTACCAAGGAAAGGCTTAGCCCTAATTAGTGAAACCATTATAAACTGGTTGAGACCTTAGAGTTTCTGTAAGTAATTAGGGTGAGAAGCCCAGTGACAAGTTTTCTATGTGGCGTCTTCTGTCTAATCAGCAACACATTTTTGTTCTTGCAGCTATTGCTGAGTCGGATGGACTGCACACCACAGACCATTTTTAAAGATATCCACTGTCAAAGAAGCGCTTTGTGCAGAGTCCACGTGATTCTGAATGGGTACATGGAAAGGCCCAATGAGCAGCCTCATTAATGTGCATCTCTGAGGATGTCTGCTGACTGCAGCAGGAACGGGATCTGTCTGCAAACAACAGTGATGATGGATCCACAGCTGACCTCTGTTCAGGGAAAACGATTCATCTTAGTGTGGCTGAGTTAAACTGCATGCCACTTTTTTGGCAATTTTCTGTGTGTTGTTGACATTATCATCAAGCCAGAAGCAATTATCTGAGCAAAACATCATCTAGTCCTCTGCTGCCCTGTAGAATCTACCAAAAAAGCCACTTAGAGGGAAAGCTGAGGGGATTCTTGTGTGCACACTAAATACGAAGCTACCGTCGACTAACTGAGCTTAGCACAAAGACAGGAAACAGAAACAGCTAGCCAATGGCTCTGTCCAAAGGTTATTTTCTGCGTGGGGACGTACGGGGGTAACACGAGGGGATAACACTTGTTATTGGTCGACGTCGTCTATGACTTTGGATTGGTTCGGCTATGCAGGTGTTTTTTTACACTCTAATTGATTCCAACCAGTTTCAACAACGAAAACAGGGAGATTGTCTTCGGTCTCTTGCTGAGCAAAGCAGTTAGAGGCTGACTTGTGAACCAACTGTTTGGGACTCTCCGCCGTTTCCGGGCAACTGGTCCCGACTAAGAAAATAGTCTGACACATTATGGCAATTCGTAGTTTTTACACTTCCAATTTTGTCCAATCAAACAAACAAGATATAACATGTTAATTGTGGTATAACCCTTCCCATCTAACTCTGGTTAGATGTGTCTTTTTTGTGTCTTTGTTTGATGCTTACCACTTAACAGTTTCATGTAAACATGGATACACTAGTCATATGGAAACTCTGCAGGAAAGATTTCTGATGCATCTGTTGATACAGAACTAAACCAGTCGGCTCTGGTTACACAATATGATCGCAGCACATTGACTCAGCTCCAAGCCGAACAAAGATGCTCAGGTCACCGGCCACTGAGACACTCTCCTTTGACCTGGCTTGAGGGGAAACATGTACGAGGATTAATGGGATAAAGATGGAAACACAAATTCCAGAATCTGCTCTTCTTTTTGTCATCACAGTCTTCTAAAATTAATGTTCATAAGGTGAAAATGTTTGGGTCCAATCTGAATGTCTGGTTTATAATGGTTTCTTGAAGAAAAGGACAGAAAACAGTCAGCTGCAGGGAGTATTTTGGATATCTGAAGAGATAAAGCCCTGACTTCAGTCTGAGCTTGTTTGTGCTGCATGTCTTTGTGAGGACAGGGTCACTGAGGACATTCCTTTGGCCAGAGCTTAATATTTACTAAATCTCAGAGCATTTAAGAAGAGTAATGACCATGTTCTGAACTCAAGCATTTAGTGTCTCAATGCAAAGCTTTGATAGCTACACGATGCAGACATTTTAGCCTTCATCCATGATGTTCATGAGATTAGGCCGGTGCGAGTACAGACACCAGACACTACAGAAAATAACCTTTTTAGCTGTTTGCAATGGGAGACAATGGACCTGTTCCCTTTGATGTTAATCCTGGCATTATAAAGAAAGAGCCGCTGACTGGCATTTTATTTAATCGACAGCAGTATCAGTACCGAGCCAACAATGTCACCACCCTATAGCTTCAGCTTCAGATGAGATGTGAACTTAAGATGTGTGCTTCGTAGGGCTGTCCTTATTCTTAGTAGACTAACTCCTACTTTGTCAACTAATCGATTAAATCCACAATCTGTAAAACTGAGTTCCTCCACAAGGAATCATGCAAAAGCACCACTTTAAATCTTGTGTTTACTGGAAACGTGCTCATACGTTTCTTGGAGATAAGTCATTCGGCTGGAGAAATCAAACAAGCGTTAAAGATGACAAATGTGTTTCTTTTAGTTGAAAGGTTGGTGTAATAATCTCAGTTCCTGTGCAGTCTCATAATCTTCTGAATCACTGGGCGTTTCCCAACATCTTGTGAACCCTTAAAGCAAAAGCAATGGCTGACCCTCGTCATGGCTGCATATGCCAAATATGTTCATTTTTAGAGGCCTGGAGTGGTTTAAAAATCTAGCCATTCACTAGAAAGGCTGCAAAGATTAAATAAACATAATTTCTGGTTCCTGTCCTGTTAATCATCATCGGGGTTGCAACCCCCAGGTCGGTAACCACTGTTTTAGAGGGAAGCCCTTCTGTTTTCCGACTCCCCTTATTTGTCAGTTTTTGAATTTATGCTGCAACTCCCATCATCAGTTCTCCATATGAACCTCTTCAAAAGAAAAAAAGTGTCTGTAGCAATTCCGCCACATCAAAATGCATACAATGGAAACACTGGAACATGACCATTTATGGTTTCTTTTTTTGTTTTGTTACAGTGGAGTTATACGAGCGTCAAGGTGTGTGTTTGAAGATAGATGAGTTCAGTTTAGTTGTTGCTCAATCCAAGGGTGGAATGCACATTTTAGTGTTTGAGTGCAAGGTTGTTGATATTCAGACAAGCAAAAACTAGAGAGCAAGAGTGGTCCGTATGCATCGGCACATATGCTGATGTTGAAACACGTCCTGTAACGCAGCCAGCTGAACATTGCTTCAGTGCAGCTGTACGATAAATAATTTAATGTTTCATTTGAGTTGCTCATCTGAGGACACACCATCAGGCCGAAATCTGGGGTTTCATATTCCATTGACTCCAATCAAGGGGTTTTTAAGGTCCCAGAATGAAGAGAGAGATTAAGTAGAACCATGTGCGTCTTTATGAGAGGGGATATGGTAAGTACCCAAAAGTGGGGGGCTTGTTTTAGACTTCTGACATTTATTCTTCACACTATAATTTGGATCACAAAGACAAACCCAGGCGAATGAAAAATATGGCATCAATCATGGAGCTGTGATCACAGAGTGTATACAGAACACTGGAAGGGCAGGACGCAGGCTGGCTGCTTTGGCCACTCGTAACCTTACTCATGAATGTTTTGGGTGGTCTGGCCGCTTTGGGTCCTTTGTTTAAGCCAAACTCAGAGCAAGCTTGACATGCCTGTAACATGCTCAGGGAAAGTCCAGTGGTGACTGGCCAGAAAATGACAGAGAGTTACCCTTCGGCAAAAAAAAAACAAAAAACTGCAATCTGTAATTCATCAGCAGAATGAAAGTATTGCATGTGCATAACGTATTCAAGTTACGCTTTTCATCTGCAACAATGTAGAGCAAACTCTCTCCTTCCTCGGGTTTCTGGCTGGCTGTGCCTCCTGGTTCCAACGGGGAATGCTAATGATGCTAGCGAGCCACTTTAGGGAAACAAAATGGCAAGTTTTTCCTATAATGTGACAAGTTCCTGGCAGAGACGAATAATCTGCTGAATTTCAAAACATCACGTTATTTAACCTTGGCCCAGAAGAGAAGTAAAGTCCTGCTGGCTGCATATGTGCATGCGTATGCGTTTGGATTTCGGCCACATCAGTCCGGCCCCGCCGGTCCCCAAAGACCCAGTTCATTTCTCACTGGCTAAGCATCTTGAAGGGAGAAGTGAGAGGATGAAGTCACGACGCTATAAATCTATAAAACTGAGTCTTTAGAAGGAAAAAAAAGGACATTTTATTCAACTATATCGCCGTCTGAATCAAAATGTGGGCTACAATGTGCAACAGACAACGCAGCATTATTAAAGTTCACGACCACACTTTAAATCTCTAATCTCTAAATGAGCATTTGAGAGCTCTAATCATAAGTCATGATTTATGAACAAGAGCAATCAAGGCCAGGATACCGCTAATCCAAACCTGATGTGGGCAAAACAACCTAAAACATGTCTGAAAAAACCACACCAGACCTGTTCAAAAAACACACAAGGTCATATGCTGTGGAGTGGATAATATACTCATGTCAGTTAGTGCAGATGCAAAGTAATGTTCTTCTTACTGAGTCAGTATGTAGATTGATGCATCGCCATGAAGTCCTTAAGAGAAAACACAAGGTTTTGTTCACTTCAGATATTTCAAACAGAATAATTCCTTTTTTCTTTTCTTCTTTTTAACATTGTGACTTAAACTTGACATTCAGGTCAACATGTTCAGGTCAACATGACATGCAGATGTTCTGGCCAGAACCCAGTGAAAACAACACCATGAAGAAAACAAAGGGAGAAACTGGACAAACTTTTCTTTTCTTCTAGCAGAACAATATAAAAGAACAGCAGAGCTGATCCCTCCTGTTGGCTTCTCAGTGGCGGTATCGGGTGAACTGGAATGCGTATCAGAAAGGCAGCGAAAGTGAAGTCATTAATCCTGGTAGGGGATAAATAGAAAATGTCCCTGCAGCTCTCTCTCATGCTCTGCCAACATGTATGGCAAATGTCATTGTGATTCCAATCTCCTTTATTTAGTGCTAGTTTTTGGATCACGCTTCAGTCACATTAAAAATGAAATCAATATGAAAAAGCTAAGCTCTCAACCTCTCTCTGTCTGCCACACCAAGGGGTGCCAAAAGTAATAAGATATAATAATATGTTTGAAAAGACGTTTTTTCTCCAGTTGCAAATGTGCAATGACTTCTGGGGGAAGAGTGCAAACCAGACACCAGACTTGATAGATTATGTTCAGGTGCACCACTGTTTTTTTTGGTGCTTCAGACTGTGAGCATTTAATCCTGCGAGTCTGATTCATCAAACCAGCAACAGATCATCATTCTCCAGCTGTGAAACTCAAAGATCGACATGAGTAATGAGTGATATTACGATGACCGTGAATAATGGGTTTCCCTCTCTCAGGTTTCTATCGGACTGGAGAGGACCGACAACTGTGACGTGGCTGAGAGCCAGAAGACGGCTCGGGGGCAGATTTCAAATAAAGGAGACAGCGAGAAAGACGTAGACAAGATTTACAAGAAGACTTCATGCACTGAATGCCAGTGTGACACATTTCTAAAATATAGATTTTAGATTCAATTTAACTCTTCACATCCTAGACAATAAAGGTCAGGGAACATGCGTTGAAACGAAAAGCATAGACAAGATAAAGATGTCAGATCATCACTACAGCAGAAAACATATGTCATATGAGTTTGAATGGTACAACTCTTAAAGTATTATGATATAATGTATTCCCTAGAAACACAGCATGGTAGCGATACTTCCTGGGAGACCTTGAGGGCCTGTGGTCAAGTGATGAAATGTAGGGCGGCACTTAGCTTTCCTCCTGAAATTGAGCAGCTTGAACAGATCTTTTCTATTTAAGGCTAACTGTCTACAATCAGGCACACTGTGATTTGAGCTAAATGCTAACGTAGGCATGTTAACATGCTCACAATGACAATGCTAGCATGCTGATGTTTAGCAGTGTGTATCATGTTGACCTTTTTAGTTTAATCTGTTAGCGTAATGACATGTACAAAATAAGCACTTAATACTAAGTACAGCTAAGTTCTTAGTTCTTACATAGATCAGATGTATTTAGTCATAAACTAAAGTATGGGACGTATTTAAATGTTTACCCGACGGTGGCAATACATGAAAAATCTGGTGATCACTAAGACATGACAATTCATCCTGAGGGGAACCTGCATGTGTGCACCAAATGTAATGGCAATCAAGGGGATCACTTAAGGATTCATCATCTGGGAACCATGAGTGTGTTTGTAACAGTTTTGGGAAGATATTTTATACCGACAGGGCCATCCCTACAGCAATGCTGCTAGAATGGCTCAAAATCAAAGAAAAAGAAGGGAACCCCTCCCAGGTTGGTAATGGTCAAGTCCTTTCTTGTAAGTGAACTGAAAGGAAACTGACACACAGTGGTCATGAAGTCACAATTCCTCTGCCGTTACAGTTACAAGTTTGTGTTTGTTGTGAAATGTTTCCACTGTGATTATTGAACCTTTCCAGCCAAGAACTAAAAACACATTGACTTACTCCTCGGAGGCATCAATACATGTATAGTTAATGAAAAACTAAGCAGAAAAAAAACAACATGTGGTAATGATAGCTCCTCTTTTATTTTCCTCACAGCACAACTCATTTAATAAACTGCCCGACAGTCAGTTTGTGGGTTTTTGAAGGTAATCAATTCTTTATGTAATTCTCAAGAGTCACTTGACTGCTGCCTTTGCACATTTGTTGAGGGTGATTAAATGAGGCTTTTTGTTGAAGACACAAACTATATTAAAGACTCAAATAGCAAGCAGGATTCATTGACTAAAGCCTTCAAAAAGGTGCGTGGACTGAAAACGCAATTGCATTTACACCTGTGTTCAATGTGTGTATGTATGTTATACATATAAATATAACATTAGTATTTATCTTCGTAACTATGCAGCACTTGCTGTTTGGTCCCCGTCATATTGTGATTGACAGAAAACAAAAGACACAAAAACAGTAAGCAGGTGAGGGTCTAACTGTGTAGCATAATCATAGGGTGGGTTGCAAATACATAATATGGCTTTAGTTAGGCTGGGATATCAGTCTGTAATAAAGTGTACCTTTAAATGTTCTGGACTGAATCAAAATCTCAAAAGGGCCAGGAGTAGCAGACCGTGAAGAACAAATCATAACCCTACATTTTCTTCAGATGGTCCCGAGATGATAATCTTCCCATTATTCTATTACTTTATGGCCGAAACAACACCGAGCAAAACAAAAAAGGTACATGTATCTTTCAGGACCTTCTCCTCGCTCCGAGGCCGTCATTACCATAACAGATCTTTTGGAACAGCAAAATTCAGCTGGCATTACCACTGTTTTGCAATCCAAGTTTTTTCCAGGTTTTTTCTTGTAAATGAATGACTTTATAATCTCTAAAATTTATGATTTTTTTCTTGTAAATTTGCCACTAAATGCATCACCAAACAGCGCAGGAAAGAATGCGGCCGTATAGCTGATCTTTCCTCCGTGTTTTACAACTGCTGCACTCTCAGAATTACAACTGGGAAAACCTGAAAGGATTTTGTGGTTTTTCCACATTTAATGAGAGGAGAGAAATTTATCTAAAAAAATGATGTTTGTTGCACTGAATGATATCTAATGGAGGGAGGTAGATCTTGTTGCCACACAAGCTTTTCAAAGTAATGAAAAGGAAAAAACGGAAAACGCATTGACGCCATGAATTTACAACAGGATGAATTACGATGGATGCAGGTTCAAACAATGCAAGAATGGCAAAAGCAGATTGTTTTTTAGTCATGCATATCATAGAAACAGAGAACTAAAGGATACTCTGATTCAGCAGCCTGGTGTTGATGCACCACCTCACGTCCAGAGGTTAAAGAGACACATACTATAGTTACGAAGCCTTCCATCGGCAGACTGTTGACCCTTTTGTTTTCTTTGTGTCTCTCTTGTGCGCTACAGGTGCATGCTAACGATGGGAAACGTGTACAAAGATCTGAATGGCACATAAGGCAGTCAGTAGCTCAACAACCAACAAGAGTCAACAACCATGCTGTGGCGACAAAACAGCCACTATAATAGCTTTAACTAAGAACCATCACCCTTTGGCTTTTCCTGTTTTCTTCTTCTACAGCAGCCTCCCTGTGCGTTTGCTGTATACAGGTCCACAGTGTTGGAGATCAATGGCAACTCCTGAACCAACAAGAGGTCGGCTCACACCGCTATATCCGACAGGGCCTCACCAACAGTTCCAAAATCACAACTGGTCACTAAAGGTAAAGCTGTGGAACTCCCTGCACGGAGATCTAAGGCAGGCTAATTTAGTGTCCTCGTTTAAGTCTCTTCTAAAGACTCACTGTTACCGTTTGACTTCACTCTACATGTAACTGATTGTGTAGCACTTTGTTTTGAAAGGTACTATATCAATAAAGTTATTGTTATTATATACCCGTAAAGTGTAGTGGACAGTGTTAACACACAGGAACACAAAGTACAGTTGAGACTGATGGAAATGTTATTGGTTTTGCAGATATTTCATCATAAACCAAAGTATTGGACATTTTTGACCTGATGATGGCACGGGATGAAAAATTGTATTACTCATCATTACTCATATTCGTTTCATGGCAGTCCATCCAATACTTCTCAAAACATTTTACTCAAAAGCAAAAATGGCAGCACTATAAAGAAGTCAAAAGAATGAACGTCTGTATCAAATTTCATGGCGATCCATCTCATGGTTACCACTACTGTGGCTGAAAACATCAAACTCAAAATGTGTTCTTCACCTATCCTAAAATCTGCGATGGCAGAGCACCGACTTGGTGTGGAAGGCACTGCAAGACAAAAGTCAGATGTCTGTTTCAGAAAGGGACCTTTTAAGGACAGTTTACTGTATTTTATGCATTTGTAGTGGGAAAAAACCCTAATGTTAACCACCGAAACAAACATGATGTTTGTGTTACAAACCAATTGCAGATCTTACAAAGTCTTACAAAGGGTTTTTTTCTGACAGTATTCATTGCTTTGTTTTATTTTTTCGTTGACACAGTGGTTTTACTGTGGCCAACATTTGCTATTGCCATGGGGCTAGTTGGTTGTTTACTGATGAAATTTCTCAGAGATCATACTGGAAAGAATCCCCCGGGTCGTACGCTCCCACAAATCCTCTGGTGACTCACTTGGGAAAATGTTGACATTCATAGAACATCAGTGAATCTCAAGATCACAGGAGGTTTGTGAACTTATGAATGCACTTTTGCCACAAACCACTTTATCATGTCTGACATCTAACCTTTTCGTGGGTGGGGAATCTATGCTGCTGATCCTGGATTTAGTATCTATGGTGTTATTATCTGGGCTTCTCCAAAATGTCTTAGACCCAAGATCTTGCAGTTTGGTAACAGGCTCACTGAAGTCACTAAATTAACTAGGTCAGCCCATGTAAAACACACGACCACTGACTCTGAAAAAAACAAGAGAATACAAAGTTGTAATTTACGAGAAAAAGAACCTGGATGAGACTGAGTGGTAAAGTGGTAAATTTATGAGAAAAAAACTCAAATTTTTGAAATTATAAAGTAAAAAAAAAAAAAAAAAGGTACATGTGTCTTTCAGGACCTTCTCCTCGCTCCGAGGCCATCATTACCATAATAACAGATCTTTTGGAACAGCAAAATTCAGCTGGCATTAGCACTGTTTTGCAATCCACTATTTTTCCAGGTTTTTTCTTGTAAATGAATGACTTTATAATCTCTCAAAATTTATGATTTCTTTCTTGTAAATTTGTCACTTCAATTTCAGAGAATATCCAAGTTTTTTTCTCATAAATTTATGACTTTAAACTCAGATACTCAGATTCTCAGATTTCCTCCGTTGTACATTTCTCTGGTACACTTTTAACTACTTTTTTTTTAAGTCAAGGTTTGAATTTTCTTTACCATATTAGTTTCACTTGGCTCAATTCTACCAATTGTAATACAACATGGAAATCAAATGAAGGTTAAATAAAACAAATGCTCAACTGTCAGCAAACCAAGACATAATTTGACAAGATGCAGGACAACTAAACACATTTTCTCTGGCTTTACATCCCTGATTTTGCAGATGACACAGAACAGAGCTCAGCTGCAGCGTGTCTGTGTTTTGGGTGGATAAAATAGAGATAGAGCTCCGTGACAAAGTGAGCAGAGATTGCATGAACAGACGATGTATCCCTCCATCCTGAAGCCCACTCTGAAGGTCATATGGGGGAACGCTGTGTTTGAATGTGAACTGCTATTTGGACACAAACATGAGACACATGTTCTGTTTCACCTCAAGAAATCTCCTGACCCACGGGTCTCCTAATGTTCGTCTTTCTCCAAATAGTCTGCGTTGGTCTCACAGGGGAGAACGATTTCTGGTTATTTTTTCTGTATTATTGCTGAGTGGATAATAATGAAAAGATTACAGAGATAAACTTATCTCCCCTCTTCTAACCTTATCTTAAGTTGTCAGCAGTAACAAATCCACTACCCACAGAGAATTCAATCTGAAGCCAAATGCAGATTCCAAATACAAAACATGGGTTGATAAGTGATATTTATTACTTTTGTAACATTGTGTGTGAGCGTTGGTGGGACCTTCCCAGGAACATTAGAGAATGATTTTGACCATGTTATGGTTTGGATCTTTGCCTTGCCTTGGCGAGTCTCCCTCTGTGCTTTCACTGCCTTTCTGGTTGATAAACGTCCCGGGAGAGGCTGGTCGAGTGGTCAGAAAACCCACAACTATAGCCAGCGTTCCTTCAGTCCGTGACGCTGTCTTTCAAAGTATAAACTATGATTGATGTTCATGTTTCAGCGGAGAACCTGGGAATGGTCCCTGGAGCCGGGGTCGTGACACAGTGGGCTGGGAAACAGTTTTGGGGAATGAATTGGCTTGAAGACGTTGAATTCCAATAAACAACATTCCAGCTACATGGTCTGGCTTGCTACAAAGACCAGCGCGCGCTTTGTAGACCCCGAGCCTACAAGAGTTTTAGGGACTGTATCAAAAAACATGTTTCTTTATCTGGAAGCTTGCCAGCACCTGCTATGTCACATATAACACTATTTTGTATTCTTTTGAAGAAACATTTGTCATTCATTTAATTTTGTTGAGATGGTGGGTGACTTCAAATATGACAACAAATAAAAAAGGAGAAACGGCGTAAAAGGGGGCCCCGTGTAACCATATCACCGGGCCCTGGTCGGCGGCATGCTGCTTAGAATCTGATAAGAACATTAAAAATTGATTTAAAAAATCATTATTCTAACATTAACAAGCAAGTATTGTGACTTCTGGTGTCCAAGCTCAGCCCGAGGAGTCTAGCTGTCTGTAAACTGGATTAATTTTGTTAAAAAGTTTTCTTACACTATACCACATCCTAATGAAAACGTTTTGGTCCACATAGAGGATCTCCTGGAAAGGTTTCTTGGCAAAGGCACTTAAGTGAAATGCTTTACATAAATTATAGTGTTGTATTCTGGCTTGTCTAGTTCTGCCTACAACCCAGATTTTCAGTATTTTTACAAAACAGTTTTTTTTGTGTGTTTTTCTTATTGTAAGATGGGATCACAATTATTGCAGATATTAATTCCCTTATTTATTCTAATGTTTTTGATGGCTCATGTATTTTATTGACTGTCCAAAGAAATCATCCAGTGCCGGCATGATTTCTGTTTTCAATTTATTCATCACGGACGTGATTTTCGTCCAATGAAAACAACCTGATTCGTTTCCTCTCAAAACAAGTCAACCGTCTCAATATGGGAGTCTATAGATCTGTTTTCAAAGGTCCTTCAAATGTAGAGCGGTGGGTGAATAGTTCACATTTTAGCCTGATACCATCAACAGGCTGAAACCTATAAGTATCATTTCACAGCATCAATATTATTTCGTTATTTATTTTGTTATGTTGGGGCACGCTTCTCATTTAATTGTTTCATGCTGCGCGTTGGTTTTTAAAGCACATGTGGTCTAATAAATATAAAACTGTTACCAGTGTTTTTCCATCATTCTGATTTAAACAAGCTATGAAGCTAGATAGGTTTGTTTCAGAGAGGATGTCTAAAGATATTCCTGCTGTGTTGTGGAAAATTTGTGATAAATCACATTTTCTCAAACTTGTTACATAATTACAAAATTAAGATTAGGTTGTAATAAGAGACAAGTATAATAAGTTAATTATATTTTGACATGAAATGTTTCACTGGCAATATTCAGTGCAGAGCTTTTATACTGTTGTGGACATCAATCAGAACAAACCTGTTTCTTTAACTCTGAGTTTCTCTTCAGGTGTTTCTTGCACATACAATTCCCCGATGAATAAATAGTAATCAGCAACACAATGTTATCTGATCTGCAGTTTGCAGATCTCAGCTGTGCACAGAAGCTTCACAGAGGCCTCCGCTCTCTTCACGGACACAAACAAGAGGATCAAGAAATGCAATAAAGCACCGTCTCAGTAAATCACGGCTCTGGCTTTCTTCAAAATGTCGAAATGTGGAGCTCTGGGACACCTGACTCACAGTGATCAATGATCAATGTCTTCCTCCCCTTCCTCCTCCTCCTCACGAAGCCATGCTGGAATGTAACTTCATTAATATACTGTAAGAGGCCAGAAAAGTCCCTGATAAAAAAAATGCAATGGGACTGTAAGATACTGGAATAACACTAAGCATCTCTCCCGTTGTGGGCAGATCCCAGTATGGCAGAGTCCCGTTGTTTGCTGGATTGCAGATGTTTCCACTATCCTGTCACATGTTTACTGATTGGTGCAGCCAAATGCATGACGCTTTGGAAAAAAAGGTATATATAGCGATGTTAGGACTCTTTGTTTAGTTGCTTTAGCCCGTGTCATTGTTTTGGTTCTGGCCGGCTGAGTAGAGCAACGTAAATAGCGTGGTCATTTTGGATTTGAAGACGTCAGGGTAACCATAGTTAACAAAGCTGATCGGTCTCCTTCAGCTACATGACAATCAAAGTTATATGGACCACACTGGATGTGACTGGATGTTACAGTCACCAGTCAGCTGGTAGTACAGATGATACAAATACAGCTACACTTGAACATTTTCACCTTTTGACTATTCTCAGTTCTTTAAATGCAGGAATAACTGTAAAATTCCACCAAAGAAATGCTACAAAATCAATCAATTTTTGGTGGAAATTATCAGAAAAACAAACTTTTTGCAGTTTAAAAAAAATAGAAAACACATTAGAGAGGGCACCAATAACTTTCTTACTTTCTCTCATGACTAAATCAATCCTAAGAACATAACTCCTCTGTTGTAAACAAAGATGCTGTAATTATCATATTAAAACCATTAAAATCCTCTGAGAGTCACTGATGAATAGCTGCGTACTGTGTTCTGTGGGCCAAGTGCACACATGTCTGGCAGGATCTTCATCTCCGTTGTGTCCTTCACTCCACACCCCTGCAGTGCTTTGACCCACAGGCTCCGTCTGGCCGGCTGCCAAAGGCGTCAGTCAGAGAGACTCGAGTTCATCCACAACGGATGTGGATGCCTTCATTACGGCTGTCACAGCAGCTCAGGGACCTTTCAGCTCACAGACGTCTTTGGCTTCCCTTGATGCAGGTGTGGTTTTGGGTCTAAGCCAGTGTACCAGATAAAGGGATGCCATCGGTGTACAGCTTCACTTCAACACGGTACAGAGACAGCTAATCAGTGTCTTGTGTGACGTCACACATGCATAAACCCAGGGGCTGATATCCTGAAATTAATCTGCTGGGATTTTCTCAGAGCGTTTTGATTCTTTGATCTATATCAAGTTTTCAAATAAGGCATGTGGTGGAGGTTGTTGGGGCCAGAGGGGCTTCGATCGGCTGCTAAAGAAAGAATGCAACATGCACAATGTCTCTTATGTCTCTGTGTGACTTGCATGAGCAAACGAGACCATCAGCGAGAGCATTGGCTATACAGTTATTCTCAATGCTCCTCATTGGTGCTACCGGGTCCGGGGTCCGATCCCGGCGAAATCAGATGAAATCATGCAGGTTTACCGGAAACTCCTTCAGCTCAGACCCTACTATTGATGCTACAGCAACTTACTGTTCACACTGGTTTTAGATCGGACAGGGCAACAGATGTTACCTAGCAACTGATTTAAACATTATTGAAGTTTTTACAAACTAAAACATTCATTAAATTGAATGGTGGTACCGATTTAGTTAATTATGCACACAATTAGTAATGTATCAAGATGGTGCAACCTAATCCATCTTGATTGTACTCTATGCAGTTTTTTGAGATCTTATCATACTATATTTAGTCTTTGGGGACATGGGGCTACAGCTTTTCCTCAAATATAATGGATTGTATTGTAAAAACAGTAGTCCCATGTGCCCAGAGACTAGATATAATATAAGAAAAACTCACTTTTAAGCAAATTGTTTGACCAATTTCGAAAATGTCCTCACATTTGTACTTTGACCAAAAGAAAATAAAAAATGTCAGTCGCGGGCACGAATGCGTTAAAGAACAAGAATCCGTAAATCTGTTGAAGTCACAGCAATTAGCAGGAGAGTAGCGATGGAGGCAATGGCGGGACAGAGATTAGGATGTCACCACGTTTCCTTTCAAAGATGACAGGAGGATTTAGACAGAGTGAAGTGGTTAAAAGGGGTTAGAGAGGGTAAACGACATCTTCTCGTGGTTATAAACTAACAGTTCCTGGTTGCTTTACAGAACTCCTTACCACAAAAGTAAGAGAAGTGGGTCACTTGAGAAGTGACTCATTGACTGCTGCAGTTGCAGTGGCACCTCAAAAATGAATTATCCATTCAAACCAATAATATCATGAGCACTATATATTGCTCAAACTATTTTGTTTTGCCAGTTGTCTCTATGCCTACAGGCTGTAATTATCATCCTTGAGGATATCCTGCTTTTACCGTCTTCCACTTAGACGATCACAGCTTAAAAAGTGGCCGAGAGAGAGAAACGCACAAAGCTCAGCGGCAAGTACGTGATGTTTGGATGTGTTTATATTTGCTCAGTTGTTTGCTTTTCGAGCATCAGTCATTTTCAGATTAGCTGATTTCAACAAAACTCACACAGTAAAAATAAGAATACAGCCAAGTCATCACACTGCCAGACGATAAGTTTAAGAAATGCAGCTGTCTAATTGACCCGTTTCAAGGATCATTTGTTGTCATTATGCAACACAGGGATGCACAACGAAACGCAGTTGTAGCCCATTTTGAAAACAACAAAACCATGAAAACAAAAACAGTAGTACATTCCTGTAGTACATTTTTTAAATTTGCATCATAAGGAATGTAAACAGCAACGACAAAAACAATTCTCTGGGCAGATAATATGGCCGACATCTTCACATTAAAAGGGTAGGCTGGGTACTGGAGTAGCCTCAGGTCCTAGCTGGGTTAGCTTAGCTTCCATCTTGGCTCTCCTCTCTGGGGCAGTTTGGTGGCGTTTGGCCCGGTAGGTCTGGCTGGTCAGTCGGCCCGTAGGCGGTGATCGTCTTAAAGTCTGCTGCACTTAATCCAAACCCCACGCTTCCTTTTCAGAAGTTGATGAATGTATTCTGTCATATGCCATTAGACAATGGATTACTAAAAACTGAATTGTGGTGCAGATGTTTCTGTAAAAGGTTATTCAATCAACAACATAACTCAAACAGCGTTTTTAGCCTCTTTTAGCTCACTGCATTGGTTTTGCAACCATCAATTTAGTCATTGCTTCCGTCTCAGTGCTCTCATCAACCTCATGTCCAACAGCAGGAGGTGGCAGCTGCTCTCAGCAAAAAATGAACTGCACACTTCCTGCCCACCAAATGACAAGCAGTTAGTCACTGGCTGGAGCTGGTAAAGACTAAACCAGAGCTCAAAGAAGAGTGAGAGTTAGACTTACATTTGTTTTGTAGCCATACATACAACTCCAAATGAATGCTAACGTTGCTCCGTGTCTGCTGGACCCCAAGTAACAAACTTATAAGGCAAAGTGAGCTGTATTTTGGATGTTATTTATCTCATTTAATTTATTAAGAATCTTATTATCTTTCAGTATGTCCATAAATGTGTAAGTAACATCAGCTTGATGGGGGATGCTTCATTTGCTCTCCTGCTAGTTAAATGACATTTTAAAGGACATATGTCTGTATCTGGTGAAATTAACTTTAATTAGGTCAAATGGTAAATACTGCACCACTTGACACACACACATAAACACACACACACACACACACACACACACACACACACACATGGCATTGCCCAGAGTTGTAATGTATTCTGCAACGTCCTGAACAGTGTAATTACCCATGAAGCATCTGGCTGACCAGCGCCTCAGCCGCCAGCTGACTCCTGGATTGAATTACATTCAAATAAAGTCAAAATGTAGATATAAACTTTTCCCTGAGCACTTTAATGCAGCGCTGATAGGGGGTTTTGAATGAGATAATATTGATTTTGACATGGGTTACCATGCAGTATCGCATAGACAGTGAGTGTTACTGTACATGATGTTTCCCCACAGTTACCCCTGCTGATGTGGAGATGCATGTGCTGCTCAGTGGGTGGTCTTATAATAAACATTTAGCATAATAAACGTGAAATGCAGTAATTACTATACATTGAATGTTATAGTAATAGAAGGATAACTAGAGTGAAGCTACTCTACATTTTATTCACTTTTGTAAATACATTTTCATGGAAAGCAGCATTTTAATCAGTTGTTTCATGGAAAGCACCACGGTCATGAACAATTTAACATCTCTCTGGTCATTCTCAGTGTCGGGAGTGACCTCAGTCTGAGGACAACCGAAGCCTCGCTAGACACCGTCTAATCTGCAGGCACAACGTGTGTGTAGTTTATCATTTGTGGATATGCGTGTGTGGTTTGTGTTGGTCTGTGCTCAGAACAACTGCTTGGGTCCAGAAGGCCCCAGTGATCCTCATGGTGCCCCCCACTCCTCCACCCCCAACTAACACATAAACACACACACACACACACACACACACACTCTCTCTCTCTCAGCTGTGAAGACTGGGCCGACATCACTCCGCCCTTCGCCCTGTGACTCATTCACAGAATATTCTATTTTCCCCTTCTCATTTATTTTTTCTCCCCAAGGCTAAAGCTATCCATTTTATTTAGCAATGGCCTTCAAACAGCTGTGGTGTAGGACACATTTCTTCAGCATGAAAAGTCACACATCAGCAGCAGTTTATCTCTGCTCTACCAATATAAACATACTGTTTGTACATGTATACATCGTGCTGTATGTTCCTACTGTAATCAGCTGCCGTGTCAGCAGCATTATTCTTCGCGAAAAACTGAATTCTTGCTCAAATAAAAACAATTACATTCGCATGGGTTTCTTTCGAAATGTGCAGTCTCAGGCACTGCCAATAGGGATTGTGGAAAAAAAAAACTGAAAATAAAAGACATCATGAAAGGTAAACATGGAGCCTGAAACAACTGTGCCCTCAGTAACCATGCAGGCAACACTTACCTCAGCCAAACTGCACTATCTCCTCTCTTTTTCCCCGACTACAGTGTAGCACGCAACAAGTCCAACCACCTGCGAAACTCATTAGCTCGCAGCAAATTGGTTCCACATGTAGAGATGCACTCCCACAAATGGTGTGTCACATAAAATGGAAATCTTGGCATGAAATTGTGTGGGGTGGAAAAAATGTGGTGAAACTGTGTGAGAAACATTGTTGGACAGCAGCTCGCTGAAGGAAGCTGGTTCGGGTTTTGTACCTTCTCTACAAATACATCCCGAAAGAAGATAGAAAACGAGGTAAAACTTAATCTGCAACAGCCTTCAGCACATATAAAAAAATAAAAAATTCAAAGTTTCAGCAAGTAGCTCCCTTTGAAAAAAGAAAGTGCTAAAAGTTTAGTGTTTCTATTCATCTGCACACACAGCACAGCACAGGTGCATTAGTATGTTGTACTTATACCAGTTGTCCTGTAATTTCTCCTTTAGAGAAACCTACAATTACCTCAATAAAGATATTCTATAGACCTTTCTTAAACCTTTAATCTTTTGTCTACGTGGGAGGTGTACTCTATTCAACATGACTGCCTCAATTACAGATACAGATTTCCGAGCTGCTGGGTGGTTTTGGGGGAAGTTTCGCCCTTCATCCGCCATTCAATCTGCCGTAATGTCCTTCGAGTCTTTGTTAGCGGGCGTTCAGACTGAAAACGGGCGCGCACACAAGGGTGCTGGTGGGGGAGTGATGCTTCAGGTATCGGTGAGACACGAAATACGATCCAGGAAGTCCAGTTTGAGTAACACAGGAGATTTTACAACTCTGAAGTTATCATGGTGGCGGTTATCTTTTGTTGCATCTATCGCACAGGTAGCCAGTGGAAATTTCACGCACAATGTAAACTACCAGGAATGTGTGCTTGTATATATTTCATGGGCCACCTCAGTACTTTGCAAGGTGACATCGCAGTGCTGTCCGACAAAAGCTGAGACAGGTTTAACGTTATTGTCTCGTCTTAAATGAATAAGGCCCCTGTGTTATTCTATGGAGGGATAAAGTTGGTCTAAACAAACCCTCGTCGGTTTCGGAAAGTTACAGAAATGGACTCCTTCACAGTCCACTGTGGAGCAGCCAGTGGAACACAGGCACTGAAGTGTGACTTAAAGTCTCTGTACATCCACGGCCACACGAGCTGTTGCAGTAAGACGCTGTTGATTCTTGTTAAGTTGTGAAAACTTCATCGAAGGACCGTCAGCTCCGGATCCTGATCCTCAGAATGAAATGTAACTCCACACACGGAGCTTTGCAGTGCACTCCTATTAAAAAAAAAAAGAAAATATGTGCAGCAGAACCTCATCAAAACCTGGTGCTACATTACCCACAATGCAGCTCGACCACAAACAGTTCAGTCAGAGATTCTGGTGGCAGCTCGTGCCGCCTTAAGCCGATATACTAGATGAGATGTCTTTTAACTCTTAGCCTTAAGCCCCAGCCGACTCTGCCTCGAGTGACATCACTTGAGGTCATTTAACGGGTTCAGCGCAGCTTCCTTTGGAGTCACAAAAGGCTTTTTTCACATATGCAGCCGTATTTCCAAAGACTTGCAAACAGGCTGTATGTGTAGAATAGGTGGAGTTCCCCTTTACATTTTCAAAGCCACCAGTTCATCTTCAGCAGGAGGGCTGAGTCATTCTTTTTTTCGGCCATGTTGTATCATTTTCCACCCTAGCACATCCCACAGAAACTGTTGATGCACAACAACATTTACTCTCCAACCGGCAGAAAACACACCATCACAAATTACGATTGTCAACGCCTACGGTCTCTGTTCTTATTCAGGACGTGACACAACAGCACACATAAATAATGAAGTTCTTGTGGCTGGAAAGACAATTATATTCCATCCGAGACAGCTGCAACTTATTATTTCTTTTACACAAGCACAACGTGTAAACAGTTAAAACAGACGGAATCCACAAACATTTTAGGAAAACATGAGGGAAAGAAGTAGACGTTCCAGTTCAGTTTTGATGGTACTGTTATGCATTTAATGTTAATTTCATGTTCATGTTCAGTTTTTGTGATGCGGTATCCTGGTGTTGAAATGCAAACGATCTAATCATTGAACCCATCTATGGACTGTGCAAAATGTTAACATGTGATATTCTGATGTACTTCAGGGAAGAGAGGTAAATAGTAAAGTATAAGAACGCAACAACAGGGTCAACATTTGTAGCATAATATGAACAAATCTGAAATGTTTTCACAGCTTTTAAGTGAAGTGATATCTATGAGTCTGTTAAATTGTATTATAAAACTCTGCAAGAGTTTGGGCAATAACTTGAAACCATATGGAAACGACTGTTAACGGCACGGGTGGTTTAGCTAAATGTAGCCCAGCAGGGCTTTAAAAGGTAAATTACAATGGGTTCATTTGAAAGAGTACATTTCCTCACCAGGGAATCTGTAAATGTTGCAGGTTGTGTTAACTTTTTTCTTTTAGCTTTAAGGCCTACTGGTAGAATAGATATCCGCACACCTAAATCTATGCAGAGAACACTGGAGTTTTAGCATAAATGGTTCCAGCTTTAAGGCCAACAAAAACCTGGCTGAAAATAATTTATAAAAAGCTTATAACCTTTAAAAAAAACATGAATCAAATGTCATCAATCTTCACGGATGGTAGTTTTATCCTATAATGTGAACTTGATTAGGACAAACGCCTCAAATCAATCGTGTAAAAACGCAGGAGTAAATACACACAAGATGGAGAGAAGATGGATAAAAAAATCATCATCATCTCTGCGACACATTGTAACAATACTGGAAACACTTCCAATAATCGGTCCGTACAACTACATTGAGAAAAGAAATAACTGACAGATGTTGCTCTTCATCCTTTTGAGGACACATCACCATTCCTCTCAGAGCCTTCCAAGTGTGCGCTGTGGCCAACCAACTCTTTCCCATTCATCTCGACTCCCACATCTGAACGCGTCTCTGGATGGCGGTGACGTTGACCGCAGCTGTAATGAGAACAGCCGCACAGAACAGACCTCGTTCTCAGAGGGGGATTCCGCCTCTGAAGCTCAAACCACATCTAGAGACGATCTGGATACGAGAAACATGGTTATGTCAGATGCAAAGGGGGGCCTGAAATCACCACCGTCATCGGCAATAAGTCAGAGTAATGTAGTGTGGTGCTTCCTCGCAGGCCGAGGGGATTCAGGGACATGTGGATCTTTTTTTTTGTTCGTTTTGTAGTCAGCAAAGATCTCACTGTGCTAGTTTGGCCTTCACTCAGAAAAACAAAGTCAAGTACAAAGAAATGTGTAAAAATACAGACAATTGAACGTGTCTCTAGCAAAGATTTGTTCTCAAACTAATGTTTAAAAGATAAAACCAGGTAGTCTAGTACCTCAAGTCTCTATACATCCTTCGGTGGCGATGAGGGACTTGATAGCAGTTCAAAATCTTTGTCTGAGGAGTGGCCGCTGTTATTCCTCGGTTTAACAGTTCATAACACAGATTTACGCCCCCTACAAACAGTTCAATCTGCTAAGCAAGCAGAAAGTAATGGGATGTGGAACTCATCCAAGAAGCTCGGCTTTGATACATCCCAGAGTAACAGTTAAACCAGAGAGCAGGGTTTTACAATATGAAGGATAGCTGCCAGGCGCGATTGAAGAGGAGGGAAAACACACGTTAGCATAGAGCCCATGAAATGTGCAGCAAAGCATAAAATGTTTTACTGTGTCCATGTATCAGAACTGTCTTTGTTGTCAGAGGTGAGGAGAGCGGCCAAAAGCTGTACTCAAGCAAAAGTACTGGTACTTTGCAAAACAAGTACTCAAGTAGAAGTAAAAGTAGTCGTCAAAATAACTACTTGAGTAAGAGTACAAGTGTATTTACAGCAAAAAAACTACTTGAGTAGTGAGTAACTTCAGAAAAGAAAAGAAAAATGGAAAAAACACCAGCACATTGAAGTAGTTCCATGTTTGCTTTCACTGATTGTCTACAGGCAACGTTTTGATGAATGATTCTATGTCGGGATGTTACCCAGAAGAAGGGCTGATTCAGAATAAGTTCAGCTTCTGCCTAACAAGGAATAGTTAGACAATTTAGGGAAATACAGTTATTTGCTTTCTTGTCGGGAGTTAGATGAGAAGAATGAGACAACTCTCATGTTTGTACAGTAAATATGAAGCAGAGGCCAGCAGTCAGTTAGCTTAGCATAGTTTAGCTTAGCTTAGCTTAGAAACAGGGGGAAACAGCTGGCCTGGCTCCGACAAATTGTAACAAAATCGGCCTCTAAAGCTATAAAATTAACACGTTATATCTCATTTGTTTAATCAATAAAAAAAGCTGAAGTGTAAAAACGACAATTTGTGGTTTTCCTGGGGATATCACGCGATGATGCCAAGACTCCAGAGAACGTACGGTTATGCTGTTACTCTTAAAAAGTTAAATTGTGTGTCTTGTAATGACTATGTGAAAGCTGTGGAAATTAGGACATTGTGGCATTTTAATGTTTCCGACTGAACCACATTCCCTCCCAGTTTAAGTACCTCTGCAAATACTAAACAAATCATATTTTACTGCAGCTCCCTCTTTTATTTGGGTTGGTTGAAAATATTTAAAATGTTGTCCTTCATCCAAACCGTTTAACGATTTGGGATGGATGGGGAAGGTTTAATGGTTATGTTTATAGAACAACAGATAGACAATAAAAAATGTTTTTATGGTCATTTTGATGAATTTCCTTCCAGATGTGCTTTCTGTATGTTTGCGATGTGATGTTTTTGTCAGTCTTTGTATCAAAAACAGTTGAGTTTACACTTAGCATATAGAGCCGTTTGGTTGAAGACTGAACTCTGTGACCTCAGAGACTGTTTAAGATGTTTTGGCTCGTTGCCATTTAGCTCTACATGCATTTAGACAATAAACTACTTTTTACGTAATCAAGACGAGGCCGCGTAAACAACTCCCTCTGCGGCAGCAGCTGCAATCAGTGTAGTTAAACTGTTTAGTTTATTCCAGACAGACACGGAGTACGTACTGTCCGAGGATGCGAAGCCTTGCTTTGGCTGTCAACGAAATCACAGTCACAGTCCGTTAATCCACACAAAGGTAAGAAACATAAAAAAACATTTAGCTTCAAGCTTAAAGGCCCCACTGACTCCAGCCAAACTTCAAATGATCTAGTAGGATCAATATGTGGCGTGAGCCCTGTTGGTTCTATAATGTGGGATGTGACAGTTAGTGGAGAGGAAACAAAACTCACCTGTTTAAGAGTTTATTAGTTTTCATAGCACCCTTAATCTAACCAATCTAGACCAGTGCAAGTGGATGTTTCCTGAATTAATCCACGAGGTTAGGTGGTGTGGAAATGCAGGAAATTTGTGAAATGACTTTTTTATTATTATTGGGATGAGGACACACACACACACCTGCCAGTTATGTACCATTTGTTCTCCCATTTTAAAAGATAACCAGGAACCCTTGGAGCAGGACAAACTGATCCATTCAGCAGTTGGAACCTTCCAAGAAGAGGCCTGATAGGATGGAGGGTAACAACGTCATGGAAACCCATTCTGAGCCAATAGAGTACTAAAGCTGAGCCCTGGAACAATAAAGTGTAATAAAAGCTGTGTTTGGATGTGAAAATTCAGAAATACCTGACTTTATTTTTCAGAATCAGCGTTGGAGTTAAAGTCAGATCAAATGACTGAGGGAGGTCTGCCAAGCCCTCCTAATGGCTTTCTGGACATCTTAATGTCCGTTTCAAGGGACTTAGTTTTATAGTAGCAGATATAACGAACGACGGCAATTTAACGGATGATCGTGGATACGTCTGTAGTCTCAGTTTGAGCTTCCAGACGAATTCATCAAGACAAATATTATTTTTGTTTCAGTACTATCAGCGATTTTAAAAGACTGTGAGTGTTACAGCACAATATTCTTGACTTTGGCTTTCAGACTCACTATATTGGATCACATAACTCACTCAGATTTAAAAGAGAGCAACAGCACGGAGACGACCATGAATCTTGTCTCTCCGCTGCATACTTCAGACACCGGGGATTACGAATGACGAACGACAGTAAAACATGTGCACAGGGAGGAAAAAAAAGGTTGCATGAAAGATACGTACAAGCTACATCATGCTTTATATGGAAAGCTGATGTCGTACCTTCAATTTGTACAGTGTGACAGACGGCGGTGTTTTACAAGTTTCGTAAAAAGCTTCTATTGATGTCGTCAAAACTAATAGAAACAGGAGAAGCCTCCTTATTCAATGCTGTGTGCTTAATGTCAAACTACAGCTGAATTTTAATCCGTTTGTTTTGAATCTGTATGTTCTGTTATCGAGGTATCGAAGCGTGTGTTTGTGATCAGATCTGGAGGAAACACTAATCCTGTTCTCTCGTAGTAAGATTCTGTGGAGAGTTCTTTTTCCCGGTTTTGAGTAATAAGGTCTGGTATCAAGATGCACTTTCACAACAACGTGGAAACAGATGATAAATCACGCAGAGCTGAAGTCCCGATGACGCAGACGCATGATTTGTGTGTGAATGTAAAGAAAGGAGATGAGGTGGCATGCCGAACCTGGCTCTGACTGGTGTGACACACACAAATAAAGCGTTATTATCTTAAGTGTATTGCATTTCTTTCTCATCATTAACGGATTACACAGCCACAAGAGCATCTTTTGGAAGTCACAAGAAAACATCGATTCAAGATGGAGGCAATTCCCTTCCAACACGTGCCCGAGAGAGACTCGGGACGGGAGACCACCGACTTGGAGCGTACGTGTGGGGCCTTAACTAGAAACACCTGATGTTATTTGCTCGGATAAAAAAAAAAAGCTTTGGAGGCTTATAAAAATTAGCTCAACGGGGTAGAGGCACACTGAAGCAAGAGAGGTGGAGGATGTAGAGCTGTAAACAAACAGACACGGCGGGTGTCTCAGGTCACCGCGTGGTTATTCAGTGAGACCAAGTGATACAATGTGGCAACACTTACTCATACATCTGTCACAGGTTGGAAGTGCGGCAAAAACACAGGCTCATATTTGAACACCCCGCCCCAAAACAATGTCAATGTCCTTCCCTTATTCCAATAATTGTTTTCTATATCTGTATACTTTGCATGTGATTAATAAAGATATGAAGACCGGTGTGATTTACTACCTCTGAAGAAGCTTCGAACGTACATGGAACGTGGTGTCCGTCTCGCAGAGAGGAGAGTGGCTTTAATTAGAAGAGAGAAGGCTTTAAAGCTGCCAGTGTTATAAAGCGCTGCCTCGCCAAACCTCGGCGCCTGTGAGATCAGCGCGGCCTTGCAATTTGCGTTTCATCTGCGCCGTTAGAGCCAAATGAGAAACATGGGTCCAGGCATGTTGCATGAATAAAATATAAAAGCTGGCTTGCAAAAAAAAAAAAAACAAGCTCCACTTGAAAAGACATCCAAGAGGAGTGATGAGTCAATCGAGTTACACGGCCGACGTGACTGAGATGCAAATGCACAAGGAGTATATGCCGTTATGTTGACCATTATCATTTATTATCACAGAATGTACTTAAGAATAATGTGACTCTTATGAGCATTCATGTTTGGATTCAACACCGGACTTCTATAATACAGGTGGAAGGTCCTGCTGGTTTTCCCCACTGGCATACCTTTAAAAAAAAAAAAAACTCTATCCAAAGATATTTTTCTCTCCCATATTCAGCTTTTATACACCAGAAGTGCATCCTAAAATCAAAGCTTTTCTTTAAGTCTTTCTCAAAAAAAACAACCTAAACAAGCACATGAAATTGACATTATAGGATTTTGGGATAACGATGTATGTAAATCAAATAAATTGTCACATCCCCTTCATACATCATGAGCCAGTGGTCACGGCGTGCCAAGATGTGGTCATTTACAGCATGCTGGAGCTCCGGCTACGTCCAAACTAATACGGTTCTGTTTTAACGTGTACTTAAGACTTGGACCCGTTACAATAAAGAAAGAGCACAAGCATTAGCATGTCTGACCCTGCTGGAGCGTGAGCATGTTTTCACAGGGACTTTTTCTGTTTAGTTTGATACATTGTTGAAACGATCAGGTCATTTGAGGACTATAAGCTTAAAAACAAACGATGGCAGATGCTGCTTTAAACGCAGGCTTCATTTGTTGTTGCTAAGCATGCATGAGGCTACAGATGTTTTCAGTGCGAGCATCCCAAAAGAATGTGTCAATAAGCACACATTATGAAATTTCCAAGAACAAGTGACTTGTAAAATGAGGAAGGTTTTCCCCCGCCGAGCCTGTGGCGTAACATGTGCCGTCTGATCTACCAAAGTGTGTGATGGTGGGACTGACCCCTCGGCCCGTGCACCGCTTCCTGCTCTATAAAAGGGGCAACCACACACATGTCCGAGTCAGCTTTTACTACCAATGACAGGAAGCCCCTCCTGGTGATGCTCTGGAGGTGATGCTCTGGAGGTGATGCTCTGGAGGTGATGCTCTGGAGGTGACCTGATGAAGCCGGTTGGAATTTCACGGTGGTGATACACTGACTCACTTCTCGGCTCACTCACTGTTGACTATTGGTACTGGTAATCCTGACATTGACGGACATGCTCAGTAATCAGAACCGTTTATTGCCAAGTACGTTACACATACAAGGAATTTGACTGGTGCATGAAAATAAACAATAAACACAATAATCAAGACATAATAAAACAAATTTAACACAAACACTATTCGTGTGCATCTCAAAGCGCTGTATTCGAGTAGGTTTCAATAGTCATTTGATTGTACACAAAGGTAAAAGGAAAATGTCGGTTGAGTAGAACGTGATTGTAGTTTCTGTAGTTTTAAAGCTGATTTCTAATATTCATAATAATAATATTATAATCACTAAAATATTTGCCGAGATTTGAGAAGATTGCGTCATCACTACAATGAAGACCAACGGGTTTGGATAATCTGCGGGTTTGTTTTAAACCCGTGTTTGTGAAGAACGTCATGGTGAGGAGCTTAAAAAGTCAAGAACGGAGTCTACAATGAACAACCTCTTCAGAGCCTGACACGAGATTGTGAGAATGTGTCTGAGAGACGAGCAACACAAATGTGGAATTTAAGTTATGCGTTCATAAAAGAATTCAGTGTTTCACTTGAGGAGAGAAAAGGCTGAAGGATGAGGACCGTCTTATCTTTGCACTAATAGCATGACGGTTTCTTTTTTCCATAAAACAGGTGTTAGAAAGAAGAGCCGTCTCATATTTGGGCCAATACAGTAACTATGATGAAGTATGATGATATCAAATATTTAAGCCGCGGTTGAACCAAGCTGGACGTTTAAATTGTTGGAGTTAGTGAGTTGAATCAGACAAAAAAATTTGTTAGAATTTAGATACAGTTTGTTTCATGAGTGAATACGAACACAGCATAACAAATGTATAATCCTGAAAACCAAGCTTTGATTCTAAATACTTAAATTTCTCATTGCCTGATATGAACCACAGAACTTTCTCTCATATTCGACAACAACACGGCAGCAGGAAGGAGCTCAAACCCATCAGACGAGCATGGATGCCAGTTTTGATCCCAAACACAGCCACCACCCTGCGTGCCATTTCCCGAATTGCCTTGGTAACCGAGTCAAGTGTGTAAAATGTGTTGCCAAACTCTGGCACTAATTGACCACTTACAGCCTTGGAAGAAGTCGAAGCCAACCAGTCGACTGTGAGGCCCTACACACTTGGACGCCTTCACTCCCGTTACGCCACAGCGACATGTAGAGCCAGTTTCATGACACAATTTCTAAATTCCTCCATCAGCCATTGTGTGGTAAATGAATAACAGTTCGTGCCCGTTTGGCCACAGCTGATCCACTGACGGATAGAACCGGAGCAAATGGAAAATACACATGACCCGCAGCATCCTGTGAGGAGCCTCACAGCTGCAGGAGGGAAGTGAACGCTCTCACAGGTGTTAACTCAGGTTTATGTGGGGATTACATGATACCCAAAAAAAAAAAAACACAGGGCTTCTACTTTACTTCAAAACCTAAGAATGAAAAGGAGAAGAAGAAGAAGAAGAAGAAGAAGAAGAAGAAGAAGAAGAAGAAGAAGAAGAAGAAGAAGAAGAAGAAGAAGAAGAAGACCTACAATATGTTTTTGTAAGGAAATACCTCTAGGACGTCATTGAAATAAAACTCATATAATTCCTCATTAGTCGAGCTGAAGTTGTCCAAATCTTAATATCAAAAGGAGACTCCCTGATGATAATTTTAAGTACTAAAATTCTGAAAAAAAGAATGAAGTCTTGCATCATTTGGATCCTAATGGGAACCAGAAACGAACCCAGACGTTTTGCAACAAACAATAATTGGAAACTGAAGACCTGAAGTGCAAGGACAAAATCTAAAGTGATGACTAGGCAAATAATGGCGATCTTGTACAGTGCATGCAATGCCGATGATAAATGAGTCATGGAATGTTTTCTGAAGTCCTCTGCATGGGTTTGGAAACACTAGGGAGTCATTGTGTTTCGGTGGGTGGTGGCGCTGGAGCGACGGCAACGTACAACACGTTTGTCTAGTTTGTCTCGAGTTTTGTGAATCTGACTCCTAACGCTCGTATGAGCAAACCTCATATTAAAAAGTCAGACAATTGTCAGATAAGAAAATGAAAATGTTCTTGCGTGAGCCCCATTTTCTGCTTTGGAAACGTCTGCTTTCATCCGTGCTGTTTGCTGATGATGTCATCCTTTTGGCCACGTCCGTAATCTCTGGTGTGTGCGTTCAAGTTGTTTACTGCAGAGTGTGATGGAGTCAGGATTACAACCACCAACTCCAAATGCTTCGCTATCATTTTTAATTGCCCCACTGAGGTGATGAGCAAGCAAAGACAGCAGCAGAGATCAAGCATCTGTGTTTCTCTACCTGTTTGGATTAATCATCAATTTACTTTTATGTGAGGCTTATTATCGTGATTATAATGGTTATGTGGTTCACTCTGCCACTCTGAAACCTGTTGAACAGATGGGAGCTTACGGAGCCAGAACCTGTAAATCTCCATCATCTGAAAGCAGGTTTGTCTCAGAGGAGAATTGTTTTCGTTTGTTTACGGGGAAAGTAAACCACGCATCGGATGCCAGCTATATAAAGTCGAAAAGAGTTTAGTTAATTTTTCCGCTTTCAGCCCAAAGTACGGGGCCCTGAGAGAGAGAGTCATGTTATAGTCCTACATGTTGTGGTTTGAAGAGAGCCAGGTCCCCATAAATCCAGAAGACTGGTGATGAAAAGTGTGTTCTATTTTGCTATTTTGGAAGAGCATAAAGAGTACAATAGTAATGTTTGGACTCAGCAAAGCGCCATGTAAGGACATTTCAGTCGGAGGGAAACTTATTGAAAGCACCTGGTGGTAAGTGCAGGCAGGTTGTCAAGACTGTTCTGGTACAGTGAGCCATCAAATAAGCTCTTGAGGTTTAAGATCCAGGGCCTGGACAGCAGACCTCCAATTTGTGTCTTATTTCTAATATCTGTAGTTAATGGATCTCATTGTTCCTTTGAGAAATGTGTTATGTAGAGAAAGTGAATCCTGAAGCTTATAGGATCATGTTTAGAGATTAAATTACACTAGAAACAAGTCCTTTTTATTGTCTTTAGAATCCAATCTTGATCATTTTGAAAAAATAAAAAAAAGATATAATGAAACTGGGCTACTTGACGTACTGCAGAAGGACACGTTGACGTTTTCTGCTGAGCACCAGAAGCTCTTTCTTGTTTACGCCAACAGCTACTTGTTTGCGTCCTTGCATTACCTTAAGTGATCTGTGTGAAAGGTTTAACAATCTGTCATACGGGGAATCACTCATAGAAAAACATGCTCTTGTGCCAGCACACAATCATACACAAAAACACACACACACACACACACACACACAGGAGCATTTGTTAAATATGTTCCAGATGTTCCTGTCCAGTTTGTCTTGTCTGTGTTTCTGTAGATTGTGTTGTTAGTTGAAAGTGTTGGGATCCTGTCTGAATATACACTAGCTAAGGGTTCTATGTACTGTAAATATATCAGGCACTAACAAACACAACAGCTGTAGCTCTAGGAATAACGCAAATGGATGCATTTATTCAGATCTAATGACATTTTGGATAAACTAGTTCAGGAAAGTAAACTATACTCATAGTAGATACATTATTGTAAATATGCAGTACAACATGTCACCCTTTACACAGAATAAACTGGTGATTTACAGTAGATTTGAGGGTGTAGTACTTACCTAAAAGTATTTCAAGTACTACTCTGAAGAAGGCAGAACACTGACACACGTTGTCTCACTAGACTTGACTGTCTAACTTGAATGGTCAGAATATTTCTTATGAAGTCATTAATGGTATGCATATTACAGCACATTATTAAGCTAGTTTCTACGTTAGCATCTGCCTACAGTTATCACATTTTGGTCAATCTTAAAACGGCAAAGAAAAAAGCTTTATGTAAACAAAACTATAGGACTCTGTCATGCAATAGGCTTTGTGAGGTTGACCTATAGGTATATCAGTGCTTTGTGCTAAATGCTACCGTCATTGTGCTAACATCTTCACCTGCTATTAAGCAGGTAATAACTACCACGTTCAGCATCCTGCATCGTTAGCATGCTGCTCACCAGCACCAAAAACCAACCAGAGGCCAATGGCAATGTCATTAGCAAATAATGTGCTGATCCATCTAGTTTTGTAGATGTGGATATATTTCACAGGATAAGTGATGAGTTTGACCCTCTGGTGGCGCTTGAGGAAAAGTCAGGTGATCACCAGAGTCAGTGGGATCAAATATCACGGCGATCCATCCAATAGATGCTGAGATGCATCGGTCATCGATATTATGCCACCCCGAGAGCAAACACCGCTAACATGGCCAAAACCCCCAAAAAACGAGGTATTGGATCCAACGTTGTCCCTCCGTGTTGTAAAACTGCAGCTGTAGCTTTTAAACTTGTATTCTTTGTCATTCTTGAGGAGGAAAAAACAACTGCGTACTTGTTTAACGTGAGCAGCAGATTCCTGGAAGACGGCGCAGACCGGATGACCAGAGTCCAGAGTCTCAGGATGAAACGGTTTCGTCTCTGAACGACGGGAGGACTCGTAAAACCGGAGCACCCTGCAGTATGTTACTCAAACCACTCAGCGGGTCTTCTTCATAAAGCAGCGCCGTCTGCCTGCACGCCTATTAATGCGCCAAAACAACTCTGTCATGCGGTCAGCCTCGTTTCCAATATATTTTATGTACGCTCGTGAGGCGTAGTCCTTCATGCAAATAATAGATCTCCGCCGTCAGATAAGTAAAGATTGGTGGTGGTTTGATCTCTGAAGTCTTGTCTGCGCTCAGCAGGATGTAAACACTCGCAGGTCAAATCACGGTGACGTTTATGGAGCACACCAGTTCTTATTGAAACCATAATCCATCCCATGAAAAGCTCACATAATGTATGAGGCACAATAAATCAAAAAGGTACTGGATTATATTATAAACCTCTGAAGGGGACAGCTGCTCATTAGGCCACATAAAATGCAGCGCTGAGACCCCCTCCGACTTCAAGTTGTTGTTGTTGGTGGGATACAAAATACCTGAAGCGTTACTTTTAATTCACTTATGCGAAGCATAAAGATCCCCATGTTTTGGTACAATAAGTACAACAACAAATCTTTACAGGGGTACGACCAACATCTTTCCCATGACGTTAAATCCTGACTCACCTGATGCCATCATTTAGCGACTAAAGATAATACTTTACACATGTGTGCAGAGGCAAAGAAAACAAATGACGGTACCCGTTGTTCCATATTGCTGTTCACTCGTTCCAGTATCCATAGACTCGGATCTCTTCAACATTTCCACCGCCATCTCTCAGGGGAGAACAGCGAGCTAATCTGAATCACACCTTGTGTTACTCAGCCATCAGCGTGTTGTTGTTGCTACAGGTTGATGGGGGCTCGGGGCTTTGACTGCGGCGGGGTTAGCGGAGGTTGACGCGTGGCCACGTTTTAACAGAGTCAGCATCGCATCACAGAAACCCCCAAAAGCTACAGCAAATTTCCATGGCTTTGGCAGGAAAGACATCCATCCAAGCAGAGAAAACCACACTCGCTCTCTTGTGTGTTCCAGAGTCAGTAAACTGGAGGTTCCCTTCCAGACTACACCCCTAGAAAGTGAGGGGAATACCGTCCAGAGTTTAAAAAAGAAGGGGAGGAAAAGAAAAAAAAAGGATTAGGTGTTTTCTGGGGACAGAAAACACTGGAGGTGAAACATCATTGATGGGCAAGTCGTCTGGTCTTTGAATTTGCTCTAGCAGCATTAATCTGAATAACTGCACCGCTAAGAAATGACAAGTAGGCCTTACTTTCCACGCATCAAAGATATAGTAAAGTAACTTCTACCTGAGCAGAGAAGGAAGTCGCTCTCCCTCTGCAGGGTCGGAAACTAACGCTAGTCCGCTAGCCCGAGGCGAGTGGATTTTTGGAGGGACTACCTAAATTATCATTCTCACTAGTCCTCATGGCGAGTGAAATTTGAGAGGCTTTATTCGTTATTTATGTCCGGAAAAAGACGTTCCCGATAAGTAAATGTAACATTCCACTATTCCCCAAATTGTTGAGGAAATTAGACTATTTTGTTTCGATTATAATTTTTTGTTTACGTAATGCGAAAGGCACTATATTCATCGATCAGGCCGGGCCTCTCTTTCAGGTTCACCAGCGGCCCGGCAAGATTCGTCCGCGGAAGAAATATAGATCGTGAAGCTCTTATCACTGCAGCACATGAACTAACACTCAATATCTTTTTGTGATCTAACAAAAATACTTCATCTAAAATTAGAACAAATGCCTGCTTTATTCATAGACTGCGTATTGTTTTTGGCACCGAGCGTTCACTGCTTAAACTGCCGTGGTGACATGCTGTTACTCCCCACGGCGGAATATAGCTCAATTTTTAGCCGGTATTTTTTTGATTAGTACCTTGCATCTCTGCGGTTTCACTGTTAGATAATTGCCTTGGGAGAGTCTTCCTCCACACACACATCCCTACACCCCGTGATTGGTACATTCCCCAAAGCTTCATGAAGGACGAGTAAAGATTGCTCAGGACTAGTAGTTTTATGAACCTACTAGTCCTTGGGACTAGTACTGATTTTGAGTTAGTTTCATACCCTGCTCTGTGTGTGTTGTTATCTGTTTTACTGCATGTTACAGCATGTGAGCGGGCCCCACTGGCTACAGCTCAGGGCCACCGCTCTGCACTTCTCTCATACGGCGGTTTACACCCTCCCTCCGCTTCCCCCTCAGGTAAACACCGTTAGCTCTGTCGGCACTTTCACCACAGTTTGTACCTTTAGTTAGAGCCGCCAGTTGAGGGCCGTTGAGAGCCAATCAAAATGCTCCCAATCTCGTATTATACACCCTTATGTCTGTTAATTGGACATTTGGATGGGGTCAGCCTGTAACTGGGAGTTTGATGGAGGGTTATATGAAATAACTGTAAAAACTCTGCATGAACGATCATCTAATGGCTCAATATGGATGCAGGAAGTAGTATGATGTTAGCGCTGTGCATTGTGAGTATTACATTTGCCGTAAACATCATCCAGTTTTTGCATCCCATCTCGTGTAAGTTGACATTTGTAAAGTAGCCTAACTTTTACTCCTTTTTTTAATACTTTGACATTCTGGTGAATGTGCTCGCTTGCTTTACCGGTTATACAGTAGATGGCAAGATTTATATAAATTTCCATCATCCATTCGTCCAGCAAATATTTAGCCTCTAAATTAACTTTTAAATTGTTCTAATAAAGTCAATTCAAAATATGTCCGTCTCTCATATTCCCAAAGAGCACACCAAAAGAGAAGGTCTATAGTCTTTGGTCTTTTGTGTCAACCATACTGTTGATATGTCAAGCTGTCTCTTTGATAGTGGCATTTATTACCTCAGTAAACATCTCAATCTCTAGTTTCAAGCAATATTCAATACAGCTTGATGTTTTTAGTAAATTATGGTCCCTTTTAGAGTGAAATACACGATAAAGCAGGCTATGCTTTAGGGCGGGGCTACCTTGTGATTGACAGGTTGTTACCACGGCGTTGACAGTTTATTCGTCTTACAACTTTAACCCTTTCACTGTGCTGTCAGTTCATTTTGGTGGCCTAAAAATGTCTTACTCAGCGTACGGTTGTACTTCTAGTCTCTGGTGTCACTCTCCCCAACGCGCTGTGAATCAAGTTTCTTCTTGAGCGACTCCAACTTTGTGGCTTATGTTGTTGAGTGAATTCTTTTAAAGTTTCGGTTTCAACTAATGAAACACTCTGTCGCCTGTAAGTCAGATCTGGTTTTCTTCAGGGGTGACTTTTCACGGTTTCTGTAACCATTCTTGCTTCACTCACTCACACTTTCTTTGAACAAGCTGAATGAAAACATTCCCACATATACACAGAAATGATGTATTCCAAATTTTTGGTGAGAAACAAAACACTGCAGTTACTTGGATAAGAAATTAAAGAGAAGACCCTGTTGAGGAATATATTTTAAACCAACATCCACTTCACTTCAGAGGCATTAACGACCTGTTTATTGTTTCACTGCACTTCTCAGTCATCAAGAGGACAATCTTGTTCATCTGCATTATTCTGACACAGATTTTGAAGTTTCACATGATCTCGGTAACCTTTACACTGTAATCACAAACAGGCACTTTGCCTGAAGCCCTTTACAAAGTACAGACATAATTCAACATGGCACACGGAGCTATTTGGAACAGTAATCAGAGTGTCGGCTCTCCTAGAGATATTTCCTTTATATACCGTTTAAAGGTTGCGAGTCAACAAGTTTTGAGGGATATTATAGCGGAGACAATCCGCTATAATAATATATAATAATAATAATACAATCACACTGTTTTGAAGTGAGAGCATAAAAAAATCTCTATTGTAATCATTCAATCATCAAGGGATTTGCTGACTGAAGAAAAAGGGATCAGCATCTTTTGAACCAAACCTGCCGACTGTAAAGTAAGAAGTGGCATCAAGTGTGACACAAAGTGAAAACTAAGATGAAACAAAGGAGCGATGACGGCGTTAGAATTCGCACTGCTCAGTTTTTCTCGACAGCTCTACTCTTCCCACTGTTTATACCCGTCTTATCATCCCTGATAGATCCCTCTTTCAAATCTCTTAAACCACCATTTTTCCAATTCTCATGTCAACAAGATGATGAAGACTTGTCCAAGGCCAGAACATATTTGTACAATTGGCCAACATAATTCACCAGGGCCCTGTGTGGTAATTGAGAAAATATGTTACATCACTCCCTAACCCTTATATGATCTGTGAAAATACACTTGGTGCACTTCAAAGATGATTTTTTGAAATCCAAATGAAGGATTTGTGGACATAACACTAGTCAGGAATTCCAACAATATTTGCAGTCTCCATCTGCTTCCATTTCCGAATATTTTTCATATTATTGATAATAGTAATTCTTAGTAAGGTAAAATATGTCCACATTTTCCTGGCATGATGTTGGCTCTGCACAGGAATATTCATATCTCTAATGAAGGATGACCTATGTCTGAATGAAATAGAATCTAAACTACTAAAAAACGTGGAGCTTCAGAGCAAAATTGCAAACAACTTAATAATTATAGTTGAAAGGTCACAAATATCCCGGAGACATCTGTGAAGACCTGATCCTCCTGGAGTTGGCTCGTCTGCTCCACAGACATCTCCTCGACTGATCAAATGCCTTTGTAGAGATCAGGGCATTTTGTCACCCTTCAAAAACAGTGAATAGCAGACTCCTCTCAGAGTCACCGAGGATCAATCCTCCACCCCACTGAACCTTTGCTAAGCCCCGCCCCCCGCTGCTACCTCGTCAAGCAGTCAGAGTCGGACTAACTGCACAATCTGAATAAACATTATCTAAGTTTTGGAAAAAAAAGAAAAAGATCAGAAAATCAGAAACAATTGAATGAGTCTATGGAGCAGAGCCGTATAGTCGTCGGACCCTGGTCGGAGCTGGCTGACGCTACACTGTGATTGGCTAGTCTGCGTTCAATGGGCGGGATTTATTCAAGGGTTAATTCCCACCATTGGAACTTTGCATGCCTGAACTGCAGGATTTTGTCTTTCACGTTGTCTTTCTTGTGACTAAAGAAAAGAGATCATCTTCATTACCACATTTTAGCTGAATGCGAAATGATTCTAAGATCTTAATAAATATACAGATTATTGCTCTAGAGCTCGAGAAAAGAGTTGACGTGACAGGAGATTCGTGATCAGGGATCTTAACTCGACATTGCGTGAAAGCTACGCACCAGCTGATCCGAAAGCACTTTGAAGAGGAAACCTATTTACGTAGTATAGCTGCAGGGATTTGTTAAGTTCAACAGTTGCACAATTTGCTTGTCTTCTTCTGTGGTAATTCAGACAAAGTAACCTTGATCAAAGTGTGCTTCCTCCCCCGAACATACAAAAAAAACCTATTTCAAACAGAACTCTGGGACTTGTATGCTTTAAATAATAATTTGTTAAACTGTACTTTGAATGTTACTGCTCTGCGGAACACGGATAGTTCAGTATGTCCTAATAATACTAACAGTCTCTAAATATTGGAGGAAAGTCATATTGAAACAGTTCAAGCTGAACATTAACAGACATCTTTCCTCCCAACCTGCCTTTAAAAACGTCTAAACCTTCTGTAGACCGTAAAGACAAAATATGGAAACTGTCTTAAAACAATTGCGCCTGAGATTTGTGAGATTTGAGACGTGCAGAGAAGCCTCGGGCCTCCCTCGTCTTTCATTAAATACCTGTACACACGCCTTCATACCAACACAACACCTGGCACGGCAACATAGAGAGTACACGAAGAAAACCCACGGAGAACTCGTGTCCTGGATGTAATTGTCAAATAAAATGTGTGTGTATTAAAGTCCGAAGGGTGAACGCTTCCATCTGCATACAAAGTAGGCTACCGTGTGTTTCCACCTGTCCACATGTGCGTCTTGACCCCGCTCAGTCAGCGAACATGCCCCTAGCATTGTTTTATGACTGGAGCTCCAGCGGCTCCGAGCCTCCCCAACACCTGTACAATAAATCAACCGGCCCACTCCTGTGGATGTTACACAACCCAGCAGGGGTTTACTGACGCCAAATACAGAGCTGCCTGGGGTGGAGGTCTGGTGCAGGGTCGCGCAGGACTCCACCAACTCTACACGGATAGGTGGCGCTGGTGTAATTAAGTAATAAAAAATGAGAAAAACAGTGATAAAACATGTTTGGGATACGAAAAGTTGTCAAGAATAACAGATTCATATTCTTTTGGTTTCCCTGAAGTGGCAAAGGAAGTCAGCTGTCTCTATTGTGAACTGTACGAACTATTGGAAGCACAATAATACTCACATGAGCATCAAATCCACATTGGCCAAAAAAATAATAAAATGAATGTACAGCTTTCACAATTAAAAACAGTTCAGGACTTAAAATGTAAAGACAAATTGCAGTTTTCCATGTGAATAAGACATCATTAGAATAAATGAACATATGAATTTCATTAGTTGGATTTTCAAATACAGATATGGAAATCTTCTGGTTCAAACTGTGATTACAGCTCCAGAGTCAGGATGTAAACCAGCTGTGGTTTCCATATGAACAAAATAAATACGCGACTTGCGGAGGGGGGGGGGAGTGATGCAAACACAAACTTAAATGAATAAAAAAAGGCCCAGCGTGAGGGTGTACAGTGGTTGATGTGAGCTCATGAGATCCACTCGGAGCAATCACAGTCCAATCACAGCGAGATGCCAAAGCGTCAGACGCACTTACAGAGTGAAGAGCAGCTGATGTCTGGTCAATAACCTGAGAAGGGAACACACTGCACTCGCGGTTCCTCGATGTTTGTGCGGATCCCGTTGCTTTCTGAGAGCGTTCTCAGTCGTGGCAAGAACAAGACGAGCTTGAGAAAGTCCCTCTCTGTCGAGCCAAGTAATGCAAACCCTTTGACTCTACAGGAGAGGAGATGAGAGGAGGTGAAACAACTCTGGCTCAAGAGCAGCACACAACAGTGATATCACTTCTCTCTTCCCGGCACGAGATTGCATGTGTGATCACGATGTACAGAAAAAAATATAATGAATCCATCGTCTCTTTGGAGGTCCAGCTTTACTTTCTGTGAATTTGGCTCCTCATTTGACTAAATTCTAATCCACACAACGATGGTAACTGTGTGAAGTCCCAGAGGGGGAAAGAACACCATGTAACACCGTGTTTACACATCACACGCTGTACTACAACAGACACAAATATTTAAAGTACAAATCTTCTAATTCAAATAAGAATAAGAAGAAAGACAGTTTGGTGGACTTCAGTGTTCCCTCTCCACCTCAGTTCTTTCAGCCAAATCTACTCCCACACAGAGCCTAGTTCGTGATGCGTCGGCATCGATCACATGAATGATTGTAGAGATGCTCTGACAGACACTGAGGTGACTGCAGTCCTACGTCAACACTGGCTTCAGTGTGGTTCTGTATTATGTCAGCTGTCATATTGGGTTTTTTCTCATGTATCGCATATTACAGCAGCAGCAGCAGCAGCCCCCCCGACCTCCTTTCCTGCACTACATTTGAAATCAGAAAGAGGACAAGCATCCTCTGAAGTCAAGTCTTATGTGTGACAGTCTGCACTGTGTTGATGCTAGTACAAAAACTTCACTGAAGCAATGACACACACACACACACACACACACACACACACACACACACACACACACACACACACACACACACACACACACACACACACACACACACACACACACACACACACACACACACACACACACACACACACACACTGATCTGGTTCACTGCAGTGCCCTCTTACGGCCTCTGAGAGATGGATCCAAAAGAGTTAAAGAGTATTTCCCTTTTGTTTTTAAATTCATGAAAATGGAAAATCTGTCCTGAGCCCAAAGCACTAAATCATTGGAGTGAATTTGAACTGTTGAAAAGTGTTCTGCTGATGTGGCTGTTCTTTAACAGACATCCCTGCAGTCTGAATCGACTTCTCCAACCTGAATGCAAAACCCCAAATCACATGATAACCATATCAAGGTAATAATACAATCGAGTATGTTTTTGGAAGAGTCAAATCCATAGCAACAGACAACACAAAGAATCTAAAACACATCTTTATCCTGAAGTCATTGAGCTTTAACAAGATCGTTTAGTCATTCATAGTGTGTTAATAGTGCTGTAAAGTGCATGTTGCGTATCAACAACAACAGAGTGGTACCACTGCAAAAAAAAAAAAGAAAAGAAGCGTGCTAGCCTGTGTTTCATGGCTTTCGTCTTTAGGAGAGCGGTCACAGTCTTAATCCAATTACAGCCATTTCCCAGAAGTCCCCAAACCCCCATAAAGCCATCAGACCTCATTTCACACAGGTCACTTCACACACAGTCGAGTGAAGACCTGCCTGCTAGAGTTTCATTCAGAGGTTTAAACACACCTGTTACTAGTCGCTTCAACTGAGAGATTTTCTATGAAATCAACACCAACAAACGTAAAGATTCCCATATGGAATCTAATATCTCCCTCATTAAAATGAATGATGAATCAAAAGAAATGTAAAATACTGCACATGGTGTCTTTTCGCTGCGTCCTGCACTTCTCATGTTAACAATGGGCGAGTTCTTGATATGCAAATGATGTCACAAAAGTTTCACACACACTTCATTTGACCTTCATTTAAGTGCATGTAACCATAATAACAATCAGGCGTTGTAAGGCTTTCATAAGCTTCACATCTGCTCAGAAAGCACAGTGTTCTGGCACAGCATTGACCAGCCTGACTATACCGTCTCAAGTAATGTAACTCTTGAATTGGTTTTGGGTCATGACAGTCTCATGTGCACAGATGCCTTTTATTACGTGGGGCAGAAATGTCCTGCAGGTGCTGTATTGCAGTCAGAGTGTGTCTTTTTAAAACTTGAACCATAGTGGCATTTCATCATCAGACCAAACTGTACTTATCTTAACCTCTGCCAGCGCCGTGGAACACTTACTCATTACATCTTATCCCGCGCCACATGTTGCTGATATTAAATCTCTAACCTGGCACAATGCAAAGCTGCATTCTTCCGCGATGATACCCCGCACCCCGCTGGATGGATTTACTGGCACTGCTCACATACCTCCGCCTGCGTAGAGGTCAGAATAACTAATGACGCCTTGGATTAATTCCTGGATTCCCGTCAAATATGACCGAGCCTGATGCAGGATCTGCTTCTTGTTCAGTGACCTCATACATCTTCACACACTGCAGGAGAGAGGATTTCATGTATGTATAGTAGACTATAGAGCATTTTCAACTCCACAAAACAAGATACGGTATCTACTCTTCTTCTTGTGCTGCATGGAGTTGTTTGAAATGATAATGTATCATGCCGTTGGTGGTGCAGGTAGAAAAACAAACCCTGTGGCCTTATTACCATGTTGTACATGTTTAAGCAGAGGAGACGCAGAGCATGAGCCCGGCCTTTTTTTGCCGAGGGCTTACAAAAGGCTGGTTATTAAAATGACAGGTGGTGTCACTTTTTACACTTCCTTTGAGGTACAGCCTGTAACTACTATGTAAAGAAGGTGTACAGAGGGGGAGGGAAGAAAAAAAAACTTAACAAGCATGTTGCATAATGCTGAAATTTGAGGGCGCACCCCCTCTCCCCCTATCAATCCGTTCTCAGGTGTGAAAGGAATACACTCAGACATGCTCGGTTTCATCACCCCGAGACAGCTGCTGTCTAGAGGCTGCACCACCATTGCTGCGTGCAAGATATTTCCCCGTATTGCCTCTGTACGGTAATGTCAACGGCTATAAAAGTATACATGAAGCCTGTTGGCAGATGGGACGCAATGGCAGAGAAGCTTGAACATGCTTTTCGGGAAGAAGAATTTGGCACCAGTCCATTATAAATCAGTGGTACACCTACGCAGCAGATATGCTGTAGAAGTGATCGGATCATTGAGAGAGTGATGGATATGTGTTCACTATCAAAAGCTGATACAGGTTTTAAGTGCACTGTATGTCTGTGCTATGTGAGTGCTGCTGCATAGTCCAGTGGTCAGGACCCCTCAAAGCACTGCTAGATAACATCTGAGGGTTAGAAGATAGAAAACTAAATTCTGCAAGACAAAATTGTGTTTATTCTTTCTGACTTTTTCTTTCACCGTTGCTTTTTTTAGTGGAGAGTTTTACCCTTTCAGAACTCAATCTAAGACGCAAACACAACTCTATGCTCTGTGATGAGGGGTCACAGTTATAGCATCGCTTGGCTGTAAAGGGTCAAAAGCTAAAAATGTTGAGAACCAGTGGCATAGTCCGATGTTTTCCATAAAGACACCAGAAAAGGTCTGTCCCTGGCATATGCCTGTTGTAAAGAAAACAGTAGCCGTGCACGTTGGACAGTGGGAGAGTGAATCATGTCGGTGACAGCCACTAATTACACCGTACAGGGGTAAGCAGTGAAGGTACAGATTGTGATCTCCAAATATTTTTTAACCAAACTTGCAGTAACTTGCACTATTTTAAGATCTCTGACATGGTAATTTGTGGTGGAGGCAACTTCTTGAAACGCATACCGAGCAGAGCACCTTGACCTCAGGAAGAAATGTCTGTCAAAATGTCTCTCTGTGTTTTGACTGGCGGTTGCAACAACAGTAGGGAGCTGCAGTGAGTATGTTTAGTCTCAACTGGACTCTACTTTGTTTCAAATATCTGTGGCAACAAGCATCCACCCTGCTGAAGTGTCTTTAGTCAAGACGCTTGAATCGTCAGACGCTCCTGGACAACTCTGCACTTGTTGACCTGAGTTGACGTGGAAAGGAAGGACTGAGAAGAGAATTTTCCCTTCAGGGGATGAAGACAAAAACAGCTTGCTTTTGGACATTCTTTGGTCAGTCTTTACCTCACAGGTTTCCAAAAGTTACGTTGGACAAAATAATGGAAAGACCACATGATAAAGGACATTGAATCCTGAAAATTAGCATGAGGTTAGCATTTTGATATTCAAAGGATCATTCTATATGGGCTATATGGGGCTGCTGACTGTCTCCCAATAAATCATGATGTATATTTAATATAAATATAAGCCTGTAAATAATACTGAAATTTCTTTTTTTTTCCTCACCTGCCACTATGGCCGGTCATTGACATTTTTACCATCAACTACATTTTTTGGACTGACACTTCTGAAATCTATGTAGAATACTTTAGGATTGTAAACACTGAGTCAGTGGTACCAGACAGCAGACATATAGAATATATCATGTAAATATATTTGGGCAGAAAGTTCTGTTTACAACCACGAAACCAGAAACCAAGTCCCGTTTTACGATCAATCTCCTCCTCCGTCTCAGTCCTGCTGGCCGCGCCTCACCTGCGCACACGAACCATGGATTTATAAAGAGAACCGGATTCAGTGTCGGAGGCGTGCACCATTCATTCTTAATAAAGTTTCTCAGTGGTGCATAACTTCCGAGTATGAAATTCTGATACATTTACCCGGAACTTTCAGCGATCTACAGCACCCATGGGCCCATCGATCAAGCGCAGTCGGGTTTTCTTTAACGGTCCAGCCTCTTCGGCTCTTTCACAGGAACAGAGAAAGGAATTAGTGCATTTTAAGACCCAATAATTTAAACAAGGGCTACTCAAGTGTTTGTACTGGGAAGTTGATTTACCAAATAAAAATGAACCGCTGAGTTACAGATTAATCTTTCCCAATGTAAGTCTATGGGAAAAGGTCTTTATGGGCATCTCTTGACGCACCCGGAAATTGTAATTCCACCATTTGGCCACTATGTACAATTTGCTTAATAAAAGCTCAGCGCTCTTCACTGGGGCTTTACAACACACTCACACACAACAAACAGCATCAATCAATGAGCAAAAAAACAACATGCGAAAAATCTGCTTGATAGGCAAGACTTGACCAATCACATTAGAAAATTGTAAAATGTAAATTCTTGGTTGGGGACCCCCCAGAACTAATTATGATAGTAGCTGCAGGGAAATAAAGTAGCTACTATACTTTGTTATTTGTTCAAAAAAATGCATCAAGAATTTGTGAATACGTACTACTAATCAATCCAATAGTTTTTAAAATATCATGTTGACCTCCCAGAAACTCTTGATGAACCACCAAGGAACGTGTTCAGAGGTCAGGGGTCATCAGAGGCAGTCAGTTACCAGAAGTGAGGATGACGGATGGTTTGACTCAGACAGTTGTCCCAAGGTGAGGTCAGGAAGAGGTCAACTCTTCCCGACCCGAGCGATCACGCTTCTCCCTCTCCTTATTGCAAGTGAATTTTCAAATAACACCACCGATCACGTGGCTTAAAAACACAGCACGGTTTGCCTTCTTCTCTGTCCGCTCACACGTTTTCTTCTCCTCTTTGACCCAAACTACTGGCCAAACTAAATAAAATAAAATGGGACAGGGGTGGAGTAAACGTAGTCGGGTGGAATGCTATTGGATAAAGTCACACTCTCAATTGAAATATGTTGCCGTTTCCCAGAAAGCTTGGTCATCAGAGTTTTTCCAGTAGATAAAAGTAGGGCACTGAGGCGGGGGTGTCAAGAGTTCCTTAAAGGCCTCACTGCACATCTGTACCGAGCAGCAGAGGACACACCGCTAACAGGAACCAGATTCACTTAATCTCATCGTCAGATGCTAGAACCAGCGGTTTGGGACACCGGGAGATGTTGCCGCTGCTTTCTGTGTCATACATATTCCGCCATTGATGTTGGATGTTATCAGAAATGACAACACGGGTGATATTCAAAGATTAAAGTAAAATCCTGCTTGTTTATTACGCTACAGAGGTTTTCCTCAACATTTAGATGTTGCACATACACACTTGTCAACCCTCAGCTGGGGATCCTCCTCTGCTCCGAGTAACTGCAACATCTGGGAGTCAGTCTAAGATGGAATTCCCCATTAGACTTACTCACTTCATGATGCTTCAGCTGCTTTAGTTGGACTGTTGGTGCTGTGGTTTAAAAGGTGGGACTGATTGTGGTCAGTGAGCAAAGTGTCACCTCTGGCTGACACCCCAAATATAACACATGTAGAGGACATCTGTTGTTTGGAACCATGAGAAGTCATCAGGAATCCAGTTCATCATCATCATCATCATCATCATCATCATCATGAGCAGCAGTCATTATTAATGATTATCTCTAAAACAATGTCAAACGTGCATTGTATGAAACTAATTTAACAGCAACATGACACTGGTTGCAGTCATTACAGTACATCTATTGGTATTTCCAGACAGGTATTTTCTGCACCCTTTTTAATAATGGAAAGGTGACAGCAGTATTAACAATGAAAATAAAATGACTGTAGTATACAGACTCTGTAGCATCACTTAAATCTGTGACAGACTTTACACCAACCTTTAGGTTGGTAATAGTAGTACTATAAAGTCAAAACACGTGGAGCAAGAGTTGGGTCGTTTTCCGCTTTTGCCGGTTCATTCGGGTGCATGAGCGGTTTGTTTTCATGAAAATCAGCTGAACCAGCATTTGTCATTATGTTCTGGGCCTGGAAAAATAAAAAGTAGCCTATATCAGCAACCTGTGCCGACAGCGGCAACTGTGCGAAATCCGTCTTGTATTTCATTAGGAATAAAAAATGTGACGACGTGATTAACATGATACTATCTTTGTTTATAAAAGGACTAACAGAGCAACTAGTGTCTGACAGGCCGTTCAGACAATTTACTGCCAAGCTGGCAACATTTAGGAGATCCATTTTCAGTTTTTTGGGGTGACGAAACAAGACCCAGCAGAGTTTATTAGTCACACCACGGAGGATGTGATGAATAAACAACGCGAGAATGATTAAATACTAGCCTGCGAATACTTTGGCAGAGACGCAAATTTGCGACAGTCTTTTTCAATTAAAGGTTTCAAACAGATCTGCGCAGACAGAGAACCAACTAACGAGGGCCTATGACCCAGAGCAGCGTTGTACAGTTTAAGGTACTGTAAGCTATTTTATTCACTTAACTTTTAGCAAAATGCTTTAATAAAGTTTGCCGTCTTGGTTCGCACCATGGAGCCTCTGTGTTGTTGTACAATATAAGTGTAATTTTGAATCTGTTCATCACAGCGTGATTGGTTGATGCCTTTATTCTAAATGCAAAAAAATGACGTTGCTGTGTAATATTGGCGTTCTGCGTGAAAGTACTCATGACAAAAACAATAGTTTGAAAACATATGATGTCGCCCCCGGTGTGTAAAGGCCTTTAGTCTCAAAGAAAACTAAAACTGTGTGTCCGCTTCACTCTCTGCTTCTTCTTTTAATTGAGTGTTTATTGGCTTTTGGATAAACCATCTCAGAGGTGCATAACCGCCACCACGTGGACTGGCCTTGCTACACTCTCATTCAAAGGCTTTATCAGACTAATTATGTTCTGCTCGTGAGCGGCTGCCGAGTCAAGTGTGACACCTAGTGGTAGAAATTCTGTGTATCGCTCAAGTCCGGTGTTCAGATCAACATCAAACTGGACTCAGACTAGACGAGGGGTCACCAACTAAGTTTAATTATGACGCCACATCAAAAACGGATCTGTATTATATTCCATTCATAAAGACAATGTTATGTTTTCAAAAAACGTTTCCTCTCACATAATCAGGACTTTGTAATTATATAATGTATGAGAGCAACGTACAAGAAGACTGCCATCCTCATGTAAACATCGATGTCTTGTTCGTCAGCTATAGACGCAACACATTTTGCCAAGAAGGCAACCAGAACCAGCCAATCAGAGGCAGAGAAGGGCCGGTCATCTGCAGAAAAACATAGGCCGCGCAACTGCCACTGTGTTTGAAGGAGTGTATTTTGGCGTACTGGTGAGAGGACACTTAAACATTTCCAAAAAACTCTCTGGCACACTTATTGCTAGTGCGCCATTGGTTAAGCTACAACATGCCAATGGTGGCATACATGCCGAAAGTTACCTACTCATGGTAAAAATGCTAATTTGTGGTCAATCTGTAATCAAATAGTGACTCGTCTTGCTGGGGAAAAAAATTTGCGTCTTTACATTCACAGAGCATTTTTCAAATTGAACTAAAAAGGAAACAAATGTAGAATATCTTATGAAAAGGGTCTTAAAATATTTGTTTACTTTTTAGTTGGAATGAGTCAATCTATTGTAGTTGATACATCTGAGATTGTAGCAGTCTACATGTCAGTCAGAGATTAGTTGTGAAATCTTCCAGATGTTTATCCCATTGAGAGATTTTGTGTTGAGAATACAGCTGCTCTGATTTAGAGACATACAGTATGGGGGCCACCATCAACGCGTTTGGACTCCTCTGGTTGCCAGTAAAGTCCCCAAAGCATGAGACAGGAGGTGGGAGCCCGCCAGTATCAGCCCATGATATCATGAGAAAGGAAGTGGGCCGTGCTAAATGTTCCTGAGATCCAATTCACGGAGTACTTCTGAAATGCACAAGGAAACAAAGGGCGCACATTTAGACACAAGTTTCTATACGTGAACCCCCCACAGTGCCATCTTAAAGCTTCACGATTATAGTATTTCATGCAGCACTATTGCATTGTACAAATATTGCATTTTATGGAAATCCTTAATCAAACTGCCAGGAACTGAAAAATCAACAAACAAATAAATTAAAAAAAATAGTTTTGCATTAAAACAGATCATTCCAGATGTCTCTTTAACTAGAGATAAGTAGATGACACTCTCTGCATTGCAGCATGGTGTTTTATGTGTATTCAAATGGTCGGCAAGCAAAAACTGCCACTTTTGTAATCTCTGCACTGACAAAAATGAAAAATTTGAGCTTTGAACTGATCCCACCTCATCCGGATCCCTGTGAGTTTGTTTTTAATAAAGTGACTTATTGATTTAGGCAGAAACATCAGTTTCTCCTTCAGAATCTATTGGGAGCCTGGAAACAAATATTCCCTGTTACTCAACATGTTGTGGTCGAGCACCTGTAGGCTATATAATAGATAATATAGTCTGCTGCCTGTGGGAACACGTGAAATCAGGAAAATTATTATTCAAGGTTGAAACTTAATTTTCCTCTTTAGAGTAGATGACCCAGTGTTTGCACTCTGCTGGGACATAGGCCAAGGTTTTTTATTTTTTTATTTATTTTACCCTTTCCGTGATCATGCTGCTCCCAAATGTACTAATGTGAAACCACAAAAAAAAATCTCCTTCTTTTATTTATCAATATCACCACCAGATGTGGAACACAGGCCCGACAATAAGGCTCTAACATGCGCGTGGCAGGCGGAAGGTTACCTGTGATAAACAATTTCACGTCGTTTAAGCAGAAAACAAACAATAGCTTCGGGTGCACCTTTAGTGACCTCATCCTATAATATTCATCATTAATGAACACGTTATCACTTGACCCGACCCGGATAGAAGTAGCGTTGTATCTTACCATTGGTTGGTTCATTGGGGAGACGCTGTCATCTTACATCACAAGGTGCATGTCAGAACATGGTGCAGACGGAGTGATAGGAGCTTCTTCTGCTGTTTTAGCATCTTTAAACTCGCCATATTCTCACTTGTTGTGGGGTAGGCTAACTTCCTTCGTCCTCCTCCGACCGTTTCTTTGAATATTAGGATGTGGATATTTGTTCGGCATGTTAAATCAAATAATGTTATAGCTGCCATTGTTTTTATTTAACCGTAAAAGTGGACTATTTCCAAAACCACTTCCCAAGAGCGTGCCGTACACAAACGTATCATACGCGACCATCAGAGGTTGGCCCCGCCCACAACGATATTCCAGACTTTTAATTGGCCAGAAAATATTAGTATGTCCAGAAAACAAAGGTACTAAACAAAAATACCCTGATTTGATTGGATAGGTAGTCTAAGGGTGGCCACCTTAGACTGTATTTAACAAGGTGGCCACGGGTTAAGTTTTGCCTTTGGTTATATGGCACTAAGGCCCTAAATTGACAGTTGTGAAATTGTATATGTGCAATTTGTTCAATAAAACAATAAGTAACTAAGGCCCAGAAGAAAAAAAACATTTCATTTTAATTAAATTACTTTAGTAAGTACTGAGTAAAGTTGTATCACAATAAACATTAGCTACATACTGTATGTTGAGGGGGACAATGTTATTCTGGTGATTGTGTTACTCATTTTGTCTCAATTTGCCATTCTTCACTGTGGTTTCATAATCTTCACACTAATAATAACAGCCCCATCAGAGAGATTGTCTGTGAAGGAGTGATTTTCAACGGCTGCTCGGGGTCAAAAGAACATGGGAAGGCTATAACACAGCCGGCACTAAATCACTTTTTATGGATGAAATTTCAGTCTGGGATCCCAGGTGAATCACTGGAGATTCATTCAAGGGTGGTTCCCATGAAATATGGTCCTGAGTAGACTCCTCAGCCCATAGGAGGAGACAGACATGAAAACATAATATCAAAATAGGTCACCTGAGCAGCAATGTGCAAATATCTTACTGGCTGCTCAACATAAGTGAACACACAGTAAATGTGCAGTTTCCCGATGTCTAGTCAAAGTCAGATATTCTAAGCAATCACCTATAGCTCGTTTTTTTCAGAGCATTCTTTTGATAGCTGTCACAGTGGTCAGCTGACGGCACTAAACGCATCGAGAAGATACCGATCATGTGCCATCACACTGTGGACTCTAATCACAACCCTCATACATACGTACGGCATGTTATCTACCAATTGCCTACAACTGTGGGGCATCTGAGTGTCATCATGTGCTGTTCATGTGTGAGGATTGTCCCTCTCTGCGTCTTTGGCCAGGCTCTGCAGCAGAAACCCCTGGAAGGCCTCGTCGCACGACTCCGGGATCAGAAACTCAAGCAGCAGGTCACAGACGCAGTAGATCAGATGCCTGCACATAATCAACACAAACGGGGTAAATGACATCAACTGTTATTAATACAGAGGGCTTATATGGACAATATTGGAAAAATAAATGATTAAATAGAGCAGATGTATTGTATTTACTATTGTACTATTGACACTTCGGACCAGCTTGACATTAATCTGGGCCTCCTCCCATTATAAACACTTCCTCCAGTTTGTAAAGGAAATCATGCAATATGGCCAAAGGCAGTTCTGACTTGTATTTTTTCAACTAACCTCTCATTCTGTTTTCCCTTTTAATTTCCACCAGGACCATTAACAGTTACACAGTTTTAGTTTAGACTCAGTTTAGGCGGTACGATCCGAATACAAAAAAAGTTGTAAACATAAACACATTCTGATCGTAGCTATAGCAACAGATTGCACCCCTACTCGCTACGGTTTGGTGTATTATAGATCTGATACCCAGATACATTCGTAACCTGTATGAGTGCACCCGTCTTAAAACAGCCGAATCAGACGTATGTTTACTCGACAGTTTGCTTGTTGACTCACTTGTTTATCTGATGATCCTGTAAAGACTCCAGCATGGTCTCCAAGCTCAGTCGGTACTTCTCACTTCCCAACATGTCAGTGATGAGCTCTGCCACAAAAAATGAAGCAAATCAAAGGAAACATAGCTTCAAGAGCCTTCCAAAAAAAATCTAAATTTAACGAGTATTCAAACAGCTACAACCTGACTCAGCTTCTACATACCTGGCAGCAGCTGCATTAGACAGTCCAGACATTGCTCCTTGGTTTCCTCTCTTTCTGCGGCACTGCGCTCTGGCCGTGGTTGAGCTGGCAGCGTGCCGCCTGGCCATACAGCTTCCTGCAGCACTTGAAGGTAAATTACCCAGCAAGGGGCACTGGTAAGGTGGGCAACCCCTAAATCCAACCATCTGAAACAGAATCAGCAGTTTAATGCAGTAGTGTTCCTCTGTGCAAGGGCCTCGATATCACCAAACAAACAAGTGAAAATAAATGCATATATTGTACATGCAAGCAGGCTTTGATTGATTAGGAAGGAACAAAAGGGGAAGCACACACACAAGTATTCTTAAATCTCTCTGAACCATGGAAGGAGCACAAAGGTTGTTTGCTGACATGCTTAGTGAACCCTAAAACTCCCAGAGGCATCTGTTGAGTCCAAAAATGGAGGCCAGTATAATCAGTTAATGACAGCAGGGCACAAGAGATTAGACAAGCACAGTTCCCACAGACTGTGTGGTAATAACAATCCCAGTGGTAATTCTAGATTCCCAGTGAGGCATAAATATTTAAAAAGAAAAGTTGTATTTTGAAAGGCAATCTGAGAGAATGTCATGCAGCAGTCGAGTGCTACAAACCACGTAGTGCTTACTAGAGAAGAACCCAACGTCTGGATGTTCAGCTGTATGAAGGGCAAACAATAGAGAGCCACAATGTCACATCCCAGCAAAATAAATCTGCAGTCACACAATGTGTATGTGTTAGTAGCATCAACGTCAGCCGAAGTAATCATGATAATAAATATGGGGTTATAGATTATTTAAAAAATACACAAACTCCTGCCTTCTTCGGGATGCAGACGCTGAGTTATTGACATATTAAGCTGTATGTACAGTAGGAACATACTGAAAGGAACACTTACCTCTCAATGAAGGTGCCAAAGAGCAGTCTGATGGTCTTCTGTATGTTCTCAGTGCAAAGCCAACTCCACTGGTCCTTCATCAGCAGACACAGAATGTTCAAGGCAACATCTGCCACAGCGGTGTCTGCAGTGCACAGCAACAAACGCAGACACAACAATAAATTCACAGCAACACAACAACAGGAACACCTTTAAACACATCGGACACACTGTACAGACAAAACGCATCAACGGTGGAAAGTGACTAGAAATACGTCTAAAGAAACAATGGAGTTGTACTGCGTCCAAGTGGTAATGCTGAGTGACTGCATGTTGATTCTACAGGGCTGCACAGCATGCAACACTTCCGTACTGGCGTTATGGATACAAACTAAGATAAGACTGTTCCAATAAAATGTATATACGTAAAAGATATCAACCTGTGCCATGAGTTTTCCCTGACGTCTTCTTGTCCATGCCAGGCTGCTCACAGCTCTGCTTGGCTGTCTCTTTCCCATTCGGCTCACATAAAAGTGTTTCCTGCTCTTTGACGAAGCTCTCCAGGCCCGACAGTGACATGCCATTGAGGATCTACGATGAACAAAGCAGAAATGTCAGCTGTGTCCAGTTTCCATTTCAAACACACGTTTTTTTTTTTTTTTAAATCAGAGATGGTCAATACAGTGTGGTAGCTTACAGCGCTGCCTTCACTAAAGCAGTATGTCACTTTAGGGTGTAGATCAGGTATGTTGAGAGATGGGGAAATTTTGCTTTGGAACATAAGCCTCCTGATGCATGAAACAAAAACAAAAAAAAAATCTTTTTATTTCATAAGAATACCAGATAAACAAGTTAATGCAAAGCGTCCTTAAGTGTAGACTCGGTAGTGATTTTTGTTGACATCCTGCACTGTATGTTGGAATTGATTTTTCAAATCGGTTGGGAGACCGACCTTTGGGTTTATGTTCTCAAAATTAAAATGGGGCAAGTGGATAAGATTCAAGGAAAACATAAAATAAAAATGATTCATGTTAGAATTGATTTTTCTTGTAACTCCCTGGATAATGTTAAAGCCTCTAAGATTTATTCAAATGACTCAATGTAGCGGTCACGACTCAACATGGGCAAACGATGACGGGTCACAAGTGGAAACTGCTTCGTTATTTAGGGATCACCGTGGAAGACAATTTGGGAACAATGGCACCGGACTGATATAGAGGTCTCACCTGTACTTCCTGCTGTCCATTGTTCTTCCGTCAGCATCTCCCTCCAGGTCCTCTATTGGACTGAGGGGCTCAGGATGAGGGAACGCTGTCTTCAAGGTGTCTAAAGCATTTTCCATCATCTTCAATGACGGAGAAGACAGGAAATAATTAAAGTCCCCAAAACAAAATACATAGATCATACTTTTCCATTGAATCTATAGTTTTGATTAGCAAGCTTTAGACAGATTTTATTTTTTTTTAACTTGCAGCCAGCTAGCTGTTTTTATGCTGAGATAAGCTTACCAGCTGCTGGCTTCAGCTTCATATCAATATGGAGTCATATTGACACATACACAGACATCAATGTTCAATCAATCTTCTCCTCTACCTCTCGGGAAGAAAGGGACAAAAACCTCCTTTTATCAGAGAAATGATAAGCTGCTTGTACGTTTCTTAACTCTCACAACGTCTACAGCATGAAGATTCTCTCTGACCTTATCGATTCTCGACTTGGCAAAAGGCTTTCTTCCAAAATATGTGGAAACATCTGAGTTGAGAGCCAGGAACTCCTGCATGTCCTCACTGTTGGATGTCTCAGGAATGATGCTTAATTGCTTGGAAAAAAACCCCAAGGCAATCAAATTACAGAATCACATCAATCCTTTCATTACAGAAGTTACGATCCCAATACGTACTTTAAGGAACGTATCCAGTTGGCTTTTACGGGCTTCAACCTTGTCGCTGTCTGCATTGCCAAATGGGAGGTCAGGGAACATTTTCTTTGGGCCTTTGACATCTGAAATCCATGACATTGATTTGCATTGATGCACCTGCCTCCGTATACTGAAGTTCAACGGTCAATTAAAGAGGACGATAGTCACTTACTCTTGATTACTTTCTTGACCTCAGGCTTCTCCTCCAAACGTGTTTGCAAATTGAGGAACTCGCTGTATCTCCGGTTGACAGTGTGAGAGGACACAGGTTGCAGAGTTTCAGCGTTCTCCGCGGCAGCCATCGTCTCGAACTGTAAAACGGAAAGCGGAGGTCAATGTGTGCTCATCGATAATACATATTCAAATATCAGGAAGTAAGAGGTGGCGTTACCTTTACAGTGTAGAGAGTGTAGGGATGTGTGCCTGTGCCACGCTGCTCCTTTGAAGCGACAGTGCTACAAATTTGCACATTCTGGATGTTCACAGGTGCAGCTTGGATGTTAGGGGTATCAAAGTTGCAGGGGGTCAGACAAAGTCTTCTTGGAGGACATGTTGGGGATTTATCTTGGGCTATGCCTGCTGGCCACTTGGAGTCCTCGGGCACCGCCATCTTGGGCCCAAGATTTTTCAGAGGACCGAAGCACCCGAAAGGCTCATCGTCCTTTAAAGTGATCGCGTTGCAGATGTTCGTCGGAGAGCCGCAGTCACAAAAGCCTCCCGTCAGGTCGTCTTCGGAGTCCGACTGAATCAAGGAGTCCAACGAAACCATTTTGGGCTCTGGTAAGTGGGAGTAGCTGCCAGATGTGAGGGAGCAGCAGTTCACTTTGCATGGTGTGAGCAAGCCCACGTGGCAACCTTCTACTTTCCCGGCGGACATCAGGCTGACCATGCTGCCCTGCGAGGAATCCCTCTCACAGATGCTACTCTGGCTCTGCAGATCATCAAAGTCAGAGGTGTTTCTGCTGTTAAAGCTGGCCAGATCAGAGGAAGACAGTGACCTGCAGGTGGTCCAGGACTCCTGCTGGATCTGACACCTGTACAGAGCAGCCGGGAGCTCCTGTGGTTCCCTGGACCTGGTGATGACGTCTACAATGGTCTGGTTGAGCCAGTCAGGATCGGACGCCCTGCTTATGAGCGGCAACAGCACGTTGCAGGTGATGAGCTCTGTAACCATGTAACCTCCAGTCCTGGTTTCCATATGGGGGTACGGAACTAGCACATGTAAGACGAGGTTAACTAGAGCTCTCGAGTAGCCGAGCTCAGAGGCTGCACTGCTCACAGCCGGGTGAGGGGCATCTACTTCACTGTAGAGCTGCCAGAGGCCAAAGCTCTGCTGTTGCGTTGACTGTATCTGCCTCGCCGTCATGTAGCTCTGCAGGTGACAGCCGTACAGCTCTAGCAGCCGCTGAACCAGCGCCTTACTGTCCACTCGCCGCGCGCGCTCCTTCAGCTCCATCACCGACTCCAGCATCGTGTTACGCACCGCACGTTCAAACTCCCCCTCCACCTCTGGCAGCAGAGTGCGGTACCACGAGGACACGAAGTCCCGCACCGCTTTGTGGACAGCGTTGTGGATCTCGTGGTTCAACCTCCACTCGTGTTCGGGCGAATACAGAGGTGGGTTCACTTTGCCAAGAGGCAAAAAGTGTTCCAGGTGCAGAAGGCTGTCTGCGTCCAGCACGGCACGGGACCCGAGCCAACCTCCGAGAACCACCAAGAGGCTGGTGAAGACGCAGAGGAGCCAAACATTCACGAGGAGATGGAAGAGGACAAGCCACGCCAGCAGAGCCCCGAGCCCTAACAGCCTGCGCTGCCCGAGTAACTCTGATAAAGTCCAGTGAGGAGAGCTCGTTGTGGAAGGCATTAGAGTCAGCTGGTGTAATGTGTCCTGTAGACAAAGGACTGTGATATACATTATGTCACATAACAAGCACAGAGAATACAGAGAGTGGTGCTTGTAGGTGACTTGCTTCATTTGATTTACAACCCCTGAATAACCAAACAACACTGTTTCAATCATTATGGTACATAACCATACATTATGGTTGTACAATCAAAATGTACAACCAAAGTTACTGTCTTTATATTTTTGCTGTATATTGGTGGGACTTTTCACTGTTTAGAGCTAAAAATAACAAACATTTTCAGTATCGATTAATCTGACTATTTACTCGATTAATAAAATGGTGAAATTATTCATTTCACCATTTGATCTACAAAATGCAGGAGAAAAAAAAATGTCATCCATTCCACTTTCACACATTCTAAGGCGACAACTTGTTTTGTCTGACCAACAGTCCAAAACTTGAATAATGACATTAAGATAACAGAGAGAAGCAGCAAATCCTGACAATGGAATTTGGGTGTGTCATCCTCAAAATATGATTGATCTATTCAATTACCAAATAGATAATCTTTTCTGTAAATCGATTAATTGACTAACCGTTTCAGCTCTAGTATTTCTCATTTATTCGCCACTGTAGTACCAACAACGTTAAAATGAAGACAGGTTTATTAGCTATGCTTTATTAACCTAATCAGCCTATAATATTGCCAATCACAAAATCACTTATACTGACTGCTTATGAAAGACTGTTTTATATTAATGTGTTTTATCACAAAATACAATTTAACACCAGCGCAGAAACATTTCAGAACTGTTTATGTGCTGAAGTGACATGGGAAGCAAATCACCCAAAAAACAAACTGTATCAATTTCGCAGTGCAGGAGGAAGGATACAAATGATTTACTTCAGTAAAAGAAATACTACACTCCAATACAAGTCAAAGTCCTGCACTCAAAATGTCACTTCTTTAAAAGTGAGTAAGTAAGTAAAATGTATTTATATTGCACGTTTCACAAACATAAATCACAAAGTGCTTAACAAGGGCATTACATACAAGAAGGAAATCATAGAAGATGAAGTTACTAAAAGTACGTCAGTATCAGCAACAAAATTTAAATTTAAGTATCAAAAGTAAAAGTACTCATAACGCAGAGTGGCTGCTACTGTTTGTATTATACCATAACATTATAGGATCATTATTTTTGATGTATTAATAATAATATTTGATGTATCAAGATGGAGCTAAATTCAAACTGATCATATGTCCTGTATGTAAATCTTAATTTGAAAAGTAACTAGTAACTATTGAATAAATGTACTGAACATAAAAGAACAACATTTCTTCTCTGAAATGTAGTGTTAATACTTAATTAGAGTCAGATTAAAGTACAAGTAGACCTAACTTTACCTCAAAATTGTACTATAGTACATTTAAACTGTAATCTACAGGGCATATTGACCAGATAGCCATACTCCTATTATTATAATTAGAAAATAACAATATTTACAGCAACAGCAAAACAATTAAAATGCAGTGCAACACTATAATCAGCTTTACCACATGAGATGTATCACGTTAGTGCAACTTGTTGCATGGCAATTTGTAAACTTCGAGGTACAGTCAATCTTCTGCTGCCTGTTAGACTACAGACTACACGCTGCAGCACTGAAGCTATTGTTTCCTCGCTTTGTTCTCAAGATCTTTAACTAAACCTGTGAGAAATAAAAAATGTTTACAAATCAACTGCAAGCTAGCATATGGGGCTAATGCACACCTAGAATACACAGCTAGCCTACAGTCTACTGACATGATACTGCAATTATTAGGAATATACTAATAATATTCAGCCCTGTCGTAAAACCAGTTGTGAGACAGTACAAATACATTACCTACGAGGTTGTAGAAGCTTTAAAACAGGAATACAAGCAGTAGAGGGTGTCCTCCTCCTCCGGGACATTGCTTTAATCCTCTAACAAAGATTATCTGGGTCAGTCTGCAAGTCAAGATAGACACATGGCCCATATGGACAGCTAACTAGCTGTTAGGTGTCCACTTGACCTGCCAGAAAGCACAGCTCTGTGGTCTCTCTTATGAAATAAGTAGGCTGGAGATAAATAAATATGTCAGTTAATTAATAAAAGAATAAATGTCAGTCACAATCTCCATTCCCAGGCCCCTCCATTGACCTGTTTTTCCATTCACCAGATGTCCTCAGGACTTCCCCTCTGTTCCACATCACCTGATTGCCACACCCACCCACACACCTGCATCCCCCAGTAACCCACCTGCTCCCCTAATGCCTACATTACTTTATTTCTACTATATTTATTTATTCATTTTTGGATTTCTATGTCTGGATTTCTATGTCTATGTTGCGGAAGCATGCTCAAATACATACGCACATCCTCGCACACAATTCGGATAAACCTTTTGCCATGAACGAGACAAATGCTTTATTGTCACCCTCTTAATGCTCAGAGCCTGGTACACAGGACAAGTGAGAGGTTGACATGTGCCTCCCGATGTTGTTCTTTCTCTTATACGATGGCTTGGTCATGCCCCTCTGTGTAGTATCTTGGATACTTCTGGTTCAGGTAACAGTCATGTTGTGATGATGGCAGCAAGGTGCGCCAGAGAGTGTACAAATACGGTACAATAAAGATGGACGCCCACCGCGCCCTATGAGACAAACTGGTATCATTCGTTTTACTTAGACACTTACATGTCAGTAGAAACAGAATATTACACTCTGGTTGCTTCTTTTAATAAGTAACTTGCATTTCCTTAATTTAGGTAGTCAGGATGCATTCAGTCAGAGGTGATCAGATTCAGCATGATCAAACATAGGGGAAGTAAACATGATTACTTTGTGCACGATCAGACGAACTTCCCCTTACAGTGCTCTCACAAGTCAACATCCAGACTCACTGACCATCTATTTTAGCCTCATCCACCGAGTCCATTCAGGGACAGGTCAGAATAGTATCCCCAGCGTAGTGCTTCTCAAATAAATTTGCTTTGCGCATGCTCCACCCTTCTTGTTATTACCGGGTTATGTAATAGTGCCGCTGCTGCCTGCAGCGCTCGTGGTGCGCAGATTGGTCCAGCAGGATACAGACCTAGAGAGCAGCAGTTGTGTCCATCCGCGTTAACCGCTGACATGCCTCCTGTGAAGCTCGAGGTTTCAGGTGAGCCTCCTCTATGTTGTGTATGTTTTTTACTGTGACGTAGACAAAACAGCGCCGTTTTTCACCTGCTGTTGGTTTCGGAGCGCCGCTATTATTGCAGAACTGGGACAAGACACGCACATCGCTATCGCTCAAACATTAATCTCGCATCTTTACATATGTATAGAATAAGGGCTGTTATATTTCTTCTTATATATGGTATCTGATTTGAATGTGGATGCAGAGTTCAGCGCGATAACAGACTGCACAGTTTATGTTGGCAGGACAGACTGTTCTCCGCTCGGGGAAACTCCTCTCGTGTCAGGTTTCATTTTGCAGGCTACAAGTACTTTTAAGGGGGACAAAATTGCAACAATTACATTGTTGTTGAGTAAATTTAGCATTGTGTTAAGTTCAAAAGTTTCTCAAACAGAGGAGAAGAGCCCCCCCTCTGCTCTCCTTCTTCCATCAGCAAGCAAGACCGAATCAGCTGGTCGAAGTTTAAATCAAAAGGAATTTAATATACTAATAAAAGCAAATGCAGTTACAAACAGTTACAAACCACATTATTATGTGCAATTCGAAGATCCTTTGTCCCTCCAAAGTTACATTTCTCAGCGCTTTAAAACTTAAATTCCTCACAATTGACAATATGCTGTAATTGCAACGTGTACAGCCAAAATGTCGGTAATATCTACAATAGGCTGTATAAAGTCATAACACCGAGCATCATACAATTCCCGGAAGACTCTCTTCATATCTACAGATGGTGGGTTAGACATAACTGAAGGTAAACAATGTTAAACACACACTCTGTGATAAGCATTGCGTCGCTCACACGTGAAGACAGACAAGGCATCTGTAATTTTAATATATCAAGTTGCATTACTGATCAACACATCTTGAAAAAAACGATATCTTTCTGCACGTCCCCTTTCATAATGGAGTTTAATGACTGGGTTGCCAAATTGTTTTGTTGAGAACTTAAATAAATAGGCTACTCTCCTTTAATTAAGGTGCGAATAATTATTTTGTAAAAAGATTCCTAAAATGACATCTGTTGCTTCTTCGTCGTTTCAAATCATTACCATTCCATCAGTTTCTTCGTTTCATACGGTATGTGCTTCTTAAGAACAGACAGAATGTGATTTTTATGTGAACATAATACAGACAATACAGCTTTTATTTTGAAAGTAGAAGGAATTCACAGGACCCTATTTGCTCAAATTGAATTTGGATCCAATTGAACTGCTGACTCTGCTCTTGGTACTACTGCCAAATGTGAGAATGAGCAGTTTTATCATTGCCAACAGTACTACTGCCGTTCCCTGGCTGTAACACTGGGGTGAGTGTCTCTCAGTTCATGGTGACAGTGGAGCTGACTGGTGACAATTATTCAATCAGACTGGAATCTGCCCTACATGTTCGAGCAGTTGAGAGTTCTGTGTAAAAAAGTTGTAGAGCAGGTCTGTATGACAAACATTGCAGTGAAGCCAACCAGCACAAAGACACGGTGACAGAGTTGTTATTGCTCCCTCCGAGGAACTGACCTTTAGTCTTACTTTAGCCCCAAATGTAGTGCTGATAAAGGTCAAAGAACAAAAAACATCATCAGCTTGTTTGTTGATCAGGGGAGGAATCAAAAGAAGATTAACTGGTTTATAATTTGGTGCAGTCAAATGCATCGTGTGTTATCTGCCCACACAAAAATGATGGTTGCCTAATAGTTTCATAGTCAAAAGATGGCCATCTCCCTATTGTCCGTCTGGTTTAGGTACAAATAATATGGGAATGTATGTGTTTCCTACAGATGATGCTAAGCCTGTTGACAATGGCATGGCCAGGGAAGGCATTACCTCAGCATTAAAGGGACTAGAGACAATTGAACCTCTGGTCCGCTCTGTAAACGAGACCCCTGAGCCAATCTCCACTGAAGTACAAGGCACCATTCCCTCCTGGATCAATGGCAAACTCCTCCGCAACGGCCCCGGGAAGTTTGAGTTTGGAAACACGCAGTGAGTTGTAAACACCTCAAAGTAATTGCTGCACAACACAAACGGAAAAAAAAAGTTTCCAATCAGATGTGATTAAGTCTATAATTCCCCACAGCTACAACCACTGGTTTGACGGCATGGCCATGCTACACCAGTTCAAGATCGACAACGGTAGGGTGACATACATGAGTCGGTTCCTGCACAGCGACGCCTACAAGAACAACAGCGAGAAGGACCGCATCGTGATGTCAGAATTTGGTACCCTCGCCATGCCCGACCCCTGTAAAAACATCTTCCAGCGCTTCCTGTCTCGCTTTGAGATGATGGGTGAGTCCACTGAATAAGAAGGGATGGAACAAAGTATAAGTACATAAAGGAGGAGGGCTCAGGCCAATCAACTGTAGTTGACTAATTGTGCAAGAACGTAGCTTCACTGTCTTTCTATCTTTTTAACTGAGGTATAAATGTAACACAGAAAGATCAGGTCAGATGTTTGAACAAACTCTGTCTTGCTGAATTTGTACTGAGGCCAGGGGTGGAGCCTCTAAAGTACTGTGTATGTAGAGGTTACATAATAACATGTGCAACAGGGGCGGACCAGAAGGGGCATGTGCTGTACTAAATGTTTCACATTCCCGCCAGACTTTTCAGTGTAACTGCGAGGAGCAAAAAGTTTTACTTAGATTTCTGTTAAAAGCCAGTAATCCTGTGTTTTTCTCTGTTACAGTGCCCACGGACAATGCGAGTGTGAGCTTTGTGAAGTACAAGGGGGACTACTTTGTCAGCACAGAGACCAATTTTATTCATAAAGTGAACCCAGAGAACTTAGAAACACTGGAAAAGGTACCATCATGATCATCACGGAGCAATATATGCCAATATCAATGTCATTAATGATATGGTACATATACACACAGTATCTGTCTTTGGTCTTGTCGTCCAGTTACTTCAGCCACAATCATCGTCTTGCCGTCTTTCTCCACAACATTTTGTAGGTAGACTGGAGCAAATTCATTGCTGTAAATGGAGCCACTGCCCACCCACATTATGACCCTGACGGTACCGCCTACAATATGGGCAACTCCTATGGAAGCAAAGGTTAGTCCCATCGTCCACAAGAGTTTACGTAAATCAAGAGCTAAATGATTTGTCTCTCATCCTCCGTTATTAAAAAAAATATATATATATATATTAGTGCTGGGCAAGTTAACGCGTTATTATCGCGTTAACGCATTAATTAATTAACGCCGACAATTATGTTATCGCGCGTTAATGCATTTTTTTTATTTTGAAAGTCCGTTGCTCACTGGCAGCAGTGGAGGAAGTCTTCAGACTACGTTGATGCAGCGTGTGGGAGAAGTATAGATAAACAAAAGCAAGACAAGCTAACAAATGCTACAGAGAAGTGGATACAAACTGCAGCCGGTTAGTATTGTGGAAGATGTCGGTCTGAGGAACGTTGTTATGTTAAAACATTCTCAAACAGAGGAGAAGAAGCAGCCCCCCCTTTGCTCTCTTTCTTCCATCAGCAAGCAGGGCCGAATCAGCTGGTTGAAGTTTAAATCAAAAGGAATTTAATATACTAATAAAAGCAAATGCAGTTACAAACAGTTACAAACAGAATCACACTATTAATAACAAAACAAACATAATATTCCATGAAATATGAGGCCCCGTTCACACCACAGGACAGAATGGTCTGTCTGTCCCATGGTCAGGAGGAAGTCTAAGGCTCTCCTGCAATTCGAAGATCCTTTGTCCCTCCAAAGTTACATTTCTCAGCTCATCATCAGCTCATTGACTGACTGAAGTCCAACAAGCCCCTCCTTGGCTGTTGACCTCTCGAACACCTCACCCAGACACTTCTTCCAACCCCTGCTCCAGCACATTCCTCAACCTGATCACACAGACACTCAAACACACTCCTACAAGTAAATACACTGTATCACATAATATCCATAATTTGGAGCGCTTTAAAACTTAAATTCCTCACAACGTTCTCAAGGTGCGTTGCGTCGCGTTTGGTGTGAACGCACCTTTAGGATCGCAACGAATGACGGCACGTATGAGCCTCAAGAATGAGCTAAGAAAGTTAGCGGAAAGATTAACGTGAGACAACATCCGGTTTCTTCAGATGAACATCTGGTTTTCAGAATAAGATGCCAACTAAATTGTGCGTAAAGTGTCTTTATTCTTTGATCGCTGGGTAACCATCATCACCTCGGAGTTACAGCATTATATTGATGAACAGTAGAGCTGCATTCACATGCTCTGACTGTCATGAAGACAGACATTTTTGCTGAAACGTGCTGAAGCATTTTATTCATGTTGCACAACAGTGGAACGTTTCACATAAAGTCAGCACACTGAGCACAGATAGTGCAAGAGATATGATCGCTACTGTGTAAAGGGAATACTGCTGTTAAAAAACACCTTATTTGTTTTAATAATGTTATTGCCCTTTTGTTCATATAGCAGTACTTTTAAAATAAAAGTGCGCAATACATTACTTTTGAATTCATTATTGAACTTTGTCATAACAATGCGATTAATCTATATAATATATATATATATATGTATATATAACCAAATGATCCTGTCTGTTCCAGGAGCCCTGTACAACATCATCAGAGTGCCTCCTGAGAAGACAGATACCAAAGACACCCTACAAGGAGCCAAAATACTCTGCTCTATTGTGCCTGCAAACAAGTCCCATCCCTCCTACTAC